>OY284414.1:21346051-21946051 GCA_958301585.1 Merodon equestris
AATTTATTGCAATGATTACTTATTCCATCATCTGAATGATGATGTGGATTACCCACATCCTAATTGTCATGAATTGTGGCTTGATTGATGTCTCAATTGTGTTGGTGGCCTTTCTATCCTTTTTTAGCCTTTCTTGTCAAGGACAGCGAGCAAAGCAAGATATGTGATTGTACTTCTGTTTAAAACCCTCAGAATGCGGTTGATTAAAATGGTAATCATCGGGATTGTGGGAAGGTCTATATTCAGTCCGTCAACCTTTAGCACGTCAGTCACGTCAATACCATTGTCACCATTCCATTCATACGACCCTTTTAGGTTAAAAACCAATTAGACAGCCACTTCGCACCTGCTCCCTCCTCATCATCTCTAACCAAATGGAATATGTTGCCTGACGGACGCTTATCCTAGTATAACCCGCAGGATTAGGTCACAGGCTCCTAAGCCTGTTTTGTCGGATTAAGAGCCGCATTGTTTTTTTTATTATCTTGACTTTGCTGTTCTTAGCTTCCTAGCATAGTTTAAGGAGTGTAATTGTAATTTTTTCCTTTTTATGCCCTTTGTATTCCAATTATTTTACACTCCAAGCCTTCATCATTACTCCAAGATGAGAAGCCTTTTTTAAAAAGACAACATCCTTGGACCTAACTTCTGCGTTTTAACCTTTTTTTCTTAAAGTCGATTTGTACTTTGCCAGGAAATTTTGCTCTCAGATCAGTGGTAGTGCGTGACCGTCGAACTCTTTTCGACAGATGGTATAGCCATCGTACCGGACCCTACCAGGTTTCTTTCACCCTTAAAGTATGATATATCAAAAAAGACCGAAGCCCGAAGCTAAGTCCGCTGACGATAGGTAGGATAGGATAGGTACATATTGTAATCAGGTCGCTGAAACTGGCCAGGTTTTGTCTCTCTTCAGTTTACCATTCGCGGCTTTAAAGTTGGGATGCTTTTTTTTGGAGGCAAAGGTCCTTAAAATGAACAAAAAAAATGCAAAGTCATGATATTGGCCATGATCTCAATTTCACTGGGATAATTGTATTGGATTAGTATCCCCTGCCGGGATAATGTAATCTGGAGGTCAATGATGTGAAAGTCGGCTTTCAAGTCGTTTATGGCCTCTAATTTATCATCGTAGTCGAGCTAAAACAGCAGTCCTTCCATATTAACACTTACTTACGTGGGGTAAGCTCCAAGTTACTTGTATTTTTATTAAGGCCGCAATCGGCATGCGTCCCCAGCCAGCCTTTGTATTTGGTTGTAAGCCTTAGGTTTGGCCGCACTCTACTGCATCTCTGTTTGTTGTTCGAGAGGGGCTTCTTGAGTCCGGAAAAAATTACCGTTGACACACGTGGTCCACGGTTGGTCTTTGCACTGGTGTCATTGGTGTATGTTACCGCAGAGCCAAAGTGACGAAACATTTGTCCACCCCAAAATCAATACGTATTTTCTAGGCAGACGTTTGGAGCAGTGCAAAACCGAATATTTCGTTTTGCCTTTACTCATTACCAGTTCCGTTTCCGTTTCAGCTTGCTTGGTTATAACGAGGATTAACAACGTTAAATGGACGACAAGATATGATGTCTCAATAACGTCAATGTCATTTAGGTAAGCGAGCAGTTATGGCCTTAATATCTGGGGTATGTTCAAGAAATAAGGTGACTTTTTATATTTTTTTGAAGAATATTTACTCATTTATCAATACCTGTTTTGCCTCCTTCAAAGCAATCCCCTTCGAATATAATGATCTTACGCCAGCGCTTTTTACAATCCTCGCAGTACTTCTGATATGCGTTTTTTGTTATATCTCTGAGCTCTTCCAGCGATGCGTTCTTTATCTCGTGAACTGTGGCAAATCTCACTCTTTTCAATTTCGAGAAGAGAAGAAGTTGAGTGGGCCCCCGTTGCACAAACAACGATCAGAGAGTAGCTGCATTATCATAATGCAACACCCATGAATTACTCGATGCAAACGGTGCATTGCTCCAATGTAGTATTCCTTAATGACCGTACGACCTTCCGCAAAAACTTATGAGTGAGCAAAACTTTCACATGAGGTCTAAATTGGCATTTCTTTTACCGATCTTGGCTCTTATGGTCGCTTTTATTGGGATAATTGGACTTTAGTTTCAACGTTATAACCCATGTTTCGTCATCAGTGATGACGCTTTTCAGCAAATCTGGATCGTCATTCACGTCATTCAAAAGCTCATGCCACGGTTCTTTTGGTCAACATTTAGCAATTTCGCTGACTTCGTTGACATACGATATGCTAACATCCGAAGCAACTAAGACAGTGATTTAACAATATCTGTAGCATTTTTTTTCACTGCTTCAATGTTCTTAACGTACCGTGGTGTCCAGGCCGGGCATTGCCATTAACATCTTCTCGAATTTCTGTGAAGATCTTGTTTCACTTATTAATTTTTTTTTTGCTCAAAGTAGACTCACCAACTGCAGTCAAAATTACAAGTACGTTGGAGCACTTAATTTTATTTTCCAAAGAAATTTTTTCGATTAATTTTTTTCAATGGCAAACATTCGTCAAACACACCAAAACACATTTTACTCTTTGGATCTTGGAAAAATAAACTAAATATCCGAAATAGCTGACAATATGTTGATATTAGGGGACATGAGTACCAACATAAAAAAATTTCAAAATTCAAAAAGTCACTTTATTTCTTGAACAAACTCTTTATATCGTTGCACTCGTGTTGACCAGCGATTTTTGCAGAATGTTTTCAAGGAAAATGTTTGAAAAGTCACATGGAATCCAGCGTTGACTCCAGCATCTAGCTCCAAATGCTGGATTATGTACAATATTATGAACCGACTCATTTGGTCTTTTTTAATACTTTCCTCTACAGCCTCTTCGATGCTGCATTGTACGAAGTACTTCTCCGGTATCAAAAATTCTATATCTCCCTGGCGATATATGAGGCAATACGATTAGAACGAGCTTTTCGACGTTGTTAATTTTCTTGTTCTCAGTATGACGTTCAACGACTTCTAGAATATATCCTTTAATTTAATTATTCCACATTTTGCAAAGGGAAATATCAAACTAGTTGCCCTCCAGATGAAACTCAATGATTGACTTGGTATGTTGTCATCAACGGTTATTCATTATTACCATTAAAATAGATGATTATGTCGATAATAACATGGGCAACAACTTTTATGTTTTGAATCAGAAATCAACTACAATAGATATGAATAACGGTTTAGGGTCCGATCACACTTTTCGGTTGATTCAATGAATTTGAATTCGAATTTGCAGAAATTCATTTTGAATTTCACACTCTTCAAAACTCTTTTTGGCTGAACTAAACTCAGCTCGACGAAGCCAATTAGGAATAAGTCATCTGTCAATCGTCACCAAATTTTTGAAAAAAGAAAAATTATTTTTTAAGTACGAGTAGTTTGCGTTGATCTAAAAATATTTGATTTTTTTAATGATGATAGTCTTTGAAATAAAAGTCCTTTGCCTACATTGATATGGTTATATTGGATTTTTGAACAAGTGTTTTATGAGCCCCTTTGCCAAAAACCGCACATTTTAGGAAAAAACAAAAATTATTGAACCCTTGTCAGACCTTATGTCAGTTTATTTTTTTTTGAAAATTGTGTCTCCAGATGTCATCCAGTTCGATGCACGCACTCATGGGATATGTTCACTGAGTTTTACATACCTTTCTCAATTTTCCTTACTCTTCGAAAATTATTTTCCAAACTGGTGATAGCGGAGGCAACGACCTTTTGAAGAAACAGGTCATGAAACTGAGTCTTGCAGCTTCCAGCTGAAACAACGTTCATAAACTGTATACAAAGTTAGCGTGAAGCCGGGGTATACATAAAGGGTGTCTCAGTAAGAGTGCACTTTTTCATTTTAAAATAAAAACAAGTATTTTATGACAGAGTTGTGATATTTTTATTGTATTGTAAAGAAGACATGTTCCGATTAAGTATGGAATAAAATATTCGGCAAATGACCCCCACGGCTCCGATGACAGGCCATTACTCTTTTCATGAAATTTTCGATGACTTTTGCACAGAGATGTGGCTGTATCTCACCGATGACGCGTTGGATTTCCGATTTGAGCTCAGGAATTGTTTCGGGTTTATTCGTATAAGCCCGAGATTTCACAAAACCCCAAAGAAAAAAATCGCACGATCTTGGTGACCAGTTGACATCAGAATTTCGTGAGATAATGTGTTCTGGAAATCGTTGCTGCAATAAGTCGATGGTTTCATGCGCGGTGTGGCAGGTTGCGCCGTCCTGCTGAAACCACATGTTGTCCAGGTTCATGCCGTCCAGTTGAGGCCACAAGAAGTCCGTTATCATATTCCTGTAACGAATGCCGTTCACAGTCACTGCAATTTCGTCCTCATTTTCAAGAAAGTAAGGTCCAATCACGCCGCCTGACCAAAATCCGCACCAGACAGTTACTCGTTGTGGATGCATTTGTTTATCATGGATTGCATGAGGATTTTCTGAGTCCCAAATTCGACAATTTTGTGTATTCACGAAGCCATTCATATGGAAATGCGCTTCATCGGAGAAAATTACTTTTTTCGAAAAATTGGTATCGACTTCACTTTGCTCCATTACCCATTGAACGAATTGCCGGCGCTTTCCGTGGTCTGCTGGTTTGAGCTCACGAGTTAACTGAATCTTGTACGCATGAAGGTGGAGGTCTTTAGTCAAAATTCGCTGCGTAGTGCTTCGTGTAATTTGCAGTTGTTGAGAACGATGTCGAATTGATGTTTACGGGTTTTCGGCGACACTCTCGTTTACAGCAGCAATGTTTTCAAGAGACCGACCGGTACGTTGACGCAAAGGATTCTTATTATCCATAATTGACCCAGTTTCTTCAAATTTTTTTGACCACTCTTCGAATGGTTGACACATTAGGTGCACTTTCTCGGCTGAAAATTTGGCGAAGTTTGCGGGCGGTTTCAGCGTAACTTGCCCCATTTTTGTAATGAGTTTTCACAATTATAACGCGCGTGTTCTTTCGAAAAGCGCTCCATTTTTAATAATCGGAATAAACAGAGGTGACAGCTGTCAAATTTCAGAGTTGCCACTTGCATGAAAAAAAAATATTCCAATTTTAAAAAGTGAACTCTTACTGAAACACCCTTTATAATAACTGGATATCATTTGCCAATGTGCATCACCAGTTACATTACTCGTATTTTTGCGTACTTTCTCGTACTTAAAAAAAAAATCCAGGAAGAGACCAAACTACGAGTATTACAGTCACGGACAAAGCACATCAAAGGCGATTAGAAGAAGGTTATACCATTTAAATGAAAATGTGGAATGTAAAAAAGTTTTGAATAACTGTTGCCGAACAGTTCACTTAATATTGACTTTATGGTAGCCTGGGTGACCTTTAAGTCTGCTCCTCTTTTGCATATTGATAGCGAAGGATTGTGACGAACAGTAGCTCATTTTATTGAAATAGCGTTTTATGGCATTAAGAATGGACTGAAATATACGCCATGACTTTGCTCGGTGGCATATATTTCGTAGAACCAATTAGCGTTGAGTCAATCGCATAAATCTGTCTAAATTTGCTGGATGGAGCTCGTCGTGTTGATATTGAGGGCGCTGCATCATCTAGTTTAGTCCATAAGACATTGTTTAACATCGATTAATAGCAATGTGTGACAAGGCCATCCCTTGTTTGCAAGAAGCACGAACCGATAATTTCACTAGATCAAAATCCGTACTTAACAGTAACAGTAAGGCATACGTCCAGAAAAATTGACACGCAAATAGTAAATAGTTTTATCATCTAGTCACCTCTGTAATCCCAATCTCAAGTACAAAAACGGCTATCGATATCGTTCGGCAATACAATGCACTCACTAAAACTATCGGACCACTGTGATTTTTAGGAAAAATATATCCAAATGACCCCACCAACTCAGAAACCGCTCCAAACTGTCACTCATTGTGAATGGAGAAATTGTTTCAGTATTTCTTTTGGTTTTTCGAAACCAAAACAGCGGGCCTCATCACTTGGTCTTTTTATTTGTTTCAGCACTCAATCAGTAAAAGTTGTGGTCCTAAATTCTTGTCTTTACTGGACCTTAGACAGAAGACCATATATAGACGAAGATCTTTGGGCAAAATGGCGTGTAGTGCAAATAGGCGCAGTACCTGTTATCTTCTCAAAATGTATAAAACTAGATGAGTTTTCGGCCTCAGCCCCAGCTATGGTGATGATATTTTCTTAGTTATTTCGCCAGGGTCTGTTATAGTCGTCACATCGCTAGCCTGCCCGAGACGCTCAAACTTAACTCCGGCGAGAAGGCACTTGATGATGACCGAAAGCTGTAGGAATTTCACGAAAGCTTTCTATTAAATCTGCTTCAATTGGATCGGGATCAAAACAGACCGAAAAAAATGGTTGAATTTTGACGGTTCAACAACGATAAAAAAAATGGAGGAACTAAATTTTGTTCCTTGAAAGCCGAATAAAGAAACACCCTTGAACAAATTATCTGTTCAAGACTATATATGGAGCCTTAAAACCTATAGGAGATGATGGATCGATGGGGCTGAAAATCTGGTCAATTCCAGGCCTAAGCCCTATTACTAAGATCTGGCCAATTGTTTCCATATCCATATAAGATGGGATCTTATGGGAAACGGTAATTAGGCTAAGAGCTCGACAGGTTGTGAAGTCTAGGGCGTCTCCGGGCAGGCAATTCTGAAGTTCTATTCATCAGCTTACTCGAAATATTATATCAGCTTAGGTTTCCAAGCAACTAAGTCATTATCTACTGTTTAGAATAAAAATTTGGATACAAATCGTCTCTTTTTATTCTTCATCGCCGTTCAACAGTCTACAGTAATGGTTCTTTCGTATCATCCTTTATATGTAATGACTGATTTATGGCCGAACCTATAGTTTTCGTTAATTACATTTATTAGACGTCTGAAGTTGTAGTAGAAATAAAATTGCTGCCGAATTGTAACACAGGATTCCCCTCCCTTAAAAAACTCTTCAAAAGTTCGTATGAAAATGAAGCAGTTGCGGCCTTTCGGTTCAACCGGTTTTTCAAATGTAAGACAGTCGGTATTAGCCACCTTTTTTTTTTAAATGTAGCTCTTTTCCTTTTTTTCTTGAACAAGCCCGTAGTCTTGTCAAACCACTCATCGTCTTTAATACCAACATTTTACTTATGCAATGGTAGTCCACAGCCACTTCTCGCAAACATATCAGATAAACATCATCGCCATTTCACTGAATCCAATATCTAACGTAACCAATAACAAAATTTCTCCAACTAGATTTAAGCCCAAGATATCCAATATTATAATATAAAATCCTTTCTTCCTCTCAACTAGCTCGCTTTTTCCTTTTCCTTTCGAAGTTCACCTTTTCGCCTCGGTAGTTAGCCATTGAAAATGAAACTTTCTTGTAAAAATAACGGTTTCATTCAGTAGTCCGCCGCTAACGCGTTACTTTATTTCAACTTGAATAAGATACAATTGAATATCCAAGTGCCTATTTACTATTTTCCTAGCCGAGAACAAAAATATTAAATTAAAAACAAATCTAAATACTTAAGCTGAATTTTCCAATACAAAAATTTATTGTTTTTTTCCTAAGTATCTATCAGCCTTACTATTGTTAAAAATAAATAAAAGCAAACGAGAATATTGTACATATATCGTAGTATTTTGACACTAAATATTAAATATAAATATAATTGAAAAAGATATAAGAATATGTAGCTTGTAGTTATTTGTAGGTTAACTACTCAATAAAATATATTTAAAATAATTATAAACAAATGCAGAAACAACTCAGAATATTTATACATATATCAATGGAAAAGGAGGAATAAAGTGTGTTAGGAATACTGACTTCGCTTAGTTTATTTTTTCTCTATCCTTTTTCTTAATTTTGATTAATACTCGTAATTAACGATTTAGTAATAATAAACTAGTTTTGTAATAATTTAATAAAAGCGGAAAATAAAAGTGTGTATTACGAAATTGAAAATAAATAATAAAATAAATATTTGAAAATGTGTTAAACCAAATAGTTTGATTTTTAATTACAGATCCATGAGAAAGAAGTGGTGGATGATATTCAAATGAAAATCAATTTATGCAATCCTCCACTGAAGCTTATTATTCGTATATACGGTCAATTATTACTCATTTGTATGCATGGGAAAGTTTTGAAAATTTTCATTTCACATTTTCAAATGTGATTTTGTAAGCATTTGGTTTTTAAATTTTAAAACGAAATACAGGTAAGATAAAAAGTGCATATAATGTTCATTTAAGTTGATAAATCAATGCTTGCCATTTATTTCTTAAGGAATATTTTGTATAACATTAACCTTGGCTATGCTTCAAATAGGTCACATCTTCAAGTATATTAGCTGGTACATACATATGTTGTCTTCTAAAGCTACCATACAATTGACACTGGCTTATCGGCTTAGGCAGGTGATTTGACGTATCCCCATGAAAAATAGTCTAAAGGCGTCAAATTGTAGAAACTACCGAGCCAATATACTGGTCCAAAGACCGAGATTTGGCCGGGTAGACCGAAAGTCAAATTGCTTACTGCTTGCCATGTGGCATAAATTGGTGGCTAGTGCTAAATAGCATAAAGCACTGCGACCAGTGTAGGTCTATTGTGCCTGCTAGCCAATTAAACGAGGAGTTCCTCTACCTTCGTAATAAAGTTGAGGATTTCCCTCGTAGAAGCTAAGATAATCCTCTCAGGAGTCATGATTTCTCTGAGAAGGATACGCTTCCTAAGATGGCTTGCGCTCTGCAATTTGCTCATCATCCAGACAGAGCCGACACTCGGTTTTAGATGAGAGGTTAATTTTTTTAGGATGATCTTTTATACTATAGTATTCCGAAAGGTAGCTGACCAGTCATCTGATATCGACTCTATTATATTTAAGGATATTAACAGAGTTTTGGTTCAGGGGTCATATGAATCTCTTCGATGTCGGAGTCCTTGAACGCTGTTTGAACGCGATTTTTATTACTTGTTTAAGAGAAAATTAGTCTTCGACTTGGGGATTCCGCAGAAAGGTTTGACACATATGTACCTTTCGCTGGAACCTTCCCTAAAGAGTTGGTCGGCGATTTCGTTGCCTTTTCTGCCCTTGTTACCTGGCACCCGCCAGAGTTTGGCCTTATTTCTTTTGCCAAATTCTTTCCTTGACGGATTTTGAATTCGTACTATACGAGCCCAACGCTTTGAGCGCTGTCAGACTGTCTGAGAGTATATTGACGGTTAAACCTCTTATGCCAGTCTCAAGTTAAGATTGCGCACGTCAGGATGACGTATAGTACGGCTTGGAAGACACTAGGACTAGTTCCCAGGGCCTTTGATATCTTCCGATTTGATCCAAAGATTACAGCGCCAACGCCAGTATCCATCTTGAAGCCATCTGTGTACCACCTGAGGCTTTTGACATTTAGCAAGGGATCTGTGTGGTTTGGGATACGTATATCAAATCTTTTGTCGAAAGTGAACGCGTGTGGTAATGCGTCCGAAATTGTCGTAATCATATCCAGTTCAGGAAATTGTTGTAGGATGGACATGCTACATGGACGTCTACATGGCCGATCCGTTTCCGACCGTATAGCAACCTTTTGACGGTCAAATCCCCAATAAGAGCGTGCCAGGTTCTAAAACTGACGGAGCTGGAGGTGTTCAGGGTCCTGTTATGGTCGACGCCACCGCCAAAAAAGGCGATGATGCTGACAGACAGACTTTGATCGCAGAAGGCGAAGCGGTCTCGGATCACAACAAACCTCAAGCTGGCAGAGCCGAAAAAGGTAAGAGCACTCGCAAACGGAAAGCGGCCGCCGGGGACAACCTTGCTGGGGACGTGATGCGTCGATCAACAAGGATCAAATCAAAAATCTGAAGATAGAGAGGACCAAAGACTGCTCATCGGAGGCGGTCACTTCACACAACAAAACCCTTTCCTCTGGAAAGGAAATACATACAAGTGACCGTAAAGATCCGAGACAAGCACCCCTCCGACAAAGAGGCAGCCATCTCCTCTGAAAAGGTCAGGATAGGGAAGGCTGGCAGTGACAGCAGAAAGACCAGCGCAGATTGCCAATACTGCGAGGATCATCTACTGGAGCTAGCTTCAGCAACAGGCTGAGAGGTCTGCTTTGATGAATGCTACCTTCGTGGTGAGCTGTTCCTCACAGCAAACATCTGCCTTGATCAGGAGCATGGTGTCGAAAATCCCTCCCCTGGGAATTACTACCTATCAGGCAGTTAGTCTCCCAAACTTAACGCGCGCTATCTTCTGGATTCCGAGACAACCCGGAAACAAGCTGAAAGTGCGTAGAACCCGGGACTCGACACGATGGCCTGAGCAAAATAACTCTCTGAAAAAAGAGGGCTTCACTCTGGTTGTGGGATTGGACAACGGCTCTGTCGAGGCCCTGAAATCCGCGTACGACTCACGTCCCTACTTCGGCCTTGGTAGGATTTTATTCCACTTTGATGTCAAGTAGTCGAAGGATGGAACGTGTTCCGCAGTCTAAATCTATGACTTTCACTCAGATTAACCTACAGCATTGCAAGGCTGCTACCGCTCTTCTCAGTAACAGAATTGCATGCGGTAGTACAAATCATCACATTGTATCGATTCAGGAACCATGGGTGTGGAATAAACGCCTGTGTGGTCATGGTGGTATATGTGATGCTACGATCCTTTATGATGAGCGATCCGAAAGGCGGGCCTTTCGAGGGTCTGCCTCATCATATCGAACACGCTATCGGCAACCAAACTTGGTCAATTCTGTGGTCAAGATCTGGTGGCTGCCAGAGCCAGAAGCGAGAAGTGTTCTGAATAGATCGCTTAAATCGAACTCGGAAGATGACTGGAATAAATATCGATCGAAGCAGGAGGAATATAAGAAGCTTATTTGTAAATCGAAGAATGATTCCTATAAGTCCTTCTGCGAAGAGATCAAATCCCTGAGCGCGACTACCAAGTTGGTGAACTTTCTTAAACGAAGAAAATCGACAAAGCTGGATGCCCTCAGTAAGTCTGATGGTACCTTCACCGAGTCTAAAGCAGAAACTCTTAGTTTACTGTTGCAGACCCATTTCCCGGGAAATCTGACTGTCATCGGCTCGTTGCACACTCCCTCATTGGAAACTGCGACTGAAACGATGAAAACAACTCGGCGTAGCTGGTATGTTGCGTCACGCGTGGCAACTACTGAGGCCATTGAATTTGCTGTGGCATCCTTCGATGGCTTTAAGTCGCCGGGCACTGATGGGATATGCCACGTTATGCTGCAAAAAGGTATAAGACAGCTGCTTCCTACACTGAAAAGAATTTTCACTGCTAGCCTGGCACTTGTCTACATACCTATTCCTTGGCGCGCGGTGAAAGTGGTCTTTATTCCCAAAATAGGGAAAGAAGATTACTCACTCGCCAAGAGTTTCAGACCAATCAGTCTAACATCCTTCTTGCTGAAAAGCATGGAAAGATTAGTAGAGTTGCACCTGCGCAATGTTGCCCTTCGAATGCATTCTCTCACGGACATGCAACATGCTTATCAGTGCGGAAAATCGTGCGAGACTGCGCTTCAAAACCTAGTTGGGAGAATTAAATGCGCTCTCGAAAGGAAAGAGTACGTACTAGGCATTTTCGTCGACATTGAGGGAGCTTTTGATAACGCTACTTTCGACAGCATGTGTAATGCTGCTAGACGGCATGGCGTAGATGAAGCACTGGTTTTGTGGATCAAAGCAATGCTCGTGCACAGGACACTGATCGCTGATGCAGGCCTCGAACATTGTGTCAAGTCTGGAGTAAACAGGGGCTGCCCGCAAGATGGCGTCCTGTCTCCGCTGTTATGGTGCATGGTGGTCGACTCTCTGCTCGATGCTCTCAATGCCTCTGGAATCTATGCCCAGGCCCATGCGGATGATATTGCTGTTGTCTGTGTCGGCTCATGTCTAGCGAATGTCTGTCTCAAAGCGCAGGCGGATGTGATCGAAGACTGGTGCACGAGAAATGGGCTGTCGGTTAATCCTCTTAAGACTGATGTGGCTCTCTTCACGAGAAGGAGGAAAAATACTGGCATTACTCAGCTGGTGCTAAAAGCCATTCCCATCCCGATATCCAAGGAAGCTAAGTAGTTAGGAGTCATCCTAGATAGCAGGCTTCTTTGGTCAAAGCATGTTGAGTCCAAAACCACCAAAGCGTTGTCAGCTTTTTGGCATTGCAAAGGTGCCTTTAGCAAAACATGGGGCCTATCTCCGAAAAAGGTCCTTTGGATCTACACGGCAATGATAAGACCGATGATCTCATATGCATCGGTTGTTTGGTGGAGCAGGCTAACACGCAAAGACGCTGTGGCTTCACTCACCAAACTCCAAAGAGCGGTCTGATTCAGCTGCACGGGGGCTTTCCCCAGCATATCGGGCGCAACTCTAGATGCTATGATGAATCTTCCACCCCTGACATACAATATATATCAGAGGGTGTACATTGAAAGCCATTTCTCGCCTAAAGAGAAATGGTCTATGGTACAACTCGCATTGGAGTGAAAGTGTACTTGCGGGAGAAATATCCTTCGACCCCTTTCTCATGAATATGCCTTCTGACGCAATGACACCTGCCATCCTACTGCGCTGTAACTTCACAGTCATATCTCCATGGCGTCAGGACTAACTTTGGCCAGACACTAAACCTGGAATGGAATGTTTTCGCATTTTCACAGATGGCTCCAGGAATGGGCAATGATCCGGCGCTGGAGTTTTCTTTGGGTGCGAAAAGATTCAACTGAACTTCTCGTTAGGAAAATATGCGTCTGTCTTTCAATAGGAGATTTACGCAATCCTAATGGCCATGCTCTATGTTGTGAAACACAGGTGGAGGGGAAAAAGCATATGTGTCTGCAGTGACAACCAAGTTGCACTCAAAGCTGTGTCCAACCCTCTATCCAACTCCAAATTAGTGCATTAACTCAAGACCTTTTTGAACAAAGTCGGAAGACTAAATTCACTTTGGCTGGTATGGGTCCCAGGTCACTCTTGTATCCCAGGAAACGAGATCTCCGATGAACTCGCTAGAAGAGCCTCAGAGGAGAGTTTCTCACCACGGTCAAATCTGACATCAATGACTGGGTCTTTAACGTAGACAATCGTAGATGGAGGGAATATCCAGGATGCAGGATGACTATGCGTGTACGCCCTGATGTCTGCAAGAAGTCTGCAACATTTTTCTTATCCTTAAGGAGAAATGATTGCAGAAGGCTAACGGGCGTCATTACGGACCATTACACTTTTGCCAAGCATCTCTACGTGCTTGGCATCAGTGAGACGCTTACCTTGCGAGGAGGATGACACAGCAGAACACTTTTTCTGCGACTGTCCCGCCTTCGCTCGCGCACGGTGGCGCACCCTTAGGGCCGACGTGATGGGTGCCGAATCTCTTAGCTCTACATCACTGAAGCTCCTCCTAACTTTTCTTTGGAGAACGGGGAAAGTACAAAATAAAAATTTGCGTCTGAGTGCTCCAACACATAGCAGAAGCTTCCACAAAAAAAAATTAGTTTATGGTAACTTATGCACCATCCCAAACCTTGGATTTTTGTCAGGCTATTTCCCTGGTTAAAAGGCTAACAATCAATATCTTTTTGCCAAACATGTGCATTTACGAGTAAGATATCTGACAAAGTGTTTACCATTTTGAGCTCGCTAAGTTCTTTAAGTATGATCATTTATTACCTGAAAGCCTTAAAAGAAAAAATGGTGTAAAGCCCTACGTATCGACGGCCAATTGAAGTATTCTTCTCACGATATCATACTTTGTCACGCAATAGAGCCGTCGTTTCAGCAGCCGTGTGACACGTGGCGTCATCCTACTAAAAATACACATCGGCCATGTGTCAATTTTAGGCAACAAAGTCAGTCAACATCGTCAGGTAACGCAATCACTTAATCAGTCGCATCGGCATCGGAAGCCCCGTCTACCATTTATGCATGAAGCCAAAGCCTTAAGGGTTATAAGATTGACTAACACAAGAAAGGTGCAAAACAGATTGTCCTTAATTTAAGAGTAAAATATTTTTTATTTTTTTTTCAATTTTTTGATGGCTTTGCTGTTTTAAGATTTTATGTAGCTTTGTTCCAAGTGGATCATCAAGACTGGAGGCAGCTATATGAAAAAATTAGAAACAACGATCTGAAAAAAATTGTCTGTTTTTGGTCAAGAGTTTCAGTGCTGTTCTCCATTAAAGAAATCATAAAGATCCTGCTATGGAGTCTGCAGTATGGGCTTTGCTTTAGACGTTTGCTGTCTGTGGCTGTCACATCGATTAGGCCCACTTCAGGTTGTTGCATATAGCAAAACTTTACCCCCAAACCCTATGACAATTCAGAGGTCAGCATTGGTTTGAGTGTTGATATCAGCCTCTAACAAGGTACTTTGAGAGTAGGGGACCTACTTGTGTTTTTAGCTGAAGGATCATTGGAAACTTTTATTCCATGATGTGAAAAACCGATCGATGTCACATGGTCCCAAGGGCCAATTTGAATCGATTAAGTTGATATGCGACTTACATTATGCCTTAAATGACCCAATTTTTTATCAAAAGTATAACAATAACCTTCAACGGCGGACTACCCATGGCTATGACAGTGGTCACTACAAACGCGTGACAATCGACAGCACCGCCTTCAACGATATCCCACTTTTAAAGCTATCGCGGCCTCAACCCTTTATGTGAGCCACGAACTTGCCAGACTGTAAGAGTACATGTTAATTTATCAATGTCTTTTTGGTTTTGTTTTTGTACCATAGTTTCTGTAGCAAATGCAGTTACGTGTGCCCATTTGTGCAGCACGCAATCATAATTACGTCGACTTTTGAACCCAATTAATGGCACGAGAACCTAATGATCGCACCTTATCACTCCCCCAGCAAAAATTCAAGTTTATGATGGATGCAGATTTCTAAAAGTTTGTCTTATCATCGATTCAATTGTGTCTTTCTTTTAACCAATCATCCATCATCATTAATCTGAATGTCAAGTCGAGCATGTGCCAGGGCATGGCAAGGAGTCAGATAAAAAGCAGGAAACACATTTGTGACTTAAAATGTTTCTATACATATATTGAATACTTACCGCTGTTTCCTCCTCCTTCATCCATCAAGTGATTCCCAATTTTACTGTCACTAGACCTCGAACGACGTACACGTGTTTCGTCGAAGCAGACAACCGAGCAATAATGCGAGGACTACAATCCAATCACTCAAAGCCATTCTCGTCCATACGCACGCATACACAATAAACCAAACGAGTAGTGCCATGGTTAACCATATTCTTCGAGCTGTAAGCCAGCATGGGACATACTGAAAAGTAGGAAACGAAACGGAAATGGGTGTGGGCGATGGTGTACTCGTATGTGTTAGCGTTCAACAATCAATACGTCTTTTCAACCGTGACTTAACCTTAACCACTAATCGAAAGACAAGGTCAGTTTTGAGTGAAGCCGGCAAGTTAAAGGCAAAACACAAGGACTCTTTCGTAGACGATAGATTTTCCACAAGGACATTCAACCTCTATCCTTTATTCATCGCAGTCGTCGAGTAGGACGGGTGGCGTTTAGCTTTGTAGTTCACCTTTACATTGACACTATAGCGCTGCGCCTTGGCGGTTTCCAGGCACGCTATGGGATACGTTCTTTCGTTTTTTTTTTTGCGTTATTGCATGAGGGAGCGATAATAAAATTTACAAGGCTACACTAGGCTAAGAGACTTGCACGGGATTAGAAATAACTACATAGAACCGCCGTTCGGTGGTAGCGGGGCTGAATTGTTGAGGTAAGTGTGGGCGACGCTAACCAAACGTGTTCGTTGACAGGTAAGGTGGCATTTAGGGTGCTCAAAATATGAATGAAATTAGGGTTGTTGGTTGATTGGTTGCGAGTTAGCATAATGAAATTGTTGTGGCTTATTGATCCTTGATTGGTAAAGAGTTTGTAGGGGCGCAGGAGTGGAGCAAGGATACGTAAAAATGTGGCGCAGTAGATGGCTACTGTTGCGTGCGTCGTGTTTCTGTATTTTATGAAGTTTATGCGCTCGTAGTTCGATAGTAAAAGAACTTAATGTTGATGCTCCTAAGGCCTGACTGGCACTTGTACTTTAGTCAGCTTTGACTAAACGATTTTTCGGAGCACTTAGATGACTTAACAGTGTGTCGGTTGTGAAAAGTTGAAACAGAGAATCGATAAAACAGAAAGTCAGACGGAAATTATAGAATGAGACGCCAATTGAATTGATCGACGAGCTTAGCTGCCATATGTGGACCGACATTCAAGGTCTAAATTGATAGTCAAAGTTTCAACTTAAGCAGGTATTATGAAGATTGTGACCAATATGCCTAAGCCAGCTTGTGTAGAAAACTTGCTTGAGGCAAGAACTATATTAAGGCACCTCTACTGCTGTATACAATACGTCGTCCAGAATTCAAAAGAAAATCATTCAATTGGAGAGCTGAAAACAACAAACAAGCTTAGGGTTACAGGAAAAAAATATTCGGACATCATACTTAGAAAAGTGTACACGAGGTTTGTTCAAAAAAATGCATAGGCGGTCCTTTTGGAATAGTCGGTCGACCTTATGGTAAGAATTTTATCATCCTCATTATCTTCTTCGTCATCATCAATGCCGTTGGAAAGCTAATGCCCTACTTCCATCTCCTCGTGGTACCATTTGAAAATGTCCTAACCATGGAAATTACAACGGAAGAGGGCGAATAGTAGCATCCTGCACGACATAACAGGGCTAGTGTCGGTTGGGCTATGGCCTCAGCAAGGTGTAATCGTAAAAACGAAATAGACTCAGAGACGATCACAAGCTTCGGATCAAACAGACCAAATTTGTAACTGCACGTGGAATGTTAAGTCCCTAAACAGACCACATGCAGCCAAAGAAAATAGGAATTCCCTAGACCTCTATAAAGCGGACTATAAAGCGGCATCCAGGAAATGCGATGGGATGGAACGGGAAAAAAATGGACGAAAAACCGTGACATCTACTACGGTGACTGCTTTAAGGAAAAAGGACAACGATTGATTGAGTGTGGATTTGTTGTTCGAGGTAGACTAAGGCAAAAATTCTTAACCTTTCGGCATGTGAGACACGCCTCATAATGATCCGCATCGAGGTAAAATTCTCCAACATCAGCCTGATCTGCGTTCACGCTTCCACGGAAAACAGGAATGACTACGTCAAAAATGAATTCTACGATCTCCTAGAACGTATGTCCCAGCTTTGACATCAAAAGTCTCCCAGCTAGAAGACTTAAAAGCGAAGCTTTTCATACCTAAGGCAGGCAAACCAATCCATACTGCCGCAAAGGACTATAGGCAAATTAGTCTCTCGTCGTTTCTATTAAAAACCTTAGAAAGACTCCTTGACCTATACGTCAGAGGACTCATCAACTCACACAACTTAAGCAACAATCAACACGCCCGCCTTGAAAGCAGATCAGTGGAAGGTGCTCTGCATAGTATTGTTCGTGAAATTGCGAGGTCATTGAATTATTGAATTTGAAAGAACTTACAATGGCAGCCTTCTCCGATATAGAGAGAGCCTTCGACAACGTAAACACAGAGGCCATAATAACAGCTCTAGAGGACATGAAAGTAGACAAATCCATCGTTATCTGGATTGGAAATATGTCAAATAACAGAATTATCAGTGCAGACATTGGACCCAGCTGTATAAGGAACGTGACAACTAGGGCACACCACAGGGTGGAGTTCTCTCACACCTACTGTGGCTTCTTACACTTAACAAAATCCTTAAAATATTCATGGAGAAAGGCACAGAGACCATAACACACGCGGACGACCTAGTTATCTTGATAAAAGGTAAATCTCTACCAACTATCAGCGAACTAATGGAATTTGCGTTGAAGGATCTCTCCTCGTGGGCAGAACAGAACGGTCCGAGAATAAACCCTCAGAAAACCGAGCTGGTTTTGTTCACCATACCGATATTTGCTCTCCCAAAGTGGGAGGTACCCAGGCATCATTCCTGACTCCAAACTTTCCTGGAAAAGGAACTTGGATGAAAGGATGAAAAAAGGATTGAATGCTTTTTAAAAGACCTTCGGCAGAAGATGGGGCTTGCAACCGTAAATCATTCATTGGATGTACACAGAAATCATCAGACCCATTATAACTTATGGGGCCCTAGTCTGGTGGACTGCTAGCAGTACGAAAAGCTATATGAGCATGCTCAACAAAGTCGAAGGTCAGCCGCTGTTTGTATAACGGGAGCTATGAGAAGCACGCCGCAAGCAGGGTTGGACATGATACTTCATCTCCTTCCCCTGGATCTATTCTCCTTTTTGTGGAAACAAGCTAACTATGGACATGCGGCCATACTCAGAATAATAGATGACCTGGAAAAGAAACATGGTTTTAGTAGCTACGACCGACTATATTTCCCTCCAAAATAAATTCTCTTTCAGAATACTTATTCTTTTCCCCGACAGAGAAGAGTGGCTACCAAACAATCTTGCTACGGGGCGAAATCTCTTTCTAATCAGCACGCGAGTTACGTACTTGTACGACTGTACCCATTGAGTATGATATTGCTGGCATTGGTGTACTTGGTGGCTTGTTTACAAGTTGAGCACAAACCAAGCCAAGCTCCACTGCTTAGATCAAAACCCAAGCCAAGCTTTTGTTACTAGCCGTGGTGAGTTTTATCTTCCTTTTGTGCGATATTTGTTTACGCCATTGCGTAGCTTGTTTACAAGTTAAGTTCAGGCCAAGCCAAGCCAGATGTATGAGAGTACGGTTCCTACATGCGATAACTCCACTGCTTAGATCAAAACCCAAGCCAAGCTCTTGTTACTAGCCGTGGTGAGTTTTATGTTTCCTTTTGTGCGATATTTGTTTATCCAAGTACAGTGAAACTTCTCTTTACGGACACCCCTCTATAAGGGACACCCCTCTTTACGGACAATTCCTCTGGTCCCCGGCATGAAGATAGGGCCAGTCGCGTATTTCGACCCCTTTACAACGGACCCCCTCTATACCGGACACGGACACTAATTTCAACGCATATTGAACAGTTTTACCTCTTATAACGGACACACGAAGCAAAAACGAAGATGGAAGAGACAGAAAAATATTGTACTATATGTATGCATTCCATTGCTCTACATACATATATGTACATAAATATTTGCAGCGTTTGTAGAGACGAACGCACTCTGTTTCAGATGAATTCTATTTCTACAATTCATCATAAAAAGGGTAAACCGTTAGAAACAGTGAATGTGAGTATGGTTTAATTGTGTCAGATCTAAAAAGGTGCCAGTGTCGGGAGTTATGATTAAGGAAAAAGCTCAGGAAGTTGCGCGGGAATTGAAAATGGAAAATTTCAAAGCATCTAAATGCTGGGTAGATCGTTTTAGGACTCGGCACAAAATAGTTTTTAAATCAGTTTGTGGAGAGTCACCTTCTGCTGATGTTGAAACAATAATTTTATCGGGCATTACCGACAAAACACTTTGCTACAAAGGGGAGACTTGTTCAGGGGGTAAAATTGCCAAGAGCGCTTGCACTTCACATGCTCACATGGAATTGGAAAACGTTAAGTTGATTTTTTTTCCTCCCAACATAACGTCAACTTCTCAGCCGATGGATCAAGGAATAATCCAAAATTTCAAGATCTTTTATCGCCAGTTCGCCTTACGACATCTTATTGCGAATTTAGGAGAAGATAGTGTTAAATGTGCCCAAGATTTAGCAAAACAAATTGACGTACTAAAAGCTGTAAAATTGATTAATAAATCGTGGGAAACAGTCACTTCAACAGCAATACAAAATTGTTTTAAAAAGCTGGATTTTCATCAATTGAACTTCTTGCCACAGAAAATTAAATTGGTGAAACAGAGCTGAATGAGCTCATAACAGTTTCACCAATGTACACAAACAAAGACTATTTCTGCATCGACGAAAATTTGGCAACAGAATGTTCCATAGAAGATGTTGTGGACATTTTTAAAACAATTTGTCCTTCAACAAGCTTTACATCCCATGAAGACTATGAAGACAGTGATGACAACGAACAGGATAGTGACTTAAAAATTACAACGATACAAAACTATTCAGATGCACTAAAAGAACTCACACGTGTCCGCGAGTCTTACCTAGCAAAAGGGGATGAAACGGGATTTGAGATAATAAAAGGGTTGATAATTAACCACGAGCTCGAGATGGTGAAATCAAAATTAAAAAAACAAAAATTAATAACTTCGTTTTGTTCAAAAGAAGTGAATAAGTAGAATATGGGCATAATTAGTTTATTGAACTAAACATTTAATTTTTTTATAAAAATATACATACATACATATGCAGGTACGAAAGTATGTAAATATCATATGTACAAACTAATTCTTACTCAAGTAAATAATAAATTAAGATGAAATATGTATAAATAAAATTTGAACTTTCTTAATTTCCATGAATAAAATTCTTTACCTCCCTAGAACGGACACCCCTACATAACGGACAATCTTGATGGTCCCGCTGGTGTCCGCTATAGAGAAGTTTCACTGTACTTATAATCATTTATGTTCATTTTCCATATTCCTAAGCTAAGATATTCATTCGTGATTCGTCTACGAAAGGGCTAAGACCAGTAATTTTTGAATAAAAATATTTCTAAAATAAATCTAAGTGTTTTATTACATATAACTCGCGCTTTCTGCACCTCGAAATACATTAAGGCACCTGGTATCATATCGAGAACGACGCCAAACACTCTTCCGCTATTCTTGATATTCGTATATTACGAGGGGCTAATATGACTTGGACCATTATCTTATAGTAGCCAAGATGCGGTTACAGATATCAAGGACGCAGTGGAATGTAGCCAAACATAAAGACATGGCATCAAAAAGCTACTATCGTCAGAAACCTCCAGTGCTTTTTCTCATTGCGTCTCCGTAAAGCTTATTTACCCACCTCCATCCCCCACTCAGACAATAGAACAAAAACGGAACCTGTGTAAGCAAGCCCTGAAAAGCACTCTGAAGTTCTGGACTACAAGATTCCACGACGAAGGAGCAGCTGATCCGATTACGAGTGCAAGAAAGCAGGAGGCATATGAAGCCTCGCTGCATAGAAGGACAAGAACTGCTCTTGAGTTCTACGAGCTAAAAAGAAGAAAAGAGCATAGGCTTCTCAGGAAAAAAAGGGTGTGATTGAAGACTTAGATAGATGCTACTGCAGGCATGACGTTCGAAAAATTTATCAAATGACAAAACGAGTCTAGTAGTAGTAGTAGAATCACAGTCGATGCTGAGAATATGGGAAAACCACTTCTGCAGACTGTATAGTGACGATGCCAGTCAGCATACCGCTTTCAGGCAGAATCTTTTATTTCTTAATGGTGAAGATCGCAGAGAATTCCGTCACCCTGACCTAGACGAAGTTAAAATTGCCATATCTGAACTGAAGTCTAACAAAACTGCTGACATAGACGGACTGTCTGTTGAGCTCTTCAAAGCAGCTGAAGATGACCTGGTTAGAAGTGTACACCTCATCTGCTCATCTGTACGATACGGTCAGAAAAAAGCATGACCGAGGAATGGGACCTCAGCATCGTCTGTCCGATCCACAAAAAAGGAGACCCTTTTGACTGCGCTTGAAGCGGTTTCTAAATCAGATAGATCGTTATCAGTGTGGCTTTAGGCCAGGGAAGTTCACCACCGACGAAATTTTCACACTGCTACAGATCTGGGAAAAAACCGATGAATTTCAGGTCGACACTCACCTTCTCCAAATTTTTCCGACTTCAAAGCCGCATATGACAGTGTAATTTGATTTTTTGGAGACCGTTGGCTCCACCATCCGAATCGATGGTCGTTAGTTTACAAATTACAAAAGGATTTAGGCAGGGCGTTGAGCTGTTGTGTGATTTCTTCAACATCGTATTAGAAATGATTGTGTAAAATCACTGGCCAACACAAGAGGGACAATTTACTTCAAATCCTCATAACTCCTCGCATACGTGGATGACATTGACATAACCGGAAGAACACAGCGAGATGTCAATGAGGCGTTTATAAGTATTGGGTTTTTACAGATTGTAAGGGACCGCAGCTCTAGCCCAGAGAGTCTTCGAATTCAATCCTGAGGGATGAAGAAACACAGGTGGAAAAGAGCTAGCTGGAGGATTATGTTGGTTGAGGCCCAGGTTCATCCCAACTGTATTGCCCGAGGAGAAAAAAAGAAGCTATTTTGGCACTAAGCGTAACCCCACTTCTCGAAGGTGGTTGATAATGCCGACTTTTCGTATTTAAGCCTGCCTGGATATAACCTGGTATCATTATTCGTTCTATATCGTGGCCTGGCCATTTAGGTTCGTGATGAAGCTTACCAACTTCAACTACAATGCGGCCATTATTCGAGTGCGGAATTTAATTTCATGTCCGCATGCACTTAAGTCACTATAGTTTCCTTTATAGAAATCTAAGACTGGGAATCGGAAAGTAGCTCAACCTATCCACACATAAATCTAACCGACTTCAACACTCACTAGTAGGCTAGTAAATGAGCCTACACGAATGCCTGATCATCCCGTCAATGCCTTAGACTTGTTCTTCACCTCTCATCCTGACAAATATTTTGTTGACATATTGTCACCTCTTGGCTCGTCCGACCACTATGTCGGAGCAGCTAATTGCTTGTGCTCACCTCACTCAATAAGAGACCACAGTCTTAAACGAACGGTATGGCTGTACGAAAAAGCCGAATCGAGCGGATTAAACAACTTATTTAGGAATACTAACTGGTCACTGTGATTCCTCGATAGTCATGTGGATGCCTTTGCTAATGTGATCACAAATATCATTTTCCTGGGCATGAGGTCTTTTATTCCTTACGGAGGGTAGAGTATCAAAACCAAAACCAATGCGAGCTGCAAAGAAGCTATCAGGTAAAGAGGTTCCGAGCTTACAAAACCAACCCCTATGAGGAAAACGGGAATAAGATTGAATTAATAATAAATGACTGCAATGCATTGAAACATGTCAAATTTTTTTTGATCAAAATTTGGGGCAAAAAGTGCTAAAATGTCCCAAGTATAGTAGCAGCTTTTGGTCGTTCGTAAAGAAAACAAAGAATTCTGCCTTGTCTTCAATCCCCATGTTCATTTGCTATGACATCGGAACTGTCAGCTCTTTCGACATAGCCAATCTGCTTGCTGCACATTTGTAGATAGCTCAAGATTGTACCCTGCCTATGCTGGAAAACGTCGAATCTTCTATAGGACGAATCCATTTTTGCACTGTGGACTAATCCCCATACTTCTGCAGAAGTGTCCTTTCACGCTGGCAAAAACACTGCAAGAGCTTTCTCATTTGTCCTATTATTCTGCCTCTTCCCAAATAGATGGAAACAGTTTGTCCTTAAAAAGGGCGAATTTTCGTCCCCTTCCAACATCGAAGACGTTTAAAAATGATGGACTTAACTAGCTGCCGACCCTTACGATCCAAAACCTTTGCCGGAAGTAACACAAAGTCAGCTGTGCACCACCATGCAATGTTTTTTGGTGGGCATCCCATGTGAGTAGTTTCGTCAGGTAAAACTGACGAGGCAGTATCATTGGATGCATCTCATCAGGGTGTAGAAGTGCATGGCATAAACGTCTACCAACGCCATTATCATCCACAAATGGTTTGAGGCGACTAAGGCTAGACAGAGTACGAATGCCAGTTACTGAGAAGTGAATAAATCATCCCAGCCTAGCCCAACATGCCAAAGTGTTTGCATAGATATTTTGAAACCGATTATAACTGCAGTGATCCAACCCATAGGATCGTAGAGCTGAGCAATAAGAGATAAACATTTATTTTTGTTACTAATCCTTTACTTCTTAAGAGGTTGACTCGGAAGCAAAATGCATCGTCTGTCGGTTGCCACGATATTCCAAGCGTCTGTAACTCCACAAATTGTTGCCACGTACGATGTCGAGAATTTGCCAGCTGATCCTCTTCTAAGTCAGATAAAAGTAATTGATGATTGCCTGACCATTTACTGAGCGGAAAACCGCCCGCCTTGAGCAACTCGATCAACTCAATTTTCAATTCACAAGCTTCTTCAAGTCAGTCAGCGCCGGTGAAAATGGCGTCCACGTAGGTGTTGTCCCTTAGAAGTTGGGCGGCTCGAGGAAAACGCGTGCCCTCATCGATTGCAAGTTAATGCAAGGTTCTCACGGCTTGATAGCAAGGCCATATGTTACCGCAAAGCTGTAGACACGAACATCCTGATCTTCTGACGCTCGCCACAAAATCCGCTGGTAGTGTTGATCAGCTGGGTCAATTTGTATCTGTCGGAACATCTTCTTGATATCCGTGGAAAAAACGTTTTAGGATTATATCAAAAATCTCAATCTGCAATCTTGGGTCAACATGATATGTTGGCCTCCTTGGAGTTTAACCGATCCGTTAAATACCACCCGCAACTTCATTTCTTCGCCACTGATTTTAAGAATACCATGATGCGGCAAGAAGAAGGAATTGTTGGAATCAGAACCGTCCTCTGATGGTACCAGCCTCATGTGTCCGAGTCCCTCGTACTCTGTCATGAACTTATTGTACCTCACTCGAAACTCCGACTGGGACTTGAATCGACTTTCTGTACACTGAAGCATGCAAAGCGTGAGTTCACCAACTGATTCGTAGATTGCTTAAATGGCAGTCGTAGTATACTCGTATATCGTCCATCGCTCGCTCCAAAACCGTTCAAGCTGAGTTGACAGATCTTGGTCTGATATACATTGAAGACTGGTAAGCGGTGGTAACTCGGTACGAGAGTCGGGAAGTTCTGCCTTTGTTGAACAAGATTCAGTAAGTATCCATCCTATACCTGTAGCAATTAGATTTTTGTCTTTGGACTTAGGCAGCCCTACTTCAATTATACGCGTAAACACAGCCCCTGGTATCATTTTTATCGGTGCAGATGAATTGAAATTTGGATCTGCAAGTCCTGTGATGAACGATAGATCTGCATTGATGAGTTGAGGCGATGGCAAATATTCGGCGAGTTTCGGCAATATAAGAGCATAAAGTTTCCATTTCATTTCACTTGTAAAGCGAGGAGCAATGAACTCTGATGTTTGAGTCTTGATAGTATGAGATGATGCACCTCCAACGCCTGATACAGGGACAAATACTGAACGGCGAGATAACTTTAGGGGTTCGACCAATGATTCTCCAACAAACGATGCTTCAGAGCAGCGATCAATGAGTCATCGATCCGAGCGATGATTTTCTGATGAGGCGATAGCGATAGCGGTGGCCAGAAGCATGCGATAGGGCTGCGGAATAATTGTATTCACTGTATGCGCGAAAACCTTTGGAAATCGAGCTATCCAGCTTTGATTGAGCCGCGATGTCTTCCTACACGGAAGTGATGACATCACCTTGGGCCATGTGCAGGAGTATATGATGTCGTCCGTGACAAGAAGTACATCTTTTGGTTGATCGACAGTCACGCCTCCAATGTGATCCCAAACAATTGAAACACAGCTGTTTTTCTGAAACGAAATCAGAACGCTTATCTTGGGTAAGAATACGAAATTTATCACAACCGGCAATGTAGTGATCTCATAACTTTCACATAACTTGTGATTTTTAGCTGGAGTTTGTTGGTTGATGGAAGTTTCTGTCTGCGGCTGACGTGGTGGCATCTACTTCGGATCTTTCTAACGCTTGGATTCTTGTCGTCATAAATGAATTTAATTGAGACCACGTAATAGGTTCCGAGCTATCGTCTAGTGACAACTCCCAATCACGTCGAGTGCGAGAATCAAACCGTTGCACCGTAATGAAGACAATGATATCCTCTATGCCATCGACAGGCCTTTTTAGCATTTGAAGTGTTTCGATTGTTTCAGGGCAGTATGAGATTCGAACGCCATTGACGAGAGATGAAAAAAGGAACTTAAGCATGCATATATGAGTGCTCTTTTATTGTCGTAGAATGACGTAAGTTTCCCCCAAGCTCCGTTGTTATTTTGAGAGATGATAGGAATACCTTTTATGAGACTGACAGCTTCGTCACTGAGACTCGATTTGAGGTATTGCAATCGTTCCACGTTCGGCAGTTCCTGCGATGTAAATAAATCCCTGAATGAGGGCCAATCTGAGTATTTTCCTGAGAATGCTGGCACTTCAATCGGAGGCAATTTTCGACCGGATACATTGTGATCCATCGCAGAGGTGTTGGTTGATGATGATGGAGAATGCGTCGACTGTGGAGTTGTTGTTGGTTGAAGTTCTGCCAGCGCATTCAGAAATGTAGCCTTTTCTTCCAAAATACTTCTTCGGCTTCCTCCAAGAAATTGGTTTTGAAATATGGATTCCCCTCGTCACTCTCGGCTGTGGAGCCTAGTACAATTTTTTCATGGCGCTTCTCGATTTCCGTCATCCTTTTTTGCAACTGTTGCATGCGAGCTTGAATTTGACCTCTGGATGAACGTTCTCCTTTCTTTTTGAGATTAATATATGCCCGTGACATCAGTACCAATTTATCTCTTTGTTTGATCAACTTTTCCATTATGATGATGATTATACTTTATCCGCCTTCGAAGGACCATAAAATTGTTCGAACAGAGAATAAAAGTAAAAGATAACCCGTAAACCACGCTTCAAAAAAACCGCATTTATTTTTCTTCTGTCAAAAAAATTACAATACCAATACGAACAGTCTGAAGTTGTTGCCGATGATCGTAGGGTACGATTTCATTTTGGAATACAAACGTAAATTGTCAATATTCTTTAGCCCAACAAAGTGCTTATCCACTTGCTCACAACTTGTAGCTTTCGACAACGTCTATTATTTGGTTCGCCTGCACACTTGGACAAGCCTTGCACTGCATATGTATCATCTGCTCCAGGCCTGCTTGATGTGGTCCACAATTGTGCATTATTTTGGTCTTGGTTGCGTTCATTATCCTGGTACCACTTTACTGCTTCATTGAATTCATTTTGCATGATTCTCATAGGTCTCTGGAAGTACCTGTGACGAACAACTATGGCTGTATCATCAGCATAGGCAAGATGGATGCTGTTTTTGAAAACTCTAAGCAATTAATTTGCATATATGAGCAATTGTATTGGGCTCAATTGGGAGCCTTGTGGAACTCCGCATTGTATACTTTTTTCACCCGTTAGACATGAAATATGTATAATTTCTGATTCAAAAGCTCCTCGTATTTCAATTCGTTCTAGATCTTCTATAAGCTATGGCTTAGTGTGCCTATATATATATAACACCAGCACATTATCGTTTTTGTTCAAACTTTCGTTAACCCATTTGCAAACTCTATATAAGTCGACCAATGTTTTTATTCTTTTGGAATCCATACTACGGGCTATGAACAGGAGAATGCTTTCGAGTGATAACCGCTTCGTTATAACCACTTTGAGACACTTCTCAATTACAGACAGTATCGATGCTGGTTAGTTGTTTACATCGTTTTTTCCCCTCCTTTGTATGGGTCGTATCACGGCTATTTTTATGGCTTGCGGGACCTTAGCTTAATGCAGATTCATGCTCACAATTTAAGATAAGTTTCGCGCAAATATGTCCGGATGTCCTTTTATATCAATCGATCTGATGCCATCGAAAACTGAAGACTTATTTATAGCCATATACCCAGGGAATGAATAATGTTTATTGCGTTTGAATACTAATATATCTGCAGTGACTACTTGTTATGGTACTGCAGTGATAAACAACAAGAAAAGTTTGATCCGAAAGGCTGTCTCCACATTCGCTTGGAAGTATCGATAAGCATTTGTCCGTTGAAAAGTTTTTAACGATATCATCATCCACGTTTCGCTCTTACCAGATATACCCCGTAACTTGTTAAACTAGCTCACATAAAATTAATTTTTTTTTGCGTTGTTAGTTTTTGCTCAATTTATTACGAAAGTTTTTATATTAAATTTCACAAATTTTATTTAATATTTTGCCTTTGCACATTCGCTAGAGCTTATCCCTTTTCTTATATTCTCCTAGTAAGTTTGCCGACACCAAGAATTTATATTTATGTTTTGCTTGAAAGTTCTTCCAACATGACATACAACATAACATGCATTTTAATTGCAAACTTCTTATGAACATTTCAAACATCTCTTTCCCTTAGTAGAGTCTCACAATCTATCCCCCAAAAACAACCATGAATCTTTCTTTGATGTGAATGCGAAGTATGGTCAAAAAATAAGGTGACTTTATTTTTTTTTCCCCTCTTCAAAGTACTACCTCTCAGATATAACACACGTCAGTGGTTTTTCCAATCCTCGAAGCACTTTTGATAAGTGCTTTTTGATATAGCCATGAGGTCTTCCAGCGATGCGGTCTTTATCTTCTCGATCGTTGCAAATCGCCGTCCTTTATTTGGTTATTTTCAGTTTTGGGAGTAATTAAGATGAAACCAGCTCGCCAGGAGCCAGGCTACAATTCCAGGTTTTCTACCTTGAATTTTGCATACTTTTACCTACATATATCTCGGGAAATACATTAGCGAGGGTTCCAAGACTCTACTCTATAATACAGCCAAGTTTCAGATTCATAGGTACTCGGCAAATTTTTATACGGACAGACAGGAAAGGTCTTGCATAAGTCTTCTCTACCCCAGCTTTGCAAGGTAGAAGACTAAAAGTCGCAACGGGTCAAGTACGATGAATACGCCGGTTTTCTTCGTATTGCTTCACCCAAACGGCGCATAATACCGAGGTAATATTCCTTATTGACCGTTCGGCCTGCCGGCAAAAACTCATAATGAACCACACCATTGTAAACGAAGAAAACAACGCGCAAGACTTTCGGATTTGACCGAACTTAGAGTGCTTTTTCCGATCTTGGCTCTTCTGGTCTAGGATGTTTGGGCTTTGGTTTCGAAATTTGGCTACAATTTAGCAATTCCGGAATAAACTTTGATGACACTGCTTGTTCTACCACCGCTAGCCCCTCGTCACCAACTCAAGCGCCCCTTCCTAATTATTTTTCTAATTTCGATCTGAAATCTTTAGCCAAGTATCCTAATCTCCGCAGCTCCACATCCTCCATCCCTCAACCACCGCCTTTTCTACTACATCCAGGCCATACTCGCCCTCTCACACTACTCCACTTCTCTTGTAACAGTTTGGACCCTTTCTTCAACAACGTCTCCTCCTAACTCCACCCAATCTTTCATGGATCCCCTTCTGTCCCCCTCAGTCAAAATTACCCAGCAATTTAGTAACCCCACTAAATGCTCTCTCTCGTCTAAAGGATAAAAAGACGTATGAAAATATTTGTCTCTTTTTGGCCAATCTCCATGATAAACCAGACTTGGTCTGCTAAGAAGGTAAAAGGAAGACTAGTGAAATGGTCTCCATTCTACAGGAAGGCCCTACTGACTTTGCCAGCCTCAAGTGCTTCTTTATTAAGTATCACGAGTTCTTCAATATCAATCATTTTACATTGCCACTAATCCCTCTGCTGCCAAAGAATGTCTTTTCTTAGATCGCCTAGCTGATTCAAACCAAATTACATGGGCCGACAGCTAGACATGATTTTCACAACAGAACCCCTTAGCTCCTCTGTTTCACTTTGTTATATCATCCATCCTCCCTTCTTCTTTCATTTTTTTCATGACTCTCCACCATTGAATACTTCCCCTCCGTTAAGTCCTGCGACTTCCAAAAAGCTAATTTCAACCTAATCAATGAATATCTCAATAACGCCTCCTTCAATTTTGACAGCCTTACAATAAACTACGCCATATCTATTTTCTACAGAGAAATATTAAATTCTATTTCTCTTTACGTGCCCCTTTCCTGATCCAAACTTATCTACCTTCCCTCCTCGGTATAATCGCAGCCTCCGTTCACCAAGAAACACAAGAAACAAACGGTGGGCAATCTTCCTTCGTACTCAATCCCCCAATGACTTTTCTAACTACATACATTGGTATTTATCTGAAATTCACCGAGCTGCACTCTATGCACTCTATGAACGCCATTAGATCGAAACTCAAGCCAATCTTATTAACGACCCTAAGTCCTTCTTTCAGTTTGTCAACTACAAAAGGAAATCTGATGGCTACCCAACTTCACTCTCCCTCAATGGCGAAACCTTGAATGATCCCAAAGCTATCGCCAACTTTTTTAAACAGTTTTTCGCCGACGACTCCTTTGTACCGGATACTACTTACTTCGTCTACTTACTACGAATTTCTCCCTTCGACCATTTCTCCCACATACTATTGACCCCCATATCATTGAGAATAAATTGAATCAACTGCATGATGAATTTACTCCTTGGCCCAATGGTCTCCCTGCCATATTACTAAGAAAATGTTCCTCTATTATTTCGGTCCCGCTCTCAAAAATATTTAACTTATCCCTGTCCCTTGGAAAATTTCTCCAGATATGAAGAAGCGCTTTTATAACTCCGGTTCAGAAAAAAAGCTCCGAAGAATGATGTTAACAACTATCGGTTCATCGCCAAATACATACTTTTGTTCGCCCCCTTCTCGAACACGCATTTCAAGTGTGGTCCCCTTATCAATAAACCCATATATCTAGAATCGAAAGCATCCAACGTTGGTTCCTACGTTTTGCTCCAGGATTGCTCCAGGGCATCCTTTGTTCTTACCGCACTATCAAGACCGTCTTAAACTAATCAATTTGAGTACTTTGGAGGAAAGAAGAAGAGGATCCGACATCAACTTCATTCATAGACTTCTTACAGGTACCATTGACTGCGCTACCCTTTATAACTCCATATCTCTTAACACTAACCGTCGTAATACACGCAATCCTCATTTCTTCTATCTATCCACCTCTCGCACCTCATAGGGCTCCAATGAACCCATTTCCCGTATGCTGGGAAGTATTAATTCGAATATTAACTTCGATTTCAACCTCAGCACTCCATGCCTACAACTCCGTCTTCTCAATAACCTTCCCTCCTTCCTGTCTTAGTTTCTAGGGATCGCGCCACCTCACCCGTTCTCATTAGTTATTAAGTTAGATTAAGTTTAGCTTGAATTAAGCTCAAGTTTGCCACCACGAAAATTAAAAATTAAAAAATTAAAATTCATGCCAAAAGTATCTGAATAAAAATCATGGCATGATCCAATCTCCTCAGCAACTTCTCTGATAATGATTCAACGATTCTGCAAAACAATTTTCTTCATTGCTTTAACATTTTCATCTTTTGTTGACGTGCTGGGGCGTCCAGGGCGGGCATCATCGCTGACATGTGCTCGGCTTTCTCTGAAGAGTTTGTACCATATATAAACATCTCTTTTGCTCAGAGTAGACTTGCTACAGTCAACATTTCAAGTACGCTAGAAAACCTAAATTTATCTTTCACACAAAATTCGATTTAGATTCTTTGATCCATTTTTTTTGCAATTCCAAAAGCATATCAAACGCGTCGTACCTCTATATATTTGAAAAACGAAGGTAATATCCAAAGCAACTGACAATGTGGACATATGTATGTTAGGGGACATAACATTAGTTCGCGAAATTCAAAAAGTCACCCTATTTTATGAACAAACTTCGTATATCTTCAATTTGAGACCAAAAAAATTTGTTCACGTTTGGCTAAAGTTGTGTCGAAGCGACTTCAGCTCCTTTACCCAAATCAAATAAGTTTTCTCAAAATCCTCTGTAATCTAGTGCCACGTTTAGTACTCGGTCTTTATTATTCGTTTCAAAACCGTTTCAAGTGTAATTTTTCTGTGTATAGTGTTCAATGATCCAGATTTTGCAACGAGAAAGGAGGTTCCTTCCAACTAGAGCTAACCAATACGACGAGATCGACGTCCTGTCTCGAATTGGTCGGAGATCTTTATACGACGGTTTCAAAAAGGAACCGCTGTGCAGCATGCAATCATCTTCGTCGTCAAGATAGCGTCATCAGTCGGAAGCATTTCCCAGCGTTTGTGACTCCATTTATTTTCGAAGCGATTTTTTAAACTATTTATTTGACTTGTTTTATCGTTTGTCTTCTACCTTTTTCGTTTTGTTTTTTATTCTACCGCTATTTTCCATTTTATTTCTTGTCGGATATTGTTTCTTCGGTGTCCCAACCTATTTTTCTACGAGTTTTACCGCGACTGCTTAGACATTTTATTTATCAATTCCAACGTTAACGAGAGTAAGACACGATGTCGACGACAACAACGCCCGTACGCAGTGGCAGCTGTAATCAAAGCCGAATATTCCAATATTCGGTGGATCTTCTGTCGGACGAGGACGATAAAGAGAATCATTCCTTCGAATTGGGGTTGATTAATTCCACGAATAAACGGTTTAAGATCACGGAAGAGAGTGGTGTAGACTGTAGATGGATTGAAGTTGTCGCCGGTGTTGGGCTTGAATTGTCGACCGAGATAAACCACGAGGTTGTGCTGTCCCCGGTAACATAGATTTCGGTTAATTTGTCGGGTTGTAGCTTGGGAACGCCAATCAGCCGGAGCAACAACTTTCATCGGCAGAGAAACGAGAGCGACAGGAACAATAATGATACCGCAAAACCATCCGTTGAAGAACAGCCGCCCGAGGATCAGGTTCACGGGCCTTCAACGTGTGGCAAATCGGATATAGGTTCCCACGGTGACAAAGCATACTCAGATGTGGTCTCGAATAACTTTGGCTTGAATGTCTTTCTTCGTAAGAGCAGAGTCAAGAGATTTCTGCCAGTACGATCCTTGTGGATGATGATGGAATGTTATCGGATGAGGGCAGTCCAAAGCGATTTGTAGATTCCTCAGTGACAAGACATAATTATCATCATCAATCACAAGCGCAGCAGCAAGCGTCACAAGCCCGCCGTAAAATTCTGGAGCCATCATCTCGCACTAATAATAGTCGGCCATCATCGAACCAAACGCATCGAACAACTCCAACGAAATCCTTCCGGATATTTCCCAGTTTAAGTTCGGGTTCGACGGAATCATCCATAAATGATGATTACATGGATTTATTTGAAATGTTTCGAAGCGTTCAATACCACACCGTATTCATCACGTATGACTGCGGAACGTTGTTTTAAACGTCCCAATCCACCATCGAATCAAGTCAGTCCGATCCAAACCAAACGCTATAAAGGCGAACTGTTCTCCTCGCCCGAGAAGGAGAATACCATTCAAGCTTTAATAACTTTGCAACAGCAACATGCACCGATAGTGAGGCCGATCCTTCGAAAGCATGTCTCAATGAATGATGCCGATATTATGAATGCACTGTCGCGATCATCAACACAACCCGTTCTGATTGGAGATTTTAGTAAACCATTCTGTCTGTCGCTTATGGTTGGACGGCATGAAGATTTGAAGTCGATATCAAGTGACGCGATGGCTAAACTGATCAATGGGGTGTACAAGGACACAATGGCTTCGTACAAGATCATCGATTGTCGATATCCTTATGAATTCGAGGGCGGACACATACGTGGCGCGAAGAATTTGTATACTCAAGAGCAAATTATGGAGGAATTTGTGAACTGTAAGAGTGATGAAGCAACACCTGATGTTGAAGGACCAAAGAGGCATATCCTTGTATTCCACTCTGAATTCTCATCGGAGCGTGGACCGAGATTATCACGTTTCCTTCGTAATCACGATCGAGCACAAAACACAAACTCATACCCTGCGCTGATAGCTATCTACTTCACGGTGGCTATAAGGAATTCCACGAAAGCCACTCGGAATTATGCGATCCCGTCTCATATCGGCTAATGCTTGAGCCAGCATTCACCGAAGCCTACAAACACTTCTGGGCAAAGTCAAAGAGCTGGAACGGCGATGTCATAGGATTAGGTGGTATCACAAATTGTCTCAAGAAATAGGTCCCGTTTAGTTCTACAGAATTCTTCTTATCCTTCATCTCCTTGTAATTATATCTCTTTCATCTGATTTATATCTAAACATTTATCTTTTCCCTTCACTTCACTTTCGAAGAAATCAAAGTTTTCAGTTTTATTTTATTTTTTCATTTTCAACCCAAAAACAAAAAAAAAAAACAGAAAACAATCTTTCGGACTGTTTCCTTCTTGTATTTTAATTTTAACTAAGTTCCCAAGTATATTAATTTTTTTTTTTATTAGAAAAATTTTGTAAAAAAAGAAATTATCACCTTAACCTAAAAGAAATAAGCAAAATAAATTTTTAAGATTATTTATGTAAAAAACAAAAAAAATACAATATTTGTAAACCTTCGTTTTTTGAAAATATCTCAATTTTTTTTTGTATTTCAAAATTCCAAAATTCCTTGTAAGCTTTTAATTTTTTAGCACGTTATATTGATTCTTGAGTCACGTCTTCATCTAATAATGCTTTCTGCACCTTCGAATAGTTTTTCCGTTGATTCTTCTTAACCACTCTGAAATGAATGTTCACAAGGATTTGCCATTAACAATCGATCCAATGAAACTATCCGCAAATGGTCCTTATCTGACACAAAATTCGATATTTTCAAGGGGACAAAAAAAAGTTGACCTTGACAACCCAGTTGACAAACAGTACACAGACATGTTATGCAATGTAACAATGAAATAGTCGCCTAAACTGTCTGATACCTCCCGCGAAATTACAGAATTCCTGTCACTTTTTGAACAAAATAGGAGAAGATTGGCGACCTACATTACTAAGATGCTATTTACCCCGAAATTAAAAACTTAACGCCAAATCCACAATTATCACAACAATGATGAGTCCAGATAATCTTGAAAAAATCGATTGATTCTACCCATTCTCCGACAGCCTTAAACACAAGCTCCATGACATCACTTCCACCATCACTCTCGACCCATTAATTAACTCAATCAATTTACTTAAGAAAGTCAACTCGTTTGCTCTCACATTCCTTAAATGATTGCTTTCGTTTCATTTACTGTTCACAGTGGGTGAGTCAAAAGGATTTCCATGCACACCACCAACCCAACCCTTGTCGTTTCATCTTAACGAAACGGTTTTCTGTTTCCGCTCAATTGAATGTTACTGACAGATTGATGCCTTACGTATCTTATTTCTATATAATTTCGACAGATGGATGATTACGCCAGATCGAGTAACAGATGATCGTAAGATGAACTGTCAGCTTGTCACGGCTGAACTGAAGTTAAAACCCACACACGTGAATCATTTTCACGTTTACCTCCAACAATTCATAAACATTGACAAACGAGTAGATGTAGATATGTTCCCAACAGGAAGAAGCTCGGTAATTCAGGAAATATTCTAACAAAACAGTAAACGAACCATCATTCTATCCGTCTATTTCCATCCTCTTTCATGCCAAGCAAGGACTCGCGTAAATATCGATGGCATTCCCAGGCGCATATGATACGAGTATTTACACACACGTTCGAGTATTTCTATCGAAATCGTCCCGGCAAAGTTGGAATAGTCTGTCACCGCTCCGTCACCATGTCAAAGAATACAGACGCCAAGTATGTGGTAATAGCACTCACATAATCCTGGCAACATCCTTAAATTAAGCTTCGCTACAAATTATTTTACGCACACGAGCACACTCCATCTCATATGCTACTCATTCCATGAAAACAAATGCTCTGCGTCTTGTCATACGAAACGAAGATGCCATGTTGGTGGGAGAAGGAATCTCAAGACTTTTTTAAGTGTCATAAATAGCCTTCTTGGTATTATGCCTGCACACAGAGCTCTATATATATGGAGTGCCCTTTATATCCACATGATTTCGGAGTCTCTTCGTGCCTTTGCTATGCTGTACTGTCTTAGGGTAGAAGCAGGCAACAGGATAAGGTAGAAAATCTTCTTTTACGTCTCGTCTCTCTCCCGCGGATATCCTTGTTTGATGGACCAACAAATTGTTTCACGTCGTCTTTTGGCATCTTGCGACGTTACGAGGTGCGTGCAATCTTCCCTGTGGTAGGGGTTATCCCGATTCTCGTTGTAATTTAACTCAGAGATGTGCTGATTGAATGACAATATTAAGGGCATGACTCCCTTTGTCTTTATTGTCTTGGTGACATACCAGCACGGCAGGGAATGGTAGCTGGGAGTGTTCTCATTTCAAGCTGTGTTTGAACTTCTGACCTCTGTGGCGAAGAATGCAATTTTAGAGAATTTACTTAATCAAAGTGCTTGGATTTCAAAGGGCTTGGTAACTTTAATTGAGTTTGTCGTGGAGACGTGAAAGAAGGATAATGGAAAGAGCTTGATTATAAATGGTGCTAGGATAGTTGCACGATTTGTAAATTCATCACTAAGCCAGTTGGTGTTCAATGTAAGCTTGAGTGTAAGGGTATCCAGGCTATATACCTACTTTAACCATAAAAGATCATTCTAATTCCTTCCGTCGTTGGGCGTATTATTAAGGCGTCATGAGCGTGAAATGGTATTCGGAGTAAAATAAATCAACTAAATTAGGTAGGGAAAGGTAGCGTTAACCGGAATAAGTTAGGTAAGATGGCATTTTTGTTCCGCGAGTCTCCAAACAACTTGGTCATTGAGTTAAAACTAGGTGTCCAAGGCTATGAAGGCATATATGATTGCCTCCGGGGAGCGGAGGCAGGACATTTCTGGAAATGTTGGGGCCGAAATTTGGCCAAAGCAAGTGCATCTTTATCATGTTTTTTCTGGAGAAGAATCCTTAGTAAGGTTTTTAACGGCGGGTTATTTCTGAAATTACCTTAATCATTCGATCCGAATGTCAATTGCCACCAGCTAACACATACGAACCCTATGATAACAGTAGGGCGAGTTGGCCACGTTTTGCCAAAGAGCGGACACGTGACAATTGACGTACTGCTCAGAGAGAAGAGGAGGCTGTTGTCAATACTCAGACTCTTATATAGGCGGTTTACCGGCAGACAAAATTCTGAGGTCACGATAGTGAAGTCACTGACGATTTCTTCGTGATAGAGGAACCTTAGGAGAAAGTAGCAATCGTGAGAACTGTCTTCCCGAAAGAGTATAAAGTGAATGTCAAAGCTCTCCCAAACCACGACCTTCAATATCGATCATTGGCGATCAGAGAATTTCGGCAAAGGATCTCCAGATAAACTTTGAGTCGATACAGAAAAAAAAATCCGAGGGAATTGACGGTCATCCAATGCTGTGCTCAGGCACCTTCGACAAGTGGCTGTAGAGATGTACACCATGTTAATAAGCAATGCATTGGAAGACAGTGGTGGTGCAACCAATCCCCAAGATGTGACACATCCAACTCGGCTAATCTCTACTACATACGTCTCCTTCTGAATATCAGTAAGGTCTTCGAGAAGGTGGTCCTTAGAGCTCTGTCTATGTGGGTTGAGGACAATAAAAACATTCCGGATAATCAATTGGGTATTAGAGCGATGGATATCGCATCGGATATCCAATGGGATAAATGCAAGAACCAATGCACGGGAGCCTATCTGTTTGACTTGGAAAAAAGCTTTCGACATCGTACGGTTAGAAGGTCCTTATTACAAGCTCAGGAAGTTAGACATAACTAAACCACTGCTATATATGATTTTAGACATGTTACCCGGTAGAAAGTTCGTTGTGTGACTTCTACCCAAATATTTAAAATTAACAATGGACTGTAACAGGGTACGGTGAACTCACCGATCATTTTTAGCATATATATCTGATGATCTGGTGATCTGATAGCTTTCCATCACCATTCAAAAGCGTACGCAGCGTGACTTCGAAAGAATTCAGCAGTATTGATCTATCAAGATCTATCTTATTCAGAACGCCTTTGTTTGGGCCTCTTGGGACACTAGAAGAAACTGGTGCAGGTTCTTTATTTTTTGACAGGACGGGCGAGCACTGACAATATAAAGTGTAGTCAGATAACTCGCGATCTGGATAGACCAGTATCTACATATATTTACAAACATATAGATGCTGCTCTAGCAAGACCCCGGGGCGCTTTCGTTCTGACAAATGGCTGTTTCATATCAGTCAGCTTGAACCAGGATGAAGGTAATTCATGAGAGAGCAAGTTTAATGAAGAAGATTTGTGTGTTTGAGAGACAATGTCTGAACATTGGAATCTGATTCCACGAAAGTTTACCCTTTCGAGGTCCTATACAATAGCACTAGGATTTTAGTGGACAATTTTTTTATTAAATTGATGCAAATTCACATTGTAAAGGCAATGACCTTGAACTTCTTTTTAAAGGGTTGGCCATCTAGTGTTTTTTTTTTTTAATATTGGGTTATTTTGACATTGACAGCTGTTTCCCGCTCGAAATCTTGACAGAAAGTCAGTGTCCTACCTCCACGGAATGAAAGAGTCGCTTTACCCTTGAACAACGTTGGGAAATATTGAAAACTTCTTTCCAAAGTGAGTGCTGTGTAGCCCAAACAGTGCGTTTGTTAAAAAGAGGTTTTGGGCGAGATGAAGCACCCACCACGAATGCTGTATGCAAGTTTGTGCAAAAAGTTCGTGAGACTGGTATGCTAGTGGACAACACTCATGGTCCCCGTCGTCGTACAGTGCGAACAGATGAGAATGTGGCAGCAAGAGTGTGAGACTCAATTCACGAACATCAACTCGCCATGGATCTCAACAGCTCAACATTTCACCCACTAGCCTGAGGTTTGGGCCTTAGAGCAGCTTGAATTGGACAACGATTTGTGGCGAAAAATCATCTTCTCTGACGAGGCGCATTTTCATCTTGGCGGCTACGTTAACAAACAAAATTGTCGCATCTGGGGTTCGGAAAACCCACACGTTAGTGTCGAGAAGCCAATGCATCCACAGAGAGCAACAGTTGGTGCGGATTGTGGAGCGGTGGCATCATTGGACCATTTTTCTTCGAAAATGAGGCGGGGAAAAACGTTTCGGTCAACATGGCTCTGTACCATGTTACCCATTATTTTTTTTACTGAAATTGTAGTCTTGGTTTGGACGACCTCTAGTTCATACATGATGGCACGCCATGCCGCACAGCCCATGCCACAATCGATCTTTTGCGCACCAAATTCCCAAATCGTGCTATCACCCGTCTTGACGATGCCAATTGGCCGCATTGGAGCTGCGATTTGACCACTTTGGACTTTTTTTTGTGGCGTACCGTGGAGCACCGATGTTATGCCAACAGTCCTAAAACGATTCAAGTACTTAAGGCCAATATCATCTGAGCAATCCGTGAGTTACAGCCCGAAACCATCAACCAGGTCTTGGAAAATTGGGGTGACAGAATGCGCTATTGCGAAGCCAGTCGAGGCAGCCACTAGAACGAGGTTGTATTTTGTAATTAATGGGAATGTTCGCTCTTACTAGTAAAGCCATAATACATGTAAAAGAGTTCATTTTGTTCATTTTATTATATTTTTCAAAAGAAACTTGTATTTGGTCCACCCTTTAACTCAATGAGGACTGACGCAGACTACTCGTAGATTAGTGGTACTGCTAATCTTCCATATAGCATTCAAATCCTCGGAGCGGCGGTTTAATATATTGGTGTCGTACCAAGATCGGGGAAACGTCGCCCACCATTAGCTTTTGGTGGACCTTTGTGAACCTGAGGATCCTGATAGGTCAGCCTCTTCAAAGCAAATCCTGCCGAACGCCAATGGCAGGATTTCATATGCTTGGTAGGGTAGGACAAATGAAGGCCTGAGGAATCCTAGAAAAAGTGTATGATATGGTGTTGGACGACGGGCGAGTGAAGGTGAGTGAAATAGCCGAAAACTGATGTTGGACAGACGCTGGCCCAAGTGTCTTGAAGTCAAGAAAGATTATGTAGAAAAATGAAATCATTTTCAAGTGAAAACCACAGTCCTTTAAGGTCCGGCCGAGAACTTTTCACCTTATGCTCACATCTTCTCAATATTTGACATCATTCGCCTAATCCGTGGTATGAGTGTTTCCGTGGAGGTCGTGAAGATCCTGGCCTGAAAGCCCCAGGCCATCAACAACTGGTAAAACAGTGGCAAAACGAATGGTATTGAGGGTTTTTCAATTGGCGCGAGTAGATTTTGACGAGGTTCACCAGATTACAGTTTGGTATAGATTTTGGGCTGGCGATTTACTTTTTCGAAAACAACGTGACTGAGACGGACACCCTTAATGGCGAACGTTACAAAACGATGATAACCGATTTCTTATGGCCCAAATTGAACCATGTGGAACCAGCAGGACTGTGTCAGACAACTGAAGCCACGATTGACATTCTGCATGAACGATTTGAAGGTAAGGTTATCTCTCGGGTAGGCGACTTGAATTGACCATCAAGATTATGCGATTTGACCCCTCTAGACGTGTTCTTGTGAGTCTTCCTGAATACGCAGTTTTATGCGAATAAACCTCGATCGACCAATGCCCATGAGGTGAACATAACATAGACCATCGCTCAAATTCAGCCGGAAGAGTTATTGAAAATTGGACCTATCGGCTCCATGCCACCGTAAGAAGTCGAGAGAAGCATTTGAACGATGTCATATTTCATACATAATGGCATATATGGGCCTTTCAAATAAAAAAATAATTTCGTTAATACCGCACACACATTGCTTGTTTTATTTCAGTTCAACTTCTACCCGTCCTTATTGAAAAACTCTTTATTTCACCCATTAGACATGTTGGACAATATGATGATGATGGTGATTTCGGTTTTGTATTTAAGGTCAGTTGAGTCCTTTCTACAGTAAGTGGACCAATCATACCCGACTGTCTTGGGATCCTGGGATTTTTTTTTTATATTGTTATAAAGTGGCTAGTAATGGCGACATGGTTGTCCCCAATAAGCTTAATCTATTGTAGTTAATATTTAATAGCTAGATTTCCTAATTTTCGAAAATGAAGTAACTGAGTTGCAAATTTACCATCATCGAAAACCCTTTTCACAACTTCCGTAACGAGGCAACCACTTAACACTTGATTGCACTATTGAACCATCAAACCATTCCGAATACATCCTGATTTCACAAACTAAGTTACCAACAATCCTCCAAAAGTCACGTTGCACCTGCATTATCCTCGCCTCTTCAAACAAATCGCTTGTTGCCAGTTGTTGAAACTCCGCCAAACTTGCTGTAGCTTCGAATGAATTCCATTGCACACGATTTGACACGACTAGCCAACGTAAAGAGAAAAAAAAAATCAAATCCGACGACAAGTAAGAAGCGGAAAGAATCTCTAACCGTCCAGGAAATCACCGAACGGCGTGAAGGATAAAGGGAAACAAAGGGATTTGTATCAAAACTTTAAATAAAACTTCTCAAGGTAAACACACGAGCTTGTTTCCTTCCCTGAATTCTGTTTTTGCCCAACGTACTACGGCAACGTACATATCGTAGCGTTATTCCATTTTCCTCCAGTTTTAGTGGATTTTTTTTTGGTGAATTTTTCATAAGCACCTTTCTCGCAGGAGCCCTTCGCTATTAGAGATACATTGTACATTTATCTCTCGCTTTTCTTTCTACAACGATGGCTGTGAAAGGTTTTTTGCGGTGTTAAATCCTGCTCATTTGAAATAGTGCAGAGCATTGCTGCCGCAGTCGGAAGTAACACGACTTGAAGGATACCACACGACGCGTTGGGTATTCGAATATCGATTATTTTTTCTCTCGAATTTGATACTGAGCAGATACACATCCCTGCGGAGAGGATATTTGCCATGCAACAACTTTGTATTGGACAACCCACTTCTAACCGCAGTATATAAGCAGTTTGATAGCGTCATCGGGACAATGGTGGCGGCAGGACGAGAACGTGATGAGAAAATATAACTTTTTTCCGCTCAGTTGAGGTTGTTTTTCTACTCTGATGCGGTTATCCCTGGTTTATGTATGGAGAAACCACCCTACCCATGTGTGTATGAAGAATAATGCCTTCAATATGGATGAAGTAAGGCTGAGGGCTGTATGTGGAAGTGCCGCAATTGCTTATTTTACATTTAAGCCTTTGCTGATGCAGCTACTTAGAAAGACACTATGAAATATGAAATATTTACTGGGAGAAAACACCTTTCGACGATACACTTTGAACATCCTTGCTCGGCTAGAGCTTTAAATGCACTCAAACCTACATATACATGACGACAAAATAACATTTTCCTCTCACCTTTATGGCCTTAAAATGAGCCTTCCATGTTGCATGCTCTATATAGCCCGTGGTCCGCCCTACAATCCAGTTCCGAGTACGATATTATGCAAATGATTTAAACACAGCCACGGCCGAAATACCAATTTGTTGCGCAACATCCTTCCGACAGAAAGTCATTAAAACATTCTACCGAACCCGTACGGTCATGCACGTAACCACTATTCACATGGCTACCCACTAGTTCGGCCCAAAAATAGTTAAACACAGAACAACTACCATAGGGGACATACCAACATGTTGTCACCTCCCGAACAACCCTATAGCCATTTAGCCCATTCCCGAGAGGAGCTCCTGAAAGATAAATTATGTCCAAAAGCGACGGCAAGGACACTCGCTTGGGGAGGCATTACGGAAACTAAATTTCATTTTCGACCTGTTGATTGGACAACTAACGAACAACTTGTTCGGTTCCATGAATCAACCTCCATCCTCCATTCCATAGGTCTACCACCCATGACTCCCACGCGGAGTAATGAAAGAAAAAAAATTGTACGGAGGACGACAATCCTGCAAATGTTTTGCTTTCCACCTGACCATGACACGAATTGCTCTAGACTTTAGTTGGAAACGGACAGTAGCAAAGAGCATTAAAAGAAACAGTATTCCTCGGGGATGGATCAAAAATCAGGACAAGTATGCTCACCGCATACGATTAAGAAGCGATCAGCAAGCCAAAGAGGGATTTACGGCTATTGTCCCATAGCTATTAACCGTCACACCCTCCGCACTTCGACGTGCCGACGTTACTTTTAGACGTTTTATCTATGACAATGAAGGACAGATTAAGTGTCCATGATGTGAAAATCGCTTTTCGGCATAGACTAAATGGAACTAACAGTGACAGACGGAATCTCGTGAAACAACATCGATATCCAGACATAAACGGGGAAAATTTGATTTGAAATTTCAATCTAATGCAGGTATGCCAGGGAAAACTGGATACGTGACGTTATAACCACTGCGAACGTATATAAATATAAATTAAAGGCAGATCGTTATTGTTTGGAAAGACAGACCACCTAGCTAGGATAGGTTATTAGCTCTCATTTAATTGGCAGATTTCGCCATAATAGACGCTAGGTGTACTGGTTATGAAAACAGTCGTTTTGGTATTAATATATTAAACCTCCTGAAAGTGATTAATGAATCGAAGGCTATAAATAAAAACGTTGAGCATGCCGAGGGCAATTATAATTAGTCTGATGCTAATTCATTCAAAACGGACCTCCATGGAAGATTAAGCTATTTTTTAATGATCCCTTCCTAGTAATTCTAAGCCCACTCAAAGACGGAAATAAGTGTATCATGATTTGAGGCCATGGTAAATGCCTATAATCCTCGTTTCTAAGGAGCACTTTAACTCCCCGAAGGACCTAGGTAATACGCATTACAATAAGTTCTGTAGAAAAATATTGCTTTTTACGTGGCGTTTTGTTACCTTTGGCTGCGAAAAGCTTTCTTGCATCAACCGACTATCAGATAAATGACCACAATAGCAGATATGCCGCCATAACTTGACAAAAGGTCTGCTACACTTGGGATATGTTGCATTGCTTTACCGACTAACCTATTGTTACAAAGCAACAACAAGCCTCAGATACGGACGGATACAATGTTGACGATCCATATAAAAGAAACGATCTGCGAATCTGCACTGAATGTGCGGATGAGGTGCAGACAACCAGCTGGAAAAAACTCTCGACTGCTACAAAGCAAGTCGCACTCCAAGAAGTGAGATGGGATGGACCAAGCAAAAAAAAGAAAATGTACAACGACTATTCGGATGCGGATTTGTTATTCGAGGAGGACTCCGACCTCATGCCCCTACGGAAGAAAAAGATGATCGACTCAAGGGTGATTTCTATGATCTCCTGGACCGAACGTACGCCCAATGCCCCAGTTATTACACCAAAATTGTACTAAGAGATTTTAACGCAAAACTGGACAAAGAGGACATATTTGAGTCAACTATAGGAAAACACAGCCTACACAACACCACTTTCCACAACGGATTAAGGCTAATTGACTTCCTAGAAGGGCATAACCTCCTTGTAGTAAGCACACGATTCCCACATCTAAACTTCCATAAAGGACCTGGCGGTCATCAAATCAGGCGACCATCGGTTGATCACGTTGCGATCAATGCCAGATCAATCCTAGATGTACGAACCTTCCGAGGAGTCAGCATCGACCCTGCCTCTGATATACTAGGTTTTAAACCAGCTAGAAACCTCTGGTTTTATGAGCAATGCAAACAAGCCCATGTAGCAAAACAAACCGCCTAGAAAGCCATGCCACATAGACGGATGAAAGTCGCTCGTGAGTTCTACGGTAAAAGGAGAGAGGAACGCATGCTTTTAAGAAAGAAAAAGAAGACATCGAGGAGATGGGGAGATGCTACCACAAGCAAGTTTTACAAAAAAGTAAAAAGAACATGCTAGAGCTATAAAGCCAGAGCAGAAGCTTGTAGGGATGAAGACGGACAGCTAGTAGTAGAGTCACAGTCGATGCTGAGATTATGGAAAAACCGCTTCTGTAGACTGTATAACGGTGATGATAGATCTAATACCGCTGTCAGGCAGAATGATCCATTCGCAATGGACGAAAATAAAAGAGAATTCCGTCCACCTGATCAAGATGAAATTAAGTTTGTTATTTCGAAGCTTAAAACTAATAAAGCCGCGGCTTAGACGGCCTGTCTGCTGAGCTATTTAAAGTGGCTGGATATGAATTGGTAGGCCGCATGCAACAGCATATCTGTAAAATATGGTGGGAGGAAAGCTTGCCTGACGAATGGAATCTCAGCATCGTTTGCCCAGTCTATACTCGTAAGAAAGGAGACCCCTATAACTGCGCCAACTATAGAGGAATAAGTCTCCTTAACATCGCTTACAAGATGTTCTCTGCTGTACTGTCTGAATGCCTGAAAGCCTTTGTGGATAATTTGATAGGTTCCTATTACTGTCGTTTCAGGCCAGATATCATGCTTGAAAAGATCATACGAGACTCACTGGCCAACACAAGGCATATGATCTATTTCAAGTCTGCGCAATTGCTTGCGTACCTGGATGATATGGACGTAAACGTCAATGAAGTGTTCAAAAGCATTACAGCAGAAGCGGCTGAAATGTGTCTTTCAGTGAACGAGAGAAACCAAATATATGCTGCCATCCAAAAAAGACGCATAACACCGACGTCTTTGCCAGAACGTTACAATTGACGGCTACAAATTTGAAGTGGTCAAGGACTTCGTGTACCTTGGCTCACTAGTAATCAGCGACAATAACATCAGCGCTGAGATCAAACGCAAAAGTACTCATGCACATCGCTGCTTCTTTGGGTTCAAGAGGCAATTGGGAAGTTGAGCCCTCTCTCGAAAAACCAAGGTGGCAAGGAGTATAAATCACTAATCATCCCTATCCTCCTTTACGGACGAGGATGCGCTTGGTCACTTCGAAGTGAATTCTGCGTTCCATCTATGGTCTCGTCTATATAAACGGCGAGTGGGGGAGAAGATACAACGACGGGCTATACAGCGACATCGGCCTAATACTCTGTCTCCAACGTCTAAGATGGCTAGGCCCAGGTTCACATCAGACTGTAGCGCCAACTAATAAGAAGAAGAACCTTAAATAAGCGCCCTTGACCCCGCTCAATTAAGTAGCCCCAAGACGTATGTAGACATTGAACATCTAAAGTTCCAGGAGTAATGAACAAATCCCTTCTAAATCTTGCCCAAGTAGTAGACCCGCAATTGGACCCATGGTGGTCTGCAGATCTTGGTACCCTCAGAAAGGAAAGCAGACGGCTTTTCAACAAAGCAAAAAATCAAAACGGAAAAGAGGACTGGAATCGTTACAAGAACAGCCTCCGACTATATAAAAGTGAGATAATGAAGAAGCAAAGGCAATCCTGGCGCAATTTCTGCTCAGAACAGAAGAGAAAATTGAGGCCAGTAGATTGATATTGTGAAAGTCTCCTAATTAATAAACCTGAAGGCACCACAATGGTGACTAGCTAATCATCCTTGTCCTCCAAGGACACTCTAGACCTCTTGCTCAGTACACACTTTCCCGGCAACGCAGAGGCTAGTGACTACAATGTGAAACATCTCCAAGAAAACATCTAACAGTAAGAGGTGTGATGGAAACCGGCCTAGGCAAACTGGCTAGTTGGGTAAAGAACGGAGCTAGTTTTATTCACAAGAAAACGGCAGATTCCTCAAATCACTCCACCAAAACTCAACGGGACTTACCTTAGATTCGCAGACCTATACCTTGGCATGACACTCGATAGGAAGCTCTACTAGGAATTTAATGCCGAAGAATGCATCAAAAAAGTAACAACTGCGCTGTACACCTGCAAAAAAACTTTCGGCACAAGATGGCGTATCACCCCATATCACACACTGGCTTTATATGACGGTTATTAAACTTTTACTTTGACGCCGAAACGATGCTTCACCTACTTCTCTTGGATCTTTTTGGTAAGGAAAATGCAAAGAAATGGGCGCTGCGACTTAAGGCGCTGCTCATTGGAAGTTCTCCGAAATAGGGCACGCTGGTTTTCTACGCCAAAGCAATGATCTTGCTTAATCCCAACAAATTCGGTGTGGCATGACGCATTTACGGGGATTTTAGTTGATACTGAAGAAAGACAAATTCGCGCTCACGGCAACGCGTGTCACTCCAGCTGACATCAACACATGGGTTCATATGTATACTATAGTGGTAGGACTACGCCCGACCATTAAGGAGTCTTCCCACCCAGCATTGAAGAAATCGGCACAGTTATCAAAAACCTGAAGAACAACAAAGCCGCAGGTTAGGATGGTCTCCCATTAGAGCTTGTCAAGGTTAGCGCCGATATTTTGGTAGGGAGCATGCACCAGATCATCAGCAGAATTTGGGATGATAAAAGCCCAAGAACTAGAATATCAGCTCTATTTATCACGTGCCAACTACCAAGGTATGGTGCAAAATGTTGCTTACAAGATCCGATCCAGCGTTCTATGTGAAGGTCTAAAGCCGTTTTGCACTGCACAAATCGGCACATTCCAGTGCGGCCTTTGACCCCGCATATCGACTATAGACTACATTTTCACACTAAGGCAAATTCGGGAAAGGGCCACAAAACTGATCCGGTTGTGTCGCACCATGCTTGAAAAAACGCGGTTTAAGAATCTCAGAACCATTCAACAACTGCACCGAATTTCGGCAAGGCGATGCGATGTCGTGTGACTTTTTCAATTTGGTTCTCGAACAGATAGTGCGGAGGGCAACACGGAAGGCACTATCTTCTACAAGTCTGTCAACTGTTGGAATACGCAGGCGATATAGACATTATCGCGTGCTGTTGTGGCAGCCTTCGGAGCGATTGAAGAACAGGCGAAACGAGCTGGTCTGAAGGTAAATGAGGAGAAAACTAAGTACATGCTGTCGAGCAAAAATCGATCCAGTACCCACCACTTAACAATCGACAGCATCAATTTCGAAGTAGTTTATTCTGCGTCTTGACGTTGTTGTCACTCACAGGAGTAAAATCATGTTCTACAAAACACCTATCCTGCCAGTCTTGCTCTATGGAGCCATAGACAGTACAATAAGCAGGACGGCAAAGTTGATCCTGGCCTCCTTCGAAAGAAACATTTTGCTTTGGATATTCGATCCTATCTGCGAGGAAGGCGAATGGAGGAGAGGACAGGATGTGGATGTGGATGTGGACTATACTGGCTGAGCGCATGAGTGCCAACGCTACAGTTAAGAAGGTAGCGTCCAGTCCGAGCTTCCTGGTTCAAAAAGAAGAGAAAGACCGAACCTGCGGTATAAAAATCAAGTGATTGCGGATGTAAGACGACTTGGTCTTGATCATTGGAAGCAGCATGCCTGCGACCGTCAAGGATGGAAGGCAGTTTTAGCTCAGGCTCAAAGCTTCAATGTGTAGCTGGCCTGAGAAGTAGTAAGTAAATAGAAGCTGATGCTAATTCTGATATTGATGCCGTAACTGAAGCTGATGTTAATGTTTTTGCGGCTCTCAATGCTGGTGCTCATGCTGTTGCTGATATGGCATCACATCACATAAGTGTGATAAAACATCATGAAAATAAGGAGTTACTGAAAGTATTGTCTGTCGTTAACTACAGATTTTGCTCATTTTACTGGCAGCATACGAACTCCGCTGCGGGGAAACTGCCATCCTTTAAGGCGGTTTAGAGCTGCTCTGTCAGGCTATGCGTCATAGATCGGAACAAGTGATGGTCAGAAGGGGCGATGTCTGAAGAATATGGTGGCTGGGGTAGGATGTTCATTTAAGTACTTTCAGGTCATCTTTGTCAGATTAACCGCATTAATAGTTCGGTAGCGAGCTGCTGTGGTGATTTTACCCGGTTGCACTAGCTCGTAATATTCTCATTAAGTACGGAACATTAGCATCAATCCATGGTGTTGTTTGACTTTGCCGTCGAAGTTGATAGCCGTGAAGTCTCACCTTTCATTGTCGGTTAAAACACGAAACCCTTGCTTTCTTGGTTCTAGAGCGCTTGTAGAAAATTTTCCTTCATCATCTTTCAGCATTAAGTCATGTAGCAATCAATTGTCTTGCTTTCGGATCACAACGGCCTAGAGATCGGAAATGGTTTGTTGAGTTACGGCCAATAGATATGCGAGTTTTTGCTGTGATTGACATAGATTTTCATCCTCTTCTAACTTTTCAGCGGACGGGGTGCCCCTTTTCTTCCACGTCAAATCATTATAAATACTCACACACCTTTTGAAAATGTTGAATTCATCAACTTTGAATCTCTCAATGCCTATTTATTGGAAGAAGGATGGATCGATGTTTACGATCTGCAGCTTTTGATAAATTTTTAATTTTATAAATAAATTTTAATGATTAAAAGGTCATGTCTCCACTTGTCTCGCCATAAGAAAAAGACGTTGTAAATTAAAGAGACTTAAGCCATGGATGTCCAAAGCCTTGCTTATAAAAATTCGTAACAAAAACAAACTTCGATTAAAATGTAAAAAACATCCGAATAACGTTCAGCTTCGAAATCTTAATACTCAAGTTTGTAAAAATATTGCTACTGAGATACCGATTCTTAAGGAAAATTACTACATCAATAAATTTCGAAGAGCTAAAAACAACTTGAAAAATGATGGGCAATTCTGAATGAACTTCTCAATAAAAGCGTACCTCCTAGCCCACCATCTTGTATAACCTTTAAAAACAAAGACATTCAGAATTTTGCGGAAATGGCTAATGCTTTTAATGAGCATTTTACTAGCGTTGCTTCACTTACACTTTTGGACGCAGGCTTTAACAACAATTTCTGTTCGAATGTCTGTTTCAGTAGGGAAAGAAACCAAGCCTCCAGTTTCTATTTTGAACCAATCTCGTCCTTTGAAGTATTTAGAGAAATAAAGTTGCTTAATAATTCTAACTCATCTACGAGGAATAGTTTTATCAAAATAATTTCATATAACATTGTCGATGTTTTAGCTCACGTTTTCAATAAAAGCATTAATGGTGGTAAATTTCCTGATTCCCTAAAAATTGCTGAGGTTATACCTGTTTTAAAGAAAGGCGATAGCAAAAACTTAAACAATTACATGCCAATATCCCTTCTTCCTATGTTTTCAAAATTTTTTGAAAAACTAATTAAAGCTCGAGTTGTTACGTTCTTAGAAAAAAAAAAGTTCTTTAGTCAAAACTAGTATGGATTTAGAGCGGGTAAATCGATTGAGAATGCACTCTTAAATTTCACCAATTTTAATTTCGATAGCCTTAATAAAAGAAAATTTACAGCCGCACTTTATATAGACATAACAAAAGCGTTTGACACCGTAGAGCACGTAATACATATTATTAGAGAAATTAAAAAAAGCGGGCTTCAGAAACTTCGTGCTCAGCTGGTTCTCTTCATACCTTAATAACCGAAGACAAGTGGTCAAATTAGTAGACAAATTCAGTCAAAGCGCAGAGGTTCGTATTGGAGTACCACAGGGATCAGTTCTTGGTCCCATCCTTTTCTTGATATACATCAACTTAGTTGATCACAGACCAGTGAAGGAGTAGGTAGTGTTTCGGCTAGCAAAGTGTAAAAACAATTATAAACAATATAAGTGCGCGTTTAGGTGAAGTATTCGCGGAACTCGAATTAGCCCAATGGTTAAGTGCCCCACCCGCAGTCGGAAGGTCGCCGGTTCGGAAACTTTTGCAAAGGTTCGAGCACGCCGCGTCGAACTGCGAAATGCCGCCTCGATGCGTTAAGTGTGCAAAGAACCACAAGAACGAGGAATGCGACCTTGGGAAAGACAAGGTGGCGGATAGAGCTCGAGTTGTCTTGTGTAGGAACCGAGGACACCCTGCAAACTATCGGGGATGTCTTAAGTTCCAGGACATCAAGAAAGAAAACCTGGCCCGTAAGCAGAAGATCGAGGAGAAGCGTACCCCGGGTCGCTTCCAAACACCAGCCGTCACATCCCAGTTGACCTACGCCCAAATGGAAAGACGGTACAAAAGCCCATGACTGTTCCTAAGGCCCCAGTGCCTGTCTCCGGTGGCCGAGGTGGATGTCTGTTTGATCTTGCCCGCAATCCAAGGGCAGATTGGGCAGCTCAAACAACAGATCCTGGAGACGGCGACCCGAGTAGATAGTATCTGCTCACTTCTGCCGGGCCTAGCGCACCTAAGGTCGTGATGGGTACACTGGTAGAGAGGCCCTTGAAGATCGTGTCGGTGAATGTAAATTCACTGATAAGGATCGAGCGACGAGCCGTACTTTTTAACCTGTTGCAGGAAGCCCCGATGTACTCTTGGTTAGCGAAACAAAGCTAAAGCAGAAGTACAAAATCCGGCACAATTCTTACAGAATAAGAAGAGACCGACCCAACGCTACTCAAGGCGGAGGAGTTGCGATCTTAATAAAAAATAATATAAAACATAAAATTATATATAACGGTGAAGTGCGGAGGTTCCAGGTGCTAGAAGTCTGCATTGTGTGCATTCCTCTCCGTAATGGACAGAAAATGTACATTTTAGCGGCCTATGCATCCGAACCCATCTCAACCCAATATTTTTATCGCAGAGCTTGAAACACTCTTTCGATCTCTGCGCTTGAACTCGGTGGAAAACTTTTACATTCTGGCCGGCGATTTAAATGCCAAACATAGTGATTGGGGAAATAACATTCCCAACACTAGAGAAAGCTCACTTCCGTCGCCGCCTTCCCACCGTCCAATAGAAATCCGTCAAAGTACGAGATTGACAGATACCTCAAACAAATGGATGATATAATTAAGCAGACGATGAACAGTACGATACCACGCCAACGACAGCACGATACCACAAACGTATACCGAAACGCGACAATCGACGCACTGCACAAACAAAAAAGTAGACTCCTGACAAGACTCAAACTCTTGTACAGGCGGTTTACCGACAGACAAAACTCTGAGGTCAGGACACTGAAGTCACTGATTAAAAATATTCAACAGTTAATCAAGGAAAATTGCAGAATATCTGTAAGTTTGCATTGGAACAACAGAATTCGTGCTGTAAATTCCAGCAGGGCGAGTATGTTCCCGCAAATAAATAAAATATTTCGGAGAAACAATCAGAATGACATTCAGGATCTAAAGCTTCCGAGAACGTCAGACAATGAACGTTTGCTTGGAACAGTGAGCATCGATCCGGAGAGCGCCATCCTGGATGACGACTTCTTCGTGATCGAGGATCCTCAGGAGAAGGTGGCGACAGTAGGAGCTGTCTTCCAGGAAGTGTACAAGGTGAATGATAGTATTCGCCCGAACCACGACCTGGAAAATAGAGCCCTTTATCACTTCACATCACATCACTTCTATCTTCGAAATGATATCGATCATTGGCGATCAGAGAACCTTGGTTTTACAAGGTTCAATTAAGATTTCATGGCAAACAATGTCATCGCCAATGAGGGGGTTAATACCCTGTTCATATCGACGGAAGATCTTCAGATGATCTTCGAGTCATTGAGGAAGAAAAAATCCGCGGGAGTCGCCGGTATATCCAATGTTGTGCTTAGGCACTTTCCGCCAGTGGCTGTAGAGAGAGACACCATCCTGTTCAACAATGCACTGAATAATGCATATTATCCAGTGCATTGGAAGACAGCGGTGGTGCAACCAATTCCCAAGAGGGGTAAAGACACATCTAACCCGGAAAATCTCCGGTCAATAAGTCTTCTTCCGAGTATCAGCAAGGTCTTCGAGAAGGTGATCCATAGGGCCCTGTCTAAATGGGTTGAGGACAATAAAATCATCCCGGATAACCAAATTGGTTTCAGAGAGCGGGGCATGACACTATTCATGCCGCGTCGAAGCTTGTGTCGGATGTCCAATGGAATAAATGCAAGAACCAATACACGCGTGTCTGTCTGATTGACTTGGAAAAAACCTTCGACACCGTATGGTTAGAAGGTCTTTATTACAAGCTCAGTCGGCTGGGCATAAGTAAACCACTGCTATATATGATTTTTGACATGTTAACAGGTAGAAAGTTCGTAGTGAAAATTGCCAACGTGACTTCTACTCAAACATTTGAAATGAAAAATGGAATGCAGCAGGGTACGGTAAATTCGCCGATCCATTTCAGCATTTACCTAAGCGATCTGCTAGTTTCTCTTCACCATTCAATAGCGTACGCAGACGACCTAATCGCGTACAGATCAGATCCAACGATCGACGTTATTGTTATTCTTCTGCAGCGTGACTTCGAAAAAATTCAGCAGTATTGTGATGACTGGAAGTTGAAAATCAACTTCCAGAAATCAGAATCTATATTGTTCAGAACGCCTTTGTCTAGGGCCTCTCGGGACACTAGAAAAAACTGGCGCAGGTTCTTAATTATAGGACCGGACGGACGTCCACTGGCGAGACAAAGTGTAGTCAGATACCTTGGGATCGTGCTGGATCAGTATCTATATTTTGACAAACATGTAGATGCTGCTCTGGCAAGGGCCCGGGGCGCTTTCGCTCTGACAAGATGGCTGTTTCATAGCAGCCAACTTGATTCTAGGGTGAAGGTAATCTGCTACATGGCCTTAATCAGGCCCATGGTTGCCTATGGATGTCCCGTCTGGTTCAATGCCAGCTTAATGGAAAGGATTCGGGTGTTTGAGAGACAATGTCTCAGGACTTGTCTTGGGCTACATAGGACACCCGAATCTAAGTACACGAAATTTTACCCGAACGAGGTCTTATACAATAGGGCCAGGATTGTACGGATAGATAATTTTTTGATCAAACTGATTCGAAGCCACGTTGCGAGAGCAATGACTTCGGTCAATAGCCTGATCTTCGGGGCTTACTACCCCAACGATTTATATCACGAGAGAGTGCGCCTTAATGGCTTTGTGCCGCCAGAAGCATTCCTCTATTTAGATAGATGTGGGCTGATCCAGGATAGATTGGCGGTACCGTTAATCTTCCACGTGAGTCGCAATTCCGTGGAACGGCGATTCCCCTACGAACCCGATGTCGCGCTCCGTGAGCCCGAGCGCCTCAGGTACTGTAGATCGGTCTCACGCTTTTGGTGGCTGGAGTGAGCTACGTCAGTGGACACTTTGAGAGCTTCAGCCTCTTCAAGGCATGGCCTGCCTAACACCAATTACAGGCTTACATAGGCTAGGGTAGGGTAAGGTAGGGAGACATAGGCTGCTCTTCTAAATGCTTTGTTATTGAAAGGGTTTCAGTCAATACTTTGGACTTGTAGTTGATAGCGGACTTAATTGGGGTGAGCATACTGTTACACTTAACAACATTTGTTAAAAACCAAGAGCACAATGTAATACTTAAAATCATATTGCTCCCGTAAACTTCTAGAAATAATATATTACAGTTTAGTACAATCAAAACTGCAATATGGCCTAGTATACTTTGGTGGTACTCATGGGAATAAAATTCAACCATTGATTGTTGTCCAGATACACATTATGGTATGAGAATTATGTGGAGAAAGGGACGTATGTAGAATAGCTTTTCACACTTTTTTAACTCAAAGATAATTCCTCTTTAGCACCTTTACTGCTACAAAGTCTTAAAAATATTTTTTTTGAGAAGTGGGTACTCACTTAATCGTAGTTCCACTGTTTATGGGCTTCGTAGCATCGATCTTAATCTGGCCGCTATACCACCTCACAATATAACTCATTTTCTGATTTTTTTTACGTCCGCAGCTCCTAAACTTTTCAATAAATTAACATTTGCATTAAGGTGTACTACTAATTCACTTCGGTGTCAAAACGTCTCTTTGCGTCTCCGCAGCCAGCAAAACATTTCCTGAGCTCATAATTACGCGTAAGGGACCTGTAAACGGGCCTCCATGATCCTGTGATCTTACAACTTTAAATTTCTTTCTTTGGGGGTCAATAGTCTATGCCGGAAAACCAGAGATGTTGGACGATTTGGAAGTCAACATTCAACGTGTTACTGCTGATATACGGCCCCAGTTGTTCGGTAAAATTGTCAAAAAGTAGACGCGCATTTGTCGTATTTAATGGCATAAAATTATCTGTTAACTAAAACCTATATCATACAGATTTCCCTTAGCTTCAATTATTTTATTTCATATTGAATTTGTATACCTCTAAAAAAACACCCTTTAGTATGGGTCGTTGATGCCCAGGCTTCCGAACTCACGTTTCTGATCTGACATTTTTAGTCGGACACTTCAGTCCAGCGCCACCTATTTGTACACATGATATGTATATGTAAAAGTCTTACGGCTCTCACCAAATACGCAGTACAAGTACATAGATACATATCTGCCTTTGGCAGTTTCTTCCCGAGGGTATATCTGACCTTCAAGATTACTTCGTTGACCTGTTACTTGATGCGATTATGGACCCAAATTTCTCAGTCATTTTTCCACCTGTAAAGCAAGTCTTCAATATATGATGGTTTGTATACCGGGGTTGGCTTATATTCATTGCCTTCAAGGCTCATGTAAAAGGTCAAATTTCAGACGGATATCTACCTGTTTATGGGATCTCAAAACTGTTAAAGAGTTAAACTCATGTACAAAGGTACGTCCCTGTTCACTACTACATAAATTAATTTCGCCGGCAGTCAAACAGAATTATTACCACGGATTCTCTCTTTCTGTCGTGCATAAAATCATAAGTAGTTAATGAGCATATTCGTGTAGCCTAATGCAAAAGGCTTAAAGAAGGTAATTTCTTCAGACAATTCCAGGAAAACCCATCTAGTTCAGTAGGTCTTTGTGGTTCCACCTCCACACTCTGTTGTTTCTGCAACCACTCGGTAAACTCAAGCTCCCACGCAAATCTTCTCATCCCCTCCGCGTCCTTTTTCGCATTAAATTATACATAAACACCCTTTCAAGCACGTGGGAGCACTCGAAAACGCGACAAATCCACCATTGTATCCACGCGTCAGTTGGAGTTTTTCCATGCAATTCAATTGTAATCCCCGTGCGTCTGGCAACGAATACGAGCGGAAATTATAATTAACAATTCACGTGAGAGTTAATTGTTGTTCCAAGTGCGTGTCTAGCGGGCATTTTCAATTCTCCGACAGGATGGCTCGGGTCGGCCGCGACTCTTGGGATTTTCAACTGAAGTGCGCGGGTATTAAATGGAAGACAAGAGCAAAAAAACAAGGTTGGGTTAGGTCCTTGTATGGACGGTTTAAGCTTGAAAGAAATGACTTTGTGCAAATGGATTGTCGCTAATTTGCACTACCGTTGTGCGGGTATTTTAATGGTATAACGGCCATGGTCAGGAAGTGAAAAATGAAGGAAATGCAACGTTCAAGGACGAAGTGCGTGATTTATGCTTTCATTAACATGCAAACGGCTTGGGTACTGGGTTTCCCTTTTTCCCTTCTCTTAATTTGAATTCGATCGATTGGATGGCTATTGGTGCATTAAGCTTAGAGGAAATCGAGTATGGTTTACAAAGGAATTTCTAAAGGTGGTAAATAGATGTTAAAGTTAAATATGTAGGTCAAAATTCTACAAGTACTTCCAGTTGACTTCTAACTAATCGACATATAGACCATTAATTGCCATAATAAAACAAGGCAGAAGCTTCAGCTTCTATTTATATGTTGAAGAAACAAGTCCCGAATTCATGATTTAATTAGAATCAGCCTGAAATAGAATTGGCTGTCAAAATCTCTCTATATCTCTTGTATACTCGACAAGGTCACACGTCTTAAGGTAGTTCTCATCACTACCTGTATTCGACGACACTTTACAAAGCTCAAAGCTGGCTTAGACTACATTCTACACCATTCAAAATCTATTTATATAGCCTTCTGTTGAACAAGTTTTTGCTTTTATTGCTTGTTTGCGTACAACACTTGGAAAACGCCGGGGGATTAAACCCTTTCTTTCACTTAAACTTAAGTGCAGTTCTTCTTGGATTTTCTTTACTTAACATCGAATTCTATAGACTGTCTGTGACCTAGATTCTCCTCTATAGTGCCAGTAGTGTTGTCTGAGCTATTGTTTCATCACGGACTGCCTCCAGCCCATCAAGAATTCACAGAAAACATCTTCTGATTCAGAAATGTCGTCATTACAAAGTCGGTATATCCTGACTTCTAACCAATTCCCTACCCCGAACTAGTTGCTCCCGTGGGGTGTGTGGAGCTTTTCGTTTTTGTTTTTCTTCCCCGAAGACGATGGCAAGGAGTATGTGTCCATGTCCGTAATTAAGCAGTCGATGAGGCGTCCGTCAATCATTCGAGCAATTTACGGGGGTGATGAATATTTCATGACAGGATGCAACAACGAGCGACGACCAAGGTTACAATGAAGCGAAAAAAAATTCAACGCGTCATAACTTTAGGGCAAGGGATGCTTGGTGCTCGAACCGTAAATAAGCTGGCTTTAAGGATTTTACTCCATTCTATGCTCCATCCCACTCGAGTATCAGCTCGACAGAGGGCTTTAAAATATTCATGCGGATTGTTGAAATTAAGGCGACTACGTACGTTACGTACCCCTATCGGTTTGTGCTCGAGCTCCACTAGCAGCTCGATGGAATGGATTGGACAGGAAAGTGATGGCACAACAAGGATTTCCAAGTGTAAACGAGTAAAGCATGTGTTGGGAGGGTTTACGTACATTGTGTTTGTTTTGGGAACGGAAGGCAATGGTAAGGAATAGTGAACAAGTGGGTAATTTATTAAGACGATAACAGGGATGCTGTATCACAGCAGAGATTATGCGGAAATATTAGCTTACTTCCTCAATTTGGGAGGCTCCTTGGGACGTACAAATTATTTTTGGTGGCAAATTAAACTTGATTTATCCAACAACTAGGATTTTGGAATAAGGGAAACATGAAAAGCTTAAATTATTTTGAAGCCCCTCAGACGAAAAACTTATATTTCCCCGACTCAAGGCGAAATACTTCATCATTTCCGCTCCAATAAATTTCACTTCAACTGTTGTATTTATACTCTTTCCTTTTCATGCCACTTGTATTGTCGCCCCACATTTTTATCCCCAATAAAAACCCAGTAAATTGGGTACAGCATTATGGATTCTGCTAGAATTTAGGACATCCGTACAGGGCGTCTATGTTATATCCTGCTGACCCGGCTCTATCGTGTGTGGTTGAACAATCAATAATTCCCAGTCAATCGTTCGCACTACATTCGTTTACTTACTTAGGAAACCGAGATTTGCAATATCATCGTTTGCCTTATGGAAAGGAGCATGGAAAGGGAAAAAAAGGAAATTGGGTCAATGTCCTAACCCTATTGAAGGTACCCTCTCAACTGTGGCGATTAAGAAAATCATATTCATCTGACGTCTAGACCGTTACGTAGGGAGCGTTTTTTTGCACCTTTAGGTTTTTTTTTTTTCTTGGGTATCCTGGTACTTTTCGGTTCCTCCAGTGGTGAAGTGGTCACGCGTGGTTGTCTCGTTATCCCTCACTGGTTTTGCTTTTTTATTAAATCAGCAATTTGGCATACATGGCTCGTGAATCATATAGTTTTTTCGAAATCACCCACGTCCATAGCCTCACTTTGTGAGTCTAAAATCCCATTGACTAGGAGACAACTTTTGAGAGTCAGGATTCGGCAAAAACCCTATTTTAGTTGTCCGGATAGCGTTCCAAACACCGTATGGGAATCTCCATCACCTTATTTCCTTAGAGTCATAAACCATTTTAGTGCTGAGTTAGCTGTTGAACTCTCTCGCCCTTTGGAAGTCACCTATCGGACTTACTCGTATAATATGAGATTTCATTTTGATTTTTCAAAAAAACATTGGTTTTGTGGAAGAAGGAATCAATATTTCATTTTTCCATAGAATATTACGATTCATAAAATATAAACACCCCAAAATAATATTTTTATGATTTTTTCGAGAGAACTTAGAGAACATTCTTGGGTCGTCCGGAATTCGTATAAAAATTTTATTTCTTGGCACGGGTAGTTTCCCTGGAGGTATCTCTTCTTTATTGTGCTGTGCGGTGTGGTGCTCATGGCAGTCATGTTAGACTAGTATCCCTTGGGGACTACTGCCACAAATGGTACCATAATCATCTACGAAGCTGCTTTGTGCGTAAAGGATCAGTTTATAGTGGTACGGACGTGTCAACGCTCATCACTTTACTGATCTTTTATTCAGTTCAGTCGATGGTTGCATAGTATAGGTAGTATGCGCCGTTAAAAGGGTGGGTTATTTTATTTTATTGGATTACCTGGAAATTCCGTCCTTAGGCGGTATTCAAAAACGTGAAAGTAATGTCATGCGATGTGTCGGATACGCATGTATTTTTACAAGTGACATTTTGAAGAATATTTAGTGATTTGATTAACAAACGACTTAACTACTATACAAGATTTGTTCACAAAATATGGTGACTCTGTGAATGTTGCCAGCTATGTACATTTGATTTTTGTTTTTTTTTTTGTTATGTTGGTACTATGTCTCCATCATATGTTGACATTGTCAACCATTTTGAATATTTAGTTTATTTTTCACTCCTCCGCCGGGATAGGGGTTAAAATATGCCCGCGACTTGGACTAAATTCTTAATGGATCTCTGTCCCATCAAAAAAGGCAGAGGTAGGCGCAGAGCTACCTGCTCTGTGCTACACTCATATTACTACACCAAACACCTTCAGAACGTCGCATTCAAAACCATATTCAAAATCGTTGCCCCTCGTGGTATCAAACAGAAGAAGAAGGTTCTCAAAACGTAGAAAACACAATCACCCAATACATGCTTACCCTCCAAAATATCATTTTTCGTCGTTATTGATACGATATTTTTCCCTCCAACGTAATTCTCCCGCTTCTACCAGAGCTTTTTCCAATCCCCGAAATACTTCTGATATGCGCTTTTTGGTAGTCCAGCGATGCGGTCTTAATCTCCTTAATCGTATCAAATTGTCGTCCTTCGTGGAGTATTCAGTTTTAGGAAGAGAAAAAAGTCGCGGGGAGTCAAATCCGGTGAATGTAGTGGCTGAGGCATGACTGCGGTATTGATTTTGGCCAAAAAATCATGGACAAGCAACGATGAATATGCAGGGAATTATCGTGATGCAACATCCCTGAGTTTTTTCCCACAAATCCGGACGTTTTCCCCGTATTGCTTCACGTAAACGGCGCATAACTCCAAGGTAATATTTCGTATTAAACGTAAGACCTTTTAGCAAGAACTCATGACGAACCACGTCATTTCCAGCGAAGAAAGCAAACTTTTCTCATTTGATCAAACTTGGCAATTTTCGGTCTTGGCTCTTCTGATCGCTTCGATTGGGATAAGTAGGCTTTGATTTCGACGCCATAACCATATACATTGTGTAGGAAAACCTTCCTCGCCGCAAAAACAGCGAAGACAAAAGGTTATAGCTGTGCTCATCATTGACAATTCCGCAAATAGATCGGCGTTCATCTAAGCCCTATAAAAGGGCGAGACATTTGGCTGAGGAACGACTGGCTGTGAATGATCAAGTGCCATGTATAAGTACATAGTTAACCAAAACAAACAAAGACAGAGGAGAGCTACAACTTCAACGACATACCAATCAGAGGTAAGCAAACTACTTGTCGTATTAGTCCAAATCGGGTTTCGCACGAACTTGACATCGAACGCAAGCAGCATGAATTAAACCTTATGCCCGGGAAGAAAAATAAGAAATATTATTTTAAGGTGTTAGGTGGGTTTCAGAGGTTACCGGTGATCGGAAGAAGAAGCGTGGGATTCGCGTGGGCGACTCCTGGTATTGTTTGAAGTAAACAAGTAGGAATGCGCCCAGCGAAAATATCTGGGTGGTGTCGGTTACAATGGAATGTGACAATCTACAATCATATATCTTATTTAACAATTCAGCATATCAAAGATACATATTTAAACAGTATTTTGTGAAATTTTTATTTAAAAATTCCGAAAACTCAGCCGTTGGTACCTCATCCCCCTTGACGTCTCAAAAAAAAAATGCTCTTGCCGTGGACAGCATAACTCATTAATGGTTCATCTAAAATCAAAAAACCAAAAATATTTCTTTAGTATATGGATAAATCTCGTTATTGGACGAAGGAAAAAAAATAAATTAAATTTGAATTTTTGACAGACTTTGAACAAAAAACACATTTTTTGGTCAAATTTTCGCCATGTATTGGCTAAAAAAAAAAAATCCTTCGTTCAGTTACTAGATAATGTTATTTCAAAGATGTGTGCAAAATTTGAACAAAAGCGCTTCATAACTTTTCGAGAAATCATGTCCACCGACTTAAAACAATAGAAACGCAGCTTCTTCCGCATACCTGCGAAGCGCTGCACTGACGTGGCCTGATGGGCGGAACTTCCGAAGGGTCTATCTCTTAGAATGTTACTCGGATCGATTTGACATTTTTGGGAGAATATTTTAATCATATTGTACTATTTAATAGGATAAAAAAAAATCGATTTTTTTAAATGTTCAAACCCACCCAACCCCTTAAAGGAAGTCTATTACCGAAGGGCGAGTAGTGGGGCCTACACCCATTAGAACTGTCACCCAATGGGTGAAAGCAATCAGTAACACGAAAGTTAATACTCAAATTCGTGTTTTAGCCTACAAGAACCTAATCAAGTTTTACCAATAACTTCTCCCTAAGTAAATACTGCAAAACTAGCATTCCGATACAGGTTTTAACGTGGAAAAGTCTGGTCAAGCGTTAGAGCTGCATCCGAGGGCCCAAGCCTACCACAATTAGAGTCCTGACGCGGGTTGGTCTTATACTACTCCCAACCATTCGGTACTAGTCAGTAACTTGACTCAGGTTTTTACTCAGAAGAGATTGTCTAGATATTGTCAATACGACTATAAAACGAAAAAGGTGCCACTATGGACAAGTGTCCCGAAAGAGACGGAGAAGTGTAATCGTTGAGCCGACGCAAATAGTGATCCTGCTGGTGTCAGAATAACAAATGTACGAGGGTGGTCCGATAAGTACTTAGCCTCACCGCCAGATGGCGCCAGTATCGCAAGAGCTATCATGTAGTACATTCTAGTAGACGGCTATTGTCGAAATTTCAGCCGGATCGGACTCGTGGTTTTGTTTTGAACGCGTGTGGAAGCGGGAGTGTCCGCGGATTTTAGAAAAATGGAAAAAGAGCAATATCGGTCGGTGATTCGATTCTTGTTTTTGGAAGGGAAATCGCGCAGCGAAATCAAAGAGCGTTTGGATGCTGTGTACGGTGACTCTTCTCCTTCGATGGCGACCATCAAAAATTGATTTAACGAGTTTTTTGATGAGCCACGTCCAGCTGCCTCAAAAACGGCTACTACGGAGGATAACGTGACAAAAATCCATGATCTCGTATTGGCAGACCGCCGATTGAAGGTGCGCGAGATAGCAGAGACATTTCAAAAGATCGCGAGGGTCATATCTTGCATGAAATTTTGGGCATGAGAAAGCTGTCGGCGCGATGGGTGCCGCATTTGCTCACTCCGGACAACAAGCGCAACCGTGAGACCACTTCAGAGGAGTGTTTGACGCTGTTTAAGTGCAATCCGAAGGAGTTTCAGCGTCGTTTCGTGACAGTCGACGAAACATGGATCCACTGGTACACACCAGAGACCAAGGAACAGTCGAAACAGTGGACTTCACCCGCCGAACGTGCTCCGAAGAACGCGAAGACTGTCCCATCGGGCGGAAAGGTGATGGCCACCGTTTTCTAGTTCTGATTTACAAGGTATGATCCACATCGACTACCTGGAGAAGGGCAAAACGGGCACAGGGCTGTACTATGCCAAATTATTGGGCCGATTCGACGCCGAATTGAAGAAAAAAGTGCTATGATAACGCACCGGCTCACACCTCCGCCCTCGCCACGGCCAAACTGGTCGAATGGGGCTACAAACTGCTGTCCCATCCACCGTATTCTCCAGATTTGGCCCCGTGCGACTTCTTTTTGTTTCCAAACTTGAAAAAGTCACTCGCCGGATAAAAATTTCAGTCGAATGAGGAGGCCATCGCCGCCACGGAGGCCTACTTTGCAGACCTCGAGAAAACGTATTTTTAAGACGGGTTAAGGAAGTTGGAGCATCGCTCAAGTGTATCGAGCTAAAAGGAGACTATATTGAAAAATAAATCGCCATTTGTCCAAAATTTTTGTTTTTCTTTTGTAGGCTAAGTACTTATCGGACCACCCTCGTAATTGGAGTAATCCAAAAGTAATGGTAATAAAAATAAACAAGATGGGATCAGCTCGCAGGAGCCAAGCTACAATTCCAGGTCTTCTACCTTGCATTTTGCAAACTTTTACCTGGATCTGTCCAGACGGACAGACAGGAAAGCCTTTGCATAAGTCTTCCCTACCCCAGCTTTGCAAGGTAGAAGACTAAACAGGGTGATTATAGTTAAAAAAAGATTTCTTTTTCTACATAGGCCTGTAGCAAGTTAATACATTTAGTCACTAATAAGCCCGAGATCCCCTTAGAAAAAAAATTCTTTGTTTTGACCCTTCCAAACCAGCGGCCATAACTTTGCTATCGTCGTCAAATTTCTTGCCTTGGCCGAGAAAAGCGGTAGAAATCACTAAGAGCTAGATCTGGAGAATAGGATGGGTGTTCGAACAGTTCGAAACCCGTTTCTTGAATGGCAGATATCGCAACTGAGGCTTTGTAAGCCAATGCGTTATCTTGGTGAAACAGCATTCCAGCTCGCAGTTTGCCGCATTGTTTCCATTAATTGACCCCCGCAATTTTCTTATTTGGCCAGCGTAAAGTAAAGTAAGATCCATAAATAGTAACTCCCTTTTCCTAAAGTTTCACCATAAGTATTCTTTCGGCGGCCTAAAAAAAGGATGTCACAACCTTTCCCATCAAATTTGACGCTTTGAATATTTTGGCTCGGTAGGGAAGCTCGCTTCCAAGTCATCGATTGTTGTTTGGCTTCAGACTCAAACCGTGGATCCAAGTCTCGTCCATGGTCACAAAACGCAATAAAAACATTTCCTAATCTGCTTGAAACTTTTCGAGATTCACCCTCGAAACGTCGACTCGTTTTCTTCTTTTGCTCGTTGGTTAACATTCTCGGTACCCTACGCACTGAAACCCTTATCATATGCAAATTGTTCGCAAGGATTCTTTAAACACTGCCACATGAGATAACTGTGACCTCAGCTGCTGTATGGATAAAACCGTTTTTCACTGCTGGCTTCCCATATAGAAGGCTCACCGTAGATTTTTCCTGAATTGAACGCGACAAGATTTGCTTCCGCTAATTAAACCTATTTAGTAAGAAAGCTGTCATCTTGACGCATGAAAAAAACTATATGATGCCGATGACAATTCACAATTGTAAAGGGTGTTTTTTTTAGAGTTTTCGTTTTAATAGTGGCAACACTTTTTTCTACAGAATATAAATTTAACAGATTAAAGCTGATTTGATATAAGCACGTTTCGCCATTTTAAAAAACTGGAACAGTACATGCAATTTGTGTAAACTTATTTTGAAAACCATCATTCAGTTTGCCAAGCTTGTGCACTACTTGCATTTTACGGTCGAGCAAGTTATTTGGAACACGATGACTCGTTTTCACATCACGTACCCTCTAGTGGATAATACACATCCCCAAAGACTACAAATAGTGCGAAGAGAAAAAGTTTTTGCCGATGTGGAGCGCAGTGTTGAGGAAAATTCGAATGAGTCGATTCGCCATTGGAGCTATGCTCATCCACTTTGTGAAAGATTTTATCTCGGCTTAAAAGCTTATAAGATCCAGCTTGTGCAAAAGTTGAATCCGCGTGACCATTATACCCGTCGTAGGTTCGGTGAATGAGCCGAAAATATCATTCAGCTCTATCCTCATTTTCAATGCAAAACTTTGTTATGAGGCCCATTCTTGGTTAAATGGATATGTAAACAAGCAAAATTGCCGAATGTGGAGTGGAGATAACCCAGAACCTTTGTAGAGACGCCCTTACAGTCATTAAAACTAACTACCTTCGTTCCTCTGCTGAAGAGCACTGATGTGACATATGTAGCTTTGTTTCCAACAACATGCCACACGCCGCGCGACACCATCAATTTATGGCGGGAAAAATCTTTTTATTTTCTCTCTATTTGGTTCGTTCGTGATCCACTCGGGCCAAAAAAGCTTGAAGGTCCTTTTCAAGCATGTGTTGGCAAATACCTGTAGCTTCCGATTTATGCTGTCAGTGGTCTTCTACATCTCACAGCCATAGACAAGGACGGATTTGACATTGTAGTTGAAGATCCGGAGTCTAAGAGAGGAAGAAACTTGGTTGGATCTCCATTCCTCAACGCATAGACGGCCGAGCGCGCCTTGTTGATGGGCGTTAAGTCGTCGAGTTCTGATGCCCCGTCTTTGCAGAGCATGCTGCCGAAGTAGCAGAACTTGTCAACATCTTCGATCGGTAACCCGTTAAGAGATATGATTGTCTGACACCACCTGTCGATTCTCATCAGCTTCGTTTTGGCAATGTTAATTCTAAGTACAGCTTTAGAAGCATTGATGTTGAGTGCGTTCAATTTCTGCTGGATGCCAGTGAAAGAGAGTCTATGTCATGGAGTTTCTCGGTCAAAGAGTACTTGATTTCATTGGGAGCTTCCGAGTTGGCGCGTATGAGGACAAGACCGAGAACAGCGATGGAAAGCAATGGGATATAACGCATCCTTGTGTCACTCCTCTGGTGTTGATATAGGTTGTGCTCTCTTTGCCCTTGAGCCTCTCGGTACCATTCGCATACGAGGTCGAAGATAGTGCTTTGGATCCCAATGTTCTCCAAGGTATTCTAAATAACATATCTGCGAACTATGCCGAAAGCTCTCTCGAAGTCGACGAACAGAGGAAAGATCGGGCTGTTCCGATGTGGTCATGTTTTGTTGTGTTTGTGTGGTCAACACAAGAACGATTAGGTCTAAGTCCAGCCTCACGTCGAAGGTGTAGCTTGATGGTTGGTGCGACCCGCAAAACTATCAGGGTGGCGAGCAGTTTCTGAATGATGTTAAGAAGAGTGATGCCTCTCCAGTTTTCACACTCACTCAGGTTGCCTTTCTTCGGGATGGTGATGATGACGCCCTCCTTCCAATTCTCGGTGATACGACGAGTAAACCAAGCCTCTGCAAGGGTGGGATGCAGGATCACACCCATTTGTAATGCAACTACTCTAAATAGTTCCGCAGGCAAGGTGTTTGGGCCTTCGATTTCAGGAACTATAGGAAGCGTCGTCTGAATCGTTCTTCATGAATTGCTGTGCACAGAAAGAGAGAATGGGATATACGCCTCACCATCAATCGGAAGTCACTCTCCGAAGAATTCCCTCCAACAATCAAGCTGCAAGCTGTTGCTGATCTGATGTGAGCGTCTTTCCGTCTCCGCAGCAACATAAACACCATTAATGTTGCCGCAGTGAGATGCAAATTCTGCTTTCCTTGACAGATTCTGGAAGAAAATCCGTTTGTCCTCTCGCTCCATCCGCTTGACCAATTTCTCGGCCTCGTTATTTGAAGCTTTGATCTATCGTCTTCTCTCGCGTGAGCCGGATTGGTGCAGTTGACCTCAGAGTTTCCTTATGGCCTCGATCTGTCTCCAAGTAGCACCGTTGATCCAAGGCTTACGTTTGTGTTGTCGAAAGGCTGTTTCTGGTTCCTACGCACTTGACTTCAAAGCGCGCTTCAAGTCTGGCCACGGTGGTATTGGGTCTAACCGGGCTGTCGCTTCGATGTTCCCCACAAATTACATGGCTATTACCGGACTCTGGAGCCGCACGATGTTATAATGTCTCTTTGTAGGAGCCTGGTGGCAGGCCGTAGCCGGACAAAACCCCACAATACCCAGCAAAAGTTGATAGTCGCTGATGGTCGTTATATATGTATGTCAATCTCAATTGCTATACTTCGTACAGCTTTTCTGTTCACTCAAATATATTTCAAACCTGCACAAAACCTCAACAAAGCGATATTTTGTTCCAGTCTGATGGATAATGTACGGAGGAAATCAAACGGACTATCAGTAAGATTTCATTTATTACCCTTTGACATTAAACATAGAGGGGATTGAGAAAATCGGCGTATTGGTCAAGACACAAAATCTAAAAATGCTCTTTAACTCCAGCAAACTATAGAAGGAACTAATCGACCAGAAACAAAATATCTAGGAAATCTTTGCCCCTCTTTGAAGGGTATTACACCCGACCTTGATAGTAGAAGTAGATTTAAGCATCCCAACTACTGCAATTTAGTTTAAAACGAAACGTCGCACTAAAACGACGCTTCAGCGCTCATTAAACCCAATCTGAAGGCTCTTTGATGGCGTTCTGAACTTCGGTTGTGCCAAGCAGGATAAATTCTTTAAATAAGCTCATGTTTCTGGCAGCTACAGAAAGACGTTATAGATATGAGTTTCGAAAGATAAAGGCATCAATTGAGTTTTTTTTTTTGCCGATTTTTACTAAAGCAAAGACGAACCGACCACCACCCTGCCGCCACCTGCCACCGCCAGTCAAACAGACATCAAAGCCTTAACGCTAACATTTTATAAGACCAACGGTATAAGTGGTCTCCGGTTCCATGTAAAACGTTTTTGTTGCACTTTTTTTTAAACACCACTCAATTGAAAAGTCCTTCACCTGCGCTGATGTACAATACCTACCCACGCCTACCCACCTCGACCGTCGACTAATACCTAAAATAAGCAGCAACAGCCCATCGTCAACATCCACGTCGTTATCGACAAGGTAGTATTCATAAAAATAAAATGTCTGAGCAATGTTGCTTAATAAAAATATACACGTCTTTTGAAATGGATCCAGGAGTAGGTTGTATAGAAGTATCGTGTATATAGCGGTGGATGAAACACCGTATTGCCAGGAGAAAATGTATTTATGGAGTCCTTGAACTTGTGGTGTGTATTATATATTTTTCTCTCTTAATTCCCCCCTCCGTTACCACTCCAAGAGGTTGTATATCGACAGGAGGAACAGGATATGGCGATGTATTCTTATTGTGGAAGAAATTTCCGTTGCTTTCTTAAAATGCTTTAATTTCCTGTGAATGTTTCGATTTCGATGGTGATGGTTCAGAATTGGGTCAATAAAAACGTTTGGGAAATATTAAAATTAACGGTTCTCATTTTGATCATATTTCATCCATGTCAGAAACGCATGAAAAGATGGATTTAATTTCAATTAAGCAAAAGCCTGTCATAAAGCTCGCACTTACTGGATTGCTTTCGGATGATGACTTGATGACTGAGATTTACAACAACCCATCATCGATGTATGTGCATTGATCTTTTGCAGGCATAAACATTTGCAATTATCACATAAACCCATCCGCATCAAAAGGTTACGACTCCATTACCCCTGCCACAATATGTCGCGTGAATATGAGAATCAGGAAACATTCTTAAGCTCGTTTGATCCACATAAAAGCGGCACATCACCTAATCCGGCGCTCTTCCATCAAAATCGTATAAAACGAAGATGAAATTTATCTTAAGCCCCTTCCATCAATCTAATGGCCCTTTACGGTAAGGAATACAATCACGACTACTTCCGACAGCACGAGGTGGCATAAAAGACAAGGAGCAGATGTCAGATCAACACAGCTATTCCTGATTCCATAACCTAATCAAAGAATTTTCCTCGCTCAGCAGTATGGAGACAATGGCTTGTCCAGATCAAGGACACAGATGAAGGCGACAATTCCATTAAATCAATGGATCCCACACTCATGTATCAAACAAAAGTGCGTGCGACATGTGAAGGACAATCACGCGGCATAGATAAATTGTCAATAGAACATCACGTTCTGTGATTTGTGGCATCTAGCCGTGATGATTGTTGGAGTCTGGGGTTAAATTGTTCTATCGCCTTTTTATTTTTTGTTGGTCGAATTGACTTGAGAATTGTTCCTATTTTCATCTTCCGGTGATTGCCGGTTAACGACAGGCTCGCTTCAATGCATTCTGGAGCCCAGATGGATGGCTAGAACCGACTTATAAGGGGAGTAGGATGTTATGCAAATTCAAACGTTAACGTTTTCCCGGTTTTTATCGGTTGTTCTATAAGTTATGGTTGACCCACATATGGGCATGCAGGGATGCTTGAAGAGGTTAAATTTATAGCTACCGCGGGACAATTTAAAACGTTTATTTGCATCCGGCTGATAGAGAGTCCTTGGAAAACCTCTGCCATACCATTTGTAAAGATATTTTATGGGCTATTTGCGGGACGAATTAACATATTTTGAATTAGCCGCAGAGCTTTGTGCAATAACCGCTTTATGCTATTCAGATGTTTGGATTTTTATGCAGCTATAACCGAAAGGGCGACTCTGTAATTGTAGTAGCCAGCTTAGGTCCGAGATTACAAAGGTTTGGCCCAGTTTGTAAAAAAAAAAAAAAAAGCTGATTTAATCGACTTTATCGAGCAACTATGGCGGTATATCCGCAATAACCCTGCGAATGTTGATTTACAAATCTTCCAATGTCTTTGATTTATCGACATAAACTATTGGCTTCCACACACCCCTAAAGAAAGTAATCTAAAGGGATCACAGGATCGTGGAGGCCAGTTCACAGGTCCATTACGCAAAATTATGCGCTCAGCAAATAAAGGGTGTTCCAATGGGGACTTGACAGCTTTGAATTTAATTTGTGAACGCACCCTTTCACTAATCATCGAACTGTCATTGTCAATTTATTCAGTAAACTCAACATTTTCATCATGGTAAAGTACACGAACGAGCAACGTCTGCAAATTATAAAAATTTTCTACCGAAATTCGGAGTCGGTGACCGTAACTTTAAGAGCGTTAACTCCAATTTTCGGCCGTAATTCTCGCCCTAGTAGACAGGCAATAACAAGCTTAGTGCAAAAATTTGAGTCTACATATTCGTTGTGCGATGTTGCCGCGTCAGTGAGAAAACGGGTTGGTCGAAGTGTCGAAAATATCGCTGCCGTTCAGGCGTCCGTAGCAAACGATCCAAATCAGTCAATTCCACGGCGTTCTCAAGAATTGGGCATTGCTCAGACCACATTATGGCGTATTTTGCGTAAGGATCTTGGTTTACACCCATACAAAATCAAGCTGACTCAAGAATTGAAGGCGATGGACCATTTGAAGCGACGTACGTCCTCCTATTGGGCTCTGGAGAAGATGCGCCAAGATGATGAATTTCATCGCAAAATCATCTTCAGTGACGAAGCTCATTTTTGGCTCGATTGGTTCGTCAATAAGCAAAATATGCGTTATTGGTCGGGTGAAAATCCACATGTGCTTCATGAATCACTAATTCATCCACAAAAAATAACTGTTTGGTGCGGTCTGCATGCCGGCGGCGTTATTGGGCCATATTTTTTCGTCGACGATAACGATCGTCACGTTACTGTGAATGGCCAGCGTTATCGCGCTATGATTACCGATTATTTTTGGCCCGAATTGGAAGATATGGACTTGGACGACATGTGATTTCAACAGGATGGTGCCACAAGCCACACAGCACACGTTACAATCGATTTATTGAAGAGTAAGTTTGATGAACGTATTATCTCAAGAAATGGGCCAGTCGATTGGCCGCCTCGTTCGTGCGATTTAACGTCTCTAGACTATTTTCTTTGGGGCTACGTTAAGTCATTGGTTTATGCCAACAAGTCGAAGAGCTCAGAGCCAACATTGAACGCGAAATAGCGGCCGTTTCGGCCGAAATGTGTGGCCGAGTCATCGAAAATTGGGTCCAACGAATCGACCACTGCAAACGTGCTCGCGGTGGCCATATGAACAAAGTCGAGTTCCATTCATAAATGTTTTGATTGTACTTCAAGCCGATAATAAAGTTTTTGAAATATCTCAAATGGTTTGCGTTTTATTTAAAAAAAAAGTTGTCAAGTCCTTTTTGGAAAACCCTATATTTCCTGCAATAAATTGATGGTGTCGCGCGCCGTGTGGTATGCTGCGCCATTTTGTTGAAACCAAAGCTTTATCACGTTAATGCCATTAAGTGTAGATCCAATGTTGTGCTTAGGCACCTTCCGACAATAGAGAGGTACACCATCCTGTTCAAACAATGCGCTGAATAATGAACTCGTATATTATCCAATGCACTGGAAGACAGCGGTGGTGCAATCAATCTCCAAGACACCTCTAATCCGGCAAATCTCCGGTCGATACTCGTAAGTCTCCGTCCGAGTATCGGCAAGGTCTTCGAGAAGGTGGTCCATAGGGTCCTGTCTCAATGGGTTGAGGACAATAAAATCATAACGGATAACCAATTCGGTTTCAGAACGGGGCATGACACTATTCATGCCGCGTCGAAATTCGTATCGGATATCCAATGGAACAATGGAATGCACGGATGCCTATCTGATTAACTTGGAAAAAGCCTTCGACACCGTATGGCTATTTGCTACAAGCTCAGTCGGCTGGGCATAAGTAAACCACTGCTATATATGATTTTTGACATGTTAACAGGTAGAAAGTTCGTTGTGAAAATTGCCAAACTAACTTCTACCCAAACATTTGAAATCAAAAACGGACTACAACAGGGTACGGTCAATTCACCGATCCTGTTCAGCATTTACCTAAGCGATCTGTTAGTTTCTCTTCATCATTCAATAGCATACGCAGACGACCTAATCGCGTACAGATCAGGTGCAACGATCGACGTCATTGTTACTCTTCTGCAGCGTAACTTCGAAAAAATTCACCAGTAGACTGGAAGTTGAAAATCAACTGCCAGAAATCAGAATCTATATCGTTCAGAACGCCTTTGCCTAGGGCCTCTCGGGACACTAGAAAATATTGACGCAGGCTATATATGTGAGAGCCAGCTTAATGGAAAGGATTTGGGTGTTTAAGAGACAATGTCTCAGGACTTTTGGAAACAAAAAGAAGTCGCACGGGGCCAAATCTGGAGAATACGGTGGATGGGGCAGCAGTTCGTAGCCCAATTCATGGTAGCGTTATCATGGTGGAAGATCACTTTTTTCTTCGCCAAGTGGGGCCGTTTTTTCTTCAATTCGGCGTCGAATCGCCCAATAATTTGGCATCAAAAATTGGTCACAAATTTCATGCAGGATATGACCCACGCGATCTTTTGAAATGCCTACTGTCTCAGCTATCTCGCGCACCTTCAATCGGCGATCTGCCAATACGAGATCGTGGATTTTTGTTATCCACCGTGGTAGCCGTTTTCGGGGCACCTGGACGTGGTTCATCAAAAACCGACGTTCGACCACGTTGAAACTCGTTAAACCAATTGTTGATGGTCGCCATCGAAGGAAAAGAGTCACCGTACACAGCATCCAAACGCTATTTGATTTCGCTGCGCTATTTCCCTTCCGAAAACAAAAATCGAATCACCGACCGATATTGCTCTTTTTCCATTTTTCTATTGACAAATTAATTCGGTCCGTTTATGTGTTCAAAAATTTTTTTTTATTGAAAAAACATGAAAAATACATCACTCAAAGTATTGTACGTCGGAGCCATTACTTTTTCCCATCTCTCTGGTAATTTTCGAATACCATCTTTAAAAAATGAGTCCTCTCTGGCATCGATCCAATCATTGAGCCATTCTTCGATCTCTTTAAAAGACCCGAACCGGTGACCCACCAAATCGTTTTGCATTCGTCGAAAAAGCCAGTAGTCGGAAGGAGCAAGGTCTGGAGAATACGGCGGGTCAGCGTTTCCAGGTAGTTTTTGACCGCTACAGTCACGTGGGGCCGAGCGTTATCATGTTGCAAAATCACCTTGTCATGCCTTTCGGTCGTTTCTGGCCGTTTTTCACGCACTGCACGGCTCAAACGCATTAGTTGTAGTCGATAACGTTTCCCATCAATGGTTTCGCCCGGTTTTAGCAGCTCATAATACATCACACCCGTCTGGTCCCACCATATGCAGAACATGACCTTTGAACCGTGGATGTTTTTCTTTGGCGTCGATGTTGACGATGATGGAACGGGTTCACCAGGCTTTGCATAGTATTTTTTCTTCTTGGGGTATATCCACTTTTCATCTCCAGTCACGATCCGGTGCAAAAATCCCTTCCTTTGATGTCTTTCAAGAAGCAGTTCCGAGGTGAAAAATCGCCTTTCGACATCTCTCGGTTTCAACTCGTACGGCACCCAATTTCCTTGCTTTTGAATAAATCCAAATTTCTTTAACCGAACGAAAATTGTTAGCTCATTCCCAACGATTCTGCGATTTCACTTTGCGTTTGGCACGGATCTTGATCCAGTAAAGCCTCCAATTCTTCATCTTCTAACTTTTTGGGCTGGCCAAGACGCTCTTTGTCTTCGACTCTAAAATCACCACTTTTGAAGCGTCGAAACCACTCTCTGCATGATTTATCGGTCGGAGCAGATTCACCACAAACTTCTACAGGCATTCGATGGGCTTCAGCTGCACTTTTCTTCCAATTAAGAAAGAAAATCAAAACGTCCCGCAAATGCTGTTTATAGGTATTTAAGACAAATCCGGACATTTTCGAAGAGGTAAAAAACAATGTTGTTGTCAGAAACAGACGCTGATGCACATTAATTATTGTTGACAGATGTCACCCCTTTCCAATGAAGTAGGTAATCGCTTCCAAGATCAGCCACAACTTGCAGGTGGCGCCATCTTTTGAAAACGGACCGCATTAATTTGTACCCCGCGAACACTCCCGCTTCCACACACGGTCAAAACAAAACTACGAGTCCTATCCGGCTGAAATTTCGATAATAGCGGTCTACTAGAATGTACTGCACGGTAAGCTCTTGCGATACTGGCGCCATCTGGTGGTGAGGCTAAGTACTTATCGGTCCACCCTCGTAGTAGTCGAAAGGCATATGTTAAAATTATACAGTTTGTTTTAGAGTGTCCGCCTAGGGCCAGTAAGATTCCTAAATTTGTAAAGAAAGTTAAGCTAGTTTTAAGCATTTTTGTCTAGGATAAGATAGATCTAAGAAACTATAAATAAAAATGAATTTACAAATACAAATAAAAAAAATGCGAGGACTTGATGCCGTTCTCATTCCTCAGAATAAAAGCAGTAGTTTGGCGCTGGCCATCAAAAAATAAAAAAATTCGGAGCCACCACCTCTTGCTCCTTTAATCTCACCTTCTCTCGCTGTATATTCCTTCGTGAGAAGAGGGCATTTCACAAATTCTGTAGAGCTATCTTTCTGGGTCCCTGTAACGCTGATTTGATTAATCTTAGGGTGGAATGCATTGGACATGAGAAGTACCTCTTTGTTGTCTTGCCATACAACAAACGCCACATTCCCCTTTATTCGCCACTTGAATTCTCCCTTCGATAGCCTAGCTTCTTATTCTTGTCACCTTTTACAAGAGCTGGATTATCAGCGCTCTGCCTACGCACTGTTTGGCATAAATTTTGTTTCGATATAAAAACTTTAGAATTTTATAATCACAAAAAAAATGTCAAATGTTATGTGCACATTCTTTACTTCCTTCCGTCTGACTATCACACCGACACCATACTTTGTATCCGCGCTTTATTGGTTCTAGCCGCATATACTGTTTCAGGGAGCACCGCCCTTTGAACAGAATCATAGATTCATCAATGCTTTGAGAGGAAGATTCGTCTGCGTTATCTTGACAGGCTTGATTAATTAAATTTAATAATGGGCGTATTTTGTACAACTTGTCGCAATTAGGACCGGTTTTTTCTGGTTGATTTTTTAAATCTTTTTACTGGCATTATATCAGCGATTTCGTTCACTATAAATTCAGGATCGGAAGGCCAGTAAAGGTCTATGGACGGCAAAATGTGATAACCCATCACGATTATTATGCCTAAAAAAGGCCTTTAGCTCTTGAAGTTCAAGTGGCGACGAGTTTCCAGTCTGATAAAGAATCAGCTCGTATACTTCATTCGTAAAAAACCTTTTCGAAAAAACATACTGGCCTTGCTTTGTTGGTGACTCTTCATTTCGGTGCCAATGGGGTTTCGTTGAATCTATCAGGTTTTGGTCAGGCCAATTAGTCTTATGATTTTTTTTTCCAAGATTCCTCGTCATCGTCAGATTGGTGTGTATCAGATTCACTACTTGAATTATCGGGAACAGAGAGGAGGTTAGTTTAGCCGTTGTGACAGTATTACTAGGATCAAGCGAAGGCCGTGATCTCACTACTCTTCTTGAAGATGGACCAAAACAAGAAATTTCTTGAATTGAAGACATAGGTCGGCAGTCAGATTCCTTTTCAGATGGTTGGAGGCTAGGATGGTTTTCTTAAAACGGTGTAGAAATAGTTTCTGTATCAGCATCAAGACAGTCCAAAATGCTCTATAATATGGCTGCACTGTACTGAGTTTCTCCTTCATTACCCGACTCCAAATCGTCATCAGAATGTTAGGAAAATCAAAGAGGTCTTCAAGGGCATGCTCTATATCTGAATCCCTTAATTTTTTCTGACTTATCTGTGAAAACAAACAAACAAGTAATAAACCTCATCACGCAAACCAAACCAAGCTCACAACGGGCAAAGGAAATATTTTTCCTACCACGAAATAGCAATATTGTGAAAAATTTTAATATCTAATAGACGAAATATTGGGCATATCTTTCGGAAAAAACATAAACGTCAACGGGTATCCATTAATCTCTCCCCATATACTAGTTCTGTTCTCCTCTATCACCTCGTCTTTAACCCAAATACTTCCTCCAAATTCATTTCCAAGTTTTGTTCTCAAGAGCCTCAAGTATCCCTATTTCTTATTTTCTTATTTCTTATTTCTGTTTTTTCAAAGCTTCCATATCCTTAACCCCTCTCCATTCCCTCTCTTCAATATCTCCTCATCAATGTCTATCTCCTTCACTACAGCAAGTTCCACATCATTTGTGGCACCTTACTCCCTCACTCTCCTGCTCCCTTGAATCTATTGTATTCAGAAATTAAGTGAACTCACAGAGCTTTGCATCGCTTTCTCTCGACTTTGAGATAAAAAGACGTTTGAAAATATTCGTTTCTTTCTGGTGTATCTTCATGGCAAATCAGATTCGGTTTCCTATGATAACAAAACAAACATCAACTTAATGGTCTCCATTCAACAGGAAGGACTCCGTATAAATTTAGCGGATGTATGTTCTCGTCGGGGTGCCCTACTAGCGTCTTAAACTCAGCGTCCTAAGCTCATTAAGCTCATACCTCATGGCAATATCCTCTGCCTCGTTTCTCAACTTTGTTTCAATTAAGACCATACAACCCTGGGTAGTCATTTAATATAATTTGTTTCGACATCTTGCTGTCATAATCTATAGAAACCTATGAACTCTTAATCAATTTAATCGAGCACCTATGTAATTGATTTACGGGGTCCCCAAGATGAGACCCTTCTTTTCGGCGACTTCAAGCTTATTCCTTTTTAATATACCTCAACTGATGATCAATCGTTTTAAATTGCCTCGAATCCCACTGATTATAAACTTTCCCGAATTAGTGGCATTTTAAATTACATAGGTAGGCGGCTCGACCTCTTTTCGACAACTGACGCATTTAACTCCTTTGATCCACCTTGTCTTCTGTTCCTCTGTACCATCGATAAATACCATCCCCCCAATCTTCCCTCATTCCAGAGCAATTCCAAAAAGTTCTGACTTCTTACGACTTTTATCAAGCAAAATTCCGCCAAATCGGTGGATATCTCGATAGAGCCTCCTTGAATTTTGATAAGCTAGCTTTAATTGACGACATACCCTAATTCTACAGAGAAATATTTAATTCTATCTCTCCCTGTGCTCCCTTTTCTCTTCTCGACCCAGACTTCGCCTAACTTCCCACTTTGAAATAATCGCAAACTCCATTCTTTGTGAAACAAAAGAAACAAATTAAGAGCAATTTTCCTTTTTGATGTTCCTCCTCAGTCTTCCAATGACTTTTTCATGTGTTTGGGTGCATATCTCCACTTTACCGGGCTTAATAATGACCTTTATCAACGCTACGTAATGGAGACGCAAATCAATCTTATTACTGACCCGAAGTCCTATTTTCAATTTGTCAACTATAAAAAAAATCTGATGGTTGCCCAACCTCTCTTTCCTTCAATGATGAAACCTAAAACAATCCCAACCTTATCGCCAATTTTTTCGCTACACTTTTCAAACAATCCTTCGCAGACGGCTCTTTTGTACCTTATTCTGCTTACGTCAACTAATTATCAAATGTTTCCTTTGGACCTATTCTCCCTCGTAATATTGATTCCTATATCGCTGAAAACAAATTAAATCAACTTAGTGATGAGTTCATTCCTCGCCCCGATGATCTTCCTGCCATATTTAAGAAAAAATTATCCTGCATCCTTTCTTTCCTTTTGTTAAAAATTTTAAGTTTATTAATTTCTCTTTGAATACCCCTAGACAACAAAAAGGTCCAAAGAGCGATGTTAACAATTATCGTTCCATTGCTAAGGCTTACATATGTACGAGTATACCCAAACTTTTTGGACACATGTTTAATGAAATCTTAAGTTTTTACAGGAAATATAGTATAGACTACATGGCTTCATCAAATGAAGTGACCACAAACCTGGTCGCTTTGCCCTTTCAAGCTTAGAGGATGTAAGGAGGTCGATTGTATTTCATCCGATTTCAGTAAGGCTTTCCACAACATTTCCCATAGACTAATACACTTCATATTTCCTATCGATAGTTTTGAATAATTTTTTTATGGGAGTGATATCTTTTTACTTCTTATCTGGAAAACATTTATTATAGTATTCGTTTTAGGTGTGATTTTCCAGTGCTTTTTTGGATTCACCTGGTGCCCCCCAAGGCAGCCATTTAGGTCCTCTTCTCTTCATTTTTACTATAAACTATATCGACATGGTTATTAAACACTCCTACACCTCACTTTACGCCGAAGACACCAATTTCTTCATGACCATTTTCTCGAAATATGACCCTTTCCATGTCCAAAAGGATCTCAGCAGTGGTTCTTTCTGGTGCTCCAAAAATTGCAAAAATTGCAAGTGCCAATCAATAATTTTTTTTAACAATTCTTTCTACTTTCTCTCAATCAACCCATCTTCCCTGATCAAGGAATCAAGTGATCCACGATCGGGGCATATCATGTGACCAGGAACTCAATATTGATGTACACTTAACGACGATATAGTTTTTAAGGCCAGTTTAGAACTCGGTTTCGAGAAATGTTGGTCTTACGATTTCTTCAACCCCTACATGACTTGATCCCACTACATCACCTGGTTTTGCCCCCTTCTAGAATACCCCTCTTAAGTGTGGTCTCCTTATCAACGAATTCACATTTCCAGAATCGAGACCATCAAACTCCGTGTTCAACATTTTGCTCTTCGAGATCTGTCCTGAACCAATCCTTAGTCTATACTTCCCTACCAAATCTGCCTTAAGCTAATCAGTCTGTATTTTTAGCAAGAACGAAAAGAGACATCCGACAACTTGTACTTGTACTGCAGGTTCCTTTATAACTTCATCTTCATTAGCACTAACCCTCGTAATATACGAAATCCTCGTCTCCTTTATCTACTCACCTCTCGTACCTCCTGTGCTTCCAATGTAGACTCCAGAGAGTCTTTTTTTTTTTTTTTTTGTTGTTGGAGGCTCTGTTGGAACACTCTGACGCATATCCATTATACTGCCAGACCGACACCTTTCTTTATTGTATTTTCCTCATTCACCAGAGAAAAGTGAGAAGGAGCTTCAGTGATCTAGAGCTAATAGATTCGGCACACACCACGTCGGCCCAAGGGTGCGCTAACATGCGCGAGCGAAGACGGAACAGTCGCAGATAAAGCGTTCTTCTGTGTCATCCTCCTCGCAACATGCAGCACAGGTAGGCGTCTCACTGATGCCAAGCACGTAGAATGGAATGTTGACTGTGAAATTATAGCGCAATGGGATGATAGATGTCATTACGTCGGAGGGCATATCCATGAAACAGGCGTCGTAGGATATTTCTCGCGCAACTACATTGTCACTCCACTGCGAGTTGTACCAAAAACCATTTCTCTTGCGGCGAGAAATGGCTTTCAGTGCGCTCCCTCTAATAAATATTTCAAGGGCTGGAAGGTTCATCATAGAATCTAGAGCAGCGCTCGGTGTGTTGAGGAAAGCCCCTTTACAGCTGAGACATACCGCTCTTTGGAGTTTGGTGAAAGAGGCTACGAGATGATTGCGTGTTAGCCATCAGACAACCGACGCATATGAGATTATCGGTCTTATCATTGCCGTGTAGATTTAGAAAACCCTTTTCGGGGATAAGTCCCATGTTTTGCCAAAGGCACATTACCAAAAAGCTAACAGAGCTTTGGTGGTTTTTGCCTCAACATGCCTTGACCAAAGAAGCTAAGATGACTCCCAGGTACTTAGCTTCCTTGGATATCGGGATGGGAATGTCTTTTAGCACCAGCCGAGTCATGCCAGTATTTTTCCTCCTTTTCGCATTTTACCAGTCTTAGAAAATTAGCCGATATCCCATTACTCATGAACCAATCATCGATCACATTTGGCGCCACCTGTGCTTTGAGACAGGCAGTCGCTAAACATGAACCTACAGGGAGAACGGCAACATCATCCGCATACGAGTAGGCCTGGGCATAAATTCCACTACTGCAGAGAGCCATATATTGAGACTCCTTGCTTAAAACTTTAACTTCTCAATGGTAGTTCCTAGCTCCAATCAAAGCTATTAAGTTATTAAGTTAAAAATTATAAGCTGTTCGTGTTAATCATTGCAAGCTTCGGCCTTTGGTATATAGATTAGATCCATCTCTACGATTTCCCTGCTTTTTTTCTATTCATGAAGTTCACAAGCAATCTAACCCTACTAGGCTTATAATCTATAGTATAGAAAAAGGTGAATAGCAAATTCCTATTCTAAAATAAGGTTTATTGAGATATAGGTCGAAAACATCTTGACTCATGATAGCCGTAGTTCTTTCAATGGGAATTGATGCGGAAGAGAGGCATGGAAGCAGTAAGGGGTGGACAATACTGCCAATGTTGATCATGAATAAAAACTATATATGCAACCTTACATCATTCCTCTAAGAATTGTCGGTTGATTAGTTTTAAGCGATCCTTATAAGGCGGTACATTTTAGCCATCAGTCCAGGGAAGATCATGAAAGGCGAAACGATTAAACCTAAGTTGGACGACCTCAATGCGGATATCGGATATCGTGAGAGAGGAATCAGACTTGGAGGGCATATTCAAGAAAAGGCCTAACGAAGGTAGTATATAAGGATTTTGCGATGAGGATTCAAGAACTTCTTGGATTAACGTTCCACAAGACCGATGACGGAATTGATCGCTTGGAACGTTTGACGACGCTGTCGATGTAAAGATGGAACTTAAGTTCTCGGTCACAGATAACACCTACGAGTAAGTCAACCAAAAAGTTGACAACAACTTCATGACAGATAACGTAGGTTCTGGAAGGTGAAGTGAAACGTTTACGGGAGTAAGTGATTTTTACATTAAATAGTGAACCTGTTTAGGTCGGATTAGAGAGAGCAGGAATTAGCAGGGGAAAATAATATTGTACTGACCGTCTTCGAGGTATGATTTAATCCATTATCCATTAAGAAGTATAATTTTATGCGAGATTTTGTCGAAGGCCTTGCTGAAGACTACGGGTGCAATGCCTAGTTTTTTACCAGTTTCAAGTGTACACAAGGTTTCTGAGACAGACTCAATTAGGCTTGTGGTTGTCGATCAACCTTTGAATTGAGTAGAAGAATTGAAGAACTTGGGGTGTGTCACATGAGACACTAATACTGCGACCATAAAGATCTATTGTAACCCCTTCTTTGATCTACGATTTCAGAAATTTGACAACTTCTCTAGAAGGGATTTCTTGAAAGTCTTTCCCTATTATGAGTGTTTTGCTTGTCATTTTGAATCTCTCTAGGGCAAGGCTTGGGCAGACGGTCAGCATATATTCCATAGTTTCCTTAACCTGCCCACATCGCCTGCAGATTTCTGTGCTATTGAGGCCAATTTTGTAAAGGTGGTAGTTGCATGCCTCGTGTCCTGTTGCTACCTTACATAGCATTTTTGGCAAAACCATAAAGAGGGGGCCGTGAAAGGTCTTGGCTTGTATGTCAGCCCTTTTACTGCCTTCATGGTTTTCATGACCTGGCACACAGATCAGCTTTAATCTGTAATTTGCAGTCAGCTTGTGCAGTGTGTTATGACGTTTCCAGACAGCTTTAGAGTCGATCGAACTTTCAGGAACCCATGTCGATTTGGGAAGAAGATAATCTTGCGGTGAAAAACTATTGTATTGTAGACTCTCAAATAGTTTGGGAATGTAAAGCGTTTAACAACGGGGCTATAGTTGGACACCTCATTCCTTAGCCGTTTTTGTGGATTGGGATAATAGAAACATTTTTCCAAAGCTGTGACTAAGGCATGAGTTAGATTGACTGACACTAGAGATGTCTGAAGGTAGTCTTTTCTATAACGAAAGTAGTCATGATGGGGTTAAAGGGCTTGTTCGCCGAAGGATTGGTTGAATAAATGGATAAAGTTGGCAATATTGGGAAAATTTGAAGTAGAGGGATAGTTAACAGATTTGGTTCTGCCCTTATTATTTACCTATTTGGTTCACATACATACAGTGAAGACAACACAATACCATATGAGAAACCGCTGCTAAGGAGTACCTAGAGGTAGCAAGGATTGTACGAAACTCCTCGTGACCCTATCTTGAACTAGTCTTCTCACTTCGGCCCAGGTTCTGCCAGCTCGTCGATGCTCTTTCTCTACGGATCTCCTCCATGATGGCGACCACGTTTGCGGGTGCCTTGTGGATTCAATGTGAGGGCTATCTTTTCGACATCCGTGTCCGGTTTACGCAAAGTATGCCCAATCCAACTCCATTTCCTCTTCAGGATCTCCATCCCCATAAGTAACTGGGAAGCTCTCTGTGGCAGGTCTTCGTTCGTGATCTATCCGGACAATAGATCTTCAGGGCCCTCCTTAGGATTATGCTAGCAAATACCTGTAGCTTTCGGTTTATGCTGTCAGTAGTCTTCCACGTCTCACAATCATAGAGGAGGTCGGATTTGACATTGGAGTTAAAGATCCGTCGTTTTAGAGCTGGTTGGATCTCTATACATTCCTCAAGGCATAGTACGCCGAGCGTGTCTTGTTGATGTGCGTCGAGATGCCGAGTTCTGACCCCCGTCTTTGTAGAGCATGCTGTCGAAGTAGCAGAACTTGTCAACATCTTCCATCGGCACACCGTTGAGAGAGAGGATAGTCTAATATCGCGCCGATTCTCATCAGCTCCGTTTTAGCGGTGTTAATTCTGAGTCCAGCTTTGGAAGCGTTGATGTCGAGCGCGCTAAATTTCTGGTTGATGCCAGTGGACGAGACAGATGTCGTCTGCGTAGTCTAGGTCATAGAATTTGTTGGTCAGAGACCACTGGATTCTATGTGGAGATTCCGAGTTGGTGCGCATGGGGACAATGTCGAAGACAGTGATGAAGAGCAAGGGGATAAAACGCACCCTTGTGTTGATGAAGCCTGTGCTCTCTTTGCCCTTGAAGCGTATCGTGCATGGAGCCTCTTGGTACAATTCTCGTACGAGGTCAATGATAGAGTTTGGGATCCCAAGTTTTGTCCTTATTAAGTGGTAGAAACTCTTAGGATCGGTGGTAACAGAGGATTACATTCAGTTGTGCCAGTTCCGTATAAGACTGAAGGTAAGTAGAAGGCTGGAAGTAGAGCGGGATTTAGATAGGCATGCCACCGTTTTTTTTCTTTTGTTGTACAGGGAGCGTATTTCCTTGCTGTACTAGGATGCAGATGAGGTGCAGTTCTTCTTTGCCAACTATGGAACGGATAGGATAAGGGAGCTGATTTCTCAAGATGGCACTTCAACAACATCCCCGTTACTGATTTATGGTTTGTGCAGTTTGCATCGGCTTTCAAGAGAGCTCGAATGAGACATGATCTTCATAGGTCCCTGGCGATCTCTTGCGACTACAGCTTTTCGACATCAAAGTTCGGTGTTCTAAATTAACTCAGTTGAGCACGTGAAATCCACGTCCTTATCGGAATATTCGGACTGCCAGGATCTGGCGTCGATCGTAATCTGATCAATTGGGAATAAGCCCTTCACAAGGTCCTAGAGTTGAAATCGTCGTCCAAAGTGCCCTCATTAAACAGCCACGCGCTAAAATCTCCTAGAATGGTGTTGGAATTATAGAGGGTTCTCACGAATCAAAGAATCAATAAATCTAGGCAAGATTTGTTGTCACTATGAGTAAGGCTAATAAGAGAGACGATCACAGGCAGAGCGTCAGGCTCCCGCGTCTGGGACATTGGACACCTGCTCCATTCCTTCTCTTTCGCGAGATAATGAGCGAGTACCTGTGTGAACTCGTCATAGCTAGACTTTTCGCTTGGGTTATTAATAAGTTACCATCCGAGCTCTAGTTTTCAAGGATTTGTCTTGATTGTATTCGATATTCCAACACCACTAGTTGTGAAGCCAATCTGAGTAAAGAAGTATCCAGGAAACCCCTTTGTATTCAAGCATTTCTACTCGCTATGCTCCTCTTCCATTCAAAGGACTCTTCACCTCGAGCACAAAACTAATTTCTTTGTCCACTTGCTGGAGCATAAGCCCTCGACTAGTTTGCAATAAGCCATCCTATTCACGTAATTTCGATTGGAAAAATAGCTAAGGAATACGTTCATATCCGACAGTGCATGTATCCAGGTATTCATAAATCGATTTCAAAGATAACAAAGAAACTACTCAGATCAATGCAGTGCATGGATACGTATAGATACAAACCCGAAGATGGATCCCTAGCTTATCTTCTTATGTATTTCATCTCCTTCTTCAAACTACATTGGTTGCGTTGCAAAGTATACTCCTTAATGCAATGGATCCTTGTTGCCATTGCTGGTGTTGTAGATGTCTGCCTTCGCGATTGCTCTTAACCTACCCCAGGGCATGGAAGAAACAATGTGGCTTCAGAGTGAAGGTGTATCGTTTGGCTTGTGTTTTGGTTGTTTATTCTAAGGATGTTGCTCGAGGAAGGAACTAATCACGCTTTGAAAATGGATGAAAAGATTTATCGGTATTTTCCTGATTGTCTCGCAGGTACAAGGATGCTTCAGCGACGTTATATTATTATGAATGCAGGTTAATTAAACGAGAATGGATGAGTTAACGCCAACGCATTCATGTTAGGATATGATGCGCTCCCTTCGAAGGTGTAGGGATTAAACAGGAAATCATGCTCGCAATAATTGAATATGACGGTATTTTAGGTGGATAGATAGGAATTCGCATCGCTTTTTGGTATCTACATACATATATGGGCGAATGCCTGCCAAAGGACCTTTTTGGTTCATATTATTTTCATACAGGGTAGCTGCTTCCCTTAAATTAAATTAAATTCCGCCTTGGATTCCTGACTCTTGTTTGATTTATCCTTATATATTACTCCCTGCCATCTCTTTGACTGGCAGCTTCATCTCGTCCTTCAACTCCATTAACTGACCGTCGTACTGACAGCGTGGACACTGCTGGGAATAGTAAAATACTAAGAGGAGAACAGAAGGACGAAAAAGATTTAAATTCAGAACTGACAATCACATCTTATTTTTAGTTTTGATGAGTCTCTCCAGGATATATAGGGACACTCGAGTCGCCATAATCCGACTCATCACATCGGCCCTGCTCGTCACCCGGGGAGATTTATTACATCGAAATAAGTCATTGCGTTGCGACACTACAGAAATGTCATATCCTCCCGTCTGTCGACAGCAATACACCAGCACAGTGTGTGAGGATTTCATCAGCAACGTTAAAGGATTTTATTTCTCATAGACGGAAACGCATCTCCGTTTTCAGCTAGCTAAAGTGGTTGATGATACATTTTTAAATCCAGCGCTTCGGTTTAGACCGTGACCTTCACTAGTTCCGAATTTTTGCTTGCTTGTCGCAGGATGTCCTGCTATATACCATAAAGTAATCCATTTGATTGGGAATCGATTCGAGTTCCAGAGGTGCCGATCGGGCAATGTACGTGTTGGAAGAACAATAAAATTAATTTTGGTAATCGCACCTTGTCGTTTTCGTAGGTACTAAAAAGATTTACAATCGAATCGTGGAAATGGGGCACTAAGTGGCTTTTTTTAAAACAGTCGTTTTGGCACGATACACGTCCCTTTAGTGTAATTTTCAACGAGCTTAAAGTTTATTTATGGCAGGGAAGCATTTTCAGGCGATTATTACATTTTTAGCGATTTCAATGCTTATAAGGGCCATTTAGGGACATGATGGCCTTAGGTAAAGAGACGGTATGTATGTACGTGCGGCTCTTGGATTCAAAATCTTTAGATCTAGGTGCTCGGCTTAACTATATTTCTTAGATTCCAGTTTTCGGCATTAGTTTGAGGTACAGGCAAGGAGGACCGCAAGTGGCGGTGACTTGAAAGCATGATAAATGGGCGATGCTTTAATATATCTTATTAGATTAGGATTAACGTAGGATTCAATATTTTGACATTTTTGTCTTGATTCAATACTTAGTTGTTTGTATTCGTATTTAGATAGTTTTTAATACATTTTTTCCGGTCTTAGGATTTCTAATGTGTCGCAATTCTTGAGGAATTGTGTATAGGATCTCAGGCACGCTTTTTTTATTTTACTTTATTTTTATAATCCGTGCAGGTTCAAGAGTGTAGGTACTCTCTTATAGTGTTTGTCCCACAACCTCGACGGGGTGCAGATGGTTTGTGTCGAAGATGTTCGTTCACTTCTCTCAGGGGGTGGTTGTCCTAGATAGGATTTGTGAGATTCAAATGAGTTGCTTGTAGTTCACAGTAACTCTTTTTGTTTCCATATTGGAAATGCACATACAGAGTATAAATCTTGAAGTAATCTTATTTTTTTCATCTCTCATTCACAACTGATGTTGTTGCACAATTATTCCGTATAGGAAATGTTCATGGCTATGGCCAGACTTGAACTACAGACATTCCGCTCAACAGTCGATGATGATTACCATTGCACCACGACCAACCCCACGCTGCATTTTAATTGTCTTCTACCATACTTGTTGTAGAATCTAGGTTCGTGGAGCGTACCTTGAGCAAGTCCTTTTGTATTAATCCCATGGTTAATTGGGGTAATGAATCGTCTCTCGTCGTAATACTCCAATATACAATCGGAAGAACTTTCCTGTTCATCATTCCGACGTGTAGATGCATTTATCTTTTTGAGTGTTGCGGTTTGTAATTTTTTATATGCGTTGCTGAAGCGTTTCCCCAGTTGAGTATTCGATATCTTAGTTTGGATTCGACTAGGGCAAAGTACACTTGTTTCAACACATTCTTTGTCGTATGATACTGCAAATGGGTCAGCGCTTAAAGCATATTTTTTTAAGTTCATACGTAACTCATCAATATGTACATATATTTCATATAAAGTTACTGTCGATGATAATTCCTAGATAGCTTTCTACTATATCTATGCGACAGCTACCGGAGATACTGTAGGATTCATTCCTGAAGTACACTTGCTGTTGCTTGATCCCCTTCGCTCTTCGGGCGCCTTGTCGCGGCGGAGGGGCTTAAGAGGTCAATGACCTCGAACTAAGACCCGGAGAACTCTGAGTTAGTCATGAATGAATGGACAACCAGATGGATGGAAATACTCCAGGTGGCACCCGCAATAGCGGAAATCCACCCGCGACCTCCCTGATCGCGGCCGGGGCAAGGATTCTGGAGGCCCCACCAGTCATTCTTAACTCTCCGGCAGCCCGGAACGACACCGACTCCTGCGGCTCATTGTCCGCCCACTTGGTTGGACTGAGCGTGAGCGGTGCAACCGACAGAGGCGACACCGACGATGGTGCGGCACGGGAAACCGCCAAGGTTGAACGAGCCCCAGAATTGGGACGTACGGTAGACTGTACTGCTAAGTGCCCAAAAAGAAGGAGGAAGAGGCGTGCCCGAAAATCGTGCAAAGAGGCTGGCACAGCCGAAGGCACGAAGATTGAGGGCGAACCTCTGGGAAAGGCAGGTAAGAGGATCAGATCGGCGGAGGTATCCCCTACCGAAGCCCATCCGACCCTCTCACCTGCAGATCCCGCACTCCTTGCCGGCGCGCAGCGCAGAAAACGTCGGCGGCTAGTAAAGGCTGCTGCTGGAGGCAGCACTTTCGGCATGCGCCTCAAACACTCCTCCTCTTATTGGTGACGGTCAAACTCCCAATAAGAGCGTGCCAAGTTCCAAAACTGGCGGAGCTGAAGATGTTCAGGGTCCTGTCATGGTCGGTGCCACCGCCGAAAAAGGTGATGATGCTGGCAGACAGACTCTGATCGCAGAAGGCGAAGCGGTCTTGGATCATAACAACCCTCAGGCTGGCAAAGCTGTTCGAAAGCGGCGTCGGAAGGGAGCAGGAGCTCGAACCGAAAAAGGTAAGAGCACTTGCAAGCGGAAGATGGCCGCCGGGGACAATCTAGCTGGGGAGAGAGAACGTGATGTCTCCTCCTCTGATATGGCGGCGGGAAATCGGAGTCCAAAGGCAGATGCGGCGATCAATAAAGATCAAAGCAAAAACCTGAAGAAGGAGAGGACCAAAGGCTGCTCATCGGAGGCGGGCACTTCACACAAAAAAACCCCTTCCTCTGCAAAGGCAACACAAATGACCGTAAAGAGTCGAGACAAGCACCTCTCCTACAAAGAGGCAGCCATCTCCTCCGAAAAGGTCAGGATAGGGAAGGCTGGCAGTGACAGCAGAATGACCAGCGCAGATTGCCAACACTGCGAGGATCATCTACTGGAGCTAGCTTCAGCAACAGGCTTCTGTATTCAAGCGGAGAGGTCTGCTTTGATGAATGGTACCTTCGTGGTGAGCTGTTCCTCTCAGCAGACATCTGCCTGGATCAGGAGCATGGTGCCGAAAATCCCTCCCCTGGGAACTAGCACTTATCAAGTAGTTAGTCTCCCGAAACTAACGCGCGCCATCTGCTGGATTCCGGGAAAACCCGGAAACAAGCTGAAAGTGCTGACGCGAATACGTGCGCAGAACCCGGGACTCGACACGAGGGCCTGGACTGTCTATTCCTACAAGGAGAAAAAGAACTCTGTGAAAAAAGAGGGCTTCACTCTGGTAGTGGGAATGGACAATGGCTCTGTTGAGGCCCTGAAAACCGCGTACGACTCACGTCCCTACTTCGGCCTTGGTAGGATTGTATTCCATTTTGATGTCAAGTAGTCGAAGGATGGAACGTGTTCCCCAGTATGAATCCATGATTTTTACTCAGATCAATTTACAGCATTGCAAGGCTGCTACCGCTCTTCTAAGTAGCAGAATTGCATGCAGTAGTACAAATCATCACATTGTATCCATTCAAGAACCATGGGTGTGGAACAAACGCCTGTGTGGTCTTGGTGGCATACGTGATGCTACAATCCTTTATGATGAGCGATCCGAAAGGCCCAGGGTCTGCCTCATCATATCGAATACGCTATCGGCAACCAAACTTGGTCAATTCTGTGGTCAAGATCTGGTAGCTGCGAAAGTGAGCTACAAGGCGCACGGAGAAATTGAACACTTCGTCGTGGCGTCTGCTTACTTCCCCGCCACCTAAGGCGGTTTCCGATCTCGTAGAGTACTGTGAAGCCAGAAGGATTGGACTCATCATCTGTTGCGATGCTAACGCTCAAAACACATTTTGGGGCAGCAGCAAATGCAACCGGAGAGGAGACCATCTTTTAAACTTCATTCTTTCGTCTGACCTTTTCATCAACAATGTTGGCTCTCAACCAACCTTTGTGACGGCGAGACGACAGGAAGTGATTGACCTAACCTTATCTAACAGGCATGCGAAGGCCATCACTAACTGGAGAGTCTCACCAGATGTTACGCTGTCAGACCATAGATACATCGAATTCCAATTGAAGTGCGGGATCTCCCCCTTGCAGCCCAAGCGGAATCCGAGAAAAACAGACTGGGTGCGATTTAGGGAGGAGCTTGAGAAATCCACTCAAGCCCCGCCTAAACTCAAAACTAATCAATCGGTGGAGGATGCAGTTCATAACCTGAACAGCGCCATCACCAAATGTTTTGAACTCGCATGTCCTGTCAAAAAACCGACCAGCAAGTTGGTTAAAGTCCTCAAACGAGGAAAATCGACAAGGCTGGAGGTACTCAGAAAGTCTGATGGTACCTTTACCGAGTCTAAAGCAGAAACTCTTAGTTTACTGTTTCAGACCCATTTTCCGGGAAATCAGACTGTCATCGGCTCGTTGCACACTCCCTCATTGGATACTGCGGCTGTAGCGATGAAAACAACTCGGCGTAGCTGGTATGTTGCGTCACGCGTGGCAACTACTGAAGCCATTGAATTTGCTGTGGCATCCTTCGATGGCTTTAAGTCGCCGGGCACTGATGGGATATGCCCCGTTATGCTGCAAAAAGGTATAAGACAGCTGCTTCCTACACTGAAAAGAATTTTGGCACTTGCCTATATACCTATTCCTTGGCGCGCGGTGAAAGTGGTCTTTATTCCCAAAGGGAAAGAAGATTACTCACTCGCCAAGAGTTTCAGACCAATCAGTCTAACATCCTTCTTGCTGAAAAGCATGGAAAGATTAGTAGAGTTGCACGTGCGCAAAGTTGCCCTTCGAATGCATCCTCTCACGGACATGCAACATGCTTATCAGCGCGGAAAATCGTGCGAGACTGCGCTTCAAAACCTAGTTGGGAGAATTGAATGCGCTCTCGAAAGGAAAGAGTACGTACTAGGCATTTTTGTCGACATTGAGGGAGCTTTTGATAACGCTACTTTTGACAGCATGTGTAATGCTGCTAGACGGCATGGCGTAGATGAAGCACTGGTTTTGTGGATCAAAGCAATGCTCGTGCACAGGACACTGATCGCTGATGCAGGCCTCGAACATTGTGTCAAGTCTGGAGTAAACAGGGGCTGCCCGCAAGGTGGCGTCTTGTCTCCGCTGTTATGGTGCATGGTGGTCGACTCTCTGCTAGATGCTCTCAATGCCTCTGGAATCTATGCCCAGGCCTATGCGGATGATGTTGCTGTTCTCTCTGTCGGCTCATGTTTAGCGAATGTCTGTCTCAAAGCGCAGGCGGCGCTAAACGTGATCGATGACTGGTGCACGAGAAATGGGCTGTCGGTTAATCCTCTTAAGACCGATGTCTTTCTCTTCACGAGAAGGAGGAAAACAACTGGCATTGCTCAGCTGGTGCTAAAAGGCATTTCCATCCCTATATCCAAGGAAGCTAAGTATCTGGGAGTCATTCTAGATAACAAACTTCTCTGGTCAAAACATGTTGAGTCCAAAACCACCATAGCGCTGTCAGCTTTCTGGCAATGCAAAGGTGCCTTTGGCAAAACATGGGGCTTATCGCCGAAAAAGGTCCTTTGGATCTACACGGCAATGGTAAGACCGATAATCTCATATGCATCGGTTGTTTGGTGGAGCAGGCTGACACGAAAACACGCTATGGCTTCACTCACCAAACTCCAAAGAGCGGTCTGCCTCAGTTGCACGGGGCTTTCCCCAGCACACCGGGAGCTGCTTTGGATGCTATGATGAACCTTCCACCCCTTGACATATATATCAGAGGGTGTGCACTGAAAACTATTTCTCGCCTAAAGAGGAATGGTCTTTGGTACAACTCGGAGTGGAATGAAAGTGTACTTGAGAGAGAAATATCCTACGATCACTGTCTCATGGATATGACCTCTGACGCAATGACACCTGCCATTCTACTGCGCTGTAATTACACAGTCACATTTCCTTGGCGTCAGGACTGGCTTTGGCCAGACACTGAACCTGGAATAGAATGTCTTCGCATCTTCACAGATGGCTCCAGGACTGATCAGGGATCCGGCGCCGGAGTTTTCTTCGAGCGCGAAAACATTCGACTGCACTTCTCGTTAGGAAAATATGCGTCTGTCTTCCAGGCGGAGATTTACGCAATCCAAATGACTATGCACTATGTTGTGAAACACAGATGGAGGGGAAAGAGCATATGTGTCTGCAGTGACAGTTGAAAATCAACTTCCAGAAATCAGAATCTTTATTGTTCAGAACGCCTTTGTCTAGGACCTCTCGGGAAACTAGAAAAAACTGGCGCAGGTTCTTAATTTTAGGACCGGACGGGCGTCCACTGGCGAGACAAAGTGTAGTCAGATACCTTGGGATCGTGCTGGACCAGTATCTATATTTTGACAAACATGTAGATGCTGCTCTGGCAAGGGCCCGGGCGCTTTCGCTCTGACAAGATGGCTGTTTCATAGCCATCATAGCCGAACGAGGTCCTATACAATAGGGCCAGTATTCTACGGATAGATCATTTTTTGATGAAACTGATTCGAAGCCACATTGCGAGAGCAATGACTTCGGTCAATAGCCTGATCTTCAGGGCTTACTACCCCAACGATTTATATCACGAGAGAGTGCGCCTTAATGGCTTTGTGCAGCCAGAAGCATTCCTCTATTTAGATAGATGTGGGCTGATCCAGGATAGATTGGCGGTACCGCTAATCTTCTACGTGGGTCGCAATTCCGTGGAGCGGCGATTCCTCTACGGACCCGATGTCGCGCTCCGTGAGCCCGAGCGCCTCAGGTTCTGTAGATCGGTCTCACGCCGGGATCGAGGAGACGTAGTCCGCCAGCATCAACGCTTTTGGTGGCTGGAGAGAGCTACGCCAGTGGACACTTTGAGAGCTTCAGCCTCTTCAAGGCATGGCCTGCCTAACACCAATGGCAGGCTTACATAGGCTAGGGTAGGGTAAGGTAGGGTAGGGTAGGTAGTAGTAGAGTAGTACCTATATATATATAAAAAAAAAAATATACATATATATTAAATATATGTATTTTATGTATATAATTTATAGTAATATATATTTTAGTTAAGGTCGAATAAGTTATGTTTAGTTACATTAAGGTAGGCTTAAGTTTGATCACTCTTTCAATATCGTTTTTGGTAAGAACGAAAAGAAGTGGACCTAAGTGGCTGCCTTGGGGGACGCTAAAAAAAGGGTTAGAAAGGGCAGATCTGAAACGAATACTGTAATAGTGATTTTCTAGGTAAGAATATATCCACTTCAAAGAAATGGGGCCGAAGCCAAGGGAGGACAATTTGAAGATCTGTGGGAGATTTTATCGAAAGTTTTACTGAAATCGGTCGAAATAACATCAACTTTCTTGCCCTTGTCTAAGGCTGATAGGGTAAAGGACACAAATTCAACAAGGCTAGTGGTTATATATCTGCATTTGAGGAAACCGTGTTGTCTAGGGGAGATTAAAGACTTGCAGTGAAAACTTAGAGTTTCGTACAAAATACAAAAAGTTTGGAAATGGGACGATTGTTATTAACAACGTTCCTCGGACCTTTTTTGTGTATAGGGGTGATAAATAAGGTTTTCCATAAGCGAGGGAATTCACCTAGATGTAGTGATAGACTGAAGATTTTCGAGAGAGGGAGAGAGAGGGTTGAGAAGCATTTCTTTAGAAATATAGCAGGAAGACCGTCAGGTCCAGGAGTGAATTCATCATTAAGTAGATTTAATTTGTTTTCGATGACATGAGAATCGACTGTGCGAGGAAGAAATGGTCCAAGGGAAAAATTCAGTAAATAATCGAAGTAAGAGAGGTCCAGCACAACGGAGTCGTCGGCGAAAGACTGTTTAAAAAAGGTGGCGAAAAAGTTGGCGATAATATTGGGGTCATTCGAGGTTAGATCATGGAAGGAGGGAGAGGTAGGATGGCCATCAGATTTTCTTTTGTAGTTAACAAACTTAAAGAAGGACTTAGGATCGTTTATAAGATTGCCTTGCGTTTCAGCTAAATAGCGTTGATAGAGGGAGTTGTGAAGGACGGTAAAGTGGAGTTAGCTGCCCAGGTGTTAGAAAAGTCATTATGGGATTTAGTACGAAGGAAGATTGTCCACTGCTTATTTCTTTTGTTTCTTAGAGAACGGAGCCTGCGATTGTATCAGGGTGGGGAAATGGATAAAGTTTTGCGTTGTGATTGATTTGGTGAAATTTTGCTTTGTGGAATTCGTAAGACTGGGTTTATTCTGTAATGGAGAATCGTGAAAGAAGGAAAGGAGGAGGGGAGGATGGAAGTTATCGATGGTTGAAAGGGAAAGTGGACAAAGTGAAACAGAAGGGTTGAGGGGATCGGTTTTGAATATGAGATCGAGTTATCTACCCATGTAGTTTAAGATGCCACTAACTTGGCTAAGGTTTGAATCTGCTAGGCGATCCACGAAAAGACATTCTTTGGTAGTAGTTGGATTGGTGGCAGTATAAAACAATTGATCGTCTAATTGGGTCCATTTAAGATAAGGAAGGTTGAAGTCACCGAAAAGAAGGATTTCATCCTGAGGGTTTCTTAAATCGGTTATTTAGTCAATTGTGTTAATGGCAAGTTGATAGGATTCAATAGGTTGTGAGGGCAAGATGTAGAAACAAATGATGTATAGTGTCTTCTGGGGTAGAGCAACCTTAAGTGAAACAAAGTCGAGAAGTGGGGAGGATGATATTGCAATAAGGGAAGAGTCAATTGTACTGAGGACGGCTAATAGAACGCCTCGACAAGGGCAACCATCAGCGGGTCGGCTGAGTTCGTCATCACGATAAACATTAAAATTTGATGGGAACAGTTCGAGGTTATTTATGCTGGGGATCAGATTTGTTTCGGTCAGAGCAAATATTTCAAAAGGTAGAGCATGTGACTGTTAGAAGACAGCTTGGGTTTTTGAACGAAGACCTCTAACATTCTGACAATAGAAGGTAAGAGGGACATTTTGGCAGAGTGGGCGGGTTACTGGGAGAGAGAGTCAATTAGGGACGAAAAAACTTGTCGTGATCAGCTCTACTTCGTTGAAGGTGCGATATACGTTTTGAATAGATGTATTGGCGGAAGGTATCAAGATCCTTTGATACTTTTTGGGGCGAGATATTGAAAAATTCATGATATTTTATGAAGAGGCTCTTGAGGCTAGCGAAATCCGTGAGGAGACCTTCCTGTTGAATAATAACCTGTTGTTCATAACAAACCGAGTCTGATTTATCGTGCAAGTAAGCCAGAAAGGGAGGAATGTTCTCATACGTCTTTTTATCTCTTAGTCGAGAAAGGGCGTAGGAACTTTGGGTGGGGTCAGCAGTTAGCTGAGTAAATTTAACTGTTGGGGGCAAAAGAGGATCAACAAAAGATTGAGGGGTGGCAGACGATTGGGTAAATCGGGCAGAAATTATTGGTATTAAGACAGACGAAGAGTTGGGTGAAAGGGTGGGGTTTGGGTTGGAGGTGTTGGGGGATGGGATTTAGATGGGTTAAGTACATGGGAGCTACGGAAATTAGGATACTTGGCTCCGAAGGAAACGAATTTGGGGCAGATAATTGGGATGGAGGCGTGGGGATAATTGTTGGAGTTAGATTAAACGAAACCCGTTGATTTTGGGGTTTCGGCGGAGCTATGGGAGACGGATAAAGGTGAGAAATGGATGGGTGTGTAAATGTTGGACAGAGATTTATTTTAAAACTCCAGTTATGGTGGGATTTGGGAGAAACTTTGGGATGCTTATTGAAATTAGGTTGAGAATTGTTAGGTGGCTTGCTGTTGAAGGAGGGCGGAGTATGGGAGGTGATAGATGTTTATCTTAGGCCTAGTCTTAGCTATGTTCTTATCCTTGTTTGGAACTTCTGGATCGGGTGATAACTATTTAGATATTTTAAGGTTACCGATGGTGAACACAGAATCGAAGGGGTTACAGAAAAACCATGCATACTTCGATGGGATAACAAATTTAAAGCGGCGTGGGCTATTCCGTTTATTACGCTGAAGTTCGACGCACTGCACATCGGCTATTGAACAATCTTGGCGGAAGAAATTCTTTAGCCAAGAGATGTTGGTTTGCGGAGTGGCTCCTTTTAGGTAGAACTCCGAGAAGTATTATTGAGTTTTTCCAGACGACTTGCCCTCGTGTTCAGTCCATGAAGTTCCAATCTGGTTGATTAATTTCGGGAGGGCAGTAGAGGTTGAAAGAGGTTCGTTGCTCTGAGAGTCCTTTTTATCGGTTTGGACATATACCGAGCGAGTCGTCGTGAGCGATGTCTGAATTTCTTCGAGGAGGGACATGTTAACGGGAGGATGCGGTGGTGTTATATCCGACGAGAGAGAGTCGACTTTCGTTGAAATGATTGTTAGATAGCAGTGATGTTAAGGATGGAGTTAAGAGTTGTTGCCAGATCGTCACTGAAGTCACTTAGCTTAGTTGTAAGTTTAACAATTAATGGGGAGAAGTCCAACTGAGCGACGATTTTGTGGAGGAAGAATGTAGGAGAGCGTCGAGATCGGCTCGTAAGGAGGTCATTACGTTATTAATAGTGTCCGGCGTCTTCCGTCTAGACGCGATTAACGAATTTACATTGACACTGAGCACATCAAGCCGGTTAGTGAGGTCATGGGATTCATTGGAATAGAGGAAATCTTTAGTTGCGCTGAGAAGGTTATCGGCACTACGGAACTGTTTTTTCGCGAACTCAGACGAATTGTCCACGGCACTGAAAATATCATCAATATTTCTCATAGCCACTTCGAAAAGGTTCGAAAGTTTTTTATTCAAAGCTGCAAGATTGTTCAACGCGGGCGTGATGGTATCACTAACACATTTTATGGCTATCATGACGTGTGATAGCGAAATTTCTTTAAACTCTTCGCATACGAATTTAAAATTGTTTAGTATAGGGTTTTCCAAAAAGGACTTGACAACTTTTTTTTTAAATAAAACGCAAACCATTTGAAATATTTCAAAAACTTTATTATCGGCTTTATGAATGGAAGTCGACTTCGTTCATATGGCCACCGCGAGCACGTTTGCAGTGGTCAATTCGTTGGACCCAATTTTCGATGACTCGGCCACACATTTCGGCCGAAACGGCCGCTATTTCGCGTTCAATGTTGGCTCTGAGCTCTTCCAACGTCGTCGGCTTGTTGGCATAAACCAATGACTTAACATAACCCCAAAGAAAATAGTCTAGAGGCGGCCAATCGACTGGCCCATTTCTTGAGATAACACGCTCATCAAACTTACTCTTCAATAAATCGATTGTAACGTGTGCTGTGTGGCTTGTGGCACCATCCTGTTGAAACCACATGTCGTCCAAGTCCATATCTTCCAATTCGGGCCAAAAATAATCGGTAATCATGGCGCGAAAACGCTGGCCATTCACAGTAACGTGACGATCGTTATCGTCGACGAAAAAATATGGCCCAATAACGCCGCCGGCAAGCAAACCGCATCAAACAGTTATTTTTTGTGGATGGATTGGTGATTCATGAAGCACATGTGGATTTTCACCCGACCAACAACGCATATTTTGCTTATTGACGAACCCATCGAGCCAAAAATGAGCTTCGTCACTGAAGATGATTTTGCGATGAAATTCATCATCTTGGCGCATCTTCTTCAGAGCCCAATCGGAGAACGTACGTCGCTTCAAATGGTCCATTGGCTTCAATTCTTGAGTCAGCTTGATCTTGTATGGGTGTAAACCAAGATCCTTGCGCAAAATACGCCATAATGTGGTCTGAGCGATGCCCAATTCTTGAGAACGCCGTGGAATTGACTGATTTGGGTCGTTTGCTACGGACGCCTGAACGGCAGCGATATTTTCGACACTTCGACCAATCCGTTATCTCACTGGCACGGCAACAGCACATAACGAATATGTAGACTCAAATTTTTGCACTAAGCTTGTTATTGCCTGTCTACTAGGGCGAGAATTACGACGGAAAATTGGAGTTAACGGTCTTAAAGTTGCGGTCACCGACTCCGAATTTTGGTAGAAAATTTTTATAATTTGCTCGTTCATGTACTTTACCATGATGAAAATGTTGAGTTTACTGAATAAATTGAATATGACAGTTCGATGACTAGTGAAAGGGTGCGTTCACAAATTAAATTCAAAGCTGTCAAGTCCCCATTGGAAAACCCTTTAGTTCGGTGAGGTAGGTCGTGCATCGTTTCGATAAGCCGATACAGGTGGGATGGAATGCTTCACCACATAGTTCACTGCAAATAAGTAAGTCAGCGGTATAATTTAACGAATTAACGTTATGTTTTACGTTTTTATTTTGTTTAAATAACTGGGTATGGGGACAATGGGAAATACGTCCGAATCGACTGGAAGTTAACTGTTAGCTTAAGATATCGTGAATAATAAAGAACCAATCTAAAAAGAAAAAACTAAAAAAAACTTCAATTTTGATCTGGATCAAGACCTCAATTTTGATCTTGGTCACGATTTCCATTTTTGATCCCGATCTTCGGTCTCGATTTTGAACGATTTCGTTAGATTTCGAGCTTAGTTTTGATGTTGAAAAAATCCCAAGTCTTTGTTGGGGGAGGATTTTTCCTCTATTCTTGGGTGACTACAAACTGAAGTCCTTTTATCGATCTAAGCCCTAACTTATCCGATAAGCTAATTTCAAGTCTGCCAACGGAAAGAGACTTGTCGTGCAGTAAATCCCATATATTTTCAAGGATGATGTTGAAAAACCACATGATAGTGGACCGTCCTGGACGAATCCTTTCTTTTAGTTTTGGACGTCTTAGTTCTGTCGGTCTTATCCAAGACTTATCCTTCTATCAATCATAATATGTCTATCGTGCATTTTTCTGGTCTGAATCCACGCTGGTGTGAGCTCTTTCTGTTTTCTGCGTCCGCACAGCACGACAGAAAAGAACTTAAAAGCGATGCTTAGGAGACGTGTGCCCCTAGAGTTGAGGCAGTTTTACTCGCAAGTGCTGAGAATCCATTCATCGAACATGCTTTCCTCTGACCATAGGCAATCCCTTATACATAAGTTGGTGCATTTTTCCAACCAACTCATTTCCATTTGCATTAATTAGCTCAGGGGGGTCATCAAACTAGGAGTTTTCCGTAGGTGGTGACTCAAAACTGAGCACATAAGACGCATACCTGATGCTGTTATATGATGTATTCAGATAAGGGCTGAGCGGAAGCGTAACATTTTTTCCGTAAGTCTACTCTGAATAACAAATCCACATCCAAATAAGCGTTGTTAGTTCTGTCACACTTTCTCATCCGCGCTGCACCTGGTCCATCCCATCGCGCTGCTTGGAGGGCAGTTGTTTGTTTCAGTTTAGGGCTTTTCCTAACTTTTCGACTACGGCTAGTCTGTGGGGAGACCTAAAACCCCAAATACAGAACTGACCTTTTCGGGGGTCGCAAACATGTAAACCGTCCGTGGTCCATGCCCGAGCTGAAAAAAGTTTTCTTCCGCGACAAGGATACTATCCCTAAGCGCATTCTAGAAGTCTGGATTATTTTTGCCCTCTGCTACCAGCATCTCAAAACCATGTCTTCGTCAGAACTGTGGAGCGTAATTTCGAGAAATAATCAAGCCCGTACAGACTCTTGAGAAGCCTGGACCTATGTGGCCTGATGCTTCGAAAAGAACTGACACGTATATCTGCCATCAAAACTCCTTTATTTCCTTATTTCAGTTACTCTAAACATTTCTAAACTATCTTCAAGTCACGTCTATCTAAACCTGTAATGCAGGACGTTGTTCCTTCGCTTGCAAGTTGTCGTTAGTAATTGCATATCCAGTTCCACCCTAAAGACAATAGAAAACAGTAACCAAATTTACTCTCGAAATCTGTCCACTCACCCTTTGCAGCGGAATGATGTCCTTTCCCTTGAGTTTCTGGTTGGTCAGCGGGTGTAGCCAATCTTTCTTGATTAGCTTCTCAACGCATTCCATGGTGACGACGTCTCCGCTTAAAAAGCAAAACAGGCATTTGTGGTAAAATATGAATAAAATTGGGTCAATCGCATAGACATTCTTACGTTGGACGGAGCACTGCGCAGGGTACCGCGTTGCTGAGTACGTCCCGGGTAACCGGACACATATAACGACTCTCCTTGGCGACAAGTGCCTTGTTATCCTTTTCGTCGATCAGCGTAAACTTCACATCAATCAAATCCTTTACTTTGAGTGGCTTCATGGAAACGGGGCAGTAGATTGTCGAGTCTGGCTTCTGGGCTTTCGCCAAACCTGCATTCGGGCATTGAGATGGAATCCAGAAACTAGGCAGCTTTGCTTCATATCCATTCGACATATTCGATATGGATGATGAGAATGAAGACGCAGAAGAGGTACTTGCCTTGCTGGTGTGTGGTTTCTCATTCATCAACGTTTTCGATGACACTGGCTTGACCGAGTTGACGAAATTCTCAATGCACGTTTGTTGCTTCTTCGATAATTGTTCGGTGACTTCCTGCTCTTCGGATTTCTTCAGCTTCTCGTACTCCTTTAGCTTACGACTGTATTCATTTTTCTTCGTTATGATGTACTGTAGGATCGCTTCCTTGTCGAACAAATAGCCATCTTTGGTGACGACTGGATTGCGGCATGGCTGCAGGGTCAGGGAACAACAATCGAAATCCTTTACCGAGTCCTTACCAATGCGTTGGCTGTTCGTGCCGTAGCCAGATTCCTGAGCGTCTTTCTTCTTCTCGTTGTAGGTGTACACCGCTCCGGCTGTACAGTTTCTTGCGTGGCGAGTCATGTTAGTAATTCACAGCATTTATTTCTCAAATTTGGAAGTTTTTAGTTCGTTTGACGTATCGTAAATGGCAGTCGAACTTATACAGCAAATATCGTTGTTGCTGACATTTGTTGATACCTAATCAAGCGGCTGTATGAGCGAGTAATGCGTATTCTACTACATTTTCTTATGAATGTACCAGAAGTGGATTACATTATTTTTTGATATATTTTCATTCAATGTGCAAGTTACCGTCGCAAAATAATAAATAGTGAAAGCCAACACAAAAGATAGGACGAGGAAGCTTATCAAACAACGATAATTGACCGCAACATGTGGTCGATCACTTCTCCAGCAGACGACAAGACTTGACATGTGTCCGCGAAAACAGCAACGAGACGGCTCTGGTAGTTTGTTTTGGAAATTTGGTGGGGAGCTTGGAGGGTGAATTGGTGTCGAGTGGTTGGTGTTTACTTTTTATTGTTGGGATTAGTTAATTGTAATTAGTTTAAGGTCGAGTTGCCTCGCGTATAAAGATTCGTTTCTGGAGGAAGCTATTTGCATTCAGTTACAAGTTATTACGTTCGTGAAACGGTGTGATTAGACGACAAGTTCTCGTGTAATTCGCAAAATAGTTTGATAATTCGCGGAGCTTTTCCTCTGCACAGTAAACGTCACTTGTTCGTTGTTTTCCGAAGTTCTGTTTCATTTGAGTATTTGTTTCCAGTTCTTGTTAATTTTTTACGTGAATAGACAGGAAGAAAAATTAAGTGAGTATTTGATGCAGTAAGCCTTTTTTAAGGTATATTCACTATGGTAAATAGTGTTGACGTCAATTTTATGTATTATGGTTCCAACGTTCAGTCTAGGGTCGTCATATTTTACCATTTATCGCGAAGCTCATGGGTCATAAATCGAGTTGCGAGATTGCATAATTCTGGCCAATGAATGCTTTTGTATTTGTATCATAGATGTCGCTTTCTGCAATCGGTTGGAAAACTCCCTCTACTTTGCGCTCATTCTAGGTATACAGGAGGCCAAAAATATGAATCCACCTTCGATTTTATATAAGTAAAATCACGCCTTAAATGACAGCAATTTTCGGTGACTGTAATTCGACGTTTGTTTTTCCCATTTTCTTTTACTTCTGTTCTGTTGTTCTTTGAGTGCACTATGCGCAACAGAGAACAACAACAGGAAGTGTGCACTCTGAAGTGGAAAGCAAAAATGCAGCAAATCAATAGAGGTGAGACTTATGTAATAGTATTCTTTAAAATATTACTAATATTTATACATATAACGTATTACTAATACGAATACTTTAGATATTCTGATACTTTATGATATTCACTAATACGCTTCATATTACTGTGAGAATCCAATCGGAATGAACTAACACATACTCATTTGCTACGAATGACACAAAAACGTATGTGGTATCGAATGGATTCTCATAGTAATCTGAGGCGCATTAGTGAATACAGTCGACTCTCAATAAATAAAACTCTTGATAAAATGAATCTCGCGTTAAATTGAAGTTTTTCATTGGTTCCTTGAGAATCTCTCGGTAATTTGAAAAAACCCTATGTATTTATCTACACTCGTTAATTTGAAGCGATTGTGCTGGCTGTTTCCCATACAACACGTTATAAATTGAAGTAAAAGAGGCGTCCTTTCGATAATTTGAACTAACTGTAATGTACGTAAACAAAACACCGGTGGAATATGTTGCTTGTTCGAACCTGTACATTTTTATTGAAAACTGAATAAGTTTGTTGGCTACGTAAGTCAGTTTGCATTTGACCGTGATTCATGACGTGTGTTGTTTGGCTTTTCGGTGCATTGGTATAAGTGTCGTGGAAAAAAAAATGAATCGACCTACGAAGAAGTGCCTGTCGATCGGAGAAAAAAAAAACTTATTGAGGCAGTGGAGAAAGAAGGTGGTGCTTCGAAAAGAGATATCGCGAAACAATTTGGGATTCTTCCATCTACACTTTTCAACATTTTGAAGAAGAAAGGCAAGATCGTCGGATGCAGGGAAAGCGCATGTAGGAAAAGGTGCCGGGAGGGTCAGTATCCCCGTCTAGAGGAATGTCTAGTTAAATGGCTTGGTGAAACCAGAGGACAAAACATACCAGTTGGGGGTTCAATGCTAAAGGAGAAAGCTCAGTCGTTTGCATCTTCGATAGGCATTAAAGGATTTACTGTTAGTGAAGGGTGGCTGACCAATTTTAAGAAACGTCACGGCATTGTTTTCAAAAAGATTTGTGGCGAAAGTGCCAACAGTTTGTTCAGAATGGAAGAAAGAACTGTATCGCTTGCTAGAACACTATGATGCAACATTTTCAACACGGTTGAGACCGGTCTTTTTTTTAAATGTCTCCCGACCGAACTTTGACGCTTAAAGATGAAAAATGCCACGGTGGCAAACACAGCAAAGAACGGATAACAATATTGCCAGCAGTGAACGTGGATGGATCTGATAAGTTAAAACCACTCGTGATAGGGAAAGCTGCTAAACCACGATGTTTCAAGGGTGTGAAATCACTTACTGCAACTTACCGCTCAAACAAAAAATCGTGGATGACAACAGAACTATTCAATGAGTGGCTTCTAAATTTGAACGATGACATGGCAAAACGAAAACGTAAAATTCTGCTATTTTTGGATAATTGAACTGTTCATAACAATCCATCACCACTTTCTCACATCTAACTCCAGTTTTTCGCTCCAAACACCACATCTAAACTGCAGCCGTTAGACCATCCAAAACTTTAAAACGTTTTAGCGTCAAGTTGTATCCCTGCTGCTGGACAGTATAGACAATGGAACGAAGGTCAACATAACAGTTCTAACTGCCATGACCCTGAGTGATAAAGCCTGGAGAAATGTCACCCTAACAACAATTTTCAACTGTTTCAGGAAATGTGGATTTGATAAAGGTACACCAATTCAACAGCACCGAAACCAGTTTTTCATTCCTGCTGGGACCTACTTCCTGACCAAAGAGATTTGACTTTCGAAGACTTCATACACTTTGATGATGACGTGGGCGTACATGGTCCTCTGTCTGATGCTGAAATCCTGGTCGATTCCGTTGACGACAAGGATGAAAACGACGAAGAAGAACCCGCCCGATAACGTTTGTCTCACTGAACGAAGCAAGGTCGTCATTGAATACTTTGCGTTCATATGCACTTAGACCTGAGGTGGGTTATGAACTGTTCTCAGCCCTCGCAACGATAGAAAACTCGCTTGACCAGGCACGCTGGGGCTCATTCACACAAAAAAAAAATTACTGATTTCCCGTCGGGTATCCCGTCCGGCCCAACAGCTTTTCTTTTCTTGGAGTTTTTAACCGCGTACCGAACTTCTTCGACTGTGATGTCGGATATTTCGGCATGATTCGGGGGGGGCTCTTGGAAAGTACACTCGGGGAAACTGTTCGTTCAGAAGTTCCTCGCAATACCGTCGCCATCTGTGGAGAATTTTTTCGTCTTCCACAAGGAGTTGGCCTTCAGCATTGTTAATAAACTTTGGGAAACGAATCTCCTGAGCATTTCTTCTTCTCTGGGCGGCTATCTTAAAGATATTTGCTCCTTTGTTCAAATTGCTTTGTCGAAGCTCCTGGGTAGCCTGGTTCCTGTCAGACGCGGAAGACGATATTTCTTCCAACTCCTGATATAGGCCTTCCATGCTTTTCGCTTTGAATTCGGCGCACTTTTTCTTCGCGATACCTTTGCAATATCTATATACCTTTCACGGCGAGCCTTTTCCTCTCTATTAGTAGAAGAGCACTTTGACCAAGCTTGGAAAGCCATTTTCTTTTCGTGTATCACTGCTTTGGCTTCGTCTGTCCACCACCAGGTTTCTTTTGCGTGTTGGCAGGGGCCTTTAGATGTTCCGAGCAGTGATTTGGCTTTCTCCAGGCCAGATTGTTGTAGGGAATCCCACATGTCTTGTGCTCTGCACTCCTCATTACCGACCTCATCGATAATGGAAGAGAGGTAGTTTTCCATGTTGGCGATAAAAGCTTCGCCTTTTCCGTTATCCAGCTTATACCACTTGATTCTCTCAGACACCTTCGTTTGCTGCTTTGACTTCTTTCTCGCATCCATAAAAAATTCAGTCAGGAGGAGACGGTGTTGAGGGGCGATCGCGTCTCCCAGGATCACTTTGCAATCTTTAGCTCGTGGCTTCATGAAACTGGATACCAAATGATAGTCTATTTGAGTTTCATTTCCGCCGCTGCTATAAGTGATCAGGTGCCGGCTTTGTTTGACGAACATGGTATTTAGCACTATAAGACCGTACGACTTGCACATGTTTAGGATATCTTCACCTGAAGAGTTCCTGGTGCCGTATCCCAGCCCTCCGTGGTAGTCTTCGCTTGTCTTCTCGACATGTCCGTTTAAATCTCCCCCAACAAACAAAAGCTCTTCCTTTGGGATCATTTTGACAAGGTTGTGGAAATCTAGCCAGAATGCATCTTTTTCTTTTTGTTCGCATCCTACTTAAGGAGCATATGCGCTTACGATGTTCCACACCTCACCATGCATCACCAATTTGGGAGCCATCAAACGGTCAGCAGACTTTGAAATGGTTAAGACGTTGCCAAGGAGCTCTGCCGCAAGGATGATGGCGATTCCGTTTTTTCCTTGTTCCAATCCATAGTAAAACATCTTGTAGGCTTTTGTTTTAACGTCCAAGAAACGTGCCCGATTACCGGTGTTTCGCCATTTCGTCTCTTGTACGCACAGGATGTCTACTCGCCTTCTAACCATCATTTCTTCAAGCTCATTGCTGCGACCACTCATGCTTCCAACGTTCCAACTCGCGACTCTAAAGTGTGGCTTACGCCGTTGCATTACTTTGCTATCCCCCGGAAATCCTATAGCTCTGACCCGAGCATTGCTACTCGTCCCAGAATCACGACCATTAGTAGTGTCTGGCGGGGTAGTGCTTTTCCTTTTAGCGTTCCTTTCCATAATGCTACGGTTTGACCGTTTTCTTTCTTCTCCTCCTTTTTTTTGACACGGGCATGCTCCAGATTTTTTTTTTTTTTTTTTTTTTTGTTTGATCTTACTCTTACAACACCGGTGATCTCCAGTCGTGTCAACCCACTGATTTGCATGCACACTTGTGGGGCAGTCTAATGGTGGTATATGTGTCCCTAGGCTCACCTTGGTGTTTTCTAAATTGCCTAGATATGATTTTTGTTTACTTTTGTTTTAGTCGCCTTTTACGACAAGCGAGAGGTATCGCTGCAGGGATATTCTTAACCCGTCCCTGCACGGAGTTCAAACAGAGTATTAAATAAAATAAAAAATATAACTATGAAGCGTGCACGATGGAGTGAAGTGTGGAACTATTTTACGTAAAATAGATTCAGCAGAGAATAAAACAGCGCAGTGCAAAATTTGTGACGTGAAACTAAGTTTTAACTGTTTCCAATGTAAATAAACATTTGAAGAACAAACATTTAATAACTGTACAGCCCACTCAAACAAGACAAACAAACCAACAATTGACCGAACCTGTTTTGGCACTAGCTTCATCGTGCATTCAACCAAATTCATCAGAAAATAGTAATACCGATGTCCTTTGTCCGTCTGTCCAACCAAATGTTCATTACCATTACCTGCAGAAGGACTCTCAAGTCAAAAACCATTGTCTACTAAAAGCCTTTTTTCAATCAACTTTAACACTAGGACAACGCAAGGAAGTTGACGATGCGCTTATGTTACTGTTCGTCAATAGTTTTCTACCTTTTTCAAGTTGAAGATGCGAGTTTTAAAAAATTGTTGCCGCATTAAATCCTGCATACCAATATCGAAAAGATATTTGTAATGCTATATTGAGTGTCAAAAATGCGAAAACGAGGTAAGAGAGCGTTTCAGTGAAGTTAAAGTAGCTTGTTTCATTGTAGATAGCTGGACTTCCCGTGGACAAGAAAGCTACTTTGCCGTAACTGCAATCATATAATAACAATCTTAATATTCAATCCATCATTTTGCAATGTCGGATTCTAGAGAGACCACATACTGCTTATAATATAAGCCAGGACTTGCAAAGAGTAATAAGCCAATGGCAGCTAGATATAAAAATTCGTTGTCTGTGGCAGATAATGCAACTAATTTGCAATATTCAATCAAAGAGTTAAAGGTAGAAAATGTCGACTGCTTCGCGCACACTATTAATTTAGTCGCAAAAAATGCCTTGGCACTACCAGAAGTGGAGTTATTTAAATTAAGAAACATTGTAAGCCATTTTCGACGAAGTACTACAGCAACAGAGAAATTAATAAAATATCAAATGCAATCAAAAGTAGCTCAACCAAAGAAAAATGGAAAAAGAGCAATATCGGTCGGTGATTCGATTCTTGTTTTTGGAAGGGAAATCGCGCAGCGAAATCAAAGAGCGTTTGGATGCTGTGTACGGTGACTCTTCTCCTTGGATGGCGACCATCAAAAATTGGTTTAACGAGTTTCAACGTGGTCGCACGTCGGTTTTTGATGAGCTACGTCCAGGTGCCCCGAAAACGGCTACCACGGAGGATAACGTGACAAAAATCCACGATCTCGTATTGGCAGACCGCCGATTGAAGATGTGCGAGATAGCTGAGACAGTAGGCATTTCAAAAAATCGCGTGGGTCATATCCTGCATGAAATTTTGGGCATGAGAAAGCTGTCGGCGCGATGGGTGCCGCGTTTGCTCACTCCGGACAACAAGCGCAACCGTGAGACCACTTCAGCAGTGTTTGGCGCTGTTTAAGCGCAATCCGAAGGAGTTTCTGCGTCGTTTAGTGACAGTCGACGAAACATGGATCCACTGGACCAAGGAACAGCCGAAACAGTGGACTTCACCCGGCGAACGTGCTCCGAAGAAGGCGAAGACTGTCCTATCGGCCGGAAAGGTGATGGCCACCGTTTTCTGGGACTCACAAGGTGTGATCCACATCGACTACCTGGGCAAAACGGTCACAGGGCTGTACTATGCCAAATTATTAGGCCGATTCGACGCTGGATTGAAGAAAACACGGACGACTTGGCGAAGAAAAAAGTGCTCTTCCGCCATGATAACGCACCGGCTCACACCTCCGCTCTCACTACGGCCAAATTGGTCGAATTGGGCTACGAACTGCTGCCCCATCCACCGTATTCTTTAGATTTGGCCCCGTGCGACTTCTTTTTGAATGAGGAAGTCATCGCCGCCACGGAGGCCTACTTTGCAGATCTCGAGAGAACGTATTTTTCAGACGGGTTAAAGAATTTGGAGCATCGTTGGGTCAAGTGTATCGAGCTAAAAGGAGACAATATTGAAAAACAAATCGCCATTTCTCCAAAATTTTTGTTTTTCTTTTGTAGGCTAAGTACTAATCGGACCACCCTCGTATATTTGCACAGCTATGTGAATCAGTCTACCTCCGATACCTGAACCGAATGCAATCCTCCCTTACCTCTAACCCCAAGTGTTTCTTCCACTTCATTAATGCAAAAAGAAAAACCGATAACTACCCCGTTACATTTAATTTTCTTTATAACTCTCTCAACGAACCTAAAATAATCGCCAACTTATTTGCTCATTTCTTCAGCTAATCATTCACCGACCAGGATCTTCAACCCGATCACGATTATTTCCAATATTTGAAAGACTGTCCCCGACCTAATCGCCGAAAAAATACGCAGCCTAATGGACGACTACTCTCCCGGCCCCGACTCTCTGCTATAGTTTTAAAAAAGTGCGCGAATGATGTATCCAACTATCGTCCGAAGACGGCAAAGAAGTAGACGTTGTCGCCACTGACTTCAGCAAAGTTTTGTCAAAATTCTGCTCACTGCCCTCGGTTTCTCTCCCGGCTTTATTTCATGGATCAAATCTTATCTAGAAGATCGTCAATATAACGTCATCTTCAGATCTTCTATCTCTGATCCAATTAATGCTACCTCCAGTGTCCCACAAGGTAGTCATCTCGGCCCATTGATTTTTATTCTAATCATTAATGATGTTGAAAGCTTTATTCTGAACTCTCAGCTCTCCATATATGCTGATGATATAAAAATATAGAAACACATATCTTCCCTTGTTGATTCTCTTATCAGACCTTAACAGGTTCACCCCTGTCATTCCCGTTCCCCCTGTCAACTTCTTGGTTTATCTAGGGGTCACTTGTGATCGTGAACTTAACTTTCGCCTCCATATCAACTACATTATCAAACGTGCTAACTCTACACTCGGTTTCTTGAAACGTTGGTCCAAATAATTCTCGAATCCGTACGTTACGAAATCATTATATATTAGGCCCCTTCACGAATATGCTAGCCGAGTCTGGTCCCCCTCTTACGAATCCCACACTACGCGTATTGAAGCCATTCAATGTTGGTTTATCCGTTTTGCCCCTCGTGGCCTTCCCTGGGTTAACCCCCTTAATTTACCACCTTATACGGATGGCCTAAAATTAATCAACCTCCAACCCTTTAAAAAACGCGATGTTGTAGATATTATTTTTATCCACGACCTTCTCAGCGGTAACATTAATAGCCCCACATTATTGCACATGATTCCCCTTAACACCAACTCACGTAACCTTCGGTCCATGCCCCTTTTCCGTTTAAACATTCATCGCACAAATTATGGCTACAACGAACCAATGTCCAGAATGCTGCGCAAAGCTGACACCACTCTTTTCGACCTTCACATCAAAAAATCCTGTCTTAGAATTGCCCTATACCACAACCCTTCACCTCCTCCTTAATCGTTTCCACCCTGTCACCTAGTTAATAAGTTACGAGTAAAAAAGTTATTTTTTTTTTTAAGGCTTGCATTAAGCTAATAAAATGCCCCTGTGGACGTCAAATCTACAACCACTCTGGTGGCCGAAACCTCAACTTGAAAACATTTTTTTATATTCCAAGGGGCGCGCCGGTGCACACGGTCTTCGATTCTCCAGAGAACATTGGGATACAATATTTCTCGAAGATGAGTAAGGGATAAGTGATCTGCTTCCTAGGGTACTGAGTCAAGCAATTTCGTGTGACAATCGTGTTTTTCCAAACTCTTCTTGACTTCTTGAGTCGTGGAAAGCGGACTAATTTCGTTTTTGTTGGGCTTAAAAAGATGCTAAAGGGCTACCAGCTTTTATTAGTTTTAGTAATTCCCGCCAGGTCATCAGAAAAAGTGATTGGGTAAGCTTTGTCGTAAAGGCAGGCAAGGTACCTATTACTTGTATATCAGTCGATTCGAACCATTTAATTTTAGTAGGATGAGAATTAACCCTTCGAGTGCCTGGCTTTACAAGCGCTTGTGGTGACATGCTGATGGTAGCTTTATCTGACAAGTTTTTTTTGCTTTAAATTTATGAGGTTTGAGTTAGTTTTGTTTTGCCTGTCTTGCTCCACTTCCTAAAGCATTTCCTTATCTATTGCGGTGTGGATGACCAGAGCGTGGCTTATCTTTGTCAGTTGCCGCAACGGTCATGTAAATCATTTCCGCACTGCGAATTTGATAAAGTTCTGGTAAAGTATGCAGCGTTCTTCCCTTTGTAGTATTGTAATATGATGGCGTGCGAATACCTATGCCTTACACTTGTGGCTAAGAACTTACACTGTTTAATTTCCTGCTTACATTGCTCCAACAGTCTTAAGGCGCTAATGCTCCAGCTTATGTATCGGAACTGACGGACATTCGCATGAAGGAGTAGAAAAGCTCTGCTGTGGTGATACGGTAGTCTCATGATCAGGAGTCCGCTCCTTTTGTCAATTACTCCTGCTTGCAGCTTTTCAATGCATCTCTTCTGCATCTGTAGAAATAGTACGATCGGTTTACGATCTCGACAATTGTTGCCGACACCTCTCGGTTGTGGTGCTCAAGGATTTTTTCGTTTGATCCTCCTCGAATTGAATATTTAGTCTTTGCAGCCTAATACTTATCAGTATGCCCCTTGCCAACTGTTGTTGTCGAACCATCGTTCTACCACTATTTCAGTTCTAATTTTCATGATGACCTTAAAGTGGTAAGGTCTTCCGGCAAAAACATATTCAATGGCAGCTTTTAATGACTATTTTCCCAGGGTGTCGTCAATGTCTCTTGATAACATTTTAACACTTGAGCTGCAGTATTCCTTACAAATTATGTCGAAGAGCTCATCGAAGCTCTGTTCACCCCGTTCTAGTAGCACTTTGATGATAGCCGTTGGTTGAAGCCTAAAACCTTTGGTTTCGATGCTAAATTCGGCCTTCAAGCTCAAGAAGCTCGACAGATTTCTTTTTGGAATACACTTTTTAGCAAGACCGACTAATATAGTCCATGTCCACGTTGGAATCAGGACTTTCTTTACTTCTCTTCTTTTTCAACACCCGAACCACAATTGTATTGGAATCTAGGTTGGCTTAAGCATCGTTTATCTTTCAAAGCCTCTAAAGTCAATGTTACGCTAAGAATGTGTCAGCGTTTAACTAGGTGATAACTCTCCTTAGATAACACAATGATTTTAATGTATGCCTGTGCCCAATACTTCTGGACTGTCTGAATTACGGGCGTTTTCACTCAGAGACTAGTCCGGTTTAGGTAATAATCGATATTTATTTTTAAATCAATAATTATAGGTGGAGAGAATCGATAACCATGCTTAGATGCTACCGGAATTCGAGAAGTCTACCTTCACGTAACTGGAGCTTTTAATAACTTTTCCTTTTTTCAGATAATGACGCTCCCGCTCCCCGAAGTCGTGGGGAACACCTTTTATTACTTTGGCTTTGGTAGCAACATGCTAGCGAAACGCATTCTCATCCAAAACAAATCAGCTGTTCGTTATTGCGCGGGAAAGCTAAAAGATTACCGTCTCGACTTCCACACTTCTTCCTCTCGCTGGCAAGGTGCGCCTGCCACCATTGTTCCCACCAGCAACTCACATGTCTATGGCGCGGTTTGGCAAATAAATATCGCAGATCTCGACGATCTCGATAGGTAAGTCAGGCTGATGAACAAAAGTTGCATAAAACCATGAATGAATCCACCTATTTCTCTAGGCAAGAGTCGGTGCACACGGGAATGTATAACCCCATCAGCGTACCCATCGAGACTCCTGAGGGTAAGAGCATCATCTGCCGAGCGTATCACCTCACTAACCAGCCCGCCGAACTGCCTGCAGGTGCTGAGGTACCATATGATCGACAACCGTCAAAGACCTACTTAAAGGTGCTTGTGAAAGGAGCACTTGAAACAGGAATTCCCGAAACCTACGTTAACTGGCTAAAAGGCGTCAAGCACAACCAAAAACTCGTCGAAGAGTTTGAAAAGGAACTGGAGCTGGAATCCGTGGAACTCAATTCGTAGTTTTCTAAACGAATTTCCCTTTTTCCCTTAACCGGAATATGAATTTATTATAAAAGTTGTGAAGTAGCAATTAAAAGGTAATTTACCGATGAGTCGTTGTGTTTTGAATGCAAAGGAGATGACTGCAAGCAGGAGGGTGGTAAACAAAGTTTATTAGGAAGATTGAACGTCTTATGGGGGTTCCAAACTAATGCTGGACAGTAGATGGGTTTATAAAAGTCGGGGAAGGAAGTTATGGAAAGTTTCTAAGGATAGTGAATGCAAATGAGGAGATATCTTCTGCTTGGCCGGTGGTAGTGCATCTTTTTGTGTTTTGGGCGATAGGGACAAATGGAAATTACGAAAAGGCTAAGAGGAAGTTAAAGTGCAATTGGGATTACCAGGCAGATTGTATATGTAATGGGAATTGTGAGTAATACATAACTCGTTAAACAATTTTGGAAGTCGACTTTTATGCTCAAGATGAGTTGGGAGTTATTCTGTGAACCTGTTTAATAGCATGTCATTCATCTTGTCTTACTAACACGTTGAATAGATGCAGTATTCCCAGAAAACGGTGGAACCTGAATGGAGATACCATTTACATCATAAAGTATAAAGAAAGTAGGGCATAGTAGGGAACAGTAATATACTCGTAGGCAATGGAGAGGAATAAAAGTTATACTTTTGCATAAAATGTCCACTCTCTTATTTAAAATCTTCGTAAGGCTTAGTACTATGAGCCGGCCTGAACCACCAACTTGCCCCTTCCAGCTAACACGTATTGCACTCCCAGTTGGTAAAATTACTTTCCAAGAATATACTCGAGATCCCTCCTTGGAGTTTCTTTCTTCAAAGTTGTACTCGAAAACTTTTCGCTGGCTGCTTAACGTCGCTATACAGATCTAGATAACATCACTTCATCGGCTTTTAATATGACTAGGATGATGAAGATCGAAGTAGGACTCTTGGATCTTGAAAAAGACTCGAATTCTAAGTCGACTTACACCACCTTTTTGATAAATTTGTAACCGTATTCGACAGTATCCAAAGCTATGTCATGTTTGACATGGAAACAAAAAAAAAAAAAGTCATTGTGAACTACAAGCAACGCGACAAATTTTGTCCAATCTCTCAAAAAATCCTATCTAGGACAACCACCCCCGGAGAGTAGTTGACGAACATCTTCGACACAAACCATCTGAACCTCGTACAGATTGTGTGACAAACACCATAAGAGCTTACACTGTTGAACCTGTATGAACCCTATAAAAAAAAAAATCTCTGCCAAATTCAATTGGCTGAGCAGGGTAACAATGGAATCTCGATGCTCCATTACGGCGTTATAAGGCAAGACGACACATTATCATGTGATCACCAATTGTCACCAATCGTAATTGCTTGCAGACTTGATGGGTCGGTAAGACAGAGCAACATCAGTCAGCTACAGACAGCATTCATTCGGAAAACAAAGACTATTATCAAAGAAAAAATGCGTGGCATGGTGTCTTGGCCAAAACGTATTTTTTGGGACTTTTGACGAAGTGGCCAAAAATTCCATCTGCCTAGCGGCAATGAGATCAGCGAGACAGCTGCTTCTATGGGCCCAAGTTATCCCAATCCTCCTTATCAACAGATGTAGAGGCCATTTCCTGAGTGAAGAGGAAAATATTAAGTACAATTTTCGGCCCCATTCGTGTTAACAAAGAGTGGAGGAGAATATTGTACAACAATATCAATTTGTCCAGCGTCAACGGACCAACTTATAAGATAGCTCGACTATGTAGACCGAATGGATCGAAAAGTTTTTCTACCCCAAGGAATGACACAAAAGAGGGCGGCCTCATCAGAGTGATACGCACCAGTGGGTCAACCCATTAAGCACTCGGATCTAGTAGCCGCTGGCTAAATGTCTTATGTAGCGTCATCTAAGTAAGTTAGTAAGAGGTGGTCCGGTACTTTAAGGTCATGAAAGCTCAGATTAGCAAGAATAATGATTCATATATGCACAAATATCGTCGTACCCTGCTCAAAGCCACTGTTAGATTACGAGGCTTGTCCAAAAAATAAGGTGACTTTTTGAATTCTGCGAGTTTGGTACATTCGATTTCGAATTTGGTTTTTGTTATGATTGTTTACATGTCTCCTAACGGATGTATTAGAGGAATAAGTGGTACGAGCTCTTCACAGATGGCCGAAAAACGATGCCTCTGGACGCCCGAGCACATCAATAACGGATGAAAACTTTGAAGCAGTAAAGAAAATCACATCAGAGACGATGTTTAAGGTGCTTAACATATTGGTTGGCTCATGCCATGCAATCTTTTTTTTAGATATTTTGGGCATGAAACGAGTGTCGGCGAAATTTGTTCCGAAATAGCTACATTTTGACCAAAAGAATCGTCCCATGAGCATGGCTCGGGAGCTGATAAATAACGTGAATGACGATCCAGACATCCTGAAAAGGGTCGTCATTATGGGTACATGGATGGTCTCATCCACCCTATTCTTAAGGAAGGCATACGGCGGCATACAAGTCGGGACGATTGGGTTGAAGTCGGGCAAGATAAAGATTGGCTGGGCAAATTGCCGTATCCGGATGCGCGTAGCATTAGCAAAGTGCGTAGAATTCGGCCACACGGCACGCAACTGCAAAAACTAGCTCGATCATTCCAAGCAGTGCAGAAGATGCGGAGAGGATGGGCACATAGCCAAGAACTGCATAAAGGACCAATATGTTTCTGGTGCAAAACGGACAGCCCAAAAAACGTCGGACACGTGGCCGGCAGTGTTAAATGCCCGGTATTGAAGAAAGACCTTACCAGTAAGCCATGATGAGGTTGTGCGGAAAAACCCTAAACACTGCGCGGCCACACAGGGCTTGTTGGCACAAATGACGAGGGAAAAAAGAGTCGACATTACCCTTATTAGAGAACCATACAAACCTCTGGATGGTTGAAGCTTGATAGACCATAACTCAAAGAAGGTGGCGATATAGATCTGTGGAAAGGAATTTTTTCATCACCGCTAGAGTAAACGGAATCTACCTACCCCCTAGTCTGGCTCACAAGGGCTATATGAAGCTACTGGATGACATTATAGCTAACGCACATGGCGATTGCTCCTGCGTAAAACAAAATGTCGGCTCAGCGAGGAATATACGCACAGTGACCATTAGCGGATTATACTCAACATTGGCAAAGAGGTTAACAGAGCCGAAGTGGAAGGACAAAGAGGCTTTCGAGGAAATATTAAATGTCGACTTCTTATCCAGCAACAGATCAGAGGACAACCTATCGCAGCTGATTCAAACAATCACGACAGCGTGCGATGCAGCGATGTCCAGGATATCAGCTAGCAGATGGGGTGAACCTTGCTACCGGTGGAATGATGAGATTAAAACGCTCAGGGCTGAACGCCTCCAGGCCCGACAGAGATCATAGCGTTCTAGGGGAATACCAGATTTCCAAGAACGACTAGATTCATTCAGGTTGGCGAGAGATAAACTTGAAAAGGCCATCATAGAGAGCAAGGCAAGATGCTTTAAGCAACTCTGCAACGGGGCGCAAAGAAATATTGCGCAGTTGTAACGGACGTTCAAAATGCTTTCAATTCCGCAAACTATTGAACACCTTGCGGTCGCACCACATAACCTTCTTAACTAATTCACTAACAGGAAACTGAGGTACGAGACGGATGATGGCTTTAAATATTACAAGGTTTTCGCAGGAGTCCACCAGGGATCAGTCCTTGGACCTCTTCTGTGAAACATAATGTATGATGAAATTTCGCGATTAACGCTGCCATAAGCAGTCAAGGTAGTGTCCGCCACGAATGACGCGATCGCCAAGATCAAACATTGGCTAGAGTCCGCCGACCTTGAAATAGCTGACTACAAGACGGAGGCTGTCTTAATAACCAGCCAAAAGAATTTGAAATGCGCAAACTTCCGGGTTGGGAGCCAATTAATCAAGTCTAAAAAGGCACTAAAATGGAAAAATGGTGCAATGCTCGACAACCGATTTAGCTTTAAGACCCATGTCGAATATTGTAGTAAAAAGGCGCAACAAATACCATATTCTTAGCACCTGTGGACCGGGATACGCGAGGAGGATTCTTCTTTTCAGAGTGGTGAGCTTAACACTCCAGTACGCTGCGCCGGTCTGGGCGAGAGCTCTTACAGCGAAGGAGATAAAAAGAAAGCTCTGTTGGACATATAGGCTTTGCGCAATAAGAACTGTATCCGGTTTTCGGACAATCTCGGATGAAGCAGCCTGTGTTATAGCGGGTATGGTCCTTATCGATATCCTCGCTGACGAGATGCATATGGTTTACCTTAGGCAAACTACGGTCCATCGAGAGACCAGCGTTATCCGGAGAATAAAAACAGATGAATGGGCAACATCTGTGGCACTGTAGCAAGCCAGGTGAGATAAAACGGCAAAAGACAGACCGACAAGCTAATTCCCACAATCAAGACTTGGGGAAAAAGAGCATATGGGGATTGCAATTACTACCTTACGCAATTCCTGTCCAGTCACGGTGGCTATCGAAAATATCTTTACAGATTTGGACACTGGCTGGAGATCTGCTCTTTCATAACGAGCATGCAGAATGAGCTAAGAAGACTAGAAAGATTAAGTAGAGCTGAAACGGCAGATACAGAGCACATAGCGTAAGTTGCAAACCAGCCCCGCGAAGTAATACCTAACGGCAGTCGCGCAGGTTGAAGTGCGCTTTACTACGTAGGCGTATTCCTGGCATCGAGTATTTGAGTTTACCAATCGTGCATACTAATAGCTCGGGCTACAGGTATCTTTCGAAGAATAAACATCCTTTGGCATAACCATAAAAAAAGAGGATCAGAAGTGCTTCGAAGATCGGAAAAAGAGCTGGCGCAAGTGTATTATATCTGAGGATGATAATTTTGAAGAATACCAAACAGATATTGATGAATAAATAAATATTGTTAGAGAAAAATAAAAAGTCACCTTATTATTTGAGTACGCGCCCTACATCAGAGTGCACCCACCTCTTACTTCACAAGCAATGTCTTACAGAAGTAAAGATAATTTTTTCTTTATTTATAATTCGTGCATGTTCAAGAGTGTACGCTCTTATGGTGTATGTCATACAACCTGAACGGGGTGCCGATGGTTTGTGTCCAGGGGTTGCTGTCCTAGATAGGATTTGAGGGATTCGACTGAATTTGCGTTGGTTATAGTTCACAGTAACTCTTTTGTTTCTATTACATTAAGGTGTTAAATTGGAAATGCGCACACAGAGTATGAATTTTGAAGTGATCTTATACTGCGAGTGTGATGTTCTTGACATCTGATGTTCTTGCACAGTTTTTCCCTATAGGACTTATTCTTGACTAAGGACGGACTTGAACTACAGACCTTCGGCTCAACAGTCGGTGATGATTACCATTGCACCACGACCACCCCCTAATTTCACGCTATTTCACGGGTTTTATTAGACTGACAAACTGGATTTTTTTTTGATATTCTCGTATACAACATCACAAAACGAATTCAAGTTAATGGAGCTCGTGACAGGAAAATTGTCACATCTAATGGTAGACAATTCTCTAGCATCTCCGATGTTCGCAGTAGGATCGGGTAGGGATGCGCCTATCGCGGGCACAACAACGCTGCAGTCGCAACGGACCGCCAGGACCTTTGCCGACCATGCCCTGATTCAATCTGAAATACCCATAAAGCAGTATCAGAGACGCTATCAAATCTCTATCAGGGATGGCGGATCTGGTGGGCTCGGTTATGGGGAAACCCAGGGAACCGAGGGAAATAGATTCCAACATGGCTACATTGACAGACGAGAGCTGTTCTTGAGCTCTACAATATTTGTGTGATACTTTTGACAAAGAAAAGTAAAGAACACGAGAAGTGCCAGATCGAGAAGACGTAGACTTGCTATGGCATGTATAGTATTCGTAGGTTAATAAAGCAATAAAGCCAGAGCAAGAGCTCACAGAAATTAACCTGGCAACTTGTAATAGAGTCACAATTGATGCTTAGAATATGGTAAAACCGTAGTCTTAGTAGTCAAATAACCACTATCATGAGAGGAATTTTCATGCCCCCGACTTAGCCAAGATTAAAAAGGCGATACAGAATAAAGCTCTTGGCGCAAACGAACTGCCTGCTGACCTATCTAAAGCAGCTGGAGCTGAGTTGTTTGGAAACAAGCCCCAACTTCTAAGTAAGATATCGTCCATAGTCGGGTAAATAAACTGATTATTCCATAGGAAAGGGAATCCCCACAACTGCGCCAACTACAGGGAAATAGTTCTTTGCTGGCATTTTCTCTGAATACCAGAAATCGATCGTTAAAAAAGGTTTCAGGTCTAGAAAATCCACGATAAATCAGTCTCACAAGTTCCAGATCGACAAAGACTTTATTTTCGTCTGGTTTTAAAAGTACGGTGCGGTGTTTTGATTTCCCGCCAATCTCGTCAGGCTGTGCTTCAATTATTAATTTTTTCTTCCAAAAGTATAGGGAATCTCAAGAGCCGTTTTTTCGCAAGGATAGATAAGAAAACTACATTCCCAAGCGAGTTTCAGAAGCAAATCAGCATTGACATAAATATATAGAATTTATGGGGGTAACCTGCCTGTAAGCAAAACTCAGCTCGAAAACCATGAATTCCCATAACTTTTAGAACAAACTGTCCCAGGAACACCTTTATTGCTAACTTCCCAACCATGATTTTCCTACGTCCCAACTACCATATTAAATTCAAAAAATAATCACAAGTTCTTGAAACCCTTACCGTTAATTAAAAGTCAATTTGCTACCGCTCTCAACCCTATACTTAACGTGTCACCCATGAAAAGCTAAAATTAACTCTCAAAAGTCGCAAAAAATCAACAAAAAAAAAGTAAGCAAAAACCAACAAACCACACTATGCGACCGTGTAATTTAAAACCTGTCACCAAAGTCCGCCTGTTTTACACCCGCGTCCTCGTCCACTACATGCATCCCATCACGAGTGAGTCGTAAGGCATACGTGCAATTTTAAATTTTAATTTTCTCATTTCACAAGCCGCTGAGAAAATTATTTCAAAATTTCCTTTTTTTTTTTGTTCTTTTTTCCCGCCCGCATCCACATATGCATGCGTGTACGGACGCAATCCTTTTCTGGTTGATTGACAGAAAGGCGTCAACCATCCTTCCTATCCTGTCCAACTTCACTACATTACCATCCAAGCTCATACAGGCGTTACAAATGCAATTCAGACGTTGATATTACAATAAATTGCCAGCGAATGCATCCAATAAATTATGCAAGTGCGCCCTATAGAAACATAGCACGCATAGCGGCGGAAAAGGGTTGTGATCTGATATTTTGCATATTTTCCACTCTAAAACCTTCCGGTGTCGATGTGGCCGGTGGTGGCGGTGTAATTTGAATGCCAAACAAAACGGATGAACCGAAAAGGCAAAAAATATATTCAATGTTCGTCTTTATTTATCTCGTATGCGGGCGCATAGTCACGTGGCCGCTGTTAAGGATCACATTACTCCTGAAGTCGATCTACTATTGCATATCAGGGGATGTACCGTCGCTAATGTATCGGCTCTGCCCCCAAAGTGTCACATAGTCGTCGTAACAAACTATCCCATTCCACTCTCCGTGCTGACACCTGATAAACATCCTTTGGAACAACTTTTCCTCATCCGCGCGAACTAATCCGACGTAATTTGACATAATCGCAATCATAATCGTAAAAATTTAGAGTGGATTTAACCTCACTTTCGCCCGTACTAGGAGAGGATGAGCGTCTTTTCTACGCTGCACATGAGGTGTTGCCGGATCGAGTGTTGTAAAAGTTTACGACGATGACGATGGAGGGCTCAGATGTGCACTTGAATTCAAAAATTTAATTAAACACTGGACTGTTTCAATCAAAGTTGCCAGACTTATTGTGTCTTCGTAGGAGTTGTAGTTTGGCTTGTCGTTACTGGTTGTCCACTCACCCTTCCGCGTTCGGATGTCGATTTGTGGCAAGTGCCAGGCATGGGGCTAACCCTTTCAGCTGAGGCTTGATTGAAGGAGGGCTACGTCCCGTTCAACCCTTACGCATAGACGACATCATCGTAAGTGATGTGACGCGGCGCTTTGTCAAATCGGATGGCAAATTGTTTTTTGTTTTTTTTTGCCTCTCGTCCTTTTGTTGTCCTGTTGGCATGAATGCGAGCATAAACGGAATTATTGAATATTGACAGTTAGTCGAAAAGCCTCTGTTACTCGCTGTGTGTTCCGTGCCTCAGGGTGACTGGATGAGATTTTAGTATCGTTGGGCGTCTGTGCTTTGTGTTGCAAATGATTTCCATGCTAAATCCTAATGTCAATCATTAAAGTCAGAGAATTTGTGGAAACACCGCAGTCAGGCCGCTGTGGCAGTGGCTGATTGGGAGAGGGGATCACTGTTGGGTAATCCTGTTTAAATTCGCAATGGCGACGAGGATGTGTGTGGCACGGTAATAACTGACATGAAATATGTTCGTTGAATGAGAATTTGCTTTTTTCTTTTTCCGCTGTTGTTTGTTGCCGAGTGAAATGTTATGTTTTCAATGGCCTTGTAGTCGAGATGTAGAAAGAGGTGGGATTGCTTTTCACTTTGTAAGGCAATGTGGGGCCGATGGGCTGGATGAAAGGGGAAGAGGTGTTTAAGCACTGATGTGGTCTTGTGAATTGCGGACAGTTTTTTTGTTTTGCATTTTGCATTGGTTCGTTCATATATATATGTATAGGGTAGAAGCGCCTTATCGATCAATTCCAGTGGTAGAACACGTTAAAACGTTCTTCAAAAAACTTCAGCAAATATAAAATCATAAGTTTGCACATTTGTCCCCAGTCTTCGACAAGGATGGACTCACGCGTGTGGGTTCTAGGTTGCAAGTGTTAGACGAAGAGTATGATGTGAAACATCCCATCATACTGCCTTCAGCTCATCACACCAATGCTCTCACCGTTGACGATTATCATCTACTATCACCTACTTGCAAAGCTAAGACCTCGTTTCTAACTTATCCGTGGACGACAGCTGATCAAGACAAGGATACGAAGCTGCATAGTTGGCCTGAAATCCTATAGGCCGCTACTACTCAGCCATTTGCTCCTCTTCCTTTAGAGAGGAAAAGGTTTATAAGACCATTTGATCGATATCGTGGGACTATTGTATCATATTATGTGAACTCCGGAGACCCTACCTTACATAAGGCTTAGTATTTACTTGCGTTGCGATTCGAGCTATTCATTTAAGGCTAACCGATGGGATTTCTACTGAGTGCTGCTTGACGGGATTAAGTCTTGGGATTCCTTCTAGCATTTTACCGCAAAATGCCAAAACATTTCAAAGAGCAGCTTATGTGGCCCATCATTGTGGGATGAGCAATCATGGTGGCACATTGTTAAGGACATGCTTAAAGTTGTCAACGGGAGCGCCCGACTTTTTATCGACCGAAGCAGAAGCAGTAGTTAACGATAGTCCACTAACATATTTGTCAGATAATACATTTGATTTATCACTTCTTACGCCAGTCAAGTCCCTTATACGCTCCCTTTTTACGTACCTCTCAATAATTGAAGCAATTAATGGGTCACAGGAGCTGAAGAACTTAAGCTTATGGAGTAACTTATCAATATTGAAAAATTCGGATTTCTCTAAGAACCAAACGAGTTCTTAAATGTGGTTCAAAAAATTGTTCGCGGCAAACATCGGAAAACTACTTTCAGTAGCGGTAGACCCGGCAAAAAGGGTTATTACACTTTTTTGAGGCGCCATAAAAAGTTTACATTTCAAATGTCCGAATTTTTATCTAAAGCAAGTGTTTTCGTAACGGAGGAAAGTATAAAAAACTGGTTCCCCATTTTGAAATTTTACTCACGTAATGCATCATCAAAATTCGTGATAGAGGATTAGATTGCAGATTGCTTCGTAAGGCTTCGATTGTAGATGGCTAGATTTAAGCAGCTTATGCTCAAAGAATCGATTTATTTTGCATTCGCTCCCTCCATTACCTCCAGATATAGGAGCTTTCAAATGCAATAAAACGAATTAAAAGGGAATGGAATAAATTGGTCGAAAATTTAAAAAACGCTGAAAAGAATCAATAAGCAGAAGGATAAGGTTTCTAGAAAAAGAATAACGTCCAATGATTCTTGTCAAAAGCAGTCATGTGGAGGTTGTGACGATGAGCTAGATATGGATGCAGAAGAAGATGGCTTGAAAAATATATCAATGAGGATTTTATTTGCAACTTTTGCATTTGGTTAGCAATATGTTTGTTTCTGAAAGCGGCTTTCAACAAATCCTGCCCTTAGCAACGTGCTCGCAAGAAGACCAGCGCAGTATGGTGGACCACAGAGTTAAAGCAACTCTGGATCAGGACCCGAATTCTATTCAAAAGAGCAAAGATCACCAAAAGACCCGAAGACTGGAATAACTACAAATCCAGCTTCAATGAATACCAGGGCAAAACAAGAGAAGCAAAGTCTAAGTTTTGGCGGGAGTTCTGCGAATCAATAGAGAATCTCAACGAAACCGGAAGGCTCAGAAAGATTCTGTCCAAGGACCCCAGCGTCCCGGGATTCATCCTTAAACCAGACGGTTCTCTAACAGAATCCAGTCAGGAATCCCTAGAACTGCTGACTGAATCCCACTTCCAGATTGTAAACCCCGAAATCACAGTCCCCTTCGGGATGACGGTTTCCACGGTTCACACAATCGAAGAAATTCTTCTTTTCCTTTTTTCCGGCGTCGTTATGGTCAGAAGTGTAGGACCATAACCTTCCCACTTAACTGCATTCCTACTGGTCCGCTTGTGGGGTCCGCCGGTTTGACCTCAGAAAGTAGCGGCAGGCTTCCCGGTTTGGGATTACTTCATCGCTGAGGCCAATCAAATGCTGGTGTTTTTGCATTTGTTTGCACCAATTGTTTTTTGGCCTGCCTTTTTTGCGTGTTGAAATTGGAACGTTGATTGATATCGCCTTTTGGACGGGGTTCAAAGGATCTCTCCTTTGAACATGGCAATACCAACTGAGTCGGTCGCGCTCTATCTTTCTTGTGATGGTTTCTTTTACGTGGAGGCTTCCTCGGATCTTTGAACTTTTAATTCTGTCACGCTTTGTTACTCCCGCTGTCATGCGAAGCATCTTCATCTCATCTGCCGTTAATTTGCTCTCATACTTTTTGTGCATTGTCCAGCATTGTGAACCGAGCCTTCCTTTCAGCTTAGGGGGCATTTTTCGATCACAGAAGATGGCGGAGTTTTCCCGCCACTTCATCCACCCTACGCTTACGCGATGTTTGATGTCGTCATCACAAGTTGCTTCTCTATTAATCTCTAGATCCCAGATATTTAAACTTTTCACACTTGGGAAGCACTCTTCCATTCAAGTAAATGCCTGGAATAGGCTGATGAGGGTCAGAGAACGGGCAGCACAGATACTCTATCTAATACCCGTTCAACGATCTTCATGGTATGCGACATCAGCTTGACAGAACGGTAGTTATCACAATTTCGCGTATCACCCTTTCCTTTGTGCAAAGGAAGAAGATAGCTTTCCCTCCATTGATCAGGCATAGTGTCGCATCTCATAAGTTTGGAGATAAGAACCATGAGCCATCTAGACCCGATGTCTCCCATCTTTTTCCAGAACTCAGAGGGTATCCCGTCCGGCCCAACAGCTTTTCTTTTCTTGGAGTTTTTAACCGCGTACCGAACTTCTTCGACTGTGATGTCGGATATTTCGGCATGATTCGGGGGGCTCTTGGAAGGTACACTCGGGGAAACTGTTCGTTCAGAAGTTCCTCGCAATACTGTCGCCATCTGTGGAGAATTTTTTCGTCTTCCACAAGGAGTTGGCCTTCAGCATTGTTAATAAACTTCTTCTCTGGGCGGCTATCTTAAAGATATTTGCTCCTTTGTTCAAATTGCTTTGTCGAAGCTCCTGGGTAGCCTGGTTCTTGTCAGACGCGGAAGACGATAATTCTTCCAACTCCTGATAGAGGCCTTCCATGCTTTTCGCTTTGAATTCGGCGCACTTTTTCTTCGCGATACCTTTGCAATATCTATATACCTTTTCACGGCGAGCTTTTTAGAGAAGGAGCTATTAGTAGAAGAGCACTTTGACCAAGCTTGGAAAGCCATTTTCTTTTCGTGTATCACTGCTTTGGCTTCGTCTGTCCACCACCAGGTTTCTTTTGCGTGTTGGCAGGGGCCTTTAGATGTTCCGAGCAGTGATTTGGCTTTCTCGAGGCCAGATTGTTGTAGGGAATCCCACATGTCTTGTGCTCTGCACTCCTCATTACCGACCTCATCAATAATGGAAAAGTGGTAGTCTTTCATGTTGGTAATAAAAGCTTCGCCTTTTCCTTTATCCAGCTTATACCACTTGATTCTCTCAGACACCTTCGTTTGCTGCTTTGACTTCTTACTCGCCTCCATAAAAAATTCAATCAGGAGAAGACGGTGTTGAGGGGCGATCGCGTCTCCCAGGATCACTTTGCAATCTTTAATTCGTGGCTTCATGAAACTGGATACCAAATGATAGTCTATTTGAGTTTCATTTCCGCCGCTGCTATAAGTGATCAGGTGCCGGCTTTGTTTGACGAACATGGTATTTAGCACTATAAGACCGTACGACTTGCACATGTTTAGGATATCTTCACCTGAAGAGTTCCTGGTGCCGTATCCCAGCCCTCCGTGGTAGTCTTCATAGTCTTCGCTTGTCTTCCCGACATGTCCGTTTAAAACAAACAAAAGCTCTTCCTTTGGGATCATTTTGACAAGGTTGTGGAAATCTAGCCAGAATGCATCTTTTTCTTTTTGTTCGCATCCTACTTGAGGAGCATATGCGCTTACGATGTTCCACACCTCATCATGCATCACCAATTTGAGAGCCATCAAACGGTCAGCAGACTTTGAAATGGTTAAGACGTTGCCAAGGAGCTCTGCCGCAAGGATGATGGCGATTCCGTTTTTTCCTTGTTCCAATCCATAGTAAAACATCTTGTAGGCTTTTGTTTTAACGTCCAAGAAACGTGCCCGATTACCGGTGTTTCGCCATTTCGTCTCTTGTATTGTACGCACAGGATGTCTACTCGCCATCATTTCTTCAAGCTCATAGCTGCGACCACTCATGCTTCCAACGTTCCAACTCGCGACTCTTAAGTGTGGCTTACGCCATTGCATTACTTTGCTATCCCCCGGAAACCCTATAGCTCTGACCCGAGCATTGCTGCTCGTCCCAGGATCGCGACCATTAGTAGTGCCTGGCGGGTTAGTGCTTTTCCTTTTAGCGTTCTTTTCCATAATGCTACGGTTTGACCGTTTTCTTTCTTCTCCTCCTTTTTTTGACACGGGCATGCTCCAGATTTTTATTTTTTTTTTGTATGATCTTACTCTTACAACACCGGTGATCTCCAGTCGTGTCAACCCACTGATTTGCATGCACACTTGTTGGGCAGTTTAATGGTGGTATATGTGTCCCTAGGCTCACCTTGGTGTTTTCTAAATTGCCTAGATGTGATTTTTGTTTACCTTTGTTTTAGTCGCCTTTTACGACAAGCGAGAGGTATCGCTGCAGGGATATTCTTAAACCATCCCTGCACAGGCTTTTAAATCCCCAGGGCCGGAGGATATCTTGCCAGCGATGCTTCAAAAAACACAAACCCACACTGTACCCAACCTCGTAAGCATTTTTTCCAATTGGTGTACATCCAAACACAGTGGAAAGAAATAAATGTAGTTTTCATACCTAAGGCAGGTAAACCAATCCATGGTGCCGCAAAGGACTGTAGGCCAATAAGTCTCTAGTCGTTTCTATTAAAAACCTTATAAAGACTCCTTGACCTATACATCAGAGGACTTATCAACTCACACAACTTGTGCAACACTCAACACGCCTACCTTAAAGGCAGATCAGTGGAAAGTGCTCTGCATAATGTTGTTCGTGAAATTTAGAGCTCATTGAATATAAAAGAATTTAGAATGGTAGCCTTCCTCGATATACAGGGAGCCTTCAACAACGTAAACACAGAGGCCATAATAACAGCTCTAGAGGACATAAAAGTGGACAAATCCATTGTAATCTGGATTGAAAATGTGTTAAAGAACAGAACTATCAATGCAGACATTGGACACAGCTCTATAAAGAAAGTGACAACTAGAGGCACCCCACAGGGTGGAGTTCTCTCCCTCCTACTGCTTCTTACAGTTAACAAAATCCTCAAAATCTTCATGGAGAAAGACACGAAGACAATAGCATAGGCGGATAACCTAGTTATCTTGATAAAAGTTCAATTTCTACCAACTATCACTGAACTAATGGAATTTGCGTCGAAGAAACTCTCCTCGTGGGCAAGACAGAACGGTCTGAGAATTAACTTCCAGAAAACCGAGCTGGTTTTGTTCACCAGGATAGGGAAAATCCCGACATTTGCTCCCACAAAGTTAGAGAGTACTCCACTCAAACTGTCCAAGCAGGGTTGGACATGATACTTCATCTCCTTCCTCTAGATTTATTCATAAAAGGCTGCGCTGCAAAAAACGCTCTCAGACTAAGGAAGTCCTTTTTGTGGAAACAAGCCAACTATGGACCTGCGGCCATACTCAGAATAATAGACGACCTGGGAAAGAAACATGGTTCTAGTAGCCTCGCAGCTACGACCGACTATATTTCCTCCCACAATGATTTCTCTCTCGGAATACCAATCCTTTTCCCCGACAGAGACGAGTGGCTATCAAACTATCAGGCCAGGCAAGGGTCTGAAATGGACATCAGCGAAGTGGACCTATCACTGCAACCACCGATCAGTGCATTATATCGGATCATAAATGACACATTTATAAAAAAAGCCAACTCGTCTTGGCTTACAACAAACAACATCCACACGACAAGATCATCGTGCCCAGAGCTCAATATCGGAAAAAAACAAGGAATCTCTTGGCACTGGACCGAAGCTCGATCCGTATGCCCGTCGGAGTGATCACAGGACATTGTGATCGAGTTCCGGAAATGGAACTCCGGATCCAGCGATCTCTGCCGGAGCTGCGGCGATGAGGAAGAAACCGAGACGATCCGACATCTGCTTTGCCAGCTCTCCAGAATCGGCGCCTAGCTTGGCTGGGCCAAAGATTCTTCACAGAGATCGCGGGTGTAGAAAATGCAGATATATCGGATCTTCTAAAATTCATAAAGAGCACGGGGTGGTTTCAGCTACCACGTGATAGGACAGGTTAATTGTATGTGAACTCCACAAATGAACTGAATCACAATGGGCCCTTGGCCTCCGAGTGGAAGTGATGCTCAACTATCACATTCCCCTTCTTTAACCTAACCTAACCTAACATATGGTGTTTGTCACACAACCTGGACAAGGTGCACATTGTTTGTGTCGAAGATGTTCGTTCACTACTCTCCGGGGGTGGTTGTCCTAGATAGGATTTGAGAGACTCGACTGAATTTGCGTTGGTTGCAGTTCACAGTAACTCTTTTGTTTCCATGTCATTAAGGTGTTATATTGTAAATGCACACACAGAGTATGAATTTTGAAGTGATCTTATGCTGCGAGTGTTATGCCTTCGTCAGCATTTTTGATAATTTCTCATTCACAACTGTTGTGCACAATTTTTGCGTATAGAAATTAATCTTGGCTATAGACAGACTTCACCAAAAGACCTTTCGCTCAACAGAGAATGATGATTACCAGGTCGGTTTTAATAGTGTCGTAGTGCATGTTGATCAGGTTCAACTTGTGCCTTTTGGGCGGAAGAAAGTTCGAAATCATTGAACAACAGCAGACTGAAGACAATTGTTTGATAAAAAAGGAGATCCTCTTCCAGGTTTTTAAGGCCCACTCAAAGAAAACTCGACCCTATACCAGGTCGTTCGGTTTCAGTTTTTCAAGTTTTAGACCAAGACCTTGGGTAAAATATTCCACAGAGTTGGGTAACACAATTCCAATTGTTGCGAACGGCGACAAATGATAAATCAAAGTTTTCTTTAATACTGGCGGATGCGGCTGCATTTTTTCCTCTGTACGGATTCTATGCGTGCGTGTAGGTGGCTTGATGTCCAATAGACTGAAATTGGTTCGAATTTGGTCACTTTCGCATGAATTGTTTGCACAGTAGGTCGATTATGACGACCATAAAATGGTCAAAGTGCGAAAAACATTTTTCACAAAGTCCGAACTTTCATTATACAATTCAATAATTTATTCATAATAAAATGGCAATGCTAACTGAGGATGTGTGACTTTGACACATGTCACGAGTCATGCATGAGTTGTCAAAAATAGAACACTGAAACACCAAAGTTTAAAAAAATCCTTTATTCAAATGAAAAAAAAGTGCTGAAGACAGTACGGAACCCTGAGGAGCACCAGTGTTTATTAGAATATTGCGAATATAAGACTTGAAATCCTTAGAATGAGGACTTCGAAAGCTAGTAATTAATCCATAATCCATTGAAGAAGAGATGCTTCAGTGGTATTTGCACGTGTTTTCGTCAAACCTAGTTCTCACCTTGGATCTTTTGATACTGAAACCATACTTTGGGTTATTGACAGTTTCCCGATACTTCATAAGCTGAAGGTGTTACGCTAATAAATAGTCCATAAGCAGAACCTTAAAAAAAGTTATAGCATTCTTTAATAAAATCAAAAAATAGGTCTTTGGGTGCGGTTAAATTTGTACATTATATCAAAAAACCAAAAAACGGAGAACTATTAAGAAGGCTTACATATAGAGCCTTGCTAAGATAAAGCTTGTTGACGGATGATCACTGAGCGCTTGGCCATCATTGAATAAGTAGTAAAAGTGGACCCCTGCGGAACGCCACAGCTAATGGGAGATATAAAGATAATTAGGTGTAGTATACACGGGTTGCATACAGGTCAATAGACAGGATAATACCCCTGCGTAGCAAAGAAATTTTCCCAATCTGTAACGTCTTCTCAGTTACATTAAGACATAGAATGGGGGACAAATAACAATAACAATATGTAAATTCATCATCGTCCTCCAATCAAGAAATGGATTTGTGATCACTCATGAAGTCATGGACAATTTATGTGTGCATGTGTGCACCTCTTAAACTCCAAATCGCGCGAAATACCCTTTTTTTAATTTTTGCTTACCTTTTTTTTTTTTTTTTTTAAAGCAATCCATGTCCACAGAGCCGTCCAGAGCTTAACTGTCGCCAATATCTTGAAAATTCTCTAGTTCATCAGGTCAATATTTTGTAGGCGGGCTAAATTCTTACTTTGGCTCTCCTTTGGTAAAAGGAGGAGTTGATTTTGGTACTAACGTTGGAACTAAGGTTATCAGATGGTAATGACAGCTTTTTACTAAAGTACCCCCATAATCTTCCAGCCCCCAAGTCCACTCAGTGCGATCAAAAAATCATCAATACAACATTTTTCAACGTCACGAGCATAGTGTCCGCGTAATCCTTTAAACGCAAACCTTCACTCCATCAACGATTTATAATTTATTTAAATGCAAACAGATCCTTAAGTGCCAATAACAAATAGTCCTTATTCTACTTTTCCGGACCTGCTATTAGCATTTTATGTCGCAAGGTGGCAAAGTAAATTGACCAAAACGTCTGACGTCTGCCGTTTATCGTTCACTTCTTTCACTCCTGTCTATCCTTACGTATAACACTCTACTGGTCTCCAACGGTCTACCGGTCAACCCTCAATCAAAAACAAATTATACAAAAGAAAGAATCGACCGCATCCCGTCCCACATCCAAGTGGTAGGACGGGTTCAAATGTAATTTTCTTAAAGACAGGGGATGACCAGAAGAAAAGTGAATACATAAAGGACGAGAGTCCTTTCAGAATAAGATGGATTTGAAAATGGAAGTGTTTCTTCGTTTCATCGTTCCCTTACATCTTTTGTGTGTAAATTCATTGTGAATGCATACGTCTACGAGTTATCCTTAAATGGGAAACTTGCAAAGTGTATTCTCAGTTTTTTTTTTGTGTCCTTTTCCCCATGATATAAAGGAGTATAGTGCAGAAAGATGCTTTGTGTAGCCGGGAAAGACAAGTAATTTTGTGTTTGATGTGACCTAACCACCCATAAATTATACTCACCTGCATTGGAGGGGAGTTGCGATGAAGAAGGAAGGAAAACAAGTGTTGTCCTTTCGTGTTTCGGTGTCTTGATTACAACGGTGATGTATTACTAGTGGGATTTAGTGTGGGGCTATAAATTGAAGTGTCGGGCTTAAGTCATCAGTCGACGTGAGCAGTTTGCTAACATAAAAGAGGAAAATGTTAATTGGAAGACGAATGGAGAAGTAATTTCATTTTAACTACAATAGCTTGCAGTTGCCCCAAGGAGGGGATGGAAGAAGGTAAAGTTATGTTCTGATACGAGGACTTAAAGTAGTTGGTTTACTTGTAGAGTTTCAACTGACTTGGTTTAGTATAGGTAAACAAAACTTTTAAACCTGTTCAGAACCTATAGTTGCACTATAGTTGGATTGTATATTTTGAAAAAAAATTTAGTCCACAGAAGGAAACAGGATTTTTTTTCAGTTGTATAAACACTTATAATAAATTACAATAAAAAACCTCACAAAATTCACTGTGGTGGTTGTGGCATCGAATAGGCTCCAAATCAGGCTCGAATAAAGGAGCTATATTCTGTGCGACAGGGACACAATAAAAGAGGTGGTGAATAACTCAAATACATACTGACAATCCTCTGAAAAATCATCAAATCAAGAAAGTATCTCACGCTACTGATAGAAGTAAAAACCACTTAGGGCATACTGCCTAAAGACTGCAGACTTTTATTTAGGCGAGATGAGAGAATCCATTGATATGCATAATAGTTACGACCGAGGCAAAACATGCCAATAATGCTCAGAACCGTTTTGCAACACTTGCTTTTCCAAAGTGGGTGGTCGTATTGCAATCTATAACAACGCGACAAAATTCAGTCGAATCTCTCGAACCCTATCTAGGACAACCACCCCCCGGACAGTAGTGAACGAACATCTTCGACACAAACCATCTGCACCTCGTCCAGGTTGTGTGACAAACACCATTATAGATTAAAAATATTTTCGGCTTAGGTTAAGTTTATTTATTTATCTAGTTAAGGTAGAGTAAGTTTATAGAAATGAATTATAGTGTCTTAGTGTTTTACTAATATTTTCTTAGAAATAAGCCATATGTAAGCTTCTTCTTCTTTTCCTTTTTCCGGCGTCGTTATAGTCAGAAGTGTAGGACCATAACCTTCCCACTTAACTGCATTCCTATTGGTCCGCTTGTGGGGTCCGCCGGTTTGACCTCAGAAAGTAGCGGCAGGCTTCCCGGTTTGGGATTACTTCATCGCTGAGGCCAATCAAATGCTGGTGTTTTTGCATTTGTTTGCACCAATGGTTTTCTTCCTGCCTGTTTTGCGTGTTGAAATTGGAATGTTGATTGATAACGCCTTTTGGACGGGGTTCAAAGGATCTCTCCTTTGAACATGGCAATACCAACTGAGTCGGTCGCGCTCTATCTTTCTTGTGATGGTTTCTTTTACGTGGAGGCTTCCTCGGATCTTTGAACTTCTAATTCTGTCACGCTTTGTTACTCCCGCTGTCATGCGAAGCATCTTCATCTCAGTTGCCGTTAATTTGCTCTCATACTTTTTGTGCATTGTCCAGCATTGTGAACCGTATGTGAGCGCCGGACGTACAACTGAAGTGTAGAGCCTTCTTTTCAGCTTAGGGGGCATTTTTCGATCACAGAAGATGGCGGAGTTTTTCCGCCACTTAATCCACCCTACGCTTACGCGATGGTTGATGTCGTCATCACAAGTTGCTTCTTTATTAATCATAGATCCCAGATATTCAAACTTATCACACTTGGGAAGCACTCTTCCATTCAAGTAAATGTCTGGAATAGACTGATGAGGGTCAGAGAACGGGCAGCACAGATACTCTGTCTTCTTTGAACTAATACGATACTCGTGTCACTGAAAAATGTCCACCCACACATCAAGTAGTCGTTGTAGGGACGCCTCATCATCACTTATAATGGCCCCATCGTCAGCAAAGAATAGCTGGTGCACATTGGGGTCCGTCACTTTTCCTTCAAGCAAGCAATCAAGGACTGCTATAAAAAGCAGTGGGCTGAGGACGCTCCCTTGGTGTACACCGACTTTGATTGCGAACTCTTCGGTGACTCCTGCGGTGCATCTTACTCTTGTCGTTGCTCTCTCGTACATGTCCATAATCACTCGCACGTAGGTTTCTGGAACTCCTTTTTGTCTTAGCGCTACCCATAAAAGATCTCTTGGTTGCCGGTCAAAGGCATTCTCGAAATCAACCAACACCATATGCAAGTCCTTTGAAGAATCACGATGCTTTTCCATCATGATCCTTATACTTTGGATTGCATCTGTTGTTGATTTACCCGAGACAAACCCGCACTGGTCATCAGATAGTCGTATTATTTTCCGCAGTCGGCTATCTAATACCCGTTCAACGATCTTCATGGTGTGCGACATCAGCTTGACCGAACGGTAGTTATCACAATTTCGCGTATCACCCTTTCCTTTGTGCAATGGAACAAGATAGCTTTCCCTCCATTGATTAGGCATAGTGTCGCCTCTCATACATAAGTTTGGAGATAAGAACCATGAGCCATCTAGATCCGATGTCTCCCATCTTTTTCCAGAACTCAGAGGGTATCCCGTCCGGCCCAACAGCTTTTCTTTTCTTGGAGTTTTTAACCGCGTACCGAACTTCTTCGACTGTGATGTCGGATATTTCGGCATGATTCGGGGCGGCTCTTGGAAAGTACACTCGGGGAAACTGTTCGTTCAGAAGTTCCTCGCAATACCGTCGCCATCTGTGGAGAATTTTTTCGTCTTCCACAAGGAGTTGGCCTTCAGCATTGTTAATAAACTTTGGGAAACGAATCTCCTGAGCATTTCTTCTTCTCTGGGCGGCTATCTTAAAGATATTTGCTCCTTTGTTCAAATTGCTTTGTCGAAGCTCCTGGGTAGCCTGGTTCCTGTCAGACGCGGAAGACGATATTTCTTCCAACTCCTGATAGAGGCCTTCCATGCTTTTCGCTTTGAATTCGGCGCATTTTTTCTTCGCGATACCTTTGCAATATCTATATACCTTTTCGCGGCGAGCTTTTTCTTCTCTATTAGTAGAAGAGCACTTTGATCAAGCTTGGGAAGCCATTTTCTTTTCGTGTATCACTGCTTTGGCGGCTTCGTCTGTCCAGCACCAGGTTTCTTTTGCGTGTTGGCAGGGGCCTTTAGATGTTCCGAGCAGTGATTTGGCTTTCTCCAGGCCAGATTGTTGTAGGGAGTCCCACATGTCTTGTGCTCTGCACTCCTCATTACCGACCTCATCGATAATGGAAGAGAGGTAGTTTTCCATGTTGGTGATAAAAGCTTCGCCTTTTCCTTTATCCAGCTTATACCACTTGATTCTCTCAGACACCTTCGTTTGCTGCTTTGACTTCTTACTCGCCTCCATAAAAAAATTCAGTCAGGAAGAGACGGTGTTGAGGGGCGATCGCGTCTCCCAGGATCACTTTGCAATCTTTAGCTCGTGGCTTCATGAAACTGGATACCAAATGATAGTCTATTTAAGTTTCATTTCCGCCGCTGCTATAAGTGATCAGGTGCCGGCTTTGTTTGACGAACATGGTATTTAGCACTATAAGACCGTACGACTTGCACATGTTTAGGATATCTTCACCTGAAGAGTTCCTGGTGCCGTATCCCAGCCCTCCGTGGTAGTCTTCATAGTCTTCGCTTGTCTTCCCGACATGTCCGTTTAAATCTCCCCCAACAAACAAAAGCTCTTCCTTTGGGATGATTTTGACTAGGTTGTGGAAATCTAGCCAGAATGCATCTTTTTCTTTTTGTTCGCATCCTACTTGAGGGACATATGCGCTTACGATGTTCCACACCTCAGCATGCATCACCAATTTGAGAGCCATCAAACGGTCACTGGACTTTGAAATGGTTAAGACGTTGCCAAGCACCTCTGCCGCAAGGATGATGACGATTCCGTTTTTTCCTTGTTCCAATCCATAGTAAAACATCTTGTAGGCTTTTGTTTTAACGTCCAAAAAACGTGCCCGATTACGGGTATTTCGCCATTTCGTCTCTTGTACGCACAGGATGTCTACTCGCCTTCTAACCATCATTTCTTCAAGCTCATAGCTGCGACCACTCATGCTTCCAACGTTTCAACTCGCGACTCTTAAGTGTGGCTTACGTCGTTGCATTACTTTGCTATCCCCCGCAAATCCTATAGCTCTGACCCGAGCATTGCTGCTCGTCCCAGGATCACGACCATTAGTAGTGCCTGGCCGGGTAGTGCTTTTCCTTTTAGCGTTCTTTTCCATAATGCTACGGTTTTACCGTTTTCTTTCTTCCCCTCCTTTTTTTTGACACATGCCCAGTTTTTTTTTTTTTTTTTTGTTTGATCTTACACTTACAACACCGGTGATCTCCAGTCGTGTCAACCCACTGATTTGCATGCACACTTGTGGGGCAGTTTAATGGTGGTATATGTGTCCCTAGGCTCACCTTGGTGTTTTCTAAATTGCCTAGATGTGATTTTTGATTACCTTTGTTTTAGTCACCTTTTACGACAAGCGAGAGGTATCACTGCAGGGATATTCTTAACCCGTCCCTGCACAGATAAGCCATATGTAAGCTAGACGGAAATAAATAAAAATGAAGTCGAAAGACGTTAAAATTAAGATTTACATAGATAAGCTTAGAGTGCTCGTTAAGAGCCAGTAAGAAAATGAAGTATAATGTTAAATTAGATTTAAGCATTTTGTCTAGTAAGTAAGATTATGAATAGTAGAATAAAATGCGATTAGAAAGAAAAAGAAAAAAACACTATAAGAGCGTAACTTTTGAACCTGCGTGAACACTATAAAAAAAAATTAGAAAGTGTACATATTATGTCCACAATTGTTCAGAAAATAGATGTAGGAAATATCCCAGTCATTACATTGGATGAACAATGGAAAGTTCTCATCGAAATAGAAGGCGGTTAGACCCGATGGAATATCAATCAAAAATTATTGAAGGTCGCTGTCCAAAAAATACCGGACATGTTCATTGCAACTTCGCGAAAATGTCTAGGAGAAGTCATGTTCCCGGAACCGTGAAAGTCACCATGCTTCCTCGATAATATTATCTAGAACTTTTACCGAGAGGAAATAAACCATCCGGAAGGCCGTGACACAATGGGAAAGATCCTAGAGTGAATAATATTTAACAGATTCTTCATTGTAGCAGAGAAAAATGAAGGGGACTCAACAACATCTTCTTAGGAATTTCAAGAGGTAACTATGCTTCCTCGATAATGATGTGCAATAATGATAAGAGCAAACTAATTTTACGGTATTTTTATTTAAAAGGATATACATATATAGAGAAAAAATTGTTCATAATATTATTCGTGAGTATTATCTACATTAAAAACAAAATCATTAAAATTTTATTTAAAAACGAAGCAACAAAAATAGCTTTCAGTCAACGAAATAATGATTAGACCAAACGAAATTAAAAAATAATACAAATAAAAAAATGCAATACAAAAAGTATTAATAGTTCCTCGGTGAACCCCTGTTTGTAATAACTTCTTGCAACCTTCTTGGCATTGAATTAATTCGTTCTTAGACCACATTTTGGTCAGTTTAAGACCACTCAACTTGGACTGCTTGCTTTACATTTTGGAAGGCTCACTGGGACAAAATGCTTCAGAGGTTTTTAATTGGGCTTAGGTCCGGACTACAAACAAGCCAGTCCAACAAAGGAGTGCCTCATGAGTTAAACAATTGCTTTGTGAACTTGAATGAATGGATTGCCACGTTACCGTGTGGCGAGATCCTTCATTCCACATAGAGTGAAGAGTATCAAACCTGAAGCAAATGCATGGTATGACTCGAGCTGTAAAGAGGCTATCAGATAGAGAGAGAGAGCTGAGTTTCCGAACTTACAAAGCTAACCCCTCTGAGAAAAACCGGAATAAGTTTAAACGAGCCAGAAATGACTGTAATGTATTGATTCGAGGTGTCAAATTCTCCCTTGACCAAAAGATGAGGCGAAAACTGCTAAATTGCCCCAAAGGCAGCAAAAACTTTTGGGCATTTGTGAAAAAAATAAAGAATTCTGCTTCGTCCGCAATCCCTACGCTCATTTACAATGACATTCCAGCTGTCAGCTTTTTAGACAAGGCCAATATGCTAGCCGCACATTTTGCAACCAGTTCAACGCTCCCACATTGCACTTCCATGTGACAAATCCACTTTCGCACTCGTACCGTTGCAAGAGTGCTTATGGATCTCAACGTGCACAAATCCGCTGGCCTGGATGGTACTTTAACGTTGGCAAAACCAATGCGTAAGTTTTTTCATCTTTTTTACCCTTATGGTCTCTGTCCGAGGAAAACAGCATTTGTTCAGCCCGTCCCTAAAAAGGGCACTAATATCCCTTCTTTCTAAGATCATGGAAACGCTGATAAATCGTCAGCTTATGAAATATCTTAAACCACGGAAACTTCATAATGACCGGCAGTACGGGGTTCGCAGTAACTGGTCCAATGGTGAATGGATGGCATCTCTCACCGAAGCAATCTTCGCACCATTTTGGCGGAAGCAAGATTGTTTCCCTCGATATTTTAAAAGCATTTGACAGAGTTTGGCTCTTTAATCGATAATGGCTGCTTTTTCTTTGGATTAGAAGTTACCTTTCGGGCCGTTCAATTCCAATTGTTTAGGACAGTTTCAAGTCTGATATTCACAAATTAAATGGTGGTGTTCCCCACCATTCTATCCTGTCACCCACGCTCTTTCACAGTTTTATAAATGATCTTTTATCTACTAGTTATAAACCAATACACTCCTTCGCTGATGACAGTCCTTTTAGCTTTCATATTAGTTCCAGGACTCACGTCCCAAATTAAATGGGGTATAAACAATAGAGTGGAATTGAATGCTTCCAAACACAATATTATCTACTGTCACTCAAGCTAACCATCTGACGATATCACCCTTATGAATAAGTTAAGGAGAATGTACCGCTGGAGATTCATAACAAACACTGAAGCCGGCTCAATAAAGAAAATCAAGCAGGAAGGTATGGATAAACTGAGTGCAAGGAAAACTGCAACGATCAACTGATCTAGTGACTCTCTAGCCACAGTTGTTATCTCTTATTGGTACTCTACCAAACACAGTATTTCTAATTAAGCGAATGATAAAATCGGAGGAATATTGGTTGGACATTTAAGCATAAGTAAGAAACGATCAATTGGAATGGTAATACCTATCGATAGTTCTGCGGAAGTATGACTGAAGGCTACAGGGTGAGGTTTGGTAAATAACAACCAGTAGGGTCTGCCAGTTATACCAGTGGTACGGGTAACTGGTATCTATGAAGATTCCCCATCGAATAAAGATCATCCTAAAAGTTAATTCTCGAACCCAGTGGAAGTTAACTTTCAAGATGACTTCACTGTTGCGGAATTCTAACCATGGTGGGGAGAAGTGCAACTCTATCGGTCAATAATTAAATTGAAATTTATAGGCACTACAAGTGATCTAACAAATGTTTTCATCGGTCATATTGTCAAACTTGTAGAAACCTTTGAAAGACATATCCATAGTGCTATAGATCTAAGTAATCTAAAAACTGTAAAGAAAAGCTACTTCCCTAAGTTACCAGCATCATGTCCCATGTATACTTCGCTTCGCTTACCATTTCTTTGCATAGAAAAGTGAATAAATTTAAAAAGCTTCAGAAACTTCGAAGCATAGGAAAGAAGAGCGGATAAAAAAAAATTAGCTCATTAGATAAAAGTGCTAAGCCCCTTTTAAATACAATTAGGATGGTAAAGAACAAAAACAGAAGTTTTCGACATTTACATAATTCTGTTGATGTCCTTCATTCGAATACCGAGAAGGCCTTGTTCAGCCGAATTGTTAAGTTGAATGGAAATCGTTGAAATGTTGAAACGGTAGCAACCGAAAAAAATGCGGTTAGTATTGATGGCATTAAGTACTTATATCTCAAGCAATAACCTAAATCAGGTCTACTATTTTTTACTTTCCTAATCGACGCTTGCTTCTAACTGTAGTACTTTCCAGATACCTGGAAAATAGCAAAAATGTTTCCAATACCAAAAGTCACAAAGGAAATTGAAAATACAGGTCTAACATTCGTTACCTAAAACTTTTGCTTGTTTCCGTAAAACTACCTTACGTTAGACAAAACTGCTTAGAATTAAAGGCTAAAGGCTAAATATCTTAACTATCTTAAAATACCCTTTTGGTTCCGTGCGGACAGTAAGATAAACAGTATATTAACTAACTTATCTAAGGCTTTGGAAACTTAGTATACGAGTATGATCATTTTTTTTAATAAAACTAAACTAAGTTAACCAAAACGCTAGCCTATCTTAATCTAGCGTAACCCACCCTAGTTTAGGTAAGGCTAGCCTTGAAGAGGTTAACTTATCAAAACTTACCATTAATAGAATTGATGCTCTCGGAGACGTCTTCCGATCTTGACGCCTCACCGATGTGCTAAACTGATGCGCTGAAGCTCCGGAGCGTGAGATCATGTTCGTAGAGGAACCGCCGCTCCAAGGAATTTCGGTCTATGTGGCAGAACATAACCCGATTTAGAGCGCCCCATGTCCTTGCCAGAGCAGCATCCATATGTTTGTCAAAATATAGATACTGGTGTCCCAAGTCAGATCCCAAGATGTCTTGCCAAACTCTGTTTCGTCAGTGGACGCCCGTCCGGTCCTGCGCCAAATTTCTCCTGTGGCCCTAGAAAGAGACGTTTTGAATAAAATAGAATCTGATTTCTGAAAGTTGATCTTTCGTTCGTCACAATATTGCTGAATTTTTTCGAAACCATTAAGTCGTATGTGTACGGTATTGAATGGAGAGGAGAAGCTATCAAATTCCTCGGTTAAGTGCTAAAAAGAATCAGCGAGTTAACTTGTCAATAATCGACCCGGCTGGCTGAGCTTGCAATAAAGCTCTTCTCACCATACGGTGTCGAAAACTTGGTTCGTGCATTGGTTCTTGTATTATGAGTTATTCGGATTTGCCCTCAACCGATTTGAACAGGGCTTTATAGACTATCTTATCGAAGTCCTCAGAGACTTATTGACTAAAAATTTGCCGGATTGGAGGTATTTCACTGCTGTCTTCCAATGCACTGGATAATAACTATTATTCAGTTCATTGTTGAACAGGATGATGTATTATACATCTCGCGGCCACTGGTGAGGGGTGCCTAAGTATGGTAAACTGGGGCACATTCGTCATCAAAATGTCAGAGCATCATAAGAACTAAGCTATTGAACTTTTTCTAAAGTTTAAGGCATTGTATAAAACGTTGAAATTTAGTCTGTAATCTGAAGTAGGAAACTTTTTTGTATAACTTCAAGTTATTTTTTATTTTATATTTTAAAAACAAAAGTCATCTGGGGCACTTTCGGCACCAATACTTTTTACCGCAAAAAGAACTCAAAACTTAATTTATTCGTTGTATTAATTTCATAAAAACATATTGTAAATAAACATAACAGCAATTTATAACAAAAAATAAAAGTTAATTTATAAAAAACAAAATATAAAAAATAAATAAGGAACTAAATAATTAAAAGAGTTTCACGTGAACGTTACTTAATGTAATAATTAGATATGTCAATATTAAATGTGGATGCTGGATTAGTAGGATTAGGGAGTTTCCATTCTATTTCACTTTTAAGTGTCAAAGAAATGTCTTCAATTTGGGGTTTAACAAAAACCCTATCAACAATATTAGCACTTCGGAGATAATTTACTTTAAAAGTTGACTCAGAAAATGTCTCAATGATTTCGCCGACATAAAAGGCATGCTTTTTTAAATTTCCAATAAACTTCACGAGAACAAAGTCTCCTACGGCAACAGAGTCGTTATCGGCCAAATTATTTTTGGAAACTTGCATTTCCTCAGTTTCACTAATATTTGAATCGTTTTCAAATGGCCCATTTGACTGATCTGACTCAGCGTATTGAATATCAACGTCACTTTCACTTTCGTCTGAAGAAGGGATTTTCATAGGTTTTTCTTTTTGAATAATTTGTTTCCGATTTTCACTTTGTTGCTGGTGTTGTATAAGTTTTGATGGAAACTGCACAACCTTTTTCACTCTTTGGATTTGTTTTATTTGCTTTAAATTCTTTTTGGCTTCGTTTTCTTCTGCCCGACATTTTTCTGTGGAGCTTGTTAAAATCCGAGAAGATCCGCTCCTAGAAGTTTTCTTTGCAGCCGTTAAGCGTTGTATTGGACGAATCATTTCAGCTGATACAATTGTTACGGTACTTGGCTGTTGCTTCTGTTCAATTCGTTCTGGTGGCAAAGATTCTTCTATAGCATCGTTATTATCGTTATTTGACTCATTTCCTGTGTCCAGTTCCATTGAAAATTCTTCCTGTTGGAAAACCTGTGAATCAATGGGACAAATTCCAATTTTACTAAATCCACTGCATACATATATTCTCTGCTGAAAATGATCTCAGGAATGGCTGGTTAGTTAATTTGGCTAAGTCAGATATAGTGATCTATTTCCCTTCGTTAGCGCATAAGAAATCATTAAAAGATGATCGGCAGAATTGTTTGATAGGTACAAATACTGAGACGTCGAGCGGTTGAAGACAATGTGAAGTATGAGGTGGAAAGGATAGTAAACAAACTCCATTTTCTCTACAAAAATGAATGCTTTCGAGGCTACAGTGAGATGAGTAGTTATCCAATAACAATAGAATAGGCCACTCCTTAGAACAGTTTGTATGGCGTTGCAAATGTTTCAGGACATCTAAAAACAACTCGGAAGTCATCCACCCGCTCTTACTGACTAAGGCCAGTGAGCCTGTTAAGGACCCAGTCCCAGTCAGTGTGTCGCTGTCTCGGAAAAACATAAACAGGTGGAATATGATTTCCTATTGCACTCACAATCCCTACAATTGTAACCAAGGTTCCGCGTTCAGCCGATGATATTTGGCAAACCGATCGCTGACCTGTCTGAGCAAGTACCTAAAAATGAAAACTAAATAGACCGTACACGAAAAAATTTATAGAAAAGCATACTTTGGGATTCTCTAACACCGTGGATATACCGGATTCGTCCAAATTGTAAATGTCCTTGGTTCAAAAGAATGTTTCTTGTACAATGCTTTTAAATTCTCAAAGAAAGTATCAACAGCTGTTTTGTTGAGGCTCCTCACACGGGCTACGCTTATTCTTTCTGGTTTTCGCAGAGAAATTGATCTATTTCTTTTTAAGAAACCAAAGAGCCAGTCCTCGGTAGCTGCTTTGTCGTCATCCCATTTTTTTTGGATGAGTTATTGAATTTATAGTCACATATTCAAAAACCAACTTTCTAAACGTATGGTAGGTCAATCCGTGCTGGTAAAATGCACGTATACGACTATCTCTTCTTCCTGGGTTTTTGTTAAAACCTGGTTTGACGTATACTTTGATTGAAAATCATGTATTTCTTGATTATCTGATTCGGAATTACTTAATTTCAAAGGATCCTCCTTTTTGATTCTAGATTGTATTGTTGTGCGTTTTATACCGTACTTCAAGGCAGCTGAAGTTATAGTTCCTCGATGGTGTTTTACATCAGCAATCGCTTTTTTGGCTACATCTTCTCTTATGTTAACTCTGTCCGTCTTTTTTATGTAATTACGAACCATATCTACAACAAAATACACAAACATAAATAATTCTGTATAAATAACATCTTCGGGGTACATTCGTCAGCTGCCGATTCTGCCCCTGACTGAAACGACAAATGTGCCCCGATGTAGGAAATTTCTATTTATCAACTCTTTTAACAATAACAAATTTATGAATTGCAAATTCGATCTGTTCCACTTAAAGACGAATATTTAGAAGTACTTCTCATAAAATTTCACTGGTTTTTGCAAAAAAATAATACCAAAAAGTGCTTACCTACTAGAAGTAAGAAATTGCACTGAAGAAACACTGAAAAAACACTCAATTACCTCTAACTCTTTTTGCCGACTAACTAGAACTGTCAAACTACAACACAAGGCTTGGGTTTACAAAAGGATGCGTTCGTCATTTAAATTATGAGTTAACATATCAGAAAATAGCAAAGACGAATGTGCCCCAACGACGAATGTGCCCCAGTTTACCATACAACACTAGAAACTCCGTCGGTTTCCGCGGATTTTTCCCCTTCAATGACCCGAACATCCTCTGAAGATATGTACTTCGTCAAAATCAGAAACCAGAACGAGACGTCCGTCTTTCGTATGTATATTTTCCCCCGTGACACCCTGAAATTTTCAATGTAGTCCAGGTTCGTAGCGACCAAAACCATACAAACAAACTCTATTCGTGAATACGTGTGAGCTCATTTCATTTTACCGCAGTGTACTCCCGTCACACATACTCTTGGAATTGTAACAATGTGCCGGGTTCCCACGTGCTTGCCAGAGCTTCTAGGCAAACGTCGGCGGCCATTTTAAGTAGTACGTCTCATTGGTCGTTTCTTTTTAAAATAAACCCTTCACCGGCGACGATATTATTTGCCATGGAATCGTCATTGAACCTGATAAAACGAAGATTCTCTGATCGCCGATGATCGACATCATCTCGAACGTGGGAGTGATGGAGTACGGCTCTGTTTTCCAAGTTGTGGTTTGGGCGAATGCTATCATTCACCTAAACACTTCCTGGAAGATTTCTCCCACTGCCGCCACCTTCTCCTGAGAATGCTGAAGATCCTCGATCACGAAGATATCGTCGTCCAAGACGGCGCTCTCCGAATCAATGCTGGCTGTTCGTAATATATAGTAGCCCTAAACGTCGAACATGTTCGCCAGATTTGCTTGTGTTCGCTTAGTTTTTCTCGTGTAGGGGATGGTTCGCGAACAAATCGATGTTGGCGAAACATTCCGATTTTTTCGTGTTCGTTGGCTTCGATGTTCGCCGTGTAGGGTCTTGTTCGCGAACAATCCTCATTTTTGATGTGAATGTCGCCGAGTAAACATCGCGGAAGAAACACAATGCAAACGGTTGCTCGCGAGTTTACTGAAATTTTCATTGAATTATTGCGCATAACCATAAGCGCAACCACTTGCGCTTCTTTATCACACATCTTTACCCTGTAAAGGATCACCAAGAAATGAATGTTCGCCAAATGTGTTCGCCGTGTAGGGGGTAACGCAAGCGAGCAAATCTGGCGAACATGTTCGTCGTTTAGGGCTACTATAATTGGCGTATATTGCCTAATGTTTTCGGAATTTTTTTCAACGTTTCTGACGAATTCTGATGTTCAAATGCAAACTTATAAAAATTCAGGCGCCTGTATAAGAGTCTTGACAGGAATCTTCTCTTTTGTCTGGGCAGTGTGCTGATAGTCGCGTTTCGGTACAAATTTGTGGTGCCGTGATACCGTTTACGTGGTATCATACAGTCTATCGTCTGTTTAATTATATCGCCATTTTGTTTAAGATACCTGTCAACTTCATAGTTTGACAGACTCCTATTGAACGGTGGAAAGGAGGCATTCGAAGTGAGCACTCTCGTCAGGAGATTAGCAGAGTGTAGCCAAGCGTTCTTCTGTAATCGTAGGGGTGCGTTTGGACATACACTGCCATCTTCACGAAGTCGTGTGGTACTGTGATCACGGCACTAACTCCGCAATGGTCACTGTCGTATGTGAAGGTCCCTGGTCGGTCATGATATCCAGATAGGAGCCCCTCCAGAGTACTTGACTCTGTACTCTATGTTTTGCAGGACCCACCAGTGGTTTAGTAGGCTTCCTCTAGTGTTGGCTTTGTTATTTCTTCAAGCACTATATTTTGCTTTTAAATCGCGGGCCAAAATGTAGAAGTTCTTTCTTAGTGTTTCCTAATTGTTCCGTAAGTTAAGTAAGAGCAGGGTTTAGCTACTGAAAAAAAATGGGCTCATAACTAGCCCATTTATGATATAGGCTTATTAGGTGCAAGAATACAAAAATGTAGACTCCAGCGATATCAAGGTAATTCCTCAAAGAAATTAATTAAATTATTATCCGGTGTAACTGCGTTTGATTCACAGCCTTTACTTTCTTTTACTATTGAATTTATGTACTTCCTCATTTCCAGAGTTTTTTTATGACTCCAAATGTGTTTTCCTTGCCGTACGCCCGTAAACAGGATTATACATTGCTTACCCCGTCTTCGTTTAGATAAAATAGGAAAAACAATTAATTTTCAATAAAAATCTGCTGTAAATTTAATTAAGCACAGAACAGTTTTTAATTATTCTACTTACAACGCAAATAACGAAACAAAAAAAACGTATATCAACCACATTGTGTCACTCACCCGTTCGACAAATCCCTGACCACTTCCGGTCCACCATCCGTCTATCTATTCGCCGCGGAAAAACAACGAAACGCAGTTCGTACGACAGTCAATGGCTGTCGTAGTAATAACCTTGTTAGGGCTCTTAATTGAAGGTGCAAACACTGGTCAGACGGTAGGTAGTACGTGCTCGCGACCCTGCGGACTTTCATTTCAAATTTCAATTTGCCAACATGAGTCCAGTATCCAGTGTCCATCGTCCAGCGTTCCCGTGTCCCTTGTAGCTTCGTCGTCTTCCGTTCCGGTTAACCATATCAAATAGCTACACTTCAGCATCGGATTCAACGACGAGCTCACAATCGGTTACAGACAGAGAGAGAGACAGTGCCATGCTGTCCTGGTCCGTGCTGTTCCGGAGCATATCGTATTAATGGTCTGCTGGAGTAATCACTTTACAATGAACTCGGTTTCGTTCCTTTTTACTGCACACTGAATAGCCTCAGCAGTTAACATATTGAAGCCATCTCCCAGCCAGATTCAGATACAAACTTGACCCGATGGGTGGCGACTGACGAGTGCTGGGTGCGAACACATTATTTCGTTTGAAAAGGGACAAAGTTGCATATAAATTAAACATCCATTAATGCAAAACCATCACAGTAAATGAAGTTAGCATACACAAGTTTGTTTTAATTATACCTATCAGCTGCACTTTGGCATTGTGTAATCCACGCCTCGGATGCACCTACGGACACATAGCATCGATGCACCGGAGGACGGAGTACCTATGCATGCAAGTCGTATTCGATGTAACGTGTGCAAAACGAGCACATTACCCGTTATTGGGTTAAACAACATTGTAAGTGCTCATCTTATCCTGGCAATAATGGACTTTACCAGTGTCATGCATGCGGTTGACAGGGCTGCAGGAGCGCCGGGGCGATATGCTGGTGGCTCATTGACAATCCTGTCAATATTCATATTTCCTGCACGATGGTTATTTCCAATGTGTGTTCAATTTGGTGTGTCGATACGTAATTGGATTTGTGTTCGGACGTTTTTCCTCGAGCGCTGTTTTTTCTTCATTCGCTTTCATGCGACTTCATGGCGTCGTTGTCCTGAATGGATGGGGCGAGTGGATGTACGCGAACCATTTGTATTGCTACTTAAATATTTAAATGAATCTGTGATGTGGCTGGTAATAAATTAATGCACTTTCAATCATCGCCTGGATTTTTTAATGCACTTACAACACTTGATTTAAGTCGAGAGGGTTTTATTCGCATTAACGGTGTGGAGGATGTTTAAGGACAATGTGAAGTCGAATGGTTGGTACTTTAATGAGAGACTAAAATTGGTGTTGTAGCCCTCTTATAGGTAATTATTTAGCGACTCAATAGGCTCCAGTTTGCCTTTCGCACTAGATTTTGCTTAAGTTTCTCGTGTGGAACTTTTTTTTAGCGTTCTTACTTTCTTCAGGCTTTAGTTGTGCTTTAAAAGTGACAGAGGAGACCCTTGGACAGTTCCCGAAAAACAAATTTGACGTTCTATCTTTGGTCCGGTTTGATGGAGAGTTTAGAGAGAGATGTACAGTAACATCGCCTTGGTCAGTTGTTTACTAAGGCATGTAGAGAGATTGGGGACCACTGTTCTGGCCCGAAGAGCATCGCCCCGAGGGATCTAAGGATGTTGAAAAAAAGGATGTTGCCCATAACTTCGAATAATTATTTACCTTTCAGAGGGAGGGAAAATCTCTGCACCGTATTGTCAAAAAGTGTTTTGCTCCTTGGGATTGGTTATAATTGTGTTAAAAGAGATGAACAGTAAGAAAAGCACAGGGTCGAAAAAGCAATAAAACATTAAAACCCTTTCTTCACTCTGTTCGATTAGCTAAGAAAAATCTCGTATAAAGTAAGTCGACTATCCCTGACCAGAAGGCGGCTTAAGCCCAGCCCAATACCTTAAAGCTTGCCATCAAAAAAAAAAAAAACCTTCTAAAGTTAACAAGAACAATCTCCTGCAAGGTTTTTTACAACTCCAAAAATGCTTAAAAATGCTTCAACTTATTAACAGACTAATGCGAAGAGTAAAAATAAGGGACAAACAGCTAAGGACTCTTGAATACATTTAAACTACCTCCGCTCATGGAATTTTAGTGTCTAAAATGTTAGGCAAGGTCTAATTTTCGAACGCAGAATCAACTGAAAATGTAGTTGACATTTCCATATAAAGCATGCTCACTTAAGGTTTGTTCAAAAAACAAGTTGACTTTTAATTTTATCTAAAGGGTGTTACAATTGGCGCAGGTAGATTTTGGCGGCCATGTTGTTTGTCAAATCTATTGTTTATTATTCAGTTACTGATGCTAAATCACCATAGCAAGTTACACCATTGAACAGCAAGTCCAAATGATTAAACCTTATTATCAAAATGAGTGTTCGTTAGTGCAAACGTTGCGCGCGTTGTGCCAATTTTATAGTAGACGTCATGGCCCTTCACAGACCACTCTTCAACGTTTGGTGGCCATAATTGAGATAACCGCTAGTCAATCAGCCAACATTCGTACGTCAAAGGAACGTAAGATCGGTCGAGAACATAACCGCGGTTCGTGAAAGTGTGTAGCAGAACCCGACGCGGCTATTCCTTGTCACGCACAAGAACTCGGCCTTTCATAAACTTGAAATTGGCGAATTTTGCGCCGGCACTTGGGCCTACACCCCTACAAGATCCAACTGACCCAGGAACTTAAAGTTCATGACCATAGACCACGTCGTTTGTTCGCCGACTGGGCTTCGAAGCGTTTGGTAGAGGACCCCAATTTTGGCCGAAAAGTCATATTTAGCGACGAGGCGCATTTTTGGATGAATGGCTGTGTTAGCAAGCAAGATTACCGTATATGGGACAATACCAACCCACGTGAGGTTCACCATGTGACAATGCATGCTCAAAAAATTACAGTTTATTTTGGATATGGGGCCGGCGGCGTCTATGGTCAACTTTTTCGTAAATGACGTTGATGAGGCGGTCACCGTCAATGGCAAGCGCTACAGAAAGATGATAACCAATTTCTTATGGCCCAAATCGAACCAAATGGACCTAGGCGGCAAGCGGTTCAATAGCACCTGAGCGATGCTCATGCGATGGTTCTTCATGAAATAAACACAATGACATACAATAGACAATATAGATTCATTAAAGCCTGTACACCTCTCGAAAATTCAAGTTGGAGTTAAAGAACAAAAAAGTAAATTTAAATAATGAACACAAAACGCTTAGTACTTAAATGGGAAAAGTGCTAAGGCGACCGACATCTCTATGTCATTTACATCGATACATGTTGTCATACGAGTAAATAACACACTCTCTCAAAATGGACTTCCTCGTAAACAATTGCAATTGACCTGATGCCAAGCCTTTCCGTGTTATGCGTTCTTGTTAATGGCTTTTTCGGAACTTTGTTCGAGAAAATTCTGAGTGTGCAAAAGTGGTAGGCCAGCCTGTATGTTCTGCACTGTCAACATGGCACGAAAGGTGGGGTGGGTCATCTTAACACCAAAGACTTAGTTAAGATGGTTCGTGGCGGTTGTGTACCTATGGTTAACGAAGTGTGTAGTGTGTTTGAAGGGAAAGATGACAGCTGCACCGGTTGCAAAACTTCGAGAATCGTGTACAGAAATATTAAAAATATTTTATGACATTTATCGATGAGTTTTTTTGATTTTGAAGCAGAAGGGCGGTTCTTGAGATATTTAACCTCTACCAGAAGCTTCCCCCTGCGGGAAAGGGGATAGAATATTCCCGCGGCATGGAATGCCAGTCGTAAGAGGCGACTAAATTCCAGAACCCACTTCTAAGCCAAGGTGTTGAGGTACCCGTGCCGATGGCTGCATGGTCAGTTAGTGGTTAAAGAGTACTGGCCGTTAACGGTCCCCTCCGATGCCCAGGCAAGGTCGGTTGTATAAGTGCCTTATTCCAGTATGTCGGCTCTGCTGGGACGGACCTCTCTTTCCGGACCTACTCGTGGGACCAAAATAATTTAAATACATGGATAAAAAAAACAAAAACAAAAACAAAACAAGGAGGTCGCCTAGCCTTGGCACCTCATCCGAGGACGAGCTACTGGCTTCGAGCCAAGAAAAAGTAGCCAGTCCATCAAAGGAACAGGGTTCTAAGAATAGTTCCCCTATCCAACCAATTGTACCTCAACCTCAACCTCAAAACATACCAACGGCTAAAGTCAGCAGCAGCGACCAAAAGCCGGTTAAAAAGCAAAAATCCTCCGGCCAGATTATGAGAGAGAAGTACCTCAAGGCTGTATTCATCCTTGGCAAGATTGCAAAGAATGAAGCAGCTGGTACTCCTCATGAGAAAGACATAGAGGATCGGCGCAAATACCAGGAAGTGGTGGATGAGTACACCCGACTCAAAACGACATCAAATCGCGAGGGAGCGAAAAGGAACAGGTCTCAAGACGAAACCTCAATCGCTCCTAAAAGAAGCAAGGTCACGGCAGCAGCAGCCGCCGCGCCCTCCTCGCGTAAACCCCCCAGCAAGTTTTCCTCCTACGCGGAAACTGCGAGAGATCACCTCCAGGTCGCGCTGGGTGACGAAAACTCCTCCACCGGTAAAGCGGTGCTTGACAGATGGCCGAGCATCGAGGCTAAGCTTACCGTAATGACGGTGGACCATATCATTAATAACCCCAATAGCCAGATGCCTGGGTTTGACTACGAAGAGATTGTTAGGGGTTTCCGGGTTATCAAATGCGCTGACCAATTCTCCAAAGACTTCCTTAGCGAGTGCATCGCTAAGGTTAACGATGCCTGGGATGAACTTAAGATCAAGATCATCCCCGCTAAGGATATCCCCAGGATACCAAGGGCACGTATTTGGCTACCCCGGGCGACTATAGACAGCGGAAAGGTTCTCCAATGTCTCAAGTTGCAAAACCCCAACATCCCCACGGAGGACTGGGCCATCATAAAGGTCGAAGAACCTCAGAACAACTCCCAAACTTACTTGCTCTCCATCAATGAAAAGTGCTTGGAAGTACTGAAGGAGACAAACTACAAAATTAAGTTTGGCGTCAGGCAAGCCAAACTCAAAATCTTTCGCCCGACAGGCCCTGGTGACGATCTAGTTGAGATCGATGCAACTGACAAATTGCTGGAGGGCCTATCGATCGAAACGGAAGACCAACCTCAACTACAACAAGAGCAACAACAAAAGCAACAACAGTAACTACAATATGCTTAATGTCATACAGTTTAATCTCCAGCACTCGAAATGTGCGTCGGAGAATCTGCTAGTTTTCCTGCGGGAGGAAAACATTGACATTGGCATATTGCAGGAGCCCTGGGTAAACGGTTCTATTATCCGAGGGCTCAACGACACCAACTACAACATTTTTTACAAAAAACAAACCGGTAAGCCCAGAACCTGTATACTAGCTAAGAAACATATTAAAGCCTTTTTATGTCCCCACCTTAGCTCCGAAGATTTAACAGTCGTTAATCTGGAAGGTTCTGGCCAGCCGAACCTCATTATAGCATCAAGCTGCATGCCGCACGATATGCCGTCTCCACCGATTGAAGTGCAACTACTGGTTAAGCAACTTCAAAAGGGTAAGGATACCCTTCTTCTCGGATGCGACGCTAACGCCAGACACTCTCTATGGGGCAGTTCGGAAATCAACGAAAGGGGTGAGTCTCTGTTTGATTTCTTAATTACCTCCAAGCTCAATATATGTAATGTAGGTAGCTCCCCAACCTTTGTATTTCCGAGTTCGGAAGCACATCCTGGCTGGGAGGAAGTACTTGATATAACCCTAATTTCCAACTCCACCAATTATAGGGTCGACAGCTGGAGAGTATCCAATCTAAAATCGTTTGCAGACCACAAATGGATACTCTTCAATGTGAATTTCAGTGCCGACCCCTCCATCCCCTTCAGAAATCCTAAACGTACTGACTGGAAAAAATTCAGCAGGATCATTAACTCCAAACTCAATAACCTTCCCGATCCAGACATGGAATCTGTAGAACAACTGGACACGAAAGTTAGGACCTTTGAAAAGGCCATGGTCACGGCCTTCAAAGTTTCGTGCCCAGTTAAGCACAGCAAAAAAACCTTCCCACCGTGGTGGAATGAGGATCTCTCCGTTTTAAGGAAAATGACAAGAGACCTCTTCAACATCTGCCACAGACACAAATACTGGAAACCCTACAAAGACTGCCTTAAACTCTACAAAAAGGCCATTAGCAAAGCCAAAGCTCAGGCGTGGTCAGAGTACTGCCAGTCAATCGAAACACTAAAGGATGCTGCCAGGCTGAGCAAAATCCTATCCAAACAACACCAGAATCCATCCTACATTAGACGTAACGACGGTGTTTGGGCAGATTCCACAGAAGAGTCCCTGGAACTTCTCTTGAACACCCACTTCCCCGGATGTAAAGACTACGGGACTACTACGCAGGTCCCTCATCATACGCAGCACACACCACGGGGCGATGCTAATTTGATCATCAACCCCGATAATATATCTTGGGCCATTAGCAGCTTCCCTCCATACAAGTCACCGGGACTTGACGGGATATTTCCTATAATGCTACAAAAGAATTTGGGCAAGGTTATACCCTGGCTAACGGTGATTTATCGAAGTTCGCTCAAACTCAACTACATCTCCCTAGCCTGGAGAAGAGTTCGATGTATCTTCATCCCGAAGGCTGGCAAGCGCGGTCATGAATCCGCAAAGGATTTCAGACCTATCAGCCTCACATCCTTCGTCCTGAAGACCCTCGAACGCATCTTGGACAGGCACATCCGCGACTCCCTAGGAAACACAAAGTTTTCGAAATCCCAACACGCTTACATTAAAGGCAAGTCCACTGAGACCGCCCTGCATGAAGTCGTGCAGACAATCGAAAAATCCATCCACCATAAACAATTTACCTTAGCTACCTTCATAGATATAGAAGGTGCTTTCAACAACATTCACACTGAATCGATCCAAGAAGCCCTCACCTCGGCAGGGGTAGAGGGACTTGTTAGTAGATGGATCATATCCATACTCAGAACTAGGATCATTTAGGCCCAGATGGGCAATACCACTATAGTTAAGACCGTAGATAGAGGCACACCCCAAGGTGGGGTAATATCGCCTCTACTATGGCTCTTGGTTATCGATAAAATTTTGAAAGAATTCGAGAGAATCGGAATAAAGGCGGTTGCTTATGCTGACGACGTGATCATCCTAGTATCGGGAATGTTTCCCTCGGTAATTAGCGAAATCTCAGAGAGAGCTCTGACTGAGCTAAGCGCCTGGGCCTCAGGATGCGGCCTAAGCGTCAATCCGAGTAAAACAGAACTGATGCTGTTTACCACTAAATATAAGATTCCGGCCTTTAATCTCCCTCGACTCAACAACCAGTCACTCTCTTTGTCTTCCGAGGCTAGATACCTAGGAATTATCCTAGACCCCAAGCTCAGTTGGAAGATGAACATTGAACATCGGGTACGGAAAGCATGTGTCGGTTTCTATGCCTGTAGCAGAACCTTCGGCAAAAGCTGGGGACTCCGACCCAAAATGGTGCTGTGGATGTACACGGCTGTCATCCGCCCCATCCTCACCTACGGAGCGCTTGTATGGTGGCCTGCCCTAAGTAAGGCATACAACATCAAAAAACTAAGCCGAGTACAGAGATCGGCCAGTATCGGGGTAACCGGTGCTCTTCGGTCTACTCCGACCGAGGCACTTAACGTACTCCTAAACCTCCTCCCTCTGGACCTCTTCATCAGATATAATGCAGCCTGTAGCGCCATTAGACTCAGAGTATCTGGGTTCTGGTCATCTAAACCCTACGGTCATAGCAAGGTGCTGGACCTATACCTAGTGACCTGGCCACGACTGCAACCGATTTCACGACACCCATACACAACCCAAGTAAAGCCGCCCATGTCCACTTCTCATCCAGGATGGCATGGAAACAGGGACTGCACTCTGAGAACCATCAGGTAGCTTTTTTCACCGACGGTTCGAAAATGGAGTGTGGGGTTGGCTCGGGTATCTTCTCAGCGGAACTGAATATCTCCAAATCGCTGCGACTTCCAGACTCGGCCAGCGTGTTCCAAGCGGAAATACTAGCGATTAAGGAAGCTTGCAAGTTACTCACGCGCTATCCTATTACCAAGAGAGATGTCAATATATATATTGATAGCCAATCAGCTATCAAAGCCCTCGACTCTCACTCCATAAAATCCAAATTAGTTGCACAGTGTAAGGATGAAATCAGCTGTGCAGGAGACTATTTCAACATTACTCTCATTTGGGTTCCTGGCCACAGCAAAATAGAGGGAAACAAAAAGGCTGACGCTCTAGCAAGGCACGGCTCTTTCCTCGACTGTTCTTTGGCGGAGGCAGTACTCCTTCTTCTTCTACTAACTTCTACAACACTTTCTCTCGAGGGCGAACTCCAGATGGTGCAGTCTTAGCAACTGCGTCATATCAAGGAAAACATGGCCCCCCTATAACAGGAAAAGAACCCTCGATCTAACTAACAGACCCCGACAAGAGATTGCCAGAATTGTAGCCATCTGTACTGGCCACTGGCCTGTCGGTACCCACGCTGCTAAGTTAGGCATCCCATTCAACACCTACTGCCGAAGTTGCAAGAACCCACTGGAAAAGGAAACTCTCACCCATTTCCTGTGTGAATGTCCGGCTCTAGCTAGAACCAGACAGCGCCTACTCGGCAAAATCTCCTTCGACCTATCAGAATTCAGGGAAATAGGATTCTGCAATATCATCAAATTCCTTAATTCCACAGGATGGATATGAAACTCTAATTAGGTCACTGAGTGGTGGCATCAAAACGGCGCATAAGCGCTAATTGGGCCTGGCATCTTGATATCAGGCGGCCACTCCTACCTACCTACCTACCTGGGGCTGGCAAAAAAAGATTGCCATTTCTATACAAAAGACTAGAGCTTCCTTGTTAAGTGTCTTAATCATAAGTCAACTTGAGTGACTTAAGTGGTGTATTCTAAGTTGATTCAGGTTTCTTCTAACCATGTGAGACATCGTTCCTTTAAGACCTTAAGACAGGCCATGGCTTTCGCATTTTGAGACTACTTATACTCCGGACTTTGTCAGCATTTTACTCAAAATACAAAGGCTTTTAAACGTTTGGTTTTTAATTACAAAAAAAAAACACTTCAAAGTTTCAGAAGTATATAGAAATTTTATTTGAATTGATAAACTGCTGCTCGCCATTTGCATTATTTTGCGTAAGTGTTGAAAATAATTAGGTTTTGGTCTACAAGGAGAGTCCAATTTTAGCTCACATTTTTGACCATATTGACTCGTATATTGCTAATAACATGTGCAATGTTATCTTGGCTGCAAATTGACGCCGACTTATTGCCAAAGACGAGGGAAGCTTATTCTAGTGACCTTAATTTTAAAGTTAAATATAATCAAGTTCTTACGTTGAAGCACGTTCATTATAGCCACGATAGTTCCCAAAACTTTCGAAAAAGTATTTGAAGATTGATTAACACGTGGAACCACCAGAAGCGGCCATATCTTTCACACTTTCTCATAATTAATAAAAAAAATAACTAAGATACTCTGGGAAACTCGAATTGGATCACCTGATATAAATGCATTATTTAATACAGTTAACTTCTGATTTGACCCCAATGGCATACGTATAGTGTATATGATGATAAATATATCATCAATATATTTGGACAAAATTAATATAAATGAAATCGTAAATAGTTATTAGGTCAACTACATTTATGGGTCTAAACGTTACGTCCAAATACGATAAAAGCAATTACAATTTATTCTAGATAATACGTTAATTTGGTCAACATTTCAATAAATCAATGATCAGACTCCTGCAGGTCTGACGCTGAAACGCTCAAACGCTGAAGAATAGTCTGCCTCGGTTGTAAGGAGACCAGTTCGCTCCCATTTTAATCTTTTTACGTCCCTAATGCGCTCCACGTCGTCCGATGTAACAAGGACATCGTTAACTTATACCACAACGAAGAAAAAAAAGCTTTTCCATTATTGTTGTCATAAAGGAAGTCCCATTTTCAAAATTATTTCACTAAATTTCTCGCATCACTGACGACCTGTCTGACCTAGTCCATATAATGCACTCTGCAATCTAAAGGCAAGGATCCCCTACGCAAGGATGATCCGCTTGCATTTTGATAACTTCCGAAACTTCCATGATAACATCCTCATTCAATGATCCATTTATAAATACTCCCACAACGTCAAATTCCCAGATTATCAAACAAAGCCGCACCGAAAGCGCCAAAAGTAAATGCAAAGTTTGAAGTCTTGCCACCGGAGCAAATGTCTGGTAATAATTCACTTCAAACTCCTGACATACAAAAGGATGATCACTATCATCCTTCTTAAAAATGTTCTGTATTGTTCATTGTTCTTAAGTCGTCTATTATTTTTTATAATACTTACGAGTACAAGCTTCATCTTTATCCCTCTCAGTGGAGGCGTCTTTACGTTTTTGTTGAATAGATGTTATCGTTGTTGTTGACCGAAACAGGTCCCTTTCGAACGTGACTTGCAATGTAATTCAGCAGGCTGGTCTTTAGAAGCTGATCTTTAGGAGCAGAGATTGTCGTCAAGGGACAAAGCGAAAACTCAACAATTGTTGGATTTCTTGCGCTATCCTTTGACTTTGATTTGAGCGCCAAAGATTCATACAGCAGTATAGTATTTTGTTCATCTTTCAAAAACTTTAAATCACGCACATGAACTATCTAATGCTTATTTGGATGTCATACTCGATACCCTTTTCTGTTCCTAAGATATCCAACAAACACGCATTCCACAGAACTTTGTGCCAACTCATCTTTCATCCTTATTGAGAAGAAGCACTTTTGAACCAAACACCTTCGAGTAATTCAATTTTACCCGTTTGTTGGACACGCAGCTACCGACCAAAATGAAGAACTCAAGTTAGATTGTACAATAGTAATGAAGATCCAGCCATATCCAGCAGAGTTCGGTTCTTTCATTCTGCTGTGGAGAATGGGGAATGGCCAACCTAGACAAACACTTATCGAATTCCCCATTACTGTACCCATGACGATTGTCGATCAAACACTTTATTTTGAATTTTGTTTACCTCTCCACAAGCTTCTGGTAGGTAGGTAGGTAGGAGTGGCCGCCTGATATCGAGATACCAGGCCCAATTAGCGCTTATGCGCCGTTTTGATGCCACAACTCAGTGACCTAGTGTGCTGTTATTGGAGTTTCATATCCATCCTGTGGAATTAAGGAATTTGATGATATTACAGAATCCTATTTCCCTGAATTCTGATAGATCGTCGAAGGAGATTTTGCCGAGTAGGCGCTGTCTGGTTCTAGCTAGAGCCGGACATTCACACAGGAAATGGGTGAGAGTTTCCTTTTCCAGTGGGTTCTTGCAACTTCGGCAGTAGGTGTTGAATGGGATGCCTAACTTAGCAGCGTGGGTACCGACAGGCCAGTGGCCAGTACAGATGGCTACAATTCTGGCAATCTCTTGTCGGGGTCTGTTAGTTAGATCGAGGGTTCTTTTCCTGTTATAGGGGGGCCATGTTTTCCTTGATATGACGCAGTTGCTAAGACTGCACCATCTGGAGTTCGCCCTCGAGAGAAAGTGTTGTAGAAGTTAGTAGAAGAAGAAGGAGTACTGCCTCCGCCAAAGAACAGTCGAGGAAAGAGCCGTGCCTTGCTAGAGCGTCAGCCTTTTTGTTTCCCTCTATTTTGCTGTGGCCAGGAACCCAAATGAGAGTAATGTTGAAATAGTCTCCTGCACAGCTGATTTCATCCTTACACTGTGCAACTAATTTGGATTTTATGGAGTGAGAGTCGAGGGCTTTGATAGCTGATTGGCTATCAATATATATATTGACATCTCTCTTGGTAATAGGATAGCGCGTGAGTAACTTGCAAGCTTCCTTAATCGCTAGTATTTCCGCTTGGAACACGCTGGCCGAGTCTGGAAGTCGCAGCGATTTGGAGATATTCAGTTCCGCTGAGAAGATACCCGAGCCAACCCCACACTCCATTTTCGAACCGTCGGTGAAAAAAGCTACCTGATGGTTCTCAGAGTGCAGTCCCTGTTTCCATGCCATCCTGGATGAGAAGTGGACATGGGCGGCTTTACTTGGGTTGTGTATGGGTGTCGTGAAATCGGTTGCAGTCGTGGCCAGGTCACTAGGTATAGGTCCAGCACCTTGCTATGACCGTAGGGTTTAGATGACCAGAACCCAGATACTCTGAGTCTAATGGCGCTACAGGCTGCATTATATCTGATGAAGAGGTCCAGAGGGAGGAGGTTTAGGAGTACGTTAAGTGCCTCGGTCGGAGTAGACCGAAGAGCACCGGTTACCCCGATACTGGCCGATCTCTGTACTCGGCTTAGTTTTTTGATGTTGTATGCCTTACTTAGGGCAGGCCACCATACGAGCGCTCCGTAGGTGAGGATGGGGCGGATGACAGCCGTGTACATCCACAGCACCATTTTGGGTCGGAGTCCCCAGCTTTTGCCGAAGGTTCTGCTACAGGCATAGAAACCGACACATGCTTTCCGTACCCGATGTTCAATGTTCATCTTCCAACTGAGCTTGGGGTCTAGGATAATTCCTAGGTATCTAGCCTCGGAAGACAAAGAGAGTGACTGGTTGTTGAGTCGAGGGAGATTAAAGGCCGGAATCTTATATTTGGTGGTAAACAGCATCAGTTCTGTTTTACTCGGATTGACGCTTAGGCCGCATCCTGAGGCCCAGGCGCTTAGCTCAGTCAGAGCTCTCTCTGAGATTTCGCTAATTACCGAGGGAAACATTCCCGATACTAGGATGATCACGTCGTCAGCATAAGCAACCGCCTTTATTCCGATTCTCTCGAATTCTTTCAAAATTTTATCGATAACCAAGAGCCATAGTAGAGGCGATATTACCCCACCTTGGGGTGTGCCTCTATCTACGGTCTTAACTATAGTGGTATTGCCCATCTGGGCCTAAATGATCCTAGTTCTGAGTATGGATATGATCCATCTACTAACAAGTCCCTCTACCCCTGCCGAGGTGAGGGCTTCTTGGATCGATTCAGTGTGAATGTTGTTGAAAGCACCTTCTATATCTATGAAGGTAGCTAAGGTAAATTGTTTATGGTGGATGGATTTTTCGATTGTCTGCACGACTTCATGCAGGGCGGTCTCAGTGGACTTGCCTTTAATGTAGGCGTGTTGGGACTTCGAAAACTTTGTGTTTCCTAGGTAGTCGCGGATGTGCCTATCTAGGATGCGTTCGAGGGTCTTCAGGACGAAGGATGTGAGGCTGATAGGTCTGAAATCCTTTGCGGATTCATGACCGCGCTTGCCAGCCTTCGGGATGAAGATACATCGAATTCTTCTCCAGGCTAGGGGGATGTAGTTGAGTTTCAGCGAACTTCGATAAATCACCGTTAGCCAGGGTATAACCTTGCCCAAATTCTTTTGTAGCATTATATGTAATATCCCGTCAAGTCCCGGTGACTTGTATGGGGGGAAGCTACTGATGGTCCAAGATATATTATCGGGCCAGCCCCAACTGTCAGAAATGTTGAGTTTTTTAATCGCACAACTTGTCGGATAAAACGGACACTTAATTTAACTTTGAATCATAGTGCAGCTAAACCAGTGCTCTCTTAAGCCTAGTAAGATGAATAAAATGTTCGTGCATCTTCGATCACAACGATGTTGCTTTGTTACCAGCGTGTCAACATACAAATACGTTGATGAATAGGGAAAACGTGGCTTGATTTTAGACTACTTATTGAATCTAGATTTAGGTAGTCTGTTTTCGCCTTCGTTTGTAAAATTGTCTCAGACATTTTTAACTCTCGAAGTCCTACTTTCAATGGTGCGCATATTCTCTTTTTCGAAGAGAAGAATTTGACCACCTTCTAGATAATGAAGAAGACTTCAAAAAGGTCAATATTGCAGCCATTCTGGCATCACTAAGAAGTTCGGGGAAGAAAGCTAATATATCAATGGCTTTCAAGTCATATCTCCACTCCTGTGGTTATTGGTAGTCGACAACATTCTGTTCAGATTGGAAAAATGAATACCACTTTGGGGGCATATAAAGCACTGAGCAGGGTATCCACCTCCATGCAAAATAGCTGCGTGGATAGAAGCCCAACTTTTAGGCTGTCTCTATCAAAAATGAAAAACTAGTAAACACCCTTGATAATTTTTCTTGCAAAAAAAATTTCCAGTAAATAAGAGTATCAAATTGGAAATTAGTAGTTTAGATGGACCAGCCGCAGGTAAGAGTTTGTAAATTAAGCTCAATATAATCTCCAATGGTTGCATTGGCTTCTGACGCTGATGACACGGGACTAGAATTCTGCATGGCAAAATCATCGAAATCCTATTTCGCGATGATTCTTCATAACTAGAAACCAACAGAAGAGAAAATAAATAAATAGAAAATTATAGAAAAAACTTAACATATTCTGAGCTAGCCTACAAAAATCCGGAGAAATTGGCATCAAGCCTGTACATACGACTATACATGTATACTTTCATATGTACACATGCTTGCCCCAAAGTGTAATAAAATTAATTGAGACGCCAGAGTCAAAAATCAGCAATAAATCAGTCCCAGTGCTGTCGTCTCCACAAAAGCTCCCTGCTCGTCTCCCTGCCTCATACCACCGACTTATCATTGTCGTCATTCCCAATAAGTAAGGCATTACAGCTGTCTCTGTTCTCCTCTTCCTTCTACTATTGTCTACGATTGTGTATCTGTTTATCCCTTCACGCGAAGGATAACATTTTCGGTTGCTTCAATTAGGGATTTCAATAAAACTCTCGAGCGTTATTTTACACCTGAGCTCATTTAATCGTCTACGAAGGTTATTTAATTGCTTGGCAATTACTATTCTAGCCTCGGGTCTACACGTCTGCAGATGAAATGCCAACCACCACCCCCATCCCCCCGCATCGGCATGGGACAGGATATCTCTTTGCGTTTGTTTTCAATTTTCCACAACACCAGCAAACAAAACACCGACCAACTGAGTTGCGATAAATTAATTCTCAATGATGGTCATCACGACGATGACACAAAGGATGCGACCAGCAACACTCACTCCCACTCGTACACCGAAAAACGACGAGAAAAAAAGTCCTTCTCGAGAAATTAAAAATTTCCACTCTACTGTACCCGTACATGAAGGCAAAAGTCGGGGATCACGGAATCCGTCGGAAGGATTTGCATGGAAGTAAATTGAAAATCGATTCTTGATTTGAGCAAATGTTTACACGTATGCCACACATCCTCCCTCTAATTCGACGAGTGTTGTCGTTCAACAACCCCCCGACGCATTATCAAGGATATGCAAATGGGCGATACCTTCCCACTATTGCCGTTCAGCCCTGGCCGAAGGGTGCCTTTTGGCTTTGCATTTTGTATTTTGCCTTTAGACAAATCGAAAATCTATCCGCTCAGATTAATAACACAACAAATCAGGACAACGCGCCCAGTGATATCGAGACGGAGTAGTTGATTTGCCCAAGATGATCCTTCGATTGGCAATAAAAAAAAAGGACGATTGTACGAATTCGCCTTGGAGGCGGATGAATTGGATTGTATGCAAATTTTTGCAACAATTTTCCGACGCACCTTGCTCCTTTTGTGAAAAAGTAACTGAAAAACAGATTTTCCGCCGCAGGACTTACTGATGCATTGGGAAATTAGAAAGAGGAAAAGGAAAAATATATTTTGGGTCAATGCAAGTAATTACGAATTGATTGGTATCCCTTCTCCTTTCACCAAAACGCGAGCGTTATGAGTGTTTTTTCTTATTTACTCCTGGCAACCAACAAGTCGATGGTTCCTGTTTGCATGTCCTCGCATTCAATTACTCGGTTTGTTCCGGCAAAATAAAAAAAAGAAAAGAATTGAACGAGCACTGCGCTTCCATATTCGATTTCTCTGGTTACATATTTGAAAGCCATTTTTCGTACTCGGATGTCACGTGCTCGCGGCACGTGTCCTTTTAATGACCATTGAATATAAACAAATACGAGCATAGCATCCAGTTGGGCGAGGAATTGATTTTCATTGATAAGGACTTTTGTGCAAATGAATAGACATAGAGCACTTTTGTGGAGGAGGGGAGGACGATAGTTATACTTGAATGTTGTCCTGCGGCGGTGGGCTGATGGGTGCGGAGGGATGTAGATGCGACTTTAATTGTCCTGATTAACACTGATATGATGAATGAAGTGATAGTTGATTTTGTGTGTTTGATTAGGAAGCAGATAATTAGGAACTTAATTGTTGTTAAAGTGACTACGTAGAGGACAACGTTGAGGTTTATTCAAACAACGATGCTCGACCAGTCGTGGGAAGCATAGTTGTCCATTCGATAAGAGAATATTTCTCGGGGGAGAAATACTCAATTGAAACACATGTTTGTGAACTCCGGCCAGAATAATGTTCTACCAACGGATTTAGGATATCAAAAAATAACAACTCCATCTACTGGTAAAGTGAATTCTCTTTCGTCGTCGTCATTCGCCATTGTCGGGTTCCTGAAACTTAAAATAAGTTTTTCGTAACAGATAGCACCAGTTGGATTGTCTCGTTTATTTATATTCATATCGTCTCTGGCCTTCTCCCAACATTTCCCATGTACAATTTTTGTTCAAAAAATAAGGTGACTTTTTTATTCTCGCGTTTTCGGTTTTCTATTTTGTTTTTTGTTATTTTGGTAGATATGCCCCTAATACATGTTCATATTGTCAACGTTTTTGGATATTTAGCCTTTTCAGATATTCTGGGCATGAGACGTGTGTCAGTGAAGTTAGTTCCGAAATTGCTAAATTTTGACCAAAAGAACCGTCGCATTGGCATCGCTCAGGAGCTGTTGAATAACATGAATGATAATTCAGATTTGCAAAGTACCGTCGTTATTGGTTCCGAAATATGGATATATATTTTTGACGTCAAAACCAAATCCCAATTATCCCAATGGAAGCGGCTAGAAGAGCCAAAATCCAAAAAAGCACGCTAAGTTCTGTCGAAAATGGAAGTTTCGCTCATTGTCGCAATGAATCATAAACTCTTGCCGAAAGTTCGTGAGCAATACATAGAAAACGTCCGAATCAGTAAGAAAAAAAATCATGGCTGTTGCATCACGATACTGCACTTGCTCACTCATCGCTGATGGAGCGTGATTTTTTGGCCAAAAACAGTACCACCGGACTTGGCCCTTGTGATTTTTTTCTCTTCCAATAATTGAAAAGAACCATTAAAGGACGAAGATTTGCCACGATTGATGAGATAAGGACCGCATCACTGGAAGCGTTCCAGGATATACCAAGAAGCGCATGTCAGTAGTTCTTCAGTGATTGGAAAAAACGATGAATAAACATTTTTCGAGAAAAATAAAAAAGTCACCTTATTTTTTTAACAAATCTTATATTTCAGAATTCACAGGTTATTAATTTACTTGTCGATTGTGCCTAGGATGTCATCTGGATGTCGTACAGGTGCTATAGTTCTCTGACACGTCCGGTGGGTTTCAAACCGGAGGAGAAGTGGTTTGCGCAGCCATAAGCATTCCCCGTGGGAATACATGAAACATGAGCGCTCTCACCAATAACAATAACAAGGAGATTCTTCAGTTAAATTAACGGCGGCCTCGATAGGTCTGATTAGTCTATGCTGTCTAGGGCACAACTTAATCACTTTAGAGCTGAGATGACAAATAGCAGATCAAGCTTAAGGGGGACTTTCAATGGATGAGCTCTTTACAACGTGTCTCCATAAACCATCAGCGATGTTATGGCGTTAATCATGACATCAAAATGTCTCGTGTAGGCGGGTAGTTTTCGGACAAGATATACGTAAAGACATAGATGTCAGCCATTTTTTCCAGACATCTTCTTCCGACATCAAGTTCGACTTTTTTTTGACAGCGTTTGTCAGCGTGCGTGAAGCAGTAAAAAAGAAATGGCCGATTGGCGTATGTCGCAAAGTGAAGTAGTGAATTTGATTGATTTGTTTAAACAATTTGAGGGCCTTTGGAACTACTAAAGTAGTTTAAACAAGAGAGTGGATTTAAAAAGAAAAGCTTGGGCAGAAATAGGAAATTATTTAAATAAAAGTGTCGACGAAGTAAAAAGAAAAATTAAGAACTTACGTTCCGCATATTTGAGCGAAAAAAAAAGTCGATGCTTCTAAGAAATCGGGTTGTGGTGCGGATGAAATGTACCACTCGCATCTCTTTTATTTTAATGACTTTGCGTTCCTCGACTCAGCAATAATCTTAAGAAATACCAAAAGCAATTTTGGTGAGTATAATAGCGTGCCTTACACAAGATAAATAAATTAACGATATACCTATATATGTATAAATATATCATTTTTGCAGGACGATACCTTGGAATATGCCTCCGAAGCTAGGGAAGACGGGCCCGATAAAGACTCTCCGACCATATCGACCACGGTAGGGTCTTTGAGGAAACCAGATTCTAAAAAAACAAAATATGACGACGCGATTAGTGCCCCAGATCCACCCGAAGGGGAGCAAGATGAGTACACCCATTTTGGCCGAAGCATTGCGAGTCAACTAAGGAAGATGACGGAGTTGGAAGCTGCAATGGCCATAGTTGATCTGCAGCAAATGATGTCCCGGGATGTTATCCGCTCTATTCAAAAAAGGGAATCGGATTCGCTAGTGCCAACGCCTTCTTTACTGTAAACATTTCCGAAAAGCTGAGACATTTTACATTCTGCAGTCTTAGGTGCAAACATATTCGAGGATGACATTTGAGTGTATCGTTTTTTTTTTACTTTTTTTTTTACTTTATTGGTCTCCACTGATATGGCTCGTCGCCATCCGTCAAACCAAATTATCGTGGATCCTGTTGGCAAATTTGTAGCCAGAATGTTCCTGTGTCAAAAGACTCGACACCGTTTCGGGAAGAGCTTGAGTATTAACCGGCCGCTTGTCCTCAATTCTTTGTATTTCTGGTGAAAGGTAACTGTGAAGGACACAACAAGCTTTTACTAAGGTGTCACAAGTTCCCAAGGCAAGTTTGATTGGACGATGAAGAATCCTAAATCGTGACGCCAATCGACCAAATGCCATTTCAACCGTCAGTCGGGTACGACTCAGTCTATAAATAAAAATTTCTTGGGGGGTGGATAGCTTTCCACTTCTGCCAAACCCTTTCATGAGGTGTTTGTCGAGACCAAATATATCGTCGCCAACAAAAAACTATGGAGTAAGTACCTCTTGCCCCTTTAGTGGCTCGGGAGGGGGGATGTTAAGCCGACTTGCATTCAGCTCTTTATTCAAAGTATAATTCTTAAATATCATTACATCGGATGTTCTTCTATTTCCTCCAACATCGATGTAGATAAATGTGCTATGTACATCAACAACGGCTAGCAGAATAATGCTCAAATAGCCTTTATGATTAAAAAAAAATAGAACCAGAATGTGGTGGAGATGTTATTTCAATATGTTTACCATCGATTGACCCAATCGTATGTGGAAAGTACCAAAACGTATCAATATCAGCTGCTATACCAAGCCAGTCTACAAAATAAAAATAATTATTTATTGGGTATTCTATAAATGTTGTTAGCGTTTATGCTTTCATATAAGCAACATGAAGAGCATCGTAAATTGAACAAAGAATATAAAGAACAAATTTACTTATTGGTTTTCTGGATATTCTTGACAAAAATTGTAATGACCTATAAGAGTCCCCAGCGTTATTGCAAGTGATACTGTTTGTGCTTTAGCATATTTCATCACCGCATGTTTCTTTGCTATGGCAGGTTCACTCTGTGAAGTGAAAACTGAAATGAAAACTGGAAAGGGAGTGCTTAACAAATATAGAATAACAGCAAATTTGGTAATTGACATCCTACAAAAGTTCTTATACTCATTTTCACCATCCCACAATATATCCTTTAGCGAATGCTGTTCTAATTCGTGAACCTCCCTCAATTCCTAAAAATGATTCACTCAAAAACAATGTTTTCTTTTTACAATCTCTTCTTCCATTTCTAATTTTTCAAGTACTCTAAAAACAATTAACTTTTTTATAGGAAATATTTTTTTACTGCTTATTCTTAGGTTCATTTTCTGTTAGCAACTAAACTACATAGTACCTACGAGTACAACCTACAGCACCCATTTATCCTGCGTAATCTCACATAATGAAATGTCATGTCATAATTTGCCTATGTAGTCGCAAAATACTAAATACGAGTATCTGACATTTAGTCTAACATATTTGTGTCTCATGGAGACGCGGCTTTATGAATCGAAGGCAGTGGTCATTAACTTACGCGACACGAGTGACACCGGTAGATCCAGATAACTTCTTTTCTACTATGTCTACAGCTAATAGGTTTATAAAAAAGGAAATCCGTCGTTTTTAGAAGATCCGCAACTTTTGAGGCATCTAATGAAACGTCTGGAAAATACCGGAGTAGGACGTCCCAGATAGGTTTTGACGATTTAACCAATATGAGGCAAAGCGTTGTGGTGCTTTGTCGTACCTTTGTTCATATTGTGCCCAATTTTCCTTAAATACTTAGCTCAATGCCATAAGCCTTATTCAGTAGAGAATTCCTGAGATGATTTAACCTGAATGCAACAACTCATAATAAATGACGAAGAGATGATCCCATCAAATACACAAGATGAGGTCCGATCCATGGATCGACTTCTTTTGCCCTCGCCTGTCACATGCGGTGGAATAAAACCTACCTTTCTTGCTGCTGAAATAGATGGTCGCACGTGAAAAAACGCCGTTTAACGACCCTCGGCTTCGACTTGTATGACACCCAGTTTCCATTCTTTCGTAGGATGGAAAATGGCTTTCTCAGTTACCGCGTTTGACATGGATCTTGATCCAGTAATGCCTCCAACTGTGCGTCTTCAAACTTTTTGAGGGTTCGGCCCCTTGTATTCCACGTTGAAATCGCCACTTTTGTAGGATTAGAGACACGTCCTTTCACTAAAAGAAGCAGTCTCACGGTCAATTTTTATAATCGTACATGAGCTCCAGCCGCCAAATTTTTCGAACTGAAGGTGTAAAGCAAATCTTATTGCAAACGACGCTCATGAGGCTCTAGAGTCGATTTTTTCATGCAGGGAAGAATGATAATCTTTAAATGTAATGATAAGCAGCTGTTGGCAAATGTCCAGGGTTGTCACGCTTCTGATCTGACATTTCCGACCAGAGGATTTTTATTTACGCTTCGCAGAGCACAACATGACTTCAAGATTTGCCTTAACACGACGCTGGTGCAAAGAAAATCCTTACGGTTTCATTGGCAAACACATTTTATATAGATCCATGCATAGATAGGTTCAGGCTATAGTAACGGGGTGGTAACGACCTTACCTTCGTTGTGTAAGAAGATGTTAGTTTAGGCAGAACCCAATCGTTTAAAAATGTTCCAATTGACCATCGAAAGGAATAAGCAGGCAATTGCCCTTGTTTGAGACCCCGAATATATGAGTCAAAAAAGGAATAAGCATAACAGGTAAGTAGAGGAAGAATGGCATTGCATTGACCGAATTTGGGTTTCTTAACAGCTGTGGAATGATTAAGCTTGTTTTGCTAAACCTCCTCCTCGAAAGACTGGACATTGGAAAAACCGGTGAAAGGGTGTTTCCTTGGTCTGGTTATCACCACAACTGAATCGTAAATTTTTTCGTTTAATTGGTTCCAATAGAAGAGTGCCGCGTGGAGACCGTAACCTATCCTGCAGAACTCTGGTGATCAACAACGGATTAATTCAATGTTAATTTATTTCAATAATGTAGCTCTCGATAGCTGCCGCCCAAAGACTGCCACTTAGATGTTGTTCGTCCATCGTTGTCGCCTCGCTTCGACCTCGTCCCCATGCTGACACAGGTGTTTCCGTCGCATCGCAGTAGTTCCCATGCTCATGTTCGGTGCATATGCCGGCTCATATTCGGACATATTGCCCGAGCGCTGTTGTCTGGTCGGAAGCGCGTTCATGTTGCGTCAGCATATCCACCGATACATTGGCTGATGCAATTCACGGTCAGGGTCGGATATCCGCAGGTCATTGTAGTTGGCGATGTGTTAACTGATATCCTAAACGTAGGTTGCGATGCAGACATGTGGCCTTTGACTACAGACTGCAACTTGACATTCCAGACAACTTCATCCAACAAACATGTCAGCCCTGGGATCAAGCAGAACCTGATGATCAGTGTATCGCTTAGACGGTTTTATATATTTCTGTACTCTTAACAATGCAGGATGTTGATTTAAATAAGTCTAATGCAGCTATTTCGGCTATTCGGGAAGGCTGGTGCTATCAGACTTATTAGCGATATCCCAGAGTATTTGATAAACCACTTTGATGGCCTGAACCTCTTCCTGAAAGTAACTGGGTGAAGAAGGCGGACATTTTTAAATTTTCGAACAAAATTATGCGGTAGGCGGCTTTGATTAGAGTAGATTACCTTGTAGAACCTTCGCAGCCTAAGATAATTTAGTTATGATCCTCAAACCAAGAAGAATGACACATTTGACGAGGTTCGGACACGAGGAGAAGAGTGGTATGCATAAAGCTGGCCGCAGATCGTGCTGAATGGGAAATCTTATTAGTTGAATCTTAGGTTGACTAACGAATGTGGCGCCATCTATGAAGAAAAAGAGTGAACACGTTTTCATCGCACTTTTCCTTGGTTGCCATATAAAGGGTGAGCCAAATATAAGTTTCTTTTTAAAAATGTAAGCAAATGAACAAAATTGAAACTTTTCCATGTACATATTATGGCTTTATTAGAAGGAACTATCATTTCCATATGAAATACAATGTCGTTCAAGTTGCTACCTCGGCTGGCTTCGCGGTAGCGCATTCTGTCACTCCAATTTTTCCTTATTGACCTTGCTGATGGTTTCGGGCTGTAGCTCACGGATTGCTTGGATGATATTGGTCTTAAATGCTTGAATCGTTTCCGGAATGTTGGCATTACATCGGTCCTTCCCGATTCCCCACAAAAATAGTCCAAATGGGTCAAATCGCAGCTCCGATGTAGCCAATCAACATCGCCAAGACGGCTGATAACGCGATTTGGGAACTTGGTGCGCAAAATATCGATTGTTGCATGGGCTGTATGGCATGACGTGCCATCCTGCATGACCCAGAGGTCGTCCAAATCCATGTCTTAAAAAAAAAAAAAACGTAAAGAAACGTGGTTCCCAGCCTCATTTTCGAAGAAAAATGGTCCAATGATGCCACCAATCCACAATCCGCACCAAACTTTCACTCTCTGTGGATGCATTGGCTTCTCAACAATAACGTGCACGTTATCTGAGCCTCAATGCCAGATGCATCAATTTCGTTTGTTGACGTAGCCGCCGATATAAAAATGCGTCTTGTCAGAAAAGATGATTTTTGGGCCAAAATCGTTGTCCAATTCAAGCTCCGAAGCGATAACGAAGCGGATGGTCGCGACGCGTCGGTAGTAGAAAAGCTATGATATTTTATCGAAGATGGTGACTGTTCCGGGGTTCTGCTCGCACCACGACACTTACTACTCAGGTGGCGATTTCATTAGATCACACCCCATTACTCTGCAATTCGATCGAGAACTCTATTCCGTAAAGTGAGGTTCGGCCCCGCACATGTTTGTCATGGTGATAGGTGTGTTACACTAAGGACCAATGAGTTCTAAGAAAGAGAGCAAGGAATCTAAGACCAACGCTAGTGAGGAAAGAAAAAAATTAAAAATGTTTGTAACGAGCTTAGCCCCATTGGAAAGATCGTTACTAATTGTAAGCCACTCTCTGCTCCAGTGGGTCTCCCAATTGCATCTCAAAGAACTCATGCTCTATGTGCTGGAAAAATATCAAAGTGGCAAAGCTTGTCACTGTCCACGTAGCCCTCATTTAAATATGTCTTCCGGCCACACTCCAAGCAGGACACGCTTCTCCGCGCCACATTGATGCTTTGTGACGACAACAAGCCATCATGCATGACATCACTACGTTGCTTAATTAAAAAATGCCCGAAAGTACTTCACGTGGAAATCATATTTGGCGCCAAATTTCCGCCACGCATCCTTGCAACTGCACGAGCACACATGTCCTGTGGGCTGCAAAACTGCGGTGAATTTAATAATTAAGTCGAGCGTTAGCTAAAAAGCTTTTTATGTCCACTCCCTCGTTGTTTGCTTATGAGCACAGATATATTGCGTTGGCAGGATAACCCCATTTGTCAGATGCATTCCTCAAGGGATAATCACCACCGGAGTGTGCATCTGGACGCAATTTAGCGCGTTGCTCTGATGACTTCTAACAAGTTTATGTTTTATTATTGTACTTTGAGTCGTAGACTGTACCGTTCTGCGAGGGGGGCCGTGCAGTCAAAAAGTGGGGGAATCGTCTCTGTTGCTTGGTTGACATTGCGTCTGTCGGTTGCATCTCTCTGTCCAAATAATCTCGGCATGTGGTCACAGTCTAAGTGTAATTATTGCCCCAAGCAGTCGTCCGAGTTCGTTTTCTTTCCTTTTTGCATGAAATGAAATGTGCATGCAGCGGTTATTAAATTACACACATCCTTTCTGAGTCCTTTTTGCATCACTCGTTTGTATGCTTATGATGAATGGGAAATTAAAAACAAATAAAAAGAAATTTAATTATCTCGTCGGATATTGCATGGATAAAGCTATCCTGCAGCAGAATACGGGGGAAATGTACTTTTTTTTTTTTTTAAACTCAATCAAGCAGCGGTTGGGGGGAAAATGTATCTAAACATTGTAAAAAGTTAGAACGACTATAAAAATGTTTTCCATCTACGATGAAAGAAGAAGCACAAAAGCAAAGAATCCACCTTATAGTAGGTGGGTGAAAGGGTTGTCGATGTTTAGCTCTCTTTATTAGCCCACAGATGCATTCTGCAGATATACGGATTCAACCCGTGCACATAGAATGCATTACAAGTGAACAAAGGAGTTGTTTTGTTCGCGTTCAAAACACCGTTTAAAGCGTTACCAAAGCACCACCGACCTGTGAATGAACAAAAGCCAGTCGGAGCAACACATGCTCGTAGATGTGTATGTCCTGCTGGTTGCAGGTCCTTTTCGACTACGGGTTTTGCGAAAGGAATTGATATTAAATTATTTTCCATTATCATTTGATGCACTTCGGAGGTAGTAAAACATAATGCAAACAATGCGTTGCATAGTATCTGTATCTGGTTGTAATGATGCGGTGTACGGTCGATGGGGGTGTTCTAGTAGCCAGTGGATATGCGTTTCAGGTGATGGCGGTGGTGTAAAGGAGCAAGTTTTAAGTGCAATTTACATTCGACTTTATTTGAGTGCAAATCAAATGTGTTTTTCAAATGTGCAGCCATAAAACTTTGCATCAGATGCAGTGGGGTTTCATGCAGCGTAATAGGGTTTCTGGTAGTTTGTTATTGGGAAGGGGTAGAGTCATTGTATTTGAGGAGTTACTTGCACTTTTTTTTTTGCTTAAAATGTAGATTTTCCATTGTCCTGCTGTAGATCTAAACCAGCGATTATGAACCTTCAGTAAAATTGTGCCATAAAATCTAGAACAACACTTTTTTAAAATATATTATTCTTCGGATTAAGGACCTGGAAGATATAAAAAGGAGTTCTGGTTCCATGGTGCAACCCATGTACGAGTATGTGTACTCAAACTACAACCTTCCCATTTGGTAGTCTTAAACTTCAGAAAGTTTTGCATTTTTTTTTATTATAAAAAATTAACACTACCGAATCAATCGAATAGGTTAGGTTAGGTTAAAGAAGCGGAGTGTGATGGCTGAGCATCACTTCCACTCGGAGGCCAAAGGGCCCATTGTGATTCCCTTCATTTGTGGAGTACACATACAATTAAGCTGTCCTATCATGTGGTGGCTGAAACCACCCCGTGCTCTTTATGAATTTTAGAATATCCGATGTATCTGCATTTGTTACGTCCGCAAGCTCTGTAAAGAATCTTTGGCCCAGCAAAGCTAGGCGTCGATTCTGGAGAGCTGGGCAGTGGCAAAGCAGATGTTGGATCGTCTCGGTTTCTTCCTCGCTGCAGCTCCGGCAGAGATCGCTGGATCCCGAGTTCCATTTCCGGAGCTTTGCTCCGATGGGGCAGTGTCCTGTGATCACTCCGACGAGCATACGGATCGAGTTTCGGTCCAGTGCCAAGAGCTTCTTTGTTTTGCCCCTATTAAGCTCTGGCTACGCTGATGTTGTCGTGTGGCTGTCGTTTCTTGTATGCCAAGACAAGTTGACTTCTTTTATATTTGTGTTATTTATGATCCGGTATAATGCGCTAATCGGTGGTCACAATGACGTATCGGCTTCTCTGATGTCCCTTTCAGACCCTTGCCTTGCCAATTCGTCCGCTCTTTCGTTTCCTGGGACTGAGATGTGACCCAGCAGAGTTTGACTTTGTGGTGTTTGATGGACTTCAGTGAGTAGCGACATTTCATGACAGCCTTTGATCTCATGGTACAGGATCTTATTGATTTCAGTGCAGCCTGGTTGTCTATGAAGATAGTGATATCCGATGGTGGTATATCGGTTAAATGTAGGTGTTTGACTGCTTTCTCTATTGCTAGGATTTCTGCTTGAAAGACGCTGCACAAATCAGGGAGTCTAAATGATTCCCGTTTGTACAGGGAATCAGAGCAGAACACGGCCCCAGAGTAATCTTATGATCGTTGATCACGGCATTTGATAGCCACTCTTCTCTGTCGGGGAAAGGGATTGGTATTCTAAGAGAAGTAATTTTAAGGGGAAATACGAGGGTGGTTCGATAAGTACCGCCAGATGGCGCCAGTATTGCAAAAGCAACTTACTATCGTGTATTACATTCTAGTAGAAATTACTGTAGAATATACTGTCGAAATTTCCGCCGGATCGGACTCGTAGTTTAGTTTTGACCGCGTGTGGAAGCGGGAGTGTCCGCGAATTTTAGAAAAATGGAAAAAGAGCAATATCGGTCGGTGATTCGATTCTAGTTTTTGGAAGGGAAATCGCGCAGCGAAATCAAAGAGCGTTTGGATGCTGTGTACGGTGACTCTTCTCCTTCGATGGTGACCATCAAAAATTGGTTTAACGATTTTCAACGTGGTCGCACGTCGGTTTTTGATGAGCCACGTTCAGGTGCCCCGAAAACAGCTACCACGGAGGATAACGTGACAAAAATCCACGATCTCGTATTGGCAGATCGCCGATTGAAGGTGCGCGAGATAGCTGAGACAGTAGGCATTTCAAAAGATCGTGTGGGTCATATCCTACATGAAATTTTGGGCATGAAAAAGCTGTCGGCGTGATGGGTGCCGCATTTGTTCACTCCGGACAACAAGCGCAACCGTGAGGCCAGCAGTGTTTGACGCTGTTTAAGCGCAATCCGACAGTCGACGACACATGGATCCACTGGTACACACCAAAGACCAAGGAACAGTTGAAACATCGGCCGGCAAGGTGATGGCCACCGTTTTCTGGGATTCACAAGGTGTGATCCACATCGACTACCTGGATTATTGGGCCGATTCGACGCCGAACTGAAGAAAAAACGGCCCCACTTGGCGAAGAAAAAAAGTGCTCTTTCACCATGATAACGCACCGGCTCACACCTCCGCCCACGCCACGGCCAAATTGCAACATACGGTTGCCCCATCCACCGTATCTCCAGATTTGGCCTCGTGCGACTTCTTTTTGTTTCCAAACTTGAAAAAGTCACTCGCTGGGCAGAAATTTCAGTCGAATGAGGAGGTCATCGCCGCCACGGAAGCCTACTTTGCAGACCTCGAGAAAACGTATTTTTCAGACGGGTTAAAGAAGTTGGAGCAAAGGAGACTATATTGAAAAATAAACCAAAATTTTTGTTTTTCTTTTGTAGGCTAAGTACTTATCGGACCACCCTCGTATAGTCGGTCGCGGCTGCGATGCTACTAAAACCATGTTTCTTTCCCAGGTCATCTATTATTCTGAGTATGGCAGCATGTCCATAGTTGGCTGGCTTCCACAGAGAGGACTTCCTTAGTCTGAGAGCGCTCTGTGCAGCGCAGCCTTTTATGAATAGATCCAGGGGGAGGAGATGAAGTATCATGTCCAACCCTGCATGCGGTGTGCTTCTCATGGCTCCCGTTGTACAAACAGCGGCTGACCTTTGTACTTTGTTGAGCATGTTCATATAGCTTTTCGTGCTCCTAAGTTAAAATGGGTTAGTTTTTTTAGTTAGTTTTTAATTCATTTTTTATTCTTAACTTCTTAGATCTATCTTACCCTAGACAAAAATGCTTAAAAACTAGCTTAACTATCTTAACAATCTAGATATCTTACTGGCCCTAGGCGGACACTCTAAAATAGACGTAACAACTTAAATCTATGTCTTTCGACTACTATATCAACTTACCACTAACATTACTATATCTAGCTTAAGCTAAGAAAAATGTTTTTTTTATTAAAAACTTAGCATATGATCATTTGTATTATATATAAAACTTAAGCCTACCTTAATGTAACTAAACCTAACTTATTCTACCTTAACTAAAATATATATATATAAATTATATACATAATATATATATTTAATATATATATCTTTTTTTTTGTTTTTTTTTGTTTTATATTTTTGAAGAAGAAGAATTGCGTTCTTCTCGGCAAGAGCCGGAAGGCACCGATTCCCGGATATACAATATCCATTCATTCGGCTCTGTGGCTATTCCCTATCTTGCTGCAAGAAGACTGCAATATTCATTATATTAGTACTTAAAGTACTTTACAAAAAAACCTAGTATTAAATTTATAATAACTTAGTAAGTTAGCCGAAAAACAAACTCAATCTATTTCATTTACAATTTTTAAACATTATGTTTTACAAATTCAATGCATTTCTTTTAAATCTTTGAAAATTTGCTTCATTTTTTATATCATTAGGTATAGATGATAGATAAGTTTATTTGGACATAGTTATTACCATTACAATACAACGAGTTCAACAGAATTTAACGTACAAATTAATTTAATTAGTTTACATAGCATTCATGTTGATTAAATTTACACATTTATTTCTAAATACGTTAAAATTAGATTCAGACTTTATGTGGAAAGGTAGTGAATTATATAGTTCAAGACCTTTATACAGTATAGTGTTTTGTGCAGCTGCTGTGCCTCTAAATGGTATTCTAAAGTCATCTGTATTTCTTAGTGCATATGGTTGTGATTCACCAACACTTATTGTTCCTTCCCTCAAATATGCTGGTGCAAGTCCATGCTTTATTTTGAACACTATCTTTAGCGTGTTAAACTCCCATCGTTGTTTTATGTTCAGCCATTTTAGGCTAGCTAACATCCATCCTACTGCGGTGTATCTATTGCATCTGAGAATAGACCTCATTGCTTTGTTTTGCAGCTTTTGCAATCTAGCTATGTGACCAGCATTGCAGCACGAGTATAAAAGCGTAGAACAATACTCAAAATGCGGCTTAACAATCGTGTTGTAGACATTTATTGCTGTTAGCGTGCTCAAACTCTTTCTGATACGTTTGAAAAAACCAATTTTTTTACCAATTTTTTACCAATTTTTTTACATATGTAATCGATGTGGGGATTGAGATTAAGTTTCTTGTCAATTATAACGCCTAGATATTTTATCTCTTCAACTTTTTCAATTGCACAGTTATTTATTTTTATTGTGAAATTGTTTTCCATGTAAATGTCCATATATTTGGTTTTTTGTTCATTTAGTTTAAGTTTGTTCATCTGTAACCACTTAGTCAGTCGTTCAATATCCTCCGATAATTTTTCTCTACATTTTATTCCATTCTTGCCCTCAGCATAAATTAGCGTGTCATCAGCATATAGAGCAATCTTGCATTTCTTCACTATTTTTGGCATATCGTTTATGTATATGACAAATAATAGGGCTCCCAGTATTGATCCTTGTGGGACTCCATGCCTTATTTCAAGCTCACTTGAGACTTCACCATTCACTTTGGTTTTCTGAAACCTCTCTGTTAAGAAGGATTGGAACCATCGCAATTCGATACCCCTGATTCCATACTCAAACATTTTTTTGAAAAGTATGCTTCTGTCAATTGTTTCGAATGCTCTTTTGAAGTCCAAGAATAGAGCGGTTATCTTGTTATTGGATCCGTTTGCTTTCCACTTGTCGACAATGTGATTTATTGCTGTCTCACATGAATAGCCTTTCCTAAAGCCAGATTGACAGTCAGATATTATGTTGTTTTCTTCAAGGAATTTCACTAGTTGCTGTTTTACAACTATCTCCATAACTTTATCGAGGGTTTGTATTGTATTTATTGGTCGGTAATCTTCACACTTAATTGAGCCATTCACTTTCTCTATAGGGGTGATCACCGAGCATTTCCATACTTGCGGAAATTCACCGGTTTCTATTGAGGTGTTTATTATTTTTGTTATACAATGACCCACTGTTGACCAATTGTCTAAAAGAATTTTTGGACTAACTTTGTTAACATCTCGTTTGTTTTTCATTTTACTAATAAGTATTTTTAACTCCTGTTCAGTTAATTTCTTCATTTTAAATCTATATTCGGCACTCGGGATTATGTTCTCGTATTGGATATGTGGGATAGAATCTCTTATTTCGTTAATGCTGGTGATAAAATACTTATTAAATTTTTGTGCGATATCCTTGCTGCAGTTATAGGTTTCGCCATAAAACTCAACTGTATTAATTTCCTGTTTTTGTTGGTTCAAAACTAGCACTTTAATTTCGTTCCACATAGCCTTTTGATCATTTGCATTACTGATCTTTTGGTTAATGTAATTATTTTTTGCTTCTTTAAGTTTAGCTTTGTATTGGTTTCGAATAATTTTATATTCTCGCCAAATGTTAGTATCGTTTGTCATCTTCGCTTGCATGTACTTCTGGATCTTTTCATTTTTCAGTGTTCTGAGGCTATTGCTGAACCAACTATTTGCATCATGTTTTTTATTTTTGATCTTTTTTACCGTATATTTTTGGTTAAGTTGCCCAAAGATGTTGCCAATTTTTTTAGCATTGTAGTTTAAATTGTGTGTATTATCGTACCTAACATCCATTTCTCTCATATCATTCCTGTATCTTTGTTTATTATACTTAAAAATCTCGATTTTCTTTATGTCTTTGATTAAACTATTGTTATGTACTTTGATCTCAATGCATTCGTGGTCAGATACGTTCCATTCACTTCTAATTTCTGTACATAGGTCATATATATTTGTAACAATGTAGTCTATTATTGTCCTAGATGTTGCCGTTGTCCTTGTATAGTCGCTAATTTTTTGTGAAAGAAAGTTATCATTAATAACTCTTTCCAGGTCCTTTTTGTAGACCTCATTTTTCGACCAATCTATATTGAAGTCACCAGCTATTATAATATACAATATATATACCCTACTACTACCTACTCTACCCCACCTTACCCTACCTTAGCCTATGTAAGCCTGCCATTGGTGTTAGGCAGGCGATGCCTTGAAGAGGCTGAAGCTCTCAAAGTGTCCACTGACGTAGCTCTCTCCAGCCACCAAAAGCGTTGATGCTGTCGGACTACGTCTCCTCGATCCCGGCGTGAGACCGATCTACAGAACCTGAGGCGCTCGGGCTCACGGAGCGCGACATCGGGTTCGTAGAGGAATCGCCGTTCCACGGACTTGCGACCCACGTGGAAGATTAGCGGTACCGCCAATCTATCCTGGATCAGCCCACATCTATCTAAATAGAGGAATGCTTCTGGCGGCACAAAGCCATTAAGGCGCACTCTCTCGTGATATAAATCGTTGGGGTAGTAAGCCCCGAAGATCAGGCTATTGACCGAAGTCATTGCTCTCGCAGCGTGGCTTCGAATCAGTTTGATCAAAAAATTATCTATCCGTACAATCCTGGCCCTATTGTATAGGACCTCGTTCGGGTAAAATTTCATGTACTCAGATTCGGGTGTCCTATGTAGCCCCAGACACGTCCTGAGACATTGTCTCTCAAACACCCGAATCCTTTCCATTAAGCTGGCTCTCACATTGAACCAGACGGGACATCCATAGGCAACCATTGTCCTGATTAAGGCCATGTAGCAGATTACCTTCACCCTAGAATCAAGTTGGCTGCTATGAAACAGCCATCTTGTTAGAGCGAAAGCGCCCCGGGCCCTTGCCAGAGCAGCATCTACATGTTTGTCAAAATATAGATACTGATCCAGCACGATCCCAAGATATCTGACCACACTTTGTTTCGCCAGTGGACGCCCGTCCGGTCCTAATATTAAGAACCTGCGCCAGTTTTTTCTAGTGTCCCGAGAGGCCCTAGACAAAGGCGTTCTGAACAATATAGATTCTGATTTCTGGAAGTTGATTTTCAACTTCCAGTCATCACAATACTGCTGAATTTTTTCGAAGTCACGCTGCAGAAGAGTAACAATGACGTCGATCGTTGGACCTGATCTGTACGCGATTAGGTCGTCTGCGTACGCTATTGAATGGTGAAGAGAAACTAGCAGATCGCTTAGGTAAATGCTGAAAAGGATCGGCGAATTTACCGTACCCTGTTGCAGTCCATTTTTGATTTCAAATGTTTGGGTAGAAGTCACGTTGGCAATTTTCACTACGAACTTTCTACCTGTTAACATGTCAAAAATCATATATAGCAATGGTTTACTTATGCCCAGCCGACTGAGCTTGTAATAAAGACCTTCTAACCATACGGTATCGAAGGCTTTTTCCAAGTCAATCAGACAGGCACCCGTGCATTGGTTCTTGCATTTATTCCATTGGACATCCGACACAAGCTTCGACGCGGCATGAATAGTGTCATGCCCCGCTCTGAAACCGAATTGGTTATCCGGGATGATTTTATTGTCCTCAACCCATTTAGACAGAGCCCTATGGATCACCTTCTCGAAAACCTTGCTGATACTCGGAAGGAGACTTATTGACCGGAGATTTTCCGGGTTAGATGTGTCTTTACCCCTCTTGGGAATTGGTTGCACCACCGCTGTCTTCCAGTGCACTGGATAATATGCATTATTCAGTGCATTGTTGAACATGATGGTGTACCTCTCTACAGCCACTGGCGGAAGGTGCCTAAGCACAACATTGGATATACCGTCGACTCCCGCGGATTTTTTCTTCCTCAATGACTCGAAGATCATCCGAAGATCCTCCGTCGATATGAACAGGGTATTAACCCCCACATTGGCGATGACATTGTTTGCCATGAAATCTTCATTGAACCTTGTAAAACCAAGGTTCTCTGATCGCCAATGATCGATATCATTTCGAAGATAGAAGTGATGAAGCAGGGCTCTATCTTCCAGGTCGTGGTTCGGGCGAATACTATCATTCACCGTGTACACTTCCTGGAAGACAGCTCCCACTGTCGCCACCTTCTCCTGAGGATCCTCGATCATGAAGAAGTCGTCATCCAGGATGGCGCTCTCCGGATCGATGCTAACTGTTCGTAGCAAGCGTTCATTGTCTGACGTTCTCGGAAGCTTTAGATCCTGAATGTCATTCTGATTGTTTCTCCGAAATATTTTATTTATTTGCGGGAACATACTCGCGCTGTTGGATTTTACAGCACGAATTCTGTTGTTCCAATGCAAACTTACAGATATTCTGTAATTTTCCTTGATTAACTGTTGGATATTTTTAATCAGTGACTTCAGTGTCCTGACCTCCGAGTTTTGTCTGTCGGTAAACCGCCTGTACAAGAGTTTGAGTCTTGTTAGGAGTCTACTTTTCTGTCTGTGCAGTGCGTCGATTGTCGCGTTTCGGTATACGTTTGCGGTATCGTGCTGTCTTTGGCGTGGTATTGTACTGTTCATTGTCTGTTTAATGACATCGTCCATTTGTTTGAGATACCTGTCAATCTCGTAGTTTGACAGGTTCCTATTAGGCGGTGGAAAGGAGGCGCTCGAAGTGAACGCTCTCGTCAGGGAATTGGCAAACCGCGGCCAGCACACCCTACTGTAATCGTAGGGGTGCGTTTGGGCACACTCTGCCATCTCCGCGAACTCGTCAGGTACTGTGATCACGGCACATAGTCCGCAATGGTCACTGTCGTATACAATGGTCCGTAGACAGTTAATAGACCATTCGTTCGTGTCTGCCAGTCTCAGTCGAGAGTCTATTAGCATGAGATCCAGATAGGAGCCGCTCCTAGGATACGACGGACTATCCGTTGCGAGCAACTTGACTCTATATTCAATGCTGCGAAGAACCCACCAATGGCTTAGTAGGCTCCCCCTAGTGTTGGGAATGTTATTTCCCCAATCACCATGTTTGGCATTTAAATCGCCGGCCAGAATGTAAAAGTTTTCTACCGAGTTTAAGCGCAGAGATCGAAAAAGTATCTCGAGCTCTGCGATAAAAATATTGGGTTGAGGTGCTTCAGGTGCATAGGCTGATACAATGTACATTCTCTTTCCGTTTCGGAGAGGAATGCACACAATACAGGCCTCTAGCACCTGGAACCTCCGCACTTCACCGCTATATATGATTTATGTTTAAAATTGTTTTTAATAAAGATAGCAACTCCCCCGCCTTGAATAGCGTTGGGTCGGTCCCTTCTAATTATTTTATAAGAACTGTGCCGTATTTTGTGCTTCTGGTTTAGCTTTGTTTCGCTAACCAAGAGTACATCGGGGCTTTCGTCCTGCAACAGGTTAAAAAGTACGGCTCGTCGCTCGATCCTTATCAGTGAATTTACATTCACCGACAGGATCCTCAAGGGCCTCTCTACCAGCGTACCCATCACGACCTTAGGTGCGCTAGGCCCGGCAGAAGCGAGTAGATACTATCTACTCGGGTCGCCGTTTCCAGGATCTGTTGCTGGAGCTGCCCAATCTGCCCTTGGATTGCGAGCAAGATCGAACAGACATCCACCTCGGCCACCGGTGCCTTAGAGACAGGCACTGGGGCTTTAGGAACAGTCATGGGCTTTTGTACCGTCTTTCCCGAACCTGCCGCCATTTGGGCGTAGGTCAATTGGGATGTGACGGCTGGTGTTTGAAAGCGACCCGAGGGACGCTCCTCCTCGACCTTCTGCTTACGGGCCAGGTTTTCTTTCTTGATGTCCTGGAACTTAGGACATCCCCGATAGTTTGCAGGGTGCCCTCGGTTCCTACACAAGACACACTCGAGCTGCTCTCTATCCGCCACCTTGTCTTTCCCAAGGTCGCATTCCTCGTTCTTGTGGTTCTTTGCACACTTAACGCATCGAGGGTGCATTTCACAGTTCGACGCGGCGTGCCCGAACCTTTGGCAGCGGATACATTGCAAAATGTTTCCGCTCCTCTTTAATGTTTCCCATGTGACAGTCTGGGACGCTAAGGTGGTGATAGTCCTTAACCTCTCCAGCTTGCTGCTGGGTGTGAGCTGTACCAAGAAGAAGGGAATAACTCGCTTCTCCCGTCGGGAGCTCACCGTAGTGAATGGCTTAACCCCCACGAATTTGAGGTCGTCACTCTCGAACTCTTTGAGCTCTGAGAGCATTTCCTCGGGGTCTGCAATCGACTCCACGCCTTTAAGGAGCATTGTCCGCAACCTCTCAGCCTTCGGCGTGAAGGAGAAAAACTCCGTTGTGGACTCCTTTAATAAGCTTTTTATACGCTTATGCTGCTCCAGTGTCTTGCACCGAACAGCATAGCGTTTTTGGCCTAAAAATTTGATTTCAAAATTGCCTACACTAATAGCATACTTACAGAGATCGATGGTCTCTCGTAGGGCCGTGGTATAGGTGAAGATGGGTGGCACTTTCTCCTTTATAGGACGTTGCTGTTGCTTCTGCTGCTGCGGCTGTTGTTGTTGCTGCTGCTGTTGCGGCTGCTGTTTCTGCTGCTGCTGTTGCGGCTGTCGTTGTTGCTGCTGTGGCTGTTGTTGTTGCTGCTGCTTTTTCTGCGGCTGCTGTTGTTGTTGCTGCTTTTGCTGTGGGGCGGCTGTTGCCTGTTCTAAATCCCTCTTCTTTATCTGCTTCAGCTTATCAACTACGGCCTGCAGCTGGGCACGTAGGATACGCTCTTTCTCTTCCAGTTCGCTACGCTCTTCCTCCGCAGCCGAATATAAAAGGGGGGCAAAGGGGTTATTGTCCCCCGTGTAGCGGCCTTCCCTACCATAGGAAAGGTAGGCAGTATCCGCTTCCACGGGGATCGCTGGTTTTGGTTGTTGTAGTCCAGCTGCTTTCGACGTTGATGGTGTTGGTGATGGCGCCCCTTTCCTCGCTTCGACCTGCAGCTTTTCAGTCGAAGCAGTGAGGGAGGGGCGCTTAGTTAGATCGGGCTTCTTGTTGGCCCTTCTCCGCCTCTTCATGACGACGGTCGGTGTTGCGAAATCGGATGATAAATAGCCCCACCTTCTGCCGGAGGTCTTTTTGCATGCATAAAAAGCATTCAATCCTTTTTCCATCCGTTCCTCCAACTTCCTTTTCCAGGAAAGTTTGGAGTCAAGAATGGTGCCTAGATACTTGGCTTCCGCTTTGAGTTTGGGGGTGCAAATATCGGGATTTTCCCTTTCCTGGTGAACAAAACTAGCTCAGTTTGCGGGGGGTTTATTCTCAAACCGTTATATCCTGCCTATGAGAAGAGTTCCTTCAACGCAGATTCCATTAGTTCACTGATAGTTGGTAGAAATGTACCTTTTATCAAGATAACTAGGTCATCCGCGTATGCTGTTGTCTTTGTGCCTTTCTCCATGAAGGTTTTGTTAACTGTAAGAAGCAGTAGGGGGAGAGAACTCCACCCTGTGGTGTGCCTCTAGTTGTCACTTTCCTTATTGAACTGTGTCCAATGTCTGCTTTGATAATTCTGTTATTTAACATATTTTCAATCTAGATTACAAGGGATTTGCCTACTTTTATGTCCCCTAGAGCTGTAATTATGTCCTCTGTGTTTACGTTGTTGAAGGCTTCCTGTATTTCGAGGAAGGCTACCATTGTAAATTCTTTTATATTCAATGAGCTCTAAATTTCACGAACAACATTATGCAGAGCACTTTCCATTGATCTGCCTTTAAGGTAGGCGTGTTGAGTGTTGCACAAGGTGTGTGAGTTTATGAGTCCTCTGATGTATAGGTCAAGGAGTCTTTCCAATTTTTCAATAGAAACGACGAGAGACTAATTGGCCTATAGTTCTTTGCGGCAGTATGGATTGGTTTACCTGCCTTAGGTATGAAAACTACTTTATTTCTTTCCACTGTGTTGGGATGCACCCCGCGTCCAAGCAATTGGAAAAAATGCTTCCGAGATGGGGTACGGTGTGGGTCTGTGTTTTTTGAAGCATACCTGGCAAGATATCGTCCGGCCCCGGAGATTTAAAAGGTTTGAACTTTATCCGTTGTAATAATTTCGTTTATTACTTCTTCGGTTGTGTGAACCGTAGGAACCGCCGTCTCGAAGTGGACTGTGGTTTCAGGGGTTTTACAACTTGGGAAGTGGGTTTCAGTCAGCAGTTCTAGGGATTCCTGATTGGATTCTGTCCAAGAACGATCTGGTTTAAGGATGAATCCCGGGGCGCAGCGGTCCTTGGATCTTTCTGAGCCTTACGGCTTCGTTGAGATTCTCTATTGATTAGCAGAACTCCCGCCAGAATTTAGACTGTGCTGCTCTTGTTTTGCTCTTGTATTCATGGAAGCTGGATTTGTAGTTATTCCAGTCTTCGGATCTTTTGGTGATCTTTGCTCTATTGAAAAGAGTTCGGGTCCTGGTCCTGAGTTGCTTTAGCTCTGAGGCCCACCAGACTGCGTTGGTTTTCTTGCGAGCACGTTGCAAAGGTCGGGATTTGCTGAAATCCGCTTTCAGAATTCTCACAAGGCTTTTGACTGAATTCTCCATGTAAGTTGGGTCGGGGTTATTAATGGCTTGTGGCGATACTAACCTGTTGGCAACTAGGTTTGAGAAAAGATACCAGTCTGTCTTCTGAGCGTTTCTGAAAGCTCCACGTGACTATGGACGCAGAACAGATAAGATTGGTGCCAGAGAAATTGGACGTCCAGTCCAAACTTCTGACTGCTTAAGCATCAAACATTTAAAGTTTACATCAGTCAGTGGACAACGTAACATCTCCGATGGGAAAACTTGAGATAACCCAGCAGGAATTTTTTCGTACACGCCTAGAAAAACTCGCCAACAGACCCTGATGTCGACGTACATCCTCTAACTAGTAAAGCTTCCTTAGAAGTTGATCTAACTACGAGGCCTGTCTTGCATTCTACACACGTTAATGTAAATTCGAAGTCTATTATCACCGCTCAAGCACCCGGTGCAAAGCCTCAGGAGCCAGCTATCGAGAATATACCGCCGCGCCGTTTCCACACGTGTCCGTAAAGTCACGAGAATTCGATGAAAAGACATCATGGCGCACTTTTTATCTACATTTTGAGACCGTAGCCAGAGTTAATGGATGGACCGGAAACTTGAAAGGTCTCTATTCGGCCTTTAGCTTTAGTCTACTTTGAAACTATGTCCACCGATGTTGGGGACGACTTCACCCCCTTAGAGACCGCGCTGAGATGACGTTTCGGTGATGAGTTCGAACAAGCAACATCACACTCGCAACTTCGAGGAAGAGCCCAAAAACCAAGATAAATTTTCGGCAAATTAGCTACGGATCTCCAACGTTTAATGGATTTGGCGCTCCCAGACAGCCTGGAGCACGCTTAGAAACGAATTGAATTGGGCCAGTTCATCGACGGGATTTTTTATGATTTTGTGTGCGTGATTCGGCCCCCGAATCGTTGGAAATAGCGTTGTCCTTGGCAGTTCGTGCGGAAGCTAACTTAGCCGCAACACGGCAGAATCGTCGAAAAGTACGCGTCCCAGAAGTGGACTTCAAAATTCATACTCTGTATGTACATTTCCAATACAACACCTTAATGACATGGAAACAAAAGAGTTACTGTGAACTACAACCAACGCAAATTCAGTGGAATCTCTCAAATCCTATCTAGGACAACCATCCCCGGAGAGTAGTGAACGAACATCTTCTATACAAACCATCTGCACCCCGTCCAGATTGTGTGACAAACACCAAAAGAGCGTACACTCCGAACCTTCACGAATTTAAAAAAAAAAAGTCTCTTGTCTAGGCATCTTTGACGGGTGCCACCCGTTCTATCATCCATCCTCAACTTATCCGGCAAATGGTCACCAGCCCGGCCATATCTTCTTCGCATTCCATTATGTAGACGGCCACAGGCGAGACGACGCCAGTGACAGGAGTCCTACAGGCTACGCTTCGAATTAGCCAACAGCGATTTTGTCAACCCGTATATGTAGCAGCAATCTCAGATGAGTTTATCGTAGGTTTAGATGCGTTGCAAAGATGTCCGACCAATGATGAAATAATTTTTTTAAAGAGCTCGACCAGGCAGGACGATATCCATGTTACCCTGCATCTAGCAACGTCGGCACCCGAAGACGAACCTCTCTACGTCAAGGTCTTGTTTCTTCACCAATAATCTTCGATGGCCGACTTTATCTACAAAGTATCCAAAGACGAGATTTTCGTGCAGATCACAAACACATCGGCACAAGACATGGTAATTAGCGAAGTCGAACTCATTATTCTGTTCGAGACTCAATCGAAGCTGTTCTACTGCCGCACTGTTGAAAATGATGAAGCCACCGCATGAGATGATAAAGAAAACTACTTTCTCCACTTAACAGCAGAAGAAAAGACGAGCTTGATAACCCTAATTCCTCGAAATATTAAACTTTTTTCAAAATCGATAGGAAGGACTACGGTCAGCCGACACCAAATCGGTACACTTAACACAGCGCCGAATAAACAATCTCCCAGAAAATTACCCATCAGTAGAAGGGAAAAAGGACATGAAAGCGCAAAATATTGTTCAGCGCTCCCAAAGTCCTTAGTGATCACTTTTTCTTGTACGAAAAAGGACCGGTCAATTCGCTTTTGTATCGATTATATAAGATTTAATGAGGCAACAAAGAAAGATTCATATCCTTTATCCGGAATCGATCTGACATTGGAGGCATTGGAGGATCATCCTGGTTTGCTACGCTGCAATTGCGCTCCGGATTCTGGCAAGTTGATCTAAATGATGTGATCATTCACGTCAGAACATCCGCCGAACTACTTTATTATTTAGAAACCGTGTTTCAACGCTGGTCTTCGCCTGCATTCAGAAAAGTGCTAACTGGGGAAACGAGAAGTTAGTTTCTTGGGATACATCGTGTCCGGCATTGGTATTGCTGTTGATCCTGAGAAAGTATCCGTCATAAATTAAACGTTGTTCTGCTTAGTACTTTGACGCCTTTTTGAGTCACTTAAAAAAAAAGTAAGAAGAATCGGGCAAAAGAAAATCTTCAAAAACACCAAGCTAAAGTATGAAGACATGTAATCCCTTAGTCCTCAAAAACTTTTACAACGTTTGCGGTATTGGGACTTTCATTGGACCTGCCATTGAAGCTTATTGAGGTCTCTTACATGCCAATTTATGATCGCGAACAGTACAAACTTTAACAAACGATAATCGGTTCCTGCTCGGGCGCCAGAAAAATACAATACGATATCGTAAATCTGATTTAGATTTCGTGACGGGACAAGATTACCACATCCTTGGTACATGTTTTTCGCTTGCTAATTAAGTTAGGTGAACTTTTTTTTCTCTATAAGACGTAACGACCCCACTAAAACGTTTCAAGACATCGAATAGAAAATTGGATATTCCTCAAGACAATTAAAAGAAAACTAATTGACAAATGGTAAAGTAAACGAGGCACAAAAGCTACACAGCAAAGAAATTTGTGTTTCACCGAGCTTAAGGTTCATTTTGCACCATACATGTAATGAAAAGGGGAAGTTGTAAAATAATCGAAAGATATCTGGATTGCAGACGAAAACACCACTTCTAAACTAGGTCTTCACCCAGAAAATTTAAAGGAACAATGAGGCAGATAACGAAAGGACCAAGCCACTTATCATTTTTCCAGCCAGGGAGCCAGTCCAGATTTGCAATTCTTCCGCATCCACCATAATCTTCTGATTCTTGTCCATCGGTATTATTTTACCCACAGACTGGAGACATTTCACCGGTGGAAAATATTGTATATCGAAACCGATCGGAATCAATAAAATCTTTTGAGGACTATATAGCGTCAGTATGTCAAGCCTTCTGTAAATAGGAATAATAGAGCTTGAATCACGTTTAAATATATTAAATTTAACTGCAAATTCTCTTCACGCTAAAGATCTAGAAAGAAATTACTTTAATTTGTCATCTCCTTAGAACCAGTCCAAGTCATCTGGTTTTGAATTCCGTCTCTTCACTGACATCACTAACAAGCATCCACGAACACCCCGAACAGTGCATCGGCTTCGTCATGCGACGCTAATGCACATCCATATTACATTTCGTCTACGTTTGCCCTCCGGTGGCTAATTAGAAAAATTTTAAAAAGTTCGCAATGCTAATTAAAATCAAATTGAATATCGAATTTCCTTCGAAAACGCTGCAAGCTGTCAAGCGGGCGATTCTGCAACGGTAGATCATTCGTTTCCTTTTTTTCGCGTCCATTCTCCTTCAATTTAAAACGAACCTGGAAAGCATTATTACCGCTATATCCGATTTCATCCATAATTTAAACTTTCCACCTTTACGGCAGTAACCACGCGTCCTTCTTCGTCCCCATAGAACCCATTTCAAACCCTCCAAAGGATTATCGCCGAAAATGTCCAAAATCATATTGCAAACACAATAAAAAACGATAAACTCAACGCACCGGTCCTACAGCGTGATGAAGGGTGCGTTGTTTTTTGAATGCAATAAAAAATAGGAAAGAAAAAACGCAAACACCTTAACGCCCATAATTCCAACGCGCCATTCAAGTCGCATTCAATTTTATTTGTTACCCATTCCAGTTCCGGGCAAAGTATCCATTTACCGACTTAGTTGTAACCTTTTGTACAACTTGACAACGACATCAGCGCTTCTACAACGACCGCAATAAAATCGTGCAGGCACCTGCGGCCTCAATTAGAGGACGCTTCGCTCGCGCAACGCGAATCGACTATATCCACCAAACACGGAAAAAGAATTCTCCGTAAAACTTAATGCGATTCATTAATTAGAATGTCTTACCCGGACGATGAGAATGCTTGGCGCTTAGCGCGGTGACGCGAAAGCAGCAACTACAGTGGAAAAGGTGCCGAAAGGGTTGAGGCCATGGATTGAGTTCCTGGACATGTCGTTGTCGCGAGTATAATTCAATTTGAACATAATTGCGAATGTCCAAGACAGGATCTAGGAAGATGCATTTTGAAAAGGGTATCACTACCCATCCACCTCATGCTCCCGAAGAGTTAAAGAAAATACTGAAAAGACTCAATCCTCTCGGGAGTTAAAGAGCTGCGGTGTATAATTGCGATTTTCCCCCATCGCTTTATCATGACGGATTAAAATTTCAAGCAGAGGTTGAATTATGGGGCAAATGTTTCGTTATTAATTACCCACCACACCTTGATGCAAAAATTTTACTTTTGGGGTTGCTCTTGACTGACGAGCCGTGGTCGGAGGTTTTCCGAGGATGAGCAGGTATGACTATGGTGTCCTATGAGCGCTTTAAAGCCGTAGACTATTTACTGGTTCAATCAAAAATCTGCGAATTCATGTTGGAAGGATTAATTTGTAATTTCGCTAAAAGCATTGGATGGGGTTGAAGATGAAGTTGTAATCAAAAATCTTTTGTGAAGAAGCGGATGAAACGACGTGGCTTTATTAGTTGATTAAGCTTTGACTGCTTGGATACTAATGCTTATAGATATTTGGTTGAACCTGACTCGTACAGTTCCGATAGAAGAAGGAGGCGAGCATCTTAGTTCGTTAAGTTCAGGGAAATTTTGGCAACACTACTACGGTTTTTTGGTATGAGGAGATTGCGATCAAATTTTAGTCTCACAGCATATCAAAGGCATGTCCTTTTGAAAACATTTGCTTTTACTTGAGGACAAAGCAAATTCGACAAAACGGCTTGAATTAGCATGACCTTAAACCTCCTCTAGTGTATGTAGGTGGCATGAATAAATTCATAATTTTGAGAAAACAATGAAGAGCCATAGATAAAGTTCTACCTGAAAGTCTTGGCTAGCCATAGTGATGTACGACATGTCATAACAACAAAACATACTCGTATACCATATGTATCATATGCACTGATAACCGATTATAATCTGTGTTCTTGGTTTGAAGAAGGCTCCATCGATGGTTCCTTGTTTTCGCATGTTGACAAGTGAGTTTTTTGGATTCCTTTCGAAGATGGCCTTAGTGTAACTCGTTATTTTATTGGTAAGGAAAAGTCATTACCATTTTGGGTGAGGACCTAAAATGTTTCAGTGTTACTTTGCTCAACTTGCCAGCTTTGAAGAGGCACGTTCAAAACAAACAGCACTCTTTCCCATGGACATTGTCACGCTTTCTGGATTTCCTAGGCTAAAACCGAATATGAGCGAAATTCGTGTGCCCTCTTTTAAAACGTTCATAATTATTATATTTTTTTAATTATTATAATTTTTTTATAATAGCGAAGGTATAGTTAAAGTTGTTGTGTCTACTTTAAGGATTCCGTATAAGGCCAGTACGGTATTTGTAAGTTAATTAAAATATTCATGCTAGAATGAAATGAAAAAAAAAGGAATATATGCCATATTAAAGACCTAGGCGTTTATATTTAGCTAATTATTCGTGAGCCGACAATAGACGAAGGGCAGCGTTCATCGGCGGTCATCTCCAAAAGCTTAAGAAGCTCGAGCCGCATTCCGTTTGCACCTGTTTCGATATCCGTATCATATATATTCATCTAAGCCGAGTCGATGGACGACTGAACTGCCTTCGTCCTGAATAAATGGTTGCTTTTCCCTTGCAGGGAAATTTGGTGACTCTTATATGTCTATTTCATCTTTGCAAACCTTTAGGTGGAACTTTCGAATTTCATTTATTTATCCTCGAGAAAGTTGTGGTATAACTACCCTTATGTTCGTTAACATCATAAGTAGCTGCAGCTCTGAGGTATATCCTAGCTTTAACAACATTTTGCTTCGTCCGCAAAAATCGCCTCACCATCTTGAAGTTTATGATTTATGATATTACAAGCACAGGGCTCAATAAATATAAATTAGTACAGCAGAACCAACATACTGGCCCACCGAAATGAACAAAATACTCGACTTTATAGAAGCGTTTCAAGCACAACCTTTACCACCAAACATGTCTTAACTTTCATCCGACCACAATCACCTCACAAAACCAGTCTACCCAACTAACTACAACCTTAGACTTTGTACAAAAAAACTTTAAATACATCATTACTTCAGATCTTCAACTCAATATCCTTTTCAAGTCGCCTACCAATATAGAAAGAGCAATCATACTTTTGAATGATAGTACAATGTACTTAACGCAACGAGTAAGAACTCTTACCATAATACCCCCCAATATATATTAACGAAAATTAATGAACCGTGGCAATTATAAATACTCGTAAGACCACAAAAGAATTAGGAATTACTGCAAGACCACAAGAACAAACCTTTAATACTTATGTATCTATCAAAATTGACTCCAACATTATGAACAAATGACTCCCTACCGAAAGCAAGGAAAACCTGAAGCCAACTACGAGTATTTTACATCAATAAGAACTGTCTGGACATGCCCTAAAATTCATTAGAAATAATTATGATGTTATTAGGAGCGCAACTAAGTTCTCTTTGTTTTTTTGATGAAAATGCATCTTTATTGTGAAAAAAACGGTTACAAATGAATCATTCAAAATATGGCCCATCTTAACTTTTTAATTTTTTCCAATCTTTCTGGCAGAGCTCGCATACCGTCACGGTAGAAGTCTTCGTCTTTTGAGGCTATCAGTTAAATTCCCAAACTTCCCCACACCGAAACATAATATAATTTAATTCTATTGATGCAGGTCACCCGCCATACTAGTAATTCCACGCATAGGTATAGGGTTGCACAGAAGAGTGTTGCAATCCACAGCCCGGATAAATACGCTCATACAGCATCTGGCAAACATCCGCCGATCGTGGCGATTTGTGAAATTACATGTGCTCGCTTGTGCACCTGAATCATCAGAAACACAAACCACTGTAAATACCATAAGCTAGCCGTTAAGAGAATATTATACTGCAAGTCAGTCTAAAAGTAGAACCAATAAAGGACAGTTGGAAAACTTGGAAGATCTTTTTTTTTTAAAACCCCTTTATATTAAAGTTAAAAGTGCTATCCACGAATCAAGCCATTTTGAGATGTCTTCATGTGAGTGGAACTGCTGATCAGTCAGACCATGTACCATCGATCGGAACAAGTGATAATCGGAGGGCGCAATATCTGGGGAATATAGCGGGTGGGATAGGACTTCTCATTTGAGCGTTTCTAAATAGGTTTTAAGGTTTTCGGCTCAATCGCATCAATTGAGTTCGATACCGTTCCCCGGTGATGGTTTCGTTTCGTTTCAACAGCTCATAATAAATAACACCGCCCTGATCTCACCAAATACACAGCATAGCCTTCGCAGCGTGAATATTCGACCGAGCCGACGACGTAGAAGCTTGATCAGGCTGTCCCCATGATTTTTTTCTCTTTAGGTTGCTGTAATGTATCCATTTTTCATCACCCGCAATGATGCGATGAAGAAAACCCGTCCTTTTTTGTCGCCGGAGCAGTTGTTCACAGGCGAAAAAACGACGCTCAACGTCTCTTGGTTTCAAATCATAAGAAACCCAAGTTCCTTGCTTTTGAATCATTCCCAACGCATGCAATCGCTTGGAAATAGCTTGGCGGGTAACTCGTAATACTGAAGCAAGCTCATCGAGCAATGCCTCCAATTCAGCGCCTTAGGAGATTTTTGGCCTTCCTTCACACGAACGGTCGTCAACATCGAAATCACCGTCTTTGAAGCGACGGAACCAATTACCAAACTTAGAGCAGCATCTCCGTAAACTTTTTGATGCTCTTCAGTCCCCGTTTTCTTCGAATGAAAGAAGAAGAACAACACTTCCCGCAAACGACGATTATTTGGTAAAAAATCAGACATTTTCATACAACCAATAGTATATGACGCAAAAACAAGATCACTAATGTGTAAAAGCGGTTTGTTTACCAAATGTCTAAGTTTGGTTCATGACGTTTTGGATACGTCACAATCGACCAGCACTTTCTACTGGAGCCATCTCTCACCCAATATATTTCGAAAAAGATCGCCAAAGTGAAAACTAACCCCAAGTCTGACAAAGACCCAATAAAAGCTGATAACTAACGAGATATTTATTTGTTACGAGCCATATCAAAGCTCCTGGAAAACATTATTGACAGGACTACTACCAATACTTGACCAAAACAGAATCACAACTAATCAGCGCTTAAACCCAATCGAGCTTATATAACAGTACTATACAATACAACAGACACACAGGGTTATTAACAAAATATAAAGAGATTTAGGGCACAAGGGAATGCCCAGTACTTCTCGATTTTTCTTACGCTTTGGAGAAGGTCTAGAACTTTTCTACGAGTATAAGTCAAACAGAACACTATCACAGAATTTTACTCTCTACCTAAAAAGTTTTAGGTCAGCGGCTCTTTTTTGTAAAGTAAGGAGACGAATGCTTTGGATGAAGGGCAGTCCAAGTAGGCATTCAAGAAGGAAGTATCCTCGACGCACTATTCTAGCGCGTACATAGGATTTCCGACAACACAATGTTCTATGCCAGACACATCCGCTGACGATACGATCATCGTTCAAACTAGTAATGATCAAACAGGCGCACTCAAAAACTTTAAGGACATCTTAAAAATACCATCCAATGGTTCATAAAATGGGGTATACAAATAAAATTGTAATTCGCAATGTCCTAGGCGACAAGGAGCGCTCGGTGATAATAAAATCCGCTGCGTTTATGTATTAAAACCCGCCTGTGGCAACAATATTAAATTACGCATTGTACTCGACGCCAACTTCTAAGTTATTCATTAATTTTGTGATAGGTCTCTAATCAACAAGGGTACCAAATGGGAAGGTAGTACTTTGGGTAAGCCATTCGCACCCATGCACCACATGCAGTCGATAAAGAATTTCGAGAGAGCTCGAATGAGATGCTGTCCAATGTCCTGTGTTCTCTGCGTCCAATTTTAGTGATTTTACTTGGCTCCACTTTGCCTGAGATATGTATATTCGCGCCCTATTAACAGCCAAGTAATGGAACGAGCTCATATTCGCTAGTCAGAATGTTGGAACATTTTGAATGCACGAGAATTGTTGGGTGTCTATTGTAGAGGGAAAATCTGGTTAATGGATCAAAAGATAAATAAAACTATGATCTAACGTCCCGTAATAAAGTCCGTAAGCTCAATTCATTTTTTCCTAACTTTATCTCGGTCAAATATCGGTGATTTCCACAGTCTTGATGGGAATGCCTATGAGACATTTGCTTCAATCAGAATTCGAATTCGAATAAGAGTATTCACAGTGATTCATCCATCTTCTGGCTGGTCTGACTGATAGTACATTATTCTGGGAATCTAATATTCTAAAACTAAACTAATCTATTCTAAGACTGGGTTGTTATTGTAAATAAACTACCTCTTACTGTGGACTGTGGGGTTAATTTTTCATCTGCTTATTATCCTTATCACATTTTGATCGCCCATTTTGGGAACTTTTCCTCTTTCGTGTTGTTTTCACATATAAGATATCTGTTTAGCTTGACCGTCACCTTCATTACATACATTTAACATATGTAGTCGAATAGTCGATCATTGAAAAAGCCCTTCGGAGTCAATAAGACCCATTGCAAAGGACGTTGAAGTTTCGGACGGCCTAATCTGTCGACTTGTTCACGATGATCTTCGCTATAAATTGTATGTTACGCGCAGAGGACAGTTTGTGTCGGCGCAGGCTCGGAGACAGAGAGCTCAAGACCAAAAAATCAACAGCAAAAATGACAGATGGCTACGTTAAGATCTCAGAGGTTCTTTGTATTATGTACAGTTGTGGGAAACGAAGGATATATTATGCCGCCTCATTTCTTTTCTTAAGAATTTCGGGTTAATGCTGCTGCTTAAATCGAAGTTTTAGAAAACGTTGTGAAACTTTGGACTGATAACGTACGCAGGAACAAACCATATATATATTCAATCAGGACTCTGCTTCTTCACACAAAGCGATGGCGATACAAGATTGGATGGTCAAAAATGTCCATGACTACATCACCCCGAACTTGTCGCCTCGTAGCACCCTGGATGTTAGTCCCCTGTATTATTATGTATGGGGCGTAGTTAGACGTGAGACCAATAAATATCCTTATGAAAAATATAAACAATCATTTACCTAAGTTGGGTAGGTAAAATGCGGTATTTAAAGTAGCATTGTAAAACGGATGTTTTCATGGTCTATGATTATCTTTGAAGATAAAAAACAATGAGTTTCAGAAGTTTGTTGTTCTAATCTCATTTGAATCATATAATTCACTAGGACTCGCTTGAGGTAAGTCTGTTACAGATGTCGTGATCGGCGAGGAGTTTTCCAGCATCAGCTTTGTAGGAACACGGCTGTTTAGGATCCCTCTCTAAGCTTCCAAACGATGGGAAATTTGTTGACAGATGCCCAAGCTTAGTGTGTGACGTTTCGGGTCTAAATTTCTGCTCAACAAGTTCTTTAGCGCCATCTATTTGAAGGCGACGAACATAGATTTGAACACTTTATATAAAACGATCGTAATGGGACCAATCAGTATCTTGGTTATTGCTATTAAAGCCGTGATGATCGGTTTGATTTCGTTGACCGAATCTTTGAATTTGCGATATCCTTGACAAATATTTCAAATTTTATGTTGCCTTTTACTGTTGCGGAACATGTACCCCTAATTTGGGTGTTGTATACCACTCATCTGTTCCATCATCGTTATGAATCAGACTTTTGTTACTGCCTTGTGTAAACACCGGGCGTCGTTGTTGTCAGATCTATTTTGCAGCGCAGAGCGAACAGTCAAGTAAAATCAATCAGTCTTTACTACGCATCGCCTGCTTGAATAAATCGTTTCTGCGCGACACTACGCCCGCCCACCTAATATCAGTCATTACCGCGGCGTTCCTTCCCCAATCCAACCAGCCATTTCCTGTCTAGGCATGGCACATTCACTTTTCCTTTGCATAACTTACCTCTAATCGCAACTGTGAAACCGCAAATTTCTTCAACCGAACTATTCGGAAACTATCGACTCCCAAGTCCGGAATAAGACTTTGAAGTCACACTGCCTCCCGTTGAGCGCTTAGTAATTACCTCACATGGGAGTGGCACCTGGTACAATATAATTCTAGTTTTCAAAATGACTTTTCCAACGATCAAAAGAAACTGGCACTCGTTTCTCTGCATTGAGTCGTGACGGATTTCAACGGCCGACGAATTAACAAACACTTCATTAGCATGCAAATAAGTGATTTTGTTTTTTGCCGAAAAATTATGTATATTTGACGGTATGGAGCAGACAAATTAAACAATTTTATTGAGTTTCACTTTTACGACCTGGAATTTCAATTATTTTGACTTTTTTTGAAAATGAGTGCATCCTGGATCTTGTGTCCTGGTTTTATGGCATTTTTTAACGATCAAAGTTAAATTGAAGCATAAAATTATAAGCGCGCGGTAGTAATTTCGAGTTAAATTATGTGTAAGGGTTAAAGTAAATATTTGGGAAGTGACTAGAGAGTGCTTCTTTTCTTGTTTCGATGATGAATCCTTTTTTTCTATGTGGAGTACCCTCGGCTCCCTGAGGTGTTGTATAGTTTCATCGTCGTCGTTTCGACGGAAAAATCGTAAACTCATCGCAGTTTTATTTATGGGATGCACGAGTGTTGCTGGTTCACAGCTTGTGTCATCAGGGGACGAGGTCGATAAGCGGGAGTTCGAGCGACGGGGTTATGTGATGGCTTTCAGATGTTGCATTCGCGTGATTGCTGGGTTACATGGCTCGAGTGATGGTTGTGATGGAATGCGAGGCGTTGAGATTGACGCCTAATACACATTGGTAAGTGGCAGATGTGTTCGGATTAATATGAGATATGGTCGCGATAAAATATGGGATGTCAACGTTCGCACTGTTGCTACTGTATGGGCAATAAAATTGTTGATATAAGTGAAATCGTGACGAGTGACAGATGGGAAGCGATATTCATACAATACTTCCAACGTACTGGAGGAACTTATTTACCGGTTATTCATAAAGCTATTCCTAAAAACTGAAGTAGAATGACGATAAGCCCAATTTGATAAACCATGCTGTGATATAAACCCCCATATCTAGGTCTGAAATAGAGCGGATAAATTGAATTTCAGAAAAAAGTACATACAGAGGGTGCACCTTCTCAAGAACTTAATAACGAGCCGAAGAAAAGTGATTCGAAGTTGATAGTAAAGTCTATTTTCAAAAATCTTGCGCCGATATGAGCCAGCTTTTTCTCATATCCTTGGGAACTCTATATCCTTCAGAACTATTTTGTTGTGCTTAGTATATATCAATTTAATGGAATCTTTATTCAATAAGTTGGGTTACGTTTTGCGGTCAGTTTAAGGTGAGTTTGTATTGATATACAAAATTGATAAGTTCCTATTGAAAAACGTAGTAAAGAGCGATTTTTTTAATGTTTGGTTTTTTAGTGTTCTACTTTCGACAGTTCACTTATAAATTGTGACATATGTTGATGTCAATCATACAATGCTAGCATTGCTGTTTTATAATGGAGTCATACTTATTGAATTTTTTATAATTATTGAATTTTAATATCAAAATTCATGTTCGGTCAAAAACACTTTTTACATACTTCGACCAATTTACGGTGGCCATATTCGACCTACTAACCAAAAACTTCAAACCATAGTGACTAAATTTCGTGCCAATTTCACGACATTGAAAATCAAGCTTATTACATGAATGTAAAGAATACGTGCAGAGAAAAACATTGTTGCTGTATCCACCAGTATCAGTGAAGTACGTGAATGGTCTATTCGGAACAATTGGAATCGTTTTACTTGACTACGTGAAATATTTATTTTTTTTAAGGATCTTGGTATAAAACCTTACAAAATACATCTAGTCCGAGAACTGAAGACGAACGACCTGCCACAGTGTCGAATTATAGGTGAGTGGGCCTTAAAATAGCTGGAGGAAGATCTTTTATCGAGAAATTGTCTTCAGCGACGATGCTCATTGCTGGTAAAATGGATATGTAAGCTGCCGATTTTGGTCCGGTGAGCAACCTCAGGCAATACAAAATTATCAATGCATCCGGAAAAAATACTCGTTGATGCAGTTTATGATCCGGTGGAGTCATTTGGCTCTATTTTTAGTTTTGAATTACTTTTTTACTTAATAAAAAAGAAGTTATTTTGAGTAATGGAAAATTTTGTGTGGACCTTCACAAATTTTTCTGTTAAGTGGAAAAGATGATATTCGTCAAGTGGCTGCCGTCAGTGTTGATAGATATTTGTGCCCGTTTTATCGCATTATCTATGACTTTCCGCAAGATTTTCGGCGATAACTGGTCACATTCTTGTCGAATATTCTCCTTAAGGGTGATTGTCTGGGGCTTGTTGGCATAACCCCGCGACTTCCAGTAGCCCCAAAGAAAGAAGTCTGGGATAGTTAAATCGGCCGATTTTGCTGGCCATGCCTAATCGTCAAAACGGGAGTTTACCCGACCAGGAAACGCTTCCTTCACAATATTCATTGTGGCTCATGCTTTGTGTGCGGTTGCACCACATCCACATGTTCATCAAGCTCCGCTCATCCAATTTCGGCAATAAAAAGTCGTTTATCGTGGCCCTGTAGCATTCACCAGTAACAGTGATCGTATAGCCGATGTCGTCCACAAAAAAATACGGCCCAATCCCTCCTCCCGCGTGAACGCCGCACCACACAGTGGCTTTGAATGCATGTAATAGCTTTTCGTGCATCAAAAGCGGATTTTCAGTAGCCCAGAAACGAAGATTTTGCTAATTGATGTAACCGCTGAGTTAGAAATGCGTGTCGTCGCTCATGATTTTCAACACAAGATCGTCCTCTTCGTTAAGGTTAAGGATGACTTGACAGTAATTTACTGGCGATTGACGGTCAGCAGGCATTAACTGAGGCACTGTTTGTACTTTGCACGGGAACATGTGTAAGTTTTTCATTAAAATTTGCTGTATGGTCCATCTGGTTATGCACAATTGCGTGGCCCGTCGTCTGGTTGATGTTTCTTCGTTCGCAGCGACATCGGTAGCCACTGCCGCGATATTCACGGCTGAACAACCAGTCCGGTGGCGGCCATGCCCTGAATTGTTTCCTGTGGTTCCAGCCTATTCGAGTCGAGTATGTACCTAAGCGCGGGAATGTTTTCCAATTGGCCAGGCACGATTAAAAAATCGACGTCGAAATTCACGCTTTGCTAACATCACCGACCGATTATTCCACCCTCTTGGGGAGTTTAGCGCTTTATTGCATATATATTTGTACGAGGGTGGTCCGATAAGTACTTAGCCTACAAAAGAAAAACAAAAATTTTGGAGAAATGGCGATTTATTTTTCAATATAGTCTCCTCTTAGCTCGATACACTTGACCCAGCGATGCTTCAACTTCTTTAACCCGTCTGAAGAATACGTTTGCTCGAGGTCTGCAAAGTAGCCCTCCGTGGCGGCAATGACCTCCTCATTTGACTGAAATTTCCGCCCGGCGAGGGACTTTTTCAAGTTTGGAAACAAAAAGCAGCAGTTCGTAGCCTAATTCGACCAATTTGGCCGTGGCGAGGGCGGAGGTATGAGCCGGTGCGTTATCATTCGTTTCTTCGATTCGGCGTCGAATCGGCCCAATATTTTTACACAGCCCTGTGACCGTTTTGCCCTTCTCCAGGTAGTCGATGTGGATCACACAGAAAACGGTGGCCATCACCTTTCCGGCCGATGGGACAGTCTTCGCCTTCTTCGGAGCACGTTCGCCGGGTGATCCATGTTTCGTCGACTGTCACGAAACGACGCAGAAACTTCTTCGGATTGCGCTTAAACAGCGTCAAACACTGCTGGTCTCACTGTTGCGCTTGTTGTCCGGAGTGAGCAAACGCGGCACCCATCACGCCGACAGCTTTCTCATGCCCAAAATTTCACACAGGATATGACCCACGCGATCTTTTGAAATGTCTCAGCTATCTCGCGCACCTTCAATCGGCCATCTGCCAATACGAGATCGCGGATTTTTGTCACGTTCGGGGCACCTGAACGTGGCTCATCAAAAACCGACGTGCGACCACGTTGAAACTCGTTAAACCAATTTTTGTTGGTCGCCATCGAAGGAAAAGAGTCACCGTACACAGCATCCAAACGCTATTTGATTTCGCTGCGCGATTTCCCTTCCAAACACAAGAATCGAATCACTGACCGATATTGCTCTTTTTCCATTTTTCTAAAATCCGCGGACACTCCCGCTTCCACACGCGGTCAAAACAAAACTACTAATCCGATCCACCTGAAATTTCGACAGTAGCCGTCTACTAGAATGTAATACACGATAGTAAGTTGCTCTTGCGATACTGGCGCCATCTGGCGGTGATGCTAAGTACTTATCGGACCACCTTCGTATATTGCAGCTGACTAGTTTACAAACGTGAAATATGGTTGACGTACGATGCCATTTGCAGAAATTATAACATCTTACGATAAGATGATTAAGCTGGTGTACGGAAGACTTATGCAACGGCTTTCTTGCCTGTCTGTCCGTCCGTACGCATATTCTTCTTTTCCTTTTTTCCGGCGTCGTTATGGTCAGAAGTGTAGGACCATAACCTTCCCACTTAACTCCATTCCTACTGGTCCGCTTGTGGGGTCCGCCGGTTTGACCTCAGAAAGTAGCGGCAGGCTTCCCGGTTTGGGATTACTTCATCGCTGAGGCCAATCAAATGCTGGTGTTTTTGCATTTGTTTGCACCAATGTTTTTCGGCCTGCCTTTTTTGCGTGTTGAAATTGGAACGTGGATTGATATCGCCTTTTGGAGGGGGTTCAAAGGATCTCTCCTTTGAACATGGCAATACCAACTGAGTCGGTCGCGCTCTATCTTTCTTGTTATGGTTTCTTTTACGTGGAGGCTTCCTCGGATCTTTGAACTTATAATTCTGTCACGCTTTGTTACTCCCGCTGTCATGCGAAGCATCTTCATCTCAGCTTTTTGTGCATTGTCCAGCATTGTGAACCGTATGTGAGCGCCGGACGTACAACTGAAGTGTAGAGCCTTCCTTTCAGCTTAGGGGGCATTTTTCGATCACAGAAGATGGCGGAGTTTTCCCGCCACATCATCCACCCTACGCTTACGCGATGGTTGATGTTGTCATCACAAGTTGCTTCTTTATAAATCATAGATCCCAGATATTTAAACTTTTCACACTTGGGAAGCACTCTTCCATTCAAGTAAGTAGGCTGATGAGGGTCAGAGAACGGGCAGCACAGATACTCTGTCTTCTTTGAACTAATACGATACCCGTGTCCCTCAAAAATGTCCACCCACACATCAAGTGCTCGTTGTAGGGACGCCTGATCATCACTTATAATGGCTCCATCGTCAGCAAAGAATAGCTGGTGCACATTGGGGTCCGTCACTTTTCCTTCAAGCAAGCAATCAAGGACTGCTATAAAGAGCAGTGGGCTGAGGACGTTCCCTTGGTGTACACCGACTTTGATTGCGAACTCTTCGGTGACTCCTGCGATGCATCTTACTCTTGTCGTTGCTCTCTTGTACATGTCAGTGATCACTCGCACGTAGGTTTCTGGAACTCCTTTTTGTCTTAGCGCTACCCATAAAAGATCTCTTGGTTGCCGGTCAAAGGCCTTCTCGAAATCAACCAACACCATATGCAAGTCCTTTGAAGAATCACGATGCTTTTCCATCATGACCCTTATACTTTGGATTGCATCTGTTGTTGATTTACCCGAGACAGACCCGCACTGGTCATCAGATAGTCGTATTATTTTCCGTAGTCGGCTATCTAATACCCGTTCAACGATCTCCATGGTGTGCGACATCAGCTTGACAGAACGGTAGTTATCACAATTTCGCGTATCACCCTTTCCTTTGTGCAATGGAAGAAGATAGCTTTCCCTCCATTGATTAGGCATAGTGTCGCCTCTCATAAGTTTGGAGATAAGAACCATGAGCCATCTAGACCCGATGTCTCCCATCTTTTTCCAGAACTCAGAGGGTATCCCGTCCGGCGCAACAGCTTTTCTTTTCTTGGAGTTTTTAACCGCGTACCGAACTTCTTCGACTGTGATGTCGGATATTTCGGCAGATTGAGAAATGAATTCTGTGAGCATTTTATTTTTCGGAACAGTGAATTAGCCGGTTAGATCGTGCGCTTTGATGCCCTTAGATTATTTTTTATGAATATACGTCAAATCACTCTATGCCGGGTCTATGCTAAAAACCCAGCATCAATTGCAATCTTGGAAGACAACATTATACGTTCTATTGGCTATTAGTGAGATACCAGCCGATATCCCCGAGAAAGTGGCGCAAAATTGAAGTCGCGGTCAACATTTACACAAAATAATTATTGAAAAGAAAATAGCAAGTATTAGCTTATCGAGTCAAATACACTTTTGCATTTTTCTTGTATTTGCTTTTACAAGTAAAAGCCAAGCGTCTAAAAGATCACATATACATACCTATGTGACTTCATAACCAGTTTCCATCCAGTTTTCGCGAAACTAGGATCGGTATATCACCGAGCGAGAATTTATTAGCGTTCCCCGATCCGGAACGCTGATGAACAGAAACTCGAATCTACCTGAAATCCATACCGAGAAGCGAGAACGGTTAAAAGTTGCTTTTAAGCGTAGTAAACGTTTCTGCTTTAAGGACTCTGAGCAACTTAAGGACTGTGAGCAACTCAATAACGACGTATGGAAAAAGGTCCGGTATTGCTCCAAAAAATAGTTGAGAACTTAAGAAAGTAGAGAGGAAACTACTCGGCACGTTCACAATAGTGTATTCATACCCAGGATATCACGGGAAGAATTATTCGAGGCGCATAAGAAGGTTAGTGATAGAATGGCTCTAGGGCTGGATGGAATTTCAAATAAAGCCCTAAAAGTCGCTATTAAAACTCGACCCGACATATTTGCCGATATGTTCAGCACCTGTCTGCAGAAAGGAGTTTTCCCTAAGCCTGGGAAGCGTCAACGACCAGTCTTACTCCCGAAAGGAAAAGGGAGTCCAAACGATATGTCGTTTTATCGTTCTATTTGTTTACTCGACTCTGTTGGAAAAGTCCTGGAGCGAATAATTTACAATAGACTTTTGTCAGCCATTGAAACAGCCGGAGGTCTATCAGAGCACCAATACTGTTTTCGTAAGTCATGCTTTACGGTAGATGCAATAAACGCGGTAATATCGAGAGCACAAACCGCGATAGAAGGCAGACCCTGGAAGGGTGGTACTAAAAAATATTTCGCTATTATAACCCTCGATGTGAAAAATGCATTTAACTCGGCGAACTGGGAACGCATTATGAGGTCTCTATCGGATCGAAGTACCGGATTATCTCTGCAAAATAATAAGGAGCAGTTTGAAAACAGAGTTCTCGTCTATGAATGTGACGAAGGAAGTAAGACCTACGCAGTAACTGGTGGCGTTCCACAAGGCTCAGTCCTAGGCCACCTGCTGTGGAACGCTATGTACGATGAATTTTCACGCCTACCGACCTCCAGCGAAGCGTCCGTCACTGGCTTTGCAGATGAAATCGCCGTGGTGGTCGTAGCAAAAACTACAGAAGAAGTTGTACTCCACTGTAACTAGACAATTGAAATGGTACGTCGTTGGCTAACTGACGCTGGTTTGCGACTTGCTGCCCAGTTAAAGTTAAGTCCTACGTCTCAGCGCACTTAGGGTCGCCAGTGCATTTCGAACGGTTTCAAACGATACTATTCTCGTCGTATCTTCAGTACTACCCATCGGCTTATTAGCTGAAGAGATGAAAAGACGAAGTGAACGAGTTCGAAACGATCGCAACCGTTGCAGTATCGCAACCTGGCAACAACAATGGAACGAATCCTTAAAGGGAAGATGGACGCGTCGTCTTATACCGAAAATCGATGTATGGGTAAAACGCGACCAAGGTGAAACTAACTTTTATTTAACTCAGTTTCTGACGGGACACGGATGTTTCAGAGAATATCTTTTCAAGTGTAGACACGATGTTGCCCCTTATTGTAAACATTACGAACATGTTTTAGAAAACGTGGAACATGTGTTTTTTCATTGCCCATGATATATAAGCGATAGGATTGTCCTTCGAGAACAGTTTGGGGAGTGGCCCACTCCCGAGAATGTTGTAAATTACATGCTCCAGAATTATGAAAACTGGAACATCGTAAGTAACGTGGCGGTATGCATAATGAGCGATCTTAGGCGTCTAGAGCGCCAACGCAATGCGAATAGTTCAAACACCAGAACTTCAAACGAGAATATTGCCTAAGAGGCTAACCAGCCCCGCGAAATAATACCTAAAGGCAGTGTGGTTTAGCACGTAGGCGCATTCCTGACATCCATATCTAGGTCTGGGAATCGTCTGGGAATCCGTCGGTAGCCCGGGTTACTGGTATCTATGAAGATTTCACATCCTTTGGGGTAACCAAAAAAAAAAAAACAGTTTTTACCCTTTAAATAATACCTTAAAACAAACGAAAAAATACATGTTTTCATTAAAAAACATTTTTCTTTCAACACTTTTTCAGACGACAATGAAAACCAATGTCTGAAGTCTCAAAATTTGGTGACAAAAAATCAATAACTTTTTTATTTGATTGATTGAGCTTTATTTTCAGAATAATTAAATAAAAATTACATGGTCTGAGTTACCGCATATTGTCTTATACAGAGATTTGATACATAATATAGCATCTTACTACTGAAAATGTATAAATAGATTTCTTTAAGATGATTAGTTTTTGTACAATTACATTTTCAGGGGAGTCACGAAATAAATAAATATATAAATAAATTAATGAATAAATAAATAAATAAATATATGAATAAATGGAATAAATAGATAGATAGGCATATGTATCTGTAAGTAAGTAAAATAGCACACAACAAGCGAAACGCAAAATTATGTTTGTATACGAACAAGCTAAGCTAGGCTATTAATTAAGGGATTCTCGGCAAAGATGCATCTCTCTGCAAGTTTGGAGTTGAGTTTGACAATTCTCTCAGAGATCAATTCAACATTTATTCGTTTGTGTATATCAATTGTAGAGTAATGACGTGGAATGTTACACATCATCTTCAGAATTTTATTTTGGGCAATTTGCAACTTTAATAAATGACATTTCGCACATTTCCCCCAAATCTGACAGCCATATAAAATTATTGCTTGAAATATTACCTTGTGAATTATAATTTTATTGTGAAGTGAAAGTAGAGATTTTCTGTTAATGAAAGGGTACAAGAGTCTAATCCGATGTTGACTTTGTTAAGAGTATGTCTAATATGATGATTGAAAATGAGTTTTGAGTCCAGGTGAATGCCTAAGTATTTCACACAGGAATCCCAGTTAATTGGAACATTATCGAGCTTCAACTGATTTAAGGGCTTTTTTATTTAGTGTCAGAATTTGTTGGTGGGTCTAACAAGATGCTTTACGTTATCACAGGGATGGTGGATAGAAATTATAATAAAGAGCAGATTCTGTGTGCTGGTTGGCTGTCGAGGAGAAATTTAGAGATAAACGTCTAGGAACTTATAGGGTCCGCCCAATAACTTTTTTTTTTTTTTGAAAATGCTATAAAAAAAACTACTGAATATTTTCTCAAATTTCTTTTTTTATTTGAAAGTACAATCCTTCCGGTTAATAATGGAAAATAATTTCATTCAAATGGCTGCCTCGGCTGGCCATGCAGTAGCCTACACGATCGGTCCAATTTTTAAGCACATTATCGATTGTGTGCAGCTGTATTTCACCAATGGCTTCACGAATATTGTCCTTTAAAGCGTCAATTGTCTCTGGCTTGTCGGCGTAACACTTATCTTTGACGGCACCCCACAAATAATAGTCCAACGGTGTCAAATCGCAGCTCCGAGGTGGCCAAACGACATCAGCTCTGCGGCTGATAATGCGATCTTCAAAAACAGGGCGCAAAACATCGAGTGTAGCTTCGGCTGTGTGGCACATAGCGCCGTCCTGTTGAAACCAAATGTTGCCAATATCCTCCTCTTCAATTTTTGTGAACAAAAATTCGTTCAACATGGCCCGATAACGATCGCCATTGACTGTAACGGCCACTCCTTGCTCATTTTCGAAGAAAAATGGCCCAATTATGCCTCTGGACCAAAATCCGCACCAAACAGTGGCTCGTTTTGGGTGCACCGGCTTTTCAATGTATGCGTGCGGGTTTTCTGTGCCCCAAATGCGACAATTTTGCTTGTTTACATACCCGCCAAGATCAAAATGAGCTTCATCTGAAAAGATGATTTTTTTGGCAAAATCGGCATCTTCTGTAAGTCGATCGCAGGCCCACTTAGCGAAGCGTTGTTCAAGCGTATACACAACCATATTCGTTCAGCGGAAGGATAAAACTAATTATCTGTCAAATCAGACATGAGCTAAGTGTTACCATTCACGAAATAAGCACTACTTGAATAAAAAAAACGTTAGATGGCGGACCCTTTATTAGTCTGAGTCTTTTAATAGTTCGATGAACATTTTTTAGGTGATGCCAGGCAAGCACAGGTACAACGAAATATTTGAGAGTTTTCGGGTAATACTATACTTCTTAGGAGTGTTGTCTTAAAGGGTCGAGAAACACTTGGAAGTTCATACGTGGGGAACGGTTATGCAAGGGAGGATGATTTGAGGGCAAAGGTTCCACATAGTTGTTGATCGCGATGTTCATCCATTTTCTTCATACAACTTGATCCTTACATTAATAGCCTCAAAAGACACTATGAGGATGTAATTTCCACTCACTAAAAACACCTCCCTTTGAAACGAGTTCGTACTGCAACTAAGTCATTCCACTTATTAGCAATATTCCGTTCTTGATTTTTTCGCCTTTGGCAGGCGATATTCCAACGAAGGTTCCTGCAATTTTCGACATATTCGTACCAGTCAAGAGGTTTCGTCCTTTGATGACGGCGCAATACATTTTGTTCGTCGACTAATTGGAAAGCCATTTACGTGATCCTCGATTTTTTTTTGTTTCATTTTTCACAGATACGATACTCAGCTCTCAGTGGATTTCCTTGTTTCTGGTATACCACGGTGCATCGAAAACAGGTCCTAGTACCTTATTTTAAAACGTCTGTAAACGTTAGAATTACTTCTCTAGGTACAACAGAGTTCCATACCACAAGTGGTTTAAGCATTTGCTCGTTTTCAATATTGAGTTTTGAATACTTCCCTAGTAATCAGTACTACTAGGTACTTTGTATTTATATTCAAGCTCGTTATGTTTCTCCCTTAACTGGGCCTCTCATTTTAAATTTCGCGTCGAGAGTCATCCCGAGATAGCCTCATTCGCCTACGGAATTCTTGCTTAGTTAACAAAACGAGAAGACAGATTTGGTGTCGTTAAGCGTTATTCGCCAAGTCTTTATCCAGTCATTTATACGGTCACGGACAAGTTGCAGTTTCATAGTTGATTCCTCAATAGATTTAACATTTGCAAGAATAGCTGTATTGTCGATGAACGTGGCTAGGATGGAATCTTGGGTTTACGGTATATCCTGAGTATAAAGTTAATACAGAAGTGGGCCAAATATACTTCCCTGAGGAATGCCAGCCGAAATCCCTTCTAAGTAGGATTAGGCACTTCCGTATTCAACGCGAAATAGGCCATTCGCAAAACATATATTTAAAATATTTTTAGTAGAAATGTTTTTATGATTTGTTCAGTGGTTTATGGCAAATCACCATGGAAGGTTATAGCATTGAACAACATGTGTATATCATCCAATTTTATTTTCGAAATCTGTGCTCCGTTTGACAAACTTTTCGCACCTAATGCGATTTTTATCCTCGTCACAATAGTTCTGCCGAGTCGACTATTCGAAAATGTGTGGCTTATCGAGTCAATTGTTCGGTATGCCGCCCGAAGGCAAGGTCTCTGAGAATATACAGGGAATCACCAGGCAATCAATGACTTAACGATTAAAAGAGTCTTGCTTTTCTGCGATTTCAACTTAGCTAATTTTGCATCAGTCATGGGGTCTGTACCTGTTTTTCATATTCTAATGGTGCCACCTAATGGCTGCCTGAGTTAGAAATTCACTAACGTTCATAAAATACGGTGATTTTTAAATTTTTCTCGAAAAAATATTTATTTATTCATCAGTATCTATTTTGTCTCCTTCAAAGTAATCCTTCTCAAATATAATACACTTGTTCTACGCCTTTTTCCAATCCCCGAAGCACTTCCGAAATGCGCTTTTTGATATAGCCTTGAGCTCTTTCAGCCATGCGGTCTTTATCTCCTCAAGGGCAGGGGTTTAAGTGCGGTGAATATCAAAAATCGAATGTACTTACATACAAAAATTGAATGTATGTCGCGACATTCAAAAAGTCACTTAATTTTTTGAACAAACAACCCTTTTCAAAAGTGATTTGTAAATAAGTTTGTTCATCTCGCCTGCACAAATATACTGAGTGTTCCTGTGTACTCGAAATATCACATTAGCTTATGACATATTTATCTATTCGTTCAACTTCATATGACACCTAAGGATGTCAAGGTGGATCAGACATGCACATAAATGGAAAAAAGCATTAAAATTTAACCATCGTTATGAGAGGTTTTACCGAAGGTCGCGTTGATTGACCGATATGAAAATATTTGACCCCATTACCATCGACTTCAAAACTCTCCGAAAAGTTATTAACTTTTAAACGTCTAATATACAATTTGGGTCAATAACAACACCGCGCTCTTTTTTATATCAAAAAGAAAACAACAACTTTTCACAAAGACTCGTTAGCAGCCCGTAGTTACAATGACTAATTGCCCAGTCAACCCCTGCTACTAACACAATGCATTTACCCCTTCCTGCCCCACTTGCATAATCTTTGTTTTGAAACCATTCGAAAATCCAAGTTTTGACACAAAGAATCAACCACCCTTGTGCGCTCCCTGTTGTCATCGTTTTGTTTGCCCCAGGTTCAATCTATTTACCTAGTTCATGTGTTTGAAATGCAACCCCTGCACAGAAGCACTCTATATGGTTTCCCCTGTAAGTTCCCCATGTTGCATTTCTCCTTCGATTTCCTGGGTATATATAAGATCCTCTCTTTAATCCTTCTCTCGTTTTTAAGAGAAATTCGCTTCCTAACCACGTGAATGTCCCGAATTTCCTTATTCACGATAAGAGCACGAGTATGCCGAATACTCCGCGGACGTGTTGCATGTCAAGTTAATAAAACAGTAAATAGAAGCAACAATTTCCCAAGCCAATTCAACCCCTAACCCACCTCTCACATATTCACGGCCCAACCCCTGGTGGCGTGCCACTTGTACAACATTCGTATGTATGCCAAGGGGTGGTTGGTTGGTTGGTTTGATTTGGTGGTAGATTTCCGCATGTTGCTTCAAGGGGTGGTTTGCCTTTATAATACCTTGTGATTAGTACTTTCCAATTCAGTTCGACAGAAGTCGCCAAGCTGTGAGGGTGTCTGGTTTCCTTGAAATATCAATTCGATTATCAAGTTCAGTTTACGTAATATCAACTGCTTTTGGCGGCAATGGCAGTTCCATTCTGTTTCCCGAACAAGTCCAAAGTCAAGGCGAAGAACAACAAGCCTTCGGATACTACCGACGAAATGGCTCGCATTCAGCAATTTCAGATTATCGCTCGAGCCATGTGCCAAGTCTTGCGGGAATACTATCAACAATCATTGCTAGGCAAGGACGGATTCATTGCCGGTCCGGTGATGGTTCTACCAAATGGTAGAGTAAAAGTGATTTGGAAATAATTGCCAAGCGTTTGTGGCGCGTTATAAAGCTCTAGAAAGCGAATTGTGATTTTGATGTATTTATTTTGTCTTTCGGTTCTCCTGGTTTCCTTGGAACGAATGTCCATCTCCTGCGACTTGGTTCAAGTTCGAAAGTCAAATTAGTGAAGTTCCGTCGGTAAAATTGAATTTTTTTTGTTTGTTTTTTATTTCGTTTTTGTATTGATGAACGATTGTGATGTTGCAACAACGGAAACTGAAATCGAGTCCATACTGGCTAGGATTAAGACATAACTATTTTTATCCATTTTTCTACTTCAACTCTCTAAGTGTCTATGTAAAATGTTAAATGTGAACAAGAAATTCATCTATCATTCTATATGTATATTTATAAATGTAAGCTTCTTGTACAAAAATGTATTTAATTTTGACTACTGTTTCCTTGGTTGCGAGCACTATATTTGTAATATTTTATTTTATACCATGGTATCTTAAGGTTTCCACTTAAAAATTAAAATTTTACAAATACCACAAAATGTACGTTGGATTAGAATTGTAAGCGATTTTTGTATCTAATAGATTTTAATAAGTGTTTAGAAAAATAAAAATTATTTAAAAAATAAAATTTGGTTGTCCGTTCATTTAATTTTATTCAGCATTTGGTGTGGATTGTCGTGTCTGAAACCCATTTCCTTGGCTTCAGAATTTATTTTCAAAAAATAGGAAAATAAAATACGAATTAAAAGAAAATCTCAAATATTTTTATTTAATTTAAAAAACATTATTGAGTCTTCTAATAGAAAAATAGATAATCCCTGATTACGAAAAAAGAAAGTAAGTAAAAAAAATCTAGTTGTCACGTAGAATAAAAGTTGTTGAAATATCCTGCTAAGGAATATATTGTGTGTTTAAGAAAATATTTTTTTTGATTTTCGAGGCCTCAAACCCGCGAGTATAATAAAGAAATTACAGATGAAGTGTAAAATGTCACTAAAAATCAATGTAACTTCAGTAAAATTATTTTCGTCTATTTTGAATCCAAATGAATATTTAATTTAATTTTTATTTTAAACGATGCGATTCGGGATGTTGTTTAAACATATTTTACGCCCCGTTGGAAAATCATGTCTCTCTTGGATCGTCAATCACAAATTCACATAAATTTAATAGAGTCATTGGGAAAGATTTCGAGATTCCGTCGGCATTTAAATTATCCGTCATGTTTGCTTCAGACCACCTTTCAACAATTTTAGCATTATTTTGTGAGTCAGTATTTCCTAATTGGTGCATATTTCCATAATATTTCCTTTTTGGTGCATAACAGTTGCCCTTTTATATCGGTCAATAGTCCCCTATACGTGATGAATCAGATCAATTCCTTGTCCTGAAAAATATTCATAAGCCATTACACTTCCTTCCCCATATTTAATAGTATCGTTTGAGTAATGAGGATTGGGAGGGACGTTGATTGGAGAACAAGCACGGAGGAAACCATTTAATTTTTAAATTTAAATTAGCCTCGACGAGGAATAGAACAAGTACCAGGATACATCCCAGTGGCTGCGACTTTTAAGCTTCCATTTCCTTTTTCGGTCTTAATTTATATCGGCCCCTTAGATTTTCTTCAATTTGATCCTTTAGCAAGACAGACCTCCGTCAACCCTTCTTCGGGACCTCTCTTGGCATTTACGAGTAATTCTAAACTAATTATATACCGTGATAGGATTTTTTCCTATTGTCCTTAAAGAATCATTGAATCACTAATCACCGATTTCGGTGTTTAATGAATATTTTAGAGATAAGTTCCAAACCAAATCTTTTCTTAAATAAGAAGAAAATATATTGATAGTTTTAATTTCAAGCGAGAATATAAAAATTCACCATACTGGGGGCCTTGAAGGAACATATGTATATTCTATCCCTGTCATGAGAAACGGTCATATATTAGTATTGTATATGCCCGACGGAGAATGTCCGAATCAGGTTCGAAAAATACGGCGAAAACTCTAGGGCCATTTCACTTATGATAAAAATAGTTCGCACGCAGTAAAAAAGTCCTGATTTTGAATAGTAATAATAATTATTATTATAAACTATAACACGTACAAAAAGTTATGGTTGCAAACCTTTCGCGATAACATGCAGATTAGGGGCAAAATTCTTTATTTTCATGTTGTTTCGAGGCTTCTTAGAAATATTTTTATATAATCGTAGTATTAGTTCGATAAGCCCGGTTTTTCGTTGGTGGTTAAGTAAATAATAAATAAAATAATAAATTATTTGCTTACAAAAGGACAGAGGAGTTTCAGAAAAAATTAACTTTACAAAAAATAAACAGTTTTTAAACTTTGTAATAATATAATTCTTAGGAGGTTGAAATATTGTCACCTTGCTGGGGCTTACAAGTATTATAAGTGTATCCCAGGAGGCTGAATAGACATACAGGATTTTCAACAATTTTGTATTTAAATAAAACATGGACTAGTTACACATATTAAATGTTAGGATTAGAATTCGATCTTGTTCACATGACCACCGTGAGCTCGTTTGTAGCGACCCGTTTTTTGGAGCTACTTTTCTAGCATTCTTTAATATAAATATCTCGGAACGTTGGACATTTTGCGTTCGATTTCGAGAGATTGCTAACATTATTAATGAGTAATATCATGATGTTCTCTGCTTTATGTAAGGTGTCGCAAAATTAAAAAAAAAAAATGTTATAACTTATGCAAATGGCATCGTACGTCAATCATATTTGGCATTTGTGAACCAGACAGCTTCAGTATACAAGCAGACAAGCAATGGAGCATTCTACTCGGCAAGAGTGTGGAATAATTGTGTCGATTTGACTAATAATTGGACCAATTGTTGTTAGCGCAGCGTGAATTCCCACGTCAATTTAATAATCGTGTCGCGCCAACTGGGTAAACATTCCGGCGTTTAGCTACTCGACTCGAACAGACTGGAACCATAAGAGACCATGCAGGGTGTGCCCGCCACCCGACTGGGCGTTCAGCCGAGAATATCGCGGCGGTGGCTGTCAATGTCGCTGAGAAAGATAAACATCAACCAGACGATGGGCCACGCAATTGGGAATCACTAGACGGACCCTACAGTGAATTTTAGTGAAAGGCTTAAGTGCAAACAGTGCTTCAGTTAACACCTGCTGACCATCAGGCGCGTGTGAATTACTGTCAAGCCATCCTTAATCTCAATAGCGGAGAAGACAATTTTGTGTCGAAAATCATCATGAGCGACGAGGCGCATTTCCACTTAAGCGGATACGTGATTCAGAAACAAAATTGAATGGTTTCTTTTGCGTCACCTTTTGAAACAAAGTTATGATTCACATATCGAATTTGATCGCATTCATATGGCCAATTTAAGCCAGGCCCATAAAAAAATCCAACGGCGCTAAACCTTATAATCGAGTTGAAACATGGCTTTAATATCCAACTTCCTTTTTTTATGTACATACATATAAGCATACGGTCACCTTTTTTTATTGAAATGTAGTTTGTTATTGAATCCGAAACGAGCTTCATCGTTGAAAATGATTTTTAGATGAAATTCAGTATTTTCTTTCAAACTTTTGCAGTAACTTTTCCAATCGAAAAGCGCTTTATACAATCGAGAAGCGTCGGTCGAGATCGTCACGCAAATTATACAATGACTGAGAGATTTCCAATATCTATTAACGGCTGCGATATTGTTGGCGCCTCGACTGATGTATTTTCTTTTCCGAAACAGGAACATTCGATGATGAACATATTAACCCGAATTTGTCCATTATACGAATAGCACACATAGTCGGTCTCATGGGACGATTAAAACCATTTTCAATTTTTCGACCACCGGAATGTCGGCAGTCCTTTGTTATTAGTTTGAAAACGTTGCTTGTCCAAGAACTTCACCATGCTAACAATGCGAATCTTGACATAAGGCGTATATAAGGCGTATATAAGGCGTTTATATTAAAATACAATTTTTTTATATCTCTAATAAAAAAAACCTGAAGAAGTAATCTATTCTATATATATAATACGCCAGTGAAGACGCTTCTCCTCCTAAACTAAAAGTCGCACAATCAAGTGCGATACACCGTTGGAAAGGTATTTGTCTGAAGTGGTGCACTATGTAATAAAATTTAGCAAAAACTTAATGCTGGAGTGATTTAAACATGATTTAATTAAATATTCCTCTATGTAGTTTATTTTATATTCCGTCAAATACATGAACCACATTGACCACTAAACCCAATTCCCCAACCGCCAATTGATTGGAGTATTTTTAGGAGTTAATCGCCATCTAGATAAATTGAAAAAGGATACATACAGGCACTATCCTATTAGCAATAATATTTGGTGTATCTAGAAAACTGGACCGAAATTGCAAAATATTTTAGTTTTTCCTTGATTTATACACTAAACACTAATTGTATTCTAAATTTCAAGCTTCTATGTCTGCTAGTTTGTTAATATTTTTAAAATACTTTTTAAATCCAACATTACTTTACAGAACTTTTACAAGTTTTTTTGAAAGTATCAAAATTCTGCTCATTTTTAATTTAAAAATGTAAAAAAAACTGTCGAGTTTCCTTAGCTGGTACGGTGGTAAGTCACTCACCATAATAGTCTAACATGACTTACCAAATATTCTGAGGTCATAGCATGTAAAAGTATTAAGCATTCCTCATAGGCTTATATTGTAATAACAGGTTGTCAAATATATTTACAATACATAGTGAAAAAAGAGGGGAAAAATCAAACCCAAGTACCAACTTATGTTAATGTCCTATTGTCAACTCTGATCGAATCAAGGGTCAGAACTGGACTTTTTATCCTCCTTAGGAAATCAATTTTTCCTCATTTCATTTCACATACGAGTAATTATGTATTCCATATATTCGTGAAACTTAAGATCCTTGCCTTTTCGATAGGCACTTCGTTCAGCCTTTCTCATTATCCTCGTTCATCAGCTTTCATATGGTTTTTGTTTCATTCAACTTCAGTTTGTTTGAAATTTTTCATCAATCTCATCCAGCAATCCCATATGACATTGCCTTCGGTATACAATAAGCCAAATCGGCAGAGAGGAGCACTATCTTATGTTAGACGAAGCCCGTCGACATAATTTTGAAGTATAAAGATTCTAACATCGATTCCAATCGTTGGCAAAAAAATTTCACAAAGTTTCATAAAATTTTTTGAATCCTGATTGGAACCTGTTAATGAACCTGTCAGTCACCATATAATTTTCTGTTCTGTTATTTGCTTAAGCACTCTAAAGTGCTTTAAGTGGGTTCTTCAATTTCGAAATTTCATCCACTGGTATTACCAATGACTCTGTCCATGAACTCGCGAACTCACTAATCTTCACAGTCTTCTTTATTATTTCCAGTATCGTCGGTCCTACCTTTTTTTCAAAAATTGCCTAGTTTTTTTTATCGTTTTACAAGTGAACTCAAAAGTAGATAAAGCGAATAAAATGAAATGAAATTATCCTCCAAATATTAGTCCGAACCACGAAATTGTGTGGGGTATTCGGACTATAACAAGTGGGAATTTGTTCAAAAGGTAAATATTAGACAATAGCAGGTTAAATAGAAGTTCCTCAGAAGTTAAGAAACAGGTGTCGAAACATGATGATGAGCTTTTTGTTGAGCACCGCCACATCCAACGGAACCTAATGTTTTTAGAAGGAATTATATCAATTTCTTCTAAAAACGCAGTGCTTTTTTCGTTGGTCGACACCAAATCCGCCATCACTTAATCAGAAAAAAATCACTCGATTCGACTAAGGTTGAACACAGAATGACCTTTGTAAACGGTACAAAAGTGAAACGTTTGTTTGGGGAGCAACGAAGTTGTGAGAGCGAGATGCAAAAAGAGAGTTTAAATTTCTTAACTCAAGAAGCAAGCTAAGTTCAACTATAAAATAAATCTTAAAATTTATGGCTAGTTTTGTATATCAAAATACGGAATATATAAGGGGAAAGGGGAATACACCCTCCATACGTAAATCGTATTATCGCCGTAAATACCAGAAAACAAAATATCCCATAAAAAAAGTACTTTTAGTAATTTTCGATTTTCTCAAAAACTAAAAGACATAAAACCATTCGGTTTTTCGCGCTCGATTCAAAATTGATCTGAGCATTGAGCACAAAAAGCCAATTTAGCACTTCTATTCATACTTTAAAAAAAAATAAAGGCCTAAACTTTTTTTTTCAATTTTTTAGTCAAAATTTTTAGTTTGCATGCGAATTTTTCAAAAACTATTTATACAAATAATTTAACTTAAATTTAATATTAAAGAACAAGTTTCTGGCTTTCAACAACGTTAGAGTACTTTATTCTAGGTGTTGCCGTTGTTTTTTTATTAATTTTGTTTTCATTTTAAGTCATTTAATCGAAAATTACATCAACAAACAGCCGACAAGTCGACCGATTGCTCATTGTGGAAAATAACCAAAAACCTTAAACGTCCTATTCAACACAACCCACCAATTAAATTAAATAATTCATGGGCCAAAAGCAACTTTAAGAAAGCAGAAGCATTCGCCGAGTATCTGATGAATGTATTTCAACCTAATGTAAGACAACATGTAGTAATATGGCCGGAAATTGAGCAACAATCCATGGAAATTCATCCAGTTACACCTTTGGAAGTAGAAACTATTATTCAAAAAGATCTCAAGAGAAAAAATTCACCTGGCTTTCATCTTATTACTGCTGAGCTATTACAATACCTGCCGCCTAGAGCTAAGATTAAATTAACAATAATCCTAAATGGTTGTTTGCGCCTGAAGCATGTCCCCTGCTATTGGAAAGTTTCAGAGGTTATAATGATTCCCAAGCCAGGTAAAGATTCGCACGAAATGTCATCCTACAGGCCAATCTCCTTACTGCCCGTTTTGTCAAAAATATTCGAAAAGATCCTGCTGACGAGGCTTAAGCCATTTATAAACAGCGAAAATATGATTCCATCTCATCAATTTGGATTTAGAGACCGACATTCTACTATTGAGCAGGTACATAGAATCACCAACATTGTCGAAGAAGCCCTTGAAAATAAAATGATATGTTCTGCAATATTCCTGGACGTCGCTCAAGCGTTCGATAAAGTATGGCATGAAGGCCTACTCTATAAGCTCAAAACTCTTTTTCCTAGAGAATATTCAACAATTCCAGAGTATTATCTCACTGATAGATACTTCCGAGTAAAACAAGAAGATGCCTATTCTGCATTGAAAGCGATCAAAGCCGGTGTTCCCCAGGGTAGCATACTAGGCCCAACAATGTATTTACTATTCACAAATGACATGCCAACCTTCTCGAATTGCACACTTGCTACGTTTGCTGATGAGACTACCATTCTCTCAGTTGGAAAAAATGAAGTGGAATCAACACAAACCATTCAGAATGCTGTAAATACTATATCCGACTCGACCAAAAAATGGAGCTTAAAGCTAAATAGCATGAAATCCATACATGTTAATTTTACTAACAAACAGATTCAACATATTCCAATCATTGTTAATGGGATACCTTATTCCAATACAGCAAAATACTTAGGAATGAACCTGGACGCTAAATTACAATGGAAAGAACATATAAAAAAGAAAAGAGAAGAGCTTAATATGAAGCTGAGAAAACTCGATTGGCTGATTGGCAGAAGATCTATTCTATCAATACATAACAAACTTCTTATATGACCTATATGGACATACGGCATTCAACTCTGGGGGTGTGCTGCTAAAAATAACATAGAAATAATTCAGCGCTTCCAAAACAAAGTTTTAAGACGTTTAGTAAATGCTCCATGGTATGTTAGAAATAACGACTTACATCGCGACCTTAAGCTTAAATCTGTAAACAACAATCTGTGAAACAATCTGTGAATTTGCAGCAGCCCACCACTCAAGGCTCCGACAACATATTAACCAGGAAGCAGCAAAACTTTGCGATACAACTGGGATTACTCGAAGACTAAAGCGAATTAAACCACACGAGCTAACTGTGAACAATGTTATCTAAAAGCAGAAACCAGAATGAGACGTGCGTCTTTCGTACGTCTTCCCCCGTGACACCCTGAAATGTTGACGATATTTTGACAGAGGTTCAGGTGCATAGCGACAAAACCCGTTACAAACAAACTCTAATCGTGAATACGTGTGAGTTCATTTCATATTGTACCGCAGTGTACTCCCCACACACACTTTTGGAATTATAACAATGTGCGTGATTGTTTACAAAATTTTGACAGCACTTGAGGTACCCACGTGCTCGCCCGAGCTTGTAGGCAAACGTCGGCGGCCATTTTATGTGGTACGTCTCATTGGTGGTTTCTGTCTAAAAGATACAACAGAAATGTAAAATAAGTGTGTATTCGTTTAATGTAAATTATATAATGTAATGTAATATAAAACAAATGTAAACTACTCGTTAGTGTCAACTAGTTGTAGTATAAGGAAATGTTGTCAAATCTATAACATTTCAATAAACAAAAAAAAAAAATAAAAAAATAAATTTTAAGTCATTTTTTTTTCTATAATTGCCGCTACCTCTTGAACGAGACGAGATGGATCCCCCCTCTCTCCCATAGTAAAAAATTATTGTTTTCGACCCCTCTACAAAAACTGTTATCAATTTTCGGCGCCAAAGTTATCGTAATCGTGCCGGAATATCGCCCAAAATATCATTTACTTTCTATCACGACAATGCTCGTCCACATGCTGCAAACCATGAAGAATAAGAAACTATTTGTCAATTAATAATTGGTAAGCCCCACCCACTGTATTCATGGCTGCATCAGCATAATTTTTGAAAAAAACCTAGCCTAATGACACTGTCAAGGCTAAGGTTGCACAAGATTGTAACTCGTTGTGGATGGAGAGGCTGTTCCACTTGGGTACCAGGATTCAACTGTGAACAAAAAATTTCGAGAGACTTTCTCGGGAAACGTATACTGCAGGGGTTTTGACTATTGCGGGATCCGAACGCAGTATCATCAACGCAAAAAGTTAACACCCTAATCTCTATGAGTATATACTCGTATACACTCATAGAAATTCAATTAAAGACAGATGCACTTTTCCAGAAAATATGTTCGTAGTGTAAACGATCATTTAGGTCCTATTTTTTATTTTGTATCTTTCTTTGAGTCCTTTCTTCAACGAATGTTTTGAAAGTACCGTTACTTCCGCTCACAGAATTTCAACATCTGTTATTTTGTCACTAATGATCGTGCAAAATTTAATTAAAAGCAGTCGTGTTTATGCTGAAAAGCACTGAGTTGGAAATGAAATCAACATTTTTTGGGCGATTACAATTGAAAAATTTTTTTTTTTACACTGACAAATTCTGGATTTCGATGATTGTTGGCAACAAGTCCCCATTCTGAAGGAACAACTCTCTCGGATGAGGAAATCGCCAAACCCATGCGTATAAGGATTCCGATATGCCCAATCGCCAAATGGTCATTAAATTAAATCGATGGGCTTCCGCAACCGATAATGTTATTAAATTAGAATGGCCAGCATGTTCACTGGATTTAAACCCGATCGAAAACATGTAGGGAAATCTGGCTCGTCGTGTTTATGCAGGTGGGCGCAAATTTGCTTTAGTGGAGGTCTTACGAAATGCCGTTACAACAGAATGGGCTCTATCCAGCTCAGTAGCTAAAAACGTGGTTAATTTAATGCCAAATCGAATTTTCGAACTTATAACTAAGTCAGGAGGTTGGACTCATTATTAATTTAGACTTTGACGTTTTTTGTTGTACTGAAATTGTTTTTACCGTTTTTACTTTACCCTGACTGCCTTTATTCGAATTTCGCAGTATAAATTAAGTTTTGTTTATTTAACTAAGTAAAGATATGTTTATTTGTTTTAGTGAATTATTTTTTTTGCCTAAATAAATAATTTTATTTGCATTCAATAAGTTTTTGAAATATAATTATACTTTAATCAACTTGATTTTTAATATTTAAAGGAAAATAAGTTGTTTTTAATTGAATTTCGCTGAGTATATATCGATGTTTATATAACAGTTCCTACTTTTTACTTATCATAGAGTGATTGCAATGATAGTTGAATACTGACAATTCTACCATGGCGCCATTGGATGACCATTTATTTAGTCAAAATTAAAATCGTGATGTCGTTCAGACTCAATCCCCGAAAATAAAGTGAACCGTGAAAAAACGTCGCTTCGCAATCATAGATGAGACAACAAGCTCATGGCTGAGAGGGCTAAAAGCTAAAATATTTCGCGGACCTGTCATAAGTTAAGACTGCTTTCAAGCTACTAGATAATAAGATAACCTTGCATCGTGGTTATTTTGTCGGCTCGAGATCCATGTGGATAGTATGATTAATGGGTTTTCGAAAAACGCAATGTTAATGGTTTTTTCACTCATCTGTTAAAAATGAGAGCTGGTATCGACCATGTTACTATACTTTCGTTTATCACATGTAAAAGTTTCATTAATTTTCATGGATCACAAATGCGAGTAAATGCGCACTTTGTGTGAGAAACAGTGACCACTACGACCTGCGATTTTTCTGCTATTTCCTCTAGGATACATCAGGGTATTTGCCATTCTTCACAGCTACGATATCACTTCTGTCACTTTTTTATTGTTTAATTCATCATTTCCAAAATATGTACATACGAATTAGCCGGGCCTGGGAATATTGTCAGCTGCGTGATCAAGCCGTAATAAAACTCAATATCCGTGCATCTAAGGCTTCGGCATTACCGCATCCAAATCCGTCCGAGAGCTTCTTACTCAATTTAATGCATGAATAAGAAATAATTTTGTCCTTTTGATTTCCAGCCTTAACTTATAGCCCCCCGCCGTCTACCTAATCCATATTCAAATACCACCCCACACAGGAGCAATAGGTTTATTACATTTTTATGATGCGACGACATAAAAGCAAATCGCAAAGCGTCCTGCACTTGTTATCCTTAAACGCGTATCGATACTGAAATTAGTCTTTCGGTTTATCTTTCATTTCATTAAAACCCCCGGATGACATTCCAAGGTATCCAAGCCGTACATGTGCTCACCTCGTTCAACATTCTTCTGTGCCTGCAACAACAAAAAAAAAAAAAATAATAAGGACGAAAACGAAATAATTCAGTATCATTTTATCGTATTAAAAATGTACAATCGCATCCTTGGGGGAGGACTAAGAAAAATGAAGAGAAAAAAAAAGGAACCGTTTTCACAAGGGGTGGATTATTGAAATTTGTTTTTCCTTCAATTTTCCAATGGGTGCTCATTTGCATAGCATCCATCCATGCAGACATGTGTAAGTGTATTTATGTTTCTTTCATTATCCTGCGCGAGGTAATAATAATCAGACGGAAGGACGATTGTTTATTTGTTGTGCTCATGCATTCACGTAGCTTCAAAGCGAAAGTTGCGACGCGACATTTTGCACACATAGGTACAAAATATATCCAAGGATCCAAGGATAAGGAATTCGCTATTATTTTTTCCGCTTTCCTTGGATAAATGAAATCAAACATGAAAATTAATAAACCTAAGAGCTTTGTGCTGCAGTTCTTTTCTCATTTTTTGTTGGTGGCACCGACGACATGGGTTCTTTTGATGGTTCATTAAATAAATTTGCGCGGTCCGTATTGTTGTGGTAAACAATCGAAATCGCGTATGCAAACGTTAGTCGTCGAAATGAAAGAGAGTCTATTACCTGTCACATTCTTTGATGTTGAAATGTGACATTTTACATAAAATTGTTATTATTCTTAAGAAACATATATTACCGGAGACCCATGTCGCTGTCTGGATCAGCTCAACTAAAAAATCTTAAAAAGAAAAGTGAGAAAATGTTACTTCATTGCTCATACGAATGCTCGACTATTCGCGGTTGGAAGTCTACATTTGGATAACTCGTAAAACGGACGAAAATTGTGTCTCAGTTTACGAGTGAATTGCATCTTAAAGGATGGCTATCTTCCCGATTTGATAGTATTCTAATGGATTCGGTTTTCCTCGGTTTCAAGGTCCCTAACACTGGAATCCAGCGTTTTAGAGAGATGTCTCCATTGTGCATGTGCGTACGTGTGCATATTCTTCCATGAACTTTTTTTCGCTTCGTGTATCTCGAGAACGAATAATGACATCGACTCCTGGCCCATTTCATTTCACGCACCATTGCATATGGAACATCCGATAAGGTTTGCAAAAAGTTTGAACTTGCGGTTTGTTTTTTATAACCAAAAATACTGCTGCAAAATTAGATTAGTAGAAATGTTACTCGTCTCGAGGAACCAAAACGCAAAGCTCGAAGTTTGAGTAGTCGCAGCTATAAATCTAGTTTTTCAGTTTGTGTGCTAGGTGCTTGGCACTGGTATACGCTTTTAGAATATGATGTTAGCCCATATGACGCTGGATGTAAACTTACCATGGGTTTTTGTCTCTCCATGTTACGACAGAATCCTGTAGAGCTCGATGCAAGGATTGGGCATATACTGGAGGTGACAAAACCCTGGAGCGATTAGCAAAATAGTGCTTTATAACTCTATCGTTTTGTTGTTTTTTTACAAAATTTGTTTTACGTCTCGACTTTCTAAAAACAGGAAAAGAAAACTGACCATCCATCACCTAACAAAAATGAAAAAAAATATGGAGCTCTGAGAAATGATTTTCTTTACAATAATATTAAACGTCTGCACCAATGGCCTAGTCCAGAAGACCGACCAACACAACATACCAGGGATGGATTCCACCCACTCAATGTGTTACTGAGTGTATGATGGAATGCTGAGGGAATAATCCATTTTGAGCTATTGCCTCATAATCAGAATACCATCGCATAAGTCTACTGTCAACAGCTGTGCTGATAAAAGCTGGCACTAGAGCAGAAACGGCCAGGTCTGGTTAATCGAATAGTTGTTCTATTCCATCAAGATAACGTTCGCCTTCATACAGCTAGGGCTACCTGTGCACAGTAACAGGAGCTCGGTTGGGAAAAATGAGTGTAACTGCCTGTTTCTCCAAACTAAGGCCCTTAGATTTCCACTTGTTCCGAAGTCTGCAAAATTTCATTGATGGAAGAAATTTTGGATCTCGGGATGAAGTTCAAGAGGTTCTTAGGATGTTTTCTTCGCCTGCGCCAAAGTGTTAAGAGTTGTCAAATGAAGTAAATTACATCGATGTCTAAATTTTGCAAAATCACCAACTGCAGCTGTCGGAACGTGTGGTCTATAATCTTCAAAGGTTACCAGCTGGAAAGTTGGTCGTATGGGTAGATCAGTTTCTTCCAAAAATCCTTTTTTTTCTATTGGCGACCCTTCTGTACCATTTTATTATTTTATTATTATTATATAGAACTCAGCCGTTCCGTGCAGGGACGGGTTAAGAATATCCCTGCAGCGATACCTCTCGCTTGTCGTAAAAGGCGACTAAAACAAAGGTAAACAAAAATCACATCTAGGCAATTTAGAAAACACCAAGGTGAGCCTAGGGACACATATACCACCATTAAACTGCCCCACAAGTGTACATGCAAATCAGTGGGTTAACACGACTGGAGATCACCGGTGTTGTAAGAGTAAGATCAAACAAAAAAAATCTGGAGCATGGTTCGTGTCACAAAAAAAAAAAAAAAAAGGCAGGCCGAAAAACAATTGGTGCAAACAGATGCAAAAACACCAGCATTTGATTGGCCTCAGCGATGAAGTAATCCCAAACCGGGAAGCCTGCCGCTACTTTCTGAGGTCAAACCGGCGGACCTCACAAGCGGACCAGTAGGAATGCAGTTAAGTGGGAAGGTTATGGTCCTACACTTCTGACCATAACAACGCCGGAAAAAGGAAAAGAAGAAGATATAGAACTCAGCCCAAAAGACATTGTTATCTAATGCGACCATATGTAGGTGGGTCGGTCACAGAGGAAATGCATGTTTAAATGTATAGCAAAAGTGTTGTTGTCATGCTGTAGGGTAGATTAAGGTGCAGAGAAGACTTTTTCAGAAACTATTCTAGCCAGCTGACAGAATCGTATAACGGTCTGGGACTCTAACAAGACTCAATGACATTTGCTTTATAATTTTGTTCAGAGTCCTCAATTCACGTACTGGGTTCCAAGGCGGTGTGATTGTCATTGTCATTCAGATACTCTTCCCTTCTACCTTCGTTTGATCATTTAATTCGCGGTCATTAGGATAACGTATATCTCTGTTTAGAAGAAATAAATACGACTGTTTAATGATAAGTGCAATCACATTTTGTCGCGCTCCAATACCAGACGGTCAAGTTTTCTGTCTCTTCTGGCTCCGTCTCAGACTCCGCCGCAAAATGATGGTTGTGTAATTAGGTCCTTATTAACGTTCTGGTGCCACTGTCGTAGCTGGCTTATTCAAATCAAGGGAGACGCAGGATAATTCTTGGTCAAGTTCATTAAAATGTTATTCAAAAAACGCCTCTCTTAAGACGAGCTGTAGTTTACAATGTACGCCTTTCTTTGGAGTTTCGTGACTTATTTTTCTCATCACTGAAAGAAGCTTTAAAAAAATTAAATTACCACTATTAGGTAATTAAGCTATTTTTGATGTAAAGTTATTCAATACACAATAACCAAATAATTCCCATGAATCTCATAGAGTCCTACCTCATGCGTCCTATATTGCCTCATAGTCACACAGCATTAGGCAACACATAACTATAAATATGACAAGGCGCTGTAAATCAACTGAGTGCTTTTACACATGACAATTTCTACTTTTAAATTTCTGCGCTCAGCTACAGCTGTAAAAAATTATGACCCGCATATGATTTTACAACAAACGTTTTTAGAAATTTACCCGAAATGGTTAGCCAACCGGGAATCAATGAACTATCGCGTTCGGTTGCTGATCGTGCACTTCCTGTACGTAGCCGTCACGAACGGTCCAGAGGATGAAGACCTAAACTACGATTTTTCGTAGTACAAGTGGAGATGGCCCTTCTGCGACCTCAATTCGGCAAAAAAACTGAACCAAGCTCGTTTACGTAGGCCGATTGGGTTCTTAAGCAGTTGTAAATGGGTCCAAGTTTTGAGAAAAAAACTGATCTTCAGTGATGAAGCAAATTTTTGGTTGAATAGCTTCGTGAACAAGGAACATTGCCATATTTGGGGGAGAGTAATCCATAGCAATGTCAAGAGAAACTTACTGTTCGGGGTGTGTGCACGTCATAAAAACTTGATTTTTTGTGGCCTTAAAAAGATGACAAGAATCTGGACGATATGATTAGTATGCGATTCCAACAAGACGATGCAATGTGCCATACATCTATCGGTCTATTGGAATTATTGCAGAAAATATTTCCAAAAGAATGCTAGTCAAATGGCCGCTTAGATCGTGCAATTTAACGCCTTCAGATTTATTTTTCGTTGCTACATCGCTAGTTTTAGATACTAAACCAACGACTGAAGAACAATATTTTTCAAACCATTGGTAAGGTCTAGTCAATTGAATTGTATGAAATGTATGTTACTCTAATTTGCAATGAAAATTTCTGTCATACCTCACATACAAGCCTTCAATTCAAAGAAAGTTCAATTTAAAAGAAAGATGCCCTTGATGAATTCTGTATATAGTATATCTTTGGTCATAAGAATGTCTCTTCTTTCTCAAACAAAGAGCATTGGATAGAATTTTGTTTTCTATAACTTTATCTAGGCTATCTATATCACATATCCACACTAATAGGTAATAACCTACCGCTCTTAAATCATATGGTTGTAAAGGTTTATTTGGCATATAATGCGGTCATATTCAAATGATCGCCTGGGGTTAGCGCGACAAGGAAAATAGAATACGAATACGTGTTGGAATGGCTTGATCAAAACCAAGTTCGCCAAATATTGCTGCTGATAAAAATGCTAAACTCTGCTTTATCTTCCCCCTGCGGGAAAGGGGTTAGAATATTCCCGCGGCATGGAATGCCAGTCGTAAGAGGCGACTAAATTCTAGAACCCACTTCTAAGCCAAGTTGTTGAGGTACCCGTGCCGATGGCCGCATGGTCAGTTAGTGGTTAAAGAGTACTGGCCGTTAACGGTCCCCTCCGATGCCCAGGCAAGGTCGGTTGTATAAGTGCCTTATCCCAGTATGTCGGCTCTGCTGGGACGGACCTTCCTTTCCGGACCTACTCGTGGGACCAAAATTGTTTACACATATGGATACAAAAAACAAAAACAAAACCAAAACAAGGAGGTCGCCTAGCCTTGGCACCTCATCCGAGGACGAGCTACTGGCTTCGAGCCAAGAAAAAGTAGCCAGTCCATCCAAGGAACAGGGTACTAAGCAAAGTACCCCTATCCAACCAATTCTACCTCAACCTCAACCTCAAAACAAACCAACGGCTAAAGTCAGCAGCAGCGACCAAAAGTCGGTTAAAAAGCAAAAATCCTCCGGCCAGATTATGAGAGAGAAGTACCTCAAGGCTGTATTCATTCTTGGCAAGATTGCAAAGAATGAAACAGCCGGTACTCCTCATGAGAAAGACCTAGAGGATCGGCGCAAATATCAGGAAGTGGTGGATGAGTACACTCGACTCAAAACTACATCAAATCGCGAGACGAGACCTCAATCGCTCCTAAAAGAAGCAAGGTCACGGCAGCAGCAGCCGCCGCGCCCTCCTCGCGTAAACCCCCCAGCAAGTTTTCCTCCTACGCGGAAACTGCGAGAGATCACCTCCAGGTCGCGCTGGGTGACGAAAACTCCACCAACGGTAAAGCGGTGCTCGACAGGTGGCCGAGCATCGAGGCTAATCTTACCGTAATGACGGTGGATCACATCATTAGTAACCCCAATGGCCAGATGCCTGGGTTTGACTCCGAAGAGATTGTTAGGGGTTTCCGGGTTATCAAATGCGCTGACCATTTCTCCAAAGACTTCCTTAGCGAGTGCATCGCTAAGGTTAACGATGCCTGGGATGAACTCAAGATCAAGATCATCTCCGCTAAGGATATCCCCAGGATACCAAGGGCACGTATTTGGCTACCCCGGACGACTATAGACAGCGGAAAGGTTCTCCAATGTCTCAAGTTGCAAAACCCCAACATCCCCACGGAGGACTGGGCCATCATAAAAGTCGAAGAACCACAGTACAACTCCCAAACTTACTTGCTCTCCATCAATGAAAAGTGCTTGGAATTACTGAAGGAGGCAAACTACAAAATGAAGTTTGGCGTCAGGCAAGCCAAACTCAAAATCTTCCGCCCGACAGGCCCTGGTGACGATCTAGTTGAGATCGATGCAACTGACAAATTGCTGGAGGGCCTATCGATCGAAACGGAAGACCAACCTCAACAACACCAAGAGCAACAACAAAAGCAACAACAGTAACTACAATATGCTTAATGTCATACAGTTTAATCTCCAGCACTCGAAATGTGCGTCGGAGAATCTGCTAGTTTTCCTGCGGGAGAAAAACATTGACATTGGCATATTGCAGGAGCCCTGGGTAAACGGTTCTATTATCCGAGGACTCAATGACACCAACTACAACATTTTTTACAAAAAACAAACCGGTAAGCCCAGAACCTGTATATTAGCTAAGAAACATATTAAAGCCTTTTTATGTCCCCACCTTAGCTCCGAAGATTTAACAGTCGTTAATCTGGAAGGTTCTGGCCAGCCGAACCTCATTATAGCATCAAGCTACATGTCGCACGATATGCCATCTCCACCGGTTGAAGTGCAACTACTGGTCAGGCAACTTCAAAAGGGTAAGGATACCCTTCTTCTCGGATGCGACGCCAACGCCAGACACTCTCTATGGGGCAGTTCGGAAATCAACGAAAGGGGTGAGTCTCTGTTTGATTTCTTAATAACCTCCAAGCTCAATATATGTAATGTAGGTAGCTCCCCAACCTTTGTATTTCCGAGTTCGGAAGCACGTCCCGGTTAGGAGGAAGTACTTGATATAACCCTAATCTCCAATTCCACCAATTATAGGGTCGACAGCTGGAGAGTAACCAATCTAAAATCGTTCGCAGACCACAAATGGATACTCTTCAATGTGAATTTCAGTGCCGATCCCTATATCCCCTTCAGAAATCCTAAACGTACTGACTGGAAAAAATTCAGCAGGATCATTAACTCCAAACTTAATAACCTACCCCATCCAGACATGGAATCGGTAGAACAACTGGACACGAAAGTTAGGACTTTTGAAAAGGCCATGGTCACGGCCTTCAAAGTTTCGTGCCCAGTTAAGCACAGCAAAAAAACCTTCCCACCGTGGTGGAATGAGGATCTCTCCGTTTTAAGGAAAATGACAAGAGACCTCTTCAACATCTGCCACAGACACAGATACTGGAAACCCTACAAAGACTGCCTTAAACTCTACAAAAAGGCCATTAGCAAAGCCAAAGCTCAGGCGTGGTTAGAGTACTGCCAGTCTATGGAAACACTAAAGGATGCTGCCAGGCTGAGCAAAATCCTATCCAAACAGCACCAGAATCCATCCTACATTAGACGTAACGACGGTGTTTGGGCAGATTCCACAGAAGAATCCCTGGAACTTCTCTTGAACACCCACTTCCCCGGATGTAAAGACTACGGGACTACTACGCAGGTCCCTCATCATACGCAGCACACACCACGGGACGATGCTAATTTGATCATCAACCCCGATAATATATCTTGGGCCATCAGCAGCTTCCCCCCATACAAGTCACCGGGACTTGACGCGATATTACCTATAATGCTACAAAAGAATTTGGGCAAGGTTATACCCTGGCTAACGGTGATTTATCGAAGTTCGCTGAAACTCAACTACATCCTCCTAGTCTGGAGAAGAGTTCGATGTATCTTCATCCCGAAGGCTGGCAAGCGCGGTCATGAATCCGCAAAGGATTTCAGACCTATCAGCTTCACATCCTTCGTCCTGAAGACCCTCGAACGCATCTTAGACAGGCACATCCGCAAATCCCTAGGAAACACAAAGTTTTCGAAGTCCCAACACGCCTACATTAAAGGCAAGTCCACTAAGACCGCCCTGCATGAAGTCGTGCAGACAATCGAAAAATCCATCCACCATAAACAATTGACCTTAGCAACCTTCATAGATATAGAAGGTGCTTTCAACAACGTTTACATTGAATCGATCCAAGAAGCCCTCACCACGGCAGGGATAGAGGGACTTGTTAGCAGATGGATCATATCCATGCTTAGAAGAAGGATCATTCAGGCCCAGATAGGCAACACCACTATAGTTAAGACCGTAGATAGAGGCACACCCCAAGGTGGGGTAATATCGCCTCTACTATGGCTCTTGGTTATCGATAAAATTTTGAAAGAATTCGCGAGAATCGGAATAAAGGCGGTTGCTTATGCTGACGACGTGGTCATCCTAGTATCGGGAATGTTTCCCTCGGTAATTAGCGAACTCTCAGAGAGAGCTCTGACTAAGCTAAGCGCCTGGGCCTCAGGATGCGGCCTAAGCGTCAATCCGAGTAAAACAGAACTGATGCTGTTTACCACCAAATATAAGATTCCGGCCTTTAATCTCCCTCGACTCAACAACCAGTCACTCTCCTTGTCTTTCGAGGCTAGATACCTAGGAATTATCCTGGACCCCAAGCTCAGTTGGAAGATGAACATTGGACATCGGGTACGGAAAGCATGTGTCGCTTTCTATGCTTTCTATACCTTCGGCAAAAGCTGGGGACTCCGACCCAAAATGGTGCTGTGGATGTACACGGCTGTCATCCGCCCCATCCTCACCTACGGAGCGCTCGTATGGTGGCCTGCCCTAAGTAAGGCATACAACATCAAAAAACTAAGCCGAGTACAGAGATCGGCCAGTATCGGGGTAACCGGTGCTCTTCGGTCTACTCCGACCGAGGCACTTAACGTACTCCTAAACCTCCTCCCTCTGGACCTCTTCATCAGATATAATGCAGCCTGTAGCGCCATTAGACTCAGAGTATCTGGGTTCTGGTCATCTAAACCCTACGGTCATAGCAAGGTGCTGGACCTATACCTAGTGACCTGGCCACGACTGCAACCGATTTCACGACACCCATACACAACCCAAGTAAAGCCGCCTATGTCCACTTCCCATCCAGGATGGCATGGAAACAGGGACTGCACTCTGAGAACCATCAGGTAGCTTTTTTCACCGACGGTTCGAAAATGGAGTGTGGGGTTGGCTCGGGTATCTTCTCAGCGGAACTGAATATCTCTAAATCGCTGCGACTTCCAGACTCGGCCAGCGTGTTCCAAGCGGAAATACTAGCGATTAAGGAAGCTTGCAAGTTACTCACACGCTATCCTATTACCAAGAGAGATGTCAATATATACATATATTGATAGCCAATCAGCTATCAAAGCCCTCGACTCTCACTCCATAAAATCCAAATTAGTTGCACAGTGTAAAGATGAAATCAGCTGTGCAGGAGACTATTTCAACATTACTCTCATTTGGGTTCCTGGCCACAGCAAAATAGAGGGAAACGAAAAGGCTGACGCTCTAGCAAGGCACGGCTCTTCCCTCGACTGTTCTTTGGCGGAGGCAGTACTCCCCCCATTAGACTGGTCAAGGCAAACCTTCTACAACACTTTCTCTCGAGGACGAACTCCAGATGGTACAGTCTTAGCAACTGCGTCATATCAAGGAAAACATGACCCTCCTATAACAGGAAAATAACCCTCGACCTAACTAACAGACCCCGACAAGAGATTGCCAGAATTGTAGCCATCTGTACTGGCCACTGGCCTGTCGGTACCCACGCTGCTAAGTTAGGCATCCCATTCAACACCTACTGCCGAAGTTGCAAGAACCCACTGGAAAAGGAAACTCTCACCTGTGTGAATGTCCGGCTCTAGCTAGAACCAGGCAGCGTCTACTCGGCAAAATCTCCTTCGACGACCTATCAGAATTCAGGGAAATAGGATTCTGCAATATCATCAAATTCCTTAATTCCACAGGATGGATATGAAACACTAATAATAGCACATTAGGTCACTGAGTGGTGGCATCAAAACGGCGCATAAGCGCTAATTGGGCCTGGCATCTTGATATCAGGCGGCCACTCCTACCTACCCTGCTCTATCTTCTCTTATTTAATCATAACACAATAAGCTCAGTCCTGTGGTACGCATCAGCAAGAGATCACTGGATTCCTAGTTTACTCGTACATGGCGCTATTCCATAATTTTCGGAAGAAAAGTATAGCAAGGTTCGGTTTTAACCATTTTGAATTGTAAGGATCTGACAGATTCCTCCTGAAAACATTCAACTTTTTTTTGTAGATTTTATATAAGATCGGAATTAATCCTTGAATGACTTTCCGAAATCACATTTTCCGGAAAGCAAACTTCGCAAAACGAAATAACCTGCTTAGCAATATTGATTTTAATATCTCTCAAACCCTCCGCATATGGCCTTCCTACTTACCTTCCTACTTCCTCTTAAATAGAAATCGCACAATTATGCCAATCTCTATACGTCCGATAATTGAACCGATGCAATCATCTCTTATCACCGATCATAAGAAATTCTTAAACTCTATAAATGCAAAAACAAAAGCTATAACTATCGCAACTTTTTTGCCCATTTCTTCAGCCAGTCGTTCACCAATTAGGTCCTTCAATCGGATCATGACTACTTTCGTTATATGAAAGACTACCCTGAGACATCTCTAGAGTCAGTGAATACAACTCATGCCTTAGTCATGCCCATATAATCCCAATTCACAAAAAAAAGGAAAGAATGAGGTTTCCCACTATCGACCATAAACTCTCTTGAATTCCCAAATTATTTGAAAGTTCCAGAATGCTGCGCAAAGCGAACTGCGCTCTCTTCGACTTATACTTCACCAAACCTTGTCTTAGAAATGTCCTCTACCACCGCCTTAATTTTTTTTTTTTTTTGGATTGTCTAATTGTAAGTTAAATTCTTCTTTGTTAAAGCCAATAAAAAGCTGCTACGAAGGCGTCAATTTTTTAAGTCGACACTAAAGGAGCTCAAGCTCAAACGTGTCACACTTAAAGCGACGACGATTCAAGACTTCCTGGTGATTATGAAAAAAGGTCTAAGCACTCTATACGCTTGAAAAAAGACCTTCAGCAATAGACGGAGGAAAGGACGCAACCGTACTTCACCCAATATATGTATGTATTGTACATAACGATCATTAACGATCTGAGTATACTCGCGGAAAGTCAAGGTCTGGCTAATACAAACACGCCACAAGCAGGACTTGTGATCCTTAACTTGATCATCCTCCTTTAAGCATGTTCGAGATTAATAGCACTTTCTCCGCGAAAACCTGAATGACTTGGAGAAAAAAAGCGGCTCCGATAGCTCCGCAGCATTATTACAACGACTTCAGCTCAACAATGTCCACTTAATAATATAACACAGAAGACTAAGCGTCGTAATTAATAAAATTATATCACTGACAAGTTAAAAATGGACACAAGTATGGGAACCAGCGTAAAGGCTACCTAACACGTTTTTCAAGCGGATATCCCAATGATCGAGAGAGCAGCAAGGCATGCCAATCTGCAGGTTTTTCACCGTCGAATATTACAATTGTAAAAGAAAATTTATAGAATTACTGGCGACAAATTCAAAGGCCAGGACATGACTCAGTAAAGTATAATACACCAGCCCGCTCTATTGTGGTATAATAACAGGGAACTAAAAAGCACACGATCAGAGAGCTATCGATAAGTGTATTATACCACATCATAAGCGACTTATTAGCCGATGAGGCCAACTCCTGATGGCTTATGTGAAACAACTAAAGACCCTACTACAATAAAGTAAAGAAGCTTCTGGCCCAGGGACTTACCTCTATCCGTTAGCTCATCACAAGACTTGGAATAATGATTCGAAAATATAACGTGCAATCAATGATGCTGCAGAAGAGGAGTAAAATGGTAAATCGATCCAATATCTGCTTTACCACAATCGTAAACTCTTAAAGGTCGCCCAATATCTTAGGAGATGGTTTTAAACCATTCCAAATACGGCAGGTCTGTGAATTTCTGTCTTACAACCTATGGAGAAATCCATAATGCTCCCTGTGGCCTCTAATTTAAAGAGCGAATATACCCGAGCACAAGTTAATTCCCTCCAAAGCCGCCATGCGAAGGACATTCCCGAGTTGAAAATCGCTTAATCCCGACGCCGTTCATTATTCACAAATTTCCCCAATGAATTTCTTCATTAATAAGACTCTATCCCAAGGATATTCGAAACCAAAAACAGAATCCAAATAGACAGCAACAGATACCGCTCAACCCATGTCTTTAGAAAGAACAAAAAAAATCTCCTTAGTCCCACTCCATCCGACAGCAACAAGGACCAACTAATTGGAGATGTGCATTCGGCAGATACGTTTTTAGGGATTAGTACTTTACGATTACGATTATTTCGGATTTCGAAATTCCAAATTCGAATGCCTAATTTGCATAAAACAGCCACAACTCATTTGTGCGAGATTTTCCATTTGATATACGAGTACAACAAGGACGCGGATGAAATGCCAGACTTCGAGGTGTTTCCCCATCCCACAATCACTTTGGCGTCGTCGCCTTTTCGCCTTCCTTCACTTCGTAATGGGTGCAGTGTGGAAATGGCAAACGGCATAAATGGAGGGTTTCTCATTTCACGACGGGTGGCGGTCCATGAGCTGACTGGTTGTCGTTGTCCTCCGTATCGGTAGTGAGTTTGGCAGTGTTAAATGAATCCAATATGTCATTTTCGAGTTTTTACGATATCCAGCCGTCGGTCGACTTTTGGTTATTGTTTGTGGAAAAATTATTCCGGATGCTAATACTCACTTCCTCTGACGGATTACATAGCGTTGCGAGCGTATCTGATAATTTGGTTGTCGTACGGGCTAGCCTGCTAAGCTGGTGTTGTGTGTTCATATATCCTTGCGCGGAACGGTGGCATGGGTTGGAATGGAAATATGCAAATTACATATTTGGATGTCGAAGAGGAAGGATGATGAAATGGATGCGTTGTAGCGTGGAAGTTTATTGCAGGAATGAAGACTGAAATGAAGGTGCAGGAAATGAAGGTGATGAGATGATTTGTTGGATTTGTTTTCGCGGGCTTTTCATTTATCCCAGCAATTTGCGGTGATTGCCTTGAAAGCTATAAAGACGAACAAAAAAGTCCTTTTTCTTCTTAACGATTGGATGTGAACATTTTTTTTCTGTTCAACTTTGGTGAAAGGATAATGACATTTCACTGTCTGCTACGGAAACATCCTTCAGGTTTGTAAAAATCTTGCAGCACCATCCTGTGAATCACATTAGCCCCTGAGGACTAAACTCAAAAAGGATTACGTGTAAACGAGGTATTTTGGGTCAGAATTTTACATGCGTTTGAGGAAAATTGAATTTCACGCATATGTGATCATATTTGATTTGGCTAATTTGGTCCGTCGCATCCTTTTTATTTTTGTCCTTTCTTTCAGTCAATTCTGGCGCCCAGGGCGCGTCTCTCTTTGAAACAAATCGAAAATACTTCCACACTCATCCGCAAAAAAAAAGGGATACCAGTACACCTTTGAAGTATCTTTTCCTTGACACACTCACTCCTTTCATCCTTGCATGCGTCATGTCAAGCGCAAACTAAAATCTTGAAAATTGAAAACCAATAAAGGACACATGGAAAAAAGTCATAATAATGAAGTAAAGGAGGAATTTTCAATAGTAAATCGTGTCCTCTCATGCTGCCCACTTGACAACGCGCACAAGGACCAACGGATAACCGAAACAACAACAACAGTAACACAACAAAAGCTAAAGAAGGAGATTATGTGGGCAGGCAAATAGAAAACCAATAAAAGGGACGTGATTCCAGTTGTGATTAGATTGATTGCTAGTGAATGTTTTCCTTTCCTTTATCCTTTTTTTATTTTCTTGGCTTTCCTGTTTCCAAGTCGTCCTTTGAGGACTCGATTCGATATGAGAAACAGGATCATGCGACTGGACGAAAAGGGTGAGTTATGGCGTACGTTTGTGAGTTATGATAAGGTATGAAGCGGAAAATATCCTTGTGACTATTTTGACAGTTGCTCGCACTAATCAGGACTCATGTGGGTATGCGGTTGCTTAGCAATGCCACGAGTATTATCCTGACCAGAAAAATATTGGATATCTTGGGTGAAAGGATTACTATCGACATACGTGAGCTTTTTGGAATTTATTTTTTTCGGGTTTTTGAGATTATTAATGCGAGGTCAGGCTTGGTTGTTACCAATGGCAATCTGTCATGTGACTTATTTGAGATTTGAGGATATGAACGAAAGGTGCTTTATTGAGAATGATATTGAGGAAAAAGAGGGAAAAAGGCGTGTGTGTAGATCAAACGGATGAGATAAGTTTCCCTGAATTGCTTTTATGTGATTCCTTACTACTTGAGGTGGATGGATGTGGGAATTCGACGTTGAGATGGAGTTATTAAAGGAGCGTGAAAGGATAAAGAAGTTGCTGTTGATGAAAGATAACACTTGTGGCATGGATACCATGGTATGGTAGCAAATTGCTATGGCAGTCTCAACATGAAATCGTTCTTCATACTAAGAACTTAAAATCACTTCCCTACAAATGGGATACAGGACTACATTGTTGACACATTTTCAAACTTAAGCAAACATCACGAACTAAAGCTTAATCTGATGCGCGTCAAGGGCTAAACGGTTTCAAGGACGACAATTGAAAATCCAGGTTAATTGGGAGCATCTATAGCAAGGTTAACCACTTCAGCCTTCCCACATCCCTTTCAAAGATTTTTCCATTTCTACTCGAGCACGTTCCGACCGCTCTACTCATGTTTTGATTTTTATACAAACATTGCGGCTGAAGATGAAAAAGCAAAGAAAACTTTTCCGATTTATTTTTAATGGCCATCGAAATGGAAAGGAAAATAAAAAAAAACCAAAAGATTTTAGATTTCTATACAAGAGTTATCAAACATTGACAGTAGCCACATGTCCTTTCGAAGCGCATTTTTCGCATTTATACGCCCCCGGCCACAGTAATCTCTGCAAACATTAGTGGGGAGGATACAAAGATGTGTATCCCATCAATATTAATGATATGTGTGCTTTCAATTATGTCAATTTCGAGTTGATAAAAGGTTTCTCAGGTTAAATATTTGTTTTGGAACGATTTTAAAGTAAACTCGGTTATCCTTTCATGTAAAATAGATAACGAAATGAAAGCAAGAGATGAACAAAATTTTTCTTTGCGGGGGACAAGTCGATGATGGCTGCTGAGCTTCTTGCCCGTTTAGGTCATTTTCTCTTGTTTGCATGTTTTTTTTTTACTTGTGGTTTATGTTTATTTTACGAGACTTAATATCATCCTGGGCGAGTTCAAAGGGCTTATAGTCATATGCTGTAGGCCCCTGGGAGTAGCGAAATATTCCATTATTGAAAAATGAGTTAAGGACGTTATTAAGTTTAGTGCTTAACGTAATGTCGAAGGATTCAGTAATACAATATTTTGTTCAAAATTTAAGGTGACTATTTTTTCTTCTCGAAGAGTATTTATTTATTCATCAAATTCTATTTTGTCCCACACAAAGTAATCTCCCTCAAATATAATACTTGCATCAGCACCTTTTCCAATATGCAGTTTTTGCAACGAGCAATGCGATCAATGTGGCAAATTTCCTCTTTCCAGAGGCTTTTTAAGTTTTCGGCAGAAAAAAAAAAGTCATAGGGGACCAAGTCCGGTGAATACGGTGGTTGAGGCAACGTCAAGGTATTATTTTTACCCAAAAATGAGTTACAAGTAACGATGCGTGGGTGCATCCCAAATCCGAACGTTTTCTTCGTATTGCTTCACGTAAACGGTGCATAACTTAGAGGTAATTCTTTATTGACCAGCTAGAATTCATGTTGAACCACGAGGTTGTCTCGTAACGAAGCAAAGTGAGCATAACTTTGGCATTTGACCTGACCTAGCGTGCTTTTTCGGTCTTGGCTCTTCTGGTCGCTTCCATTGGGACAAATAGGCTTTGATTTCGACATCATAACCCATGCATGGTCACTCTTTTCAGCAAATTTTGATTGTCATTCATGTCATACAAAGCGCCGGGTCTCCCATGCAACGATTCTTTTGGTCAATATTTAGCAATTTTGGAACAAACTTCCCAAACACACGTTCTATGGACAAAAAATGCGAAAAAAGTTCATGGCATGAGCCAACCGATATATCAGTATCGTCAGCAACTCCTTTAATATTGATTCGACGATCCCCCAAAACAATTTTTTTGACTGCCTCAACGTTTTCATACGTTCATGACTTGCTGGGGCGGCCAAGGTGGGCATCGTAATTAACATGTTCTCGGCCCTCTGTAAAGAGCTTGTACCACTTAAAAACATTTTTTTAGAGTCACCAATTCCGCAGTTAACATTTCAAGCACGTTGGAGCTCTTAATACAAATAAACAATACTAAAGACACGTCTCACTTTTATATACATATATGAAAATTAACCAAATATCAAAGATGGCTCGCAGTATCATCATATATTAGAGGACATATGTACCAATATAACAAAAATAAAGATTCGAAAATCGAAAGTACTTAGATAACGAAATTCAAAATGTCACCTTACTTGTTGAACAAACCTCACATGTGAAAAGTAAGTGGAATTTGCATTTTCGCACAGAATTTCATTTACCCATTTCTTTTTTAAATTGCGGTCTAGTGCTAAATAGCATGGGGCACTGCTAGTCAATTAGACGAGGAATTGAAGCTGAGGATGTCCCTCGTAGGAGCTGAGCTGATCCCCTCAAGAGTCATGATATCTCTGAGGATACGCTTTCTAAGATGACAGAGGGCAATACACTCACATAGTACGTGCTCTGCAGTTTTCTCGTCGATGCTCGGTTTCAGAAGAGAGGTCTGATGATATCTCAGACTACAGTGTCCCGAAAGGTAGCTTCTGATATCAAGTCTATTAAATTTGAAATATTGATAGTGTGTTGTTAAGGGACCGTATGAATCTCTTTGATGGTCGGAGTCCTTGAACGCTGTTCCAAAAGTGCAGTCTAAGAGAAAATTTATCTTTGACCTGGGGATTCCGCAGAAAGGTTCGGCAGCTATGTACCTTTCGCCGGAAAACTTTTTTAGCGAGTTGGTCGGAGATTTCATTGCCCTTTATGACCTTGTGCCCTGGCACCTGGCACAGATTTTGACTTTGTTTCTTTGGCTAGGTCCTGCAAGGCATCGTGGCATTTCTTAACGGATTTTGAGTTCGCGCTATACGAGCCCAACGCTTTGAACATTGCTTGACTGTCTGAGAGTATATTGATTGTTATACCTCTTATGCTAGTCTCTAGAAGAACATAGCTAGAATTATGCGGTTTAGGTTAATTATGTGCTGTTCTGTTTCAAAACGTGTTGCTAATTTGAATAAAACCCAAGAAAATTGTAAATTCGTTATCACCAGCAGAATCGTTCGCCATGGACAGAAACAGGTGGTAGTCAGGACGCATGGGAATATCTCCAATGACAATAAGTCGACATCTTTCTCTCATTGGAAAGGTGAAGAAACTGGATAATTGGTTACCCCATGAACTGAACGAGTCCCAAAAACAACGGCGCCTGAAAATCTGTGCATTGCTTAGATTAAGAAACCAATCTGAATCCTTTTTGCACCGGATAGTCACCTGTGATGAAAATTGCATTCTGTATGAAAACCGAAAAAGACTTGGACATTGGTTGAATGCAGATGAAAAACAAAAAAAGATTATGATGACAATTTGGTGAACACCGAAAGGACCAATCCACTTTTCGTTCCTTCGACCAGAAGTAAATGCTATTGTGAGGTAATCAACATATTGTATGCCAAATTGGCTGAAAAGCAACCTGCGTTAGTCAAAAGGCACGGTACGATCCCTTTGCATGAAAATGCTAGACCACATACCTCACAAGTAACGGTGCAAAAACTTTTCAGCTGGGATTTGAAATTCTTCCGGATCGACTGTACTCTCCTGATATGTCGCTGGGTTCATTTTGCTTCCGGAACCGAGCAGATGTCATAAAAGGCCTATGAAAATGTCATTGCCTCAAAAGCAGCAGAAAAAGAAATATTTGACACTGTATCATATTGGAAGAATGTCATAATTGCCAACGGTTCCTATGGCAATCCAAATATCATCGTCAAGGTTGCTGACTGTGCGTCCGCATTCCAGCAGGTACCGGTGAACGGGAGAAATACGAAATATCAATTCCACCAGCCAGAGCATAGTCCCCGACGGCGTGCTATTTGATCCCTCCTATCCACCTTCCGCAACGATTAGTATAATATTTAAGGTACAATTGTTTAAGAAAATATTGAATTCAATCTTAAGTTTGAAGCGAAGGGCAACCGCTGCCCGACAACGGATAAATAAAAATAGGCGAGACATGGCTTTCAGTGCGGACTCTCTGATATATAGTTCAAGCGGTGAAAGATTCATTATACCATCTAGAGCAGCTTCCGGTGTGCTGGGGAAAGCCCCCGTGCAGCTGGGACTGACCGCTCTTTGGAGTTTAGCGAAAGAGGCCGCTACGTGTTTGCGTTTTAGCCTGTTCCACCAGGCAACCGATACATATGAGATTATCGATCTTATCATTGCCGTATAGATTAAGAGGACCTTTTCCGGCGATAAGCCCCATGTTTTGCCAAAGGCACCTTTGCATTGTCTTAAAGCTGACAGTGCTTTGGTGGTTTTTGACCCAAACTTGCCAAAGAAGCCTTCTATGTAAGATGACTCCCAGGTACTTGGCTTCTTTGGGTATTGGGATGGGAATGACAAGCTGAGTCATGCCAGTATTGTTCCTCCTTCACGTAAAGAGAGCAACATCAGTCTCAAAAAGATTAACCGACAGCCCATTACTCGTGCACTAGTCCTGGATCGCATCCAGCACCGCCTGCACTTTGAGACAGACAGTCGCTAAACATGAGCCGACAGAGAGAACAGCAACATTATTCGCATATGCCTAGGCATAGATTCTAGGGGCATTGAGAGAATCAAGTAGAGAGTGGACCACTATGCGCCCTAACAGCGGAGAAAGGACACCTCTTTGCGGGCAGCATTACACTCCGATTTGTGGTTCACTAGAATCAAGCTCTAAGTCCTATTACAGTTTGCACGTGAGTCGTAAAGGCTCAAGGAGCTGATCAGAAGCAATGAGGCTTAAAATTATAATACCCGTGCCGTCGGTTGGATTCACAAATATTTGTATTTTGATCCAGCGAAAATTCGCTTAAAGAGTGGATTGGTATTAAAATCTCTATCAACTTATTCGAATAAAAAACAACTTATTTCTAATTGAGTATACACATCTGTGGTCACCCATTTTTGCTTTCCACATTTAACCTCTAAACTGTGTCAACTGTTTCTCGATTTAGTCCTCCTTCTTCCACTGTCAATTTGATTTATAGCACCGCCTAGAAATAGATTGCTGCAATTGTAATCGACTTTCCGTCGTGCCTCGTCTATTAAGCAACAAATTGCTCATAAATATTTAAAACCCAACGGACACAGTCTGACTGCCCTCCTCACTATCGTTCCAGATTAATGGACGCACATCCGATCATGCGGATACAACACAACTTCATTTATCCTATGTCACCACAATCGTCTTCGAAACCATGCCATCGCTCTGAAGAAGACAAACTACCCTGCATTCGAGACGATTTATGTTCATCTTCCAAGGACTAACAAGACGCTTTAATGCGGGAAGCCAAGGAATGACTACACTCGATAATGAAATATTTATCAATTCCATAACTACCGAGTGCGGGTGAGACCGTGCTCCAGTCGCACTTCGATAAGACGGTAATTAATAGCCGCGTGCACGCGGAAACGAATTTCCAGCAACACCTTTAATCTTGATTGACAAAGTCAATTCCCCGGAGATCGGAGTGGAAGTGGGTGTTCGAAAGCGTAAAGACAGTAAGAAAGGTGAAAAGCGCGGTTAATGGCAACAAACACATTGTCCCGCGCCCAACCCTTCATCACGGTCGTCGTCCTTAACCCTTTCGCCGGAGAGTGGGAAACCCTGAATAAATTCTATTTTGGGAAAACAATAAGGTAACTGTACTTTTTTCCGTCCTTATTTGTAGCTGCTGCATTAATTATGGGAATCCTTGGGATTGCCGTCAAAACTGTTGCAATCAGATACACGTAATTACACATGGGGCACACGGTACTCTTGTACGTTGGTTGCTTGCTTTGTTGCCGTCATTAACGTTTTCGTTGATTATTTCCCTAGTCCTTGTATCCTGTTCGTTGCTGTGATGTCGGTGGTGGTCACGTGTCCAGTGCCCGCATAAACTCATCGTGCTGGAATGAAACTTCCGGAACTTGCTCGCCATCCCGAGGCGCGCACACCGTGCGAAACAATAAAACTCGCTCGTATCAAAGCTAAGGAAGGAGACAAACATTTCAAATGAACCCTTTTTTTTAGGCCTGTACAGGGGTGGATGAACGAGTAGTGCTCGAGATCAATTTGAAGTAGTTTAGGGCTGTCGATTGAAGGTGAGCTCTGTTGCTGCTGTGGAGTGGGAAAGGGTGTCGAGATCGAGTTCTCGATTTCTTTTTTCTTGCTTTTGTTTTGGATTTGTTTTGGTGCTAGATGACAGACTGTTGACTCGGAGAATTTATTAGGCCGGCAAACAGTTGGGAGGGCAGTTTCGAGTTACAATCGAATTTGAATTGTGTGCGTTGAAAATATTTATGAGAGCGTTTAGGTCATTAACATATTTTCGTGGTTCCGGGGATGTGGGTAGGAATTTTAAGATGACGGTACCAATGGAAGTAATATCATAGAGCACAGAAGGGAGATGGAACTGCATTGAGCTGGACAACTTCTGCCACTGGGCTGATGACCTAAGTTTGTCGCAGTTTATATTTTGAAGTTTTCATCACTTCATTTAATTTTTAGTAGACTGCCTCTGCGAAGGAGATTTAAAGGTACTTTGTTTTGCAGTGATGATTGTGAGGAACCTATGATCGTGAAGTTCCCTTCGGCTCGCATATCTCGAGAACAAGATAGCAACTTCAGACCGATTCTATTTTATGCATGATTATATAGTAAACATTTGATATTGTTGGCAAAAGTTGAACTCGGTGGTCTCTTTTTAAAAACAGAAAAAAACATTTTCTTGCCCCATCTGAACTTATTGTGGCTCCAAAAATGTGTCCCCTGCTTTTAAATTTTGGAAAAATTCCTGTGACGAAATGAGAACAGTCAGAATTTTGAGGGGGCTAAATCTCCCGAATATGGTGGATGTTGCAACAGTTCCTATTTTAATAAATAAAAAAAATTAATTAATAATTTAATAGTTGGGTGATTTTCATGAAGAAAATTTAATTCTGATTCTTTGATCCAATTGGTCCAGAAGGTTACAATAATAATCTACGTTTATTGTTTTACCAGCTTGGAGGTAATCCATAAACAAAAGTCCTTTTGCTCCCTAAGAGACTGATGCTTGAACTTTCTTGCCCGATTTCTGGAGCCTAATTCGTTTTGGAGCCGAAGTATCGGGTTCCAACCACTCTTTAGTTTCCTGTTTTGAATGTGGGATCTACCAGCATGATCCCAAGTGAAAAGAAAAATTCTTCTTAACTTTTACAAAATGCTCAAATTCTTATTGAGAAAGTCACATATATCTAGTTAACTATTAAGAAAAATCGAAACTCTCAGAACATCCACAACTACGAATTCTATTCAGAAAACATCTTTACTCTGGCAGTCATCCCTCAGAAAACACCCAATTCCTCCAGCAGCATAGTTTCCAATAGAATATACGAGGTTCGTTCAAAAAGTAAGGGGACTCATAATTTTTCTCGAAAAATATTTATTTATTCCTCAACATCCTTCAAAGTACTCAACCTCAGATAAAATATATTTGCGCAAGAATTTTTCCAATCATTCAGGCACTTCTGATAAGCGCTTTATCGGTATAGCCTTGAGCTATTCCAGCGATGCGGTATTTATCTTCCCAATGGTAAGCTATTTCAATGTTGCCTCTTTTAAATGTTGGGAAGAGAAAAAAATCGCACGGGGCCAGGTCCACTGAATACGATGGTTGGGATATGATTATATTATTACATCTGGCCAAGAAATTACGCACAAGCAACGATGAGTGAGCAGGTGCCTCGTGATGCAACAGCCATGATCTTTTCTCCCCTCAAATCCTGACGTTTTGGTATTGCTTCATGTAAACGGCGCATAACTTCAAAGTAATATTCTTTATGACTCGTATGACTTTCCGCCAGTAACGCACGATAAACAACGTCATTATAATCGAAGAAAAAAACAGTCAACAAAACTCTCACATTTGACCGAACTTGGCGTGCTTTTTTCGTTATTGGTTCTTCTGATCCTTCTCATTATTAGGGTTTGGTTTTGACATCATACTCAATTACTCATGTCTCGTCAGTAGTGATGACTATTTTCAACAAATCTGAATTGTCATTCATGTCATTCAACAGCTCCTGAGTGATGCTCACGCGACAGTTCATTTTCAAAATGTAGCACTTTCGGAACAAACTTCGCTGGCACCCGTTCAATGATTAAAATTCCATAGCATGAGCCAATAGATAGGTCAATATCCTCAGCAAGTTGTGTATTAGGAATACGATTTGCTTTAATGTTTTCATTAGTTGTTGACGTGTTGACATTTAAGGTTGGTATCTTCATTAACATCTTCTCAGCCTTCTGTGGAAAATTTGGACCACTTATAAACATTTCTTTTTGCCCAAAGTAGAATCGCCAAATGCCACAGCCAACATTTGAAGTTCATAACATTTTTTTTACATAACATTTAATAAAGATTCTTTGATCCTTTTTCTTCAATAGCAAAAAATCGGCAAGCAATTCCCAAATACAATGTTAAGATATGGTAGGTAACGAAAATCGAATGTACTTAACTAGCGGCATTCAAAAAGTCACCTTATATCTTGAACTACCATTTACTAGTTCCATCCACCTTCATGTGGTCACCTTGCGTGCGACTTATCTAGGTGTTGCCCATGTTTACACGTTTGTGAAACATTGTAATACCCTTTATTCCATTTATCTTAGTGGACAGACCTATTGCAGGAGTCCCTTATCTTCTATAAGTCATCTTAATTCTGCAGGAGTTTTGCTTGTAATGGGTGTTTTTTTTAGAGGTTTAGGTTTTAAACTGGCAACACTGTTTCTACAGGTCGATTTGTGATGATGAATGAATAGATTAACGCCAGAACAACGCATGCAAATTGTGTAAATTAATTTTGAAAACCACGATTCGATTCGCCAAAGTTATCGTGCGGTAGGTCCATTTTACGGTAGACTTAATCCTCCATCTGAGAAAGTTATTGGAAACACGATTAATCGTTTGCACACCACGTACACTCTAGTACACGCATCCCCAAAGACGGCAAACAGTGCAGAGAAAAAGTTATTGTCATTGTATATCGCAGTGCTGAGGAGAATCCTAAAAAGTCGATTTGCTATCGTACACAGTAATTGAATCTATTTCCATCCACTTTGTAGAAGATTTTACGGAAAGATCTTGGCCTAAAATCTCATAAGATCCAGCTAGTGCAAGAATTGAAACTGCGTGACTATTATACGCGTCCTACGTTCGGTGGATGGGCCGAAAACATGATTTAGCTTGATCCTCATTTTCAACGCAAAATTTTGTCCTCCGATGAGCCCCATTTTTGGTTAAATGGATATGTAAACAAGCAAAATTGCCCAATTTGGAATGGAGAAAAGCCAGAAGCCTTTCTCGAGACACCCTTACAACCATTAAAACTCACTGTTAGGTGTGTTTTTTGGGCTGGTGGAATCATCGAAATCACATTTCTTTAACGTCGGTACCGGTCAGAGTGTCATCGTCAATGGAAAGCGCTATTGAAACATAATTTCTGTCTTCTTCGTTTCTCAGTTGACCTCACGACTCTGTGACCTCACACCAAGTTAAAGATTTATACATCACTGTTGCGCTTCATACGAGGGTGGTCCGATAAGTACTTAGCCTCTCTGCCAGATGGCGCCAGTATCGCAAGAGCAACTTACTATCATATAGTACATTCTAGTAGACGGCAACTGTCACAATTTTGTTTTTTTGTAGTTTTGTTTTACCGCGTGTGGAACCGGGAGTGTCCGTGGATTTTAGAAAAATAGAAAAAGAGCAATATCGGTCGGTGATTCGATTTTTGTTTTTGGAAGGGAAATCGCGCAGCGGAGTTAAACAGTGTTTGGATGCTGTGTACAGTGACCCTTCTCCTTTGATGGCGACAATCAAAAATTGGTTTAACGAGTTTCCACGTGGTCGCACGTCGGTCACGTCCAGGTGCCCCGAAAACGGCTACGAAGGATAACGTGACAAAAATTCACGATCTCGTATTGGCAGACCGCCGATTGAAGGTGCGCGAGATAGCTGAGACAGTAGGCATTTCAAAAGATCGCATGCGTCATATGAGAATGAGAAAGCTATGCCGCGTTTACTCACTCCGGACAACAAGCGCAATCGTGAGACCACTTCAGAGCAGTATTTGACTGGTACACACCACAGACCAAGGAACAGTCGAAACAGTGGACTTCACCCGGCGAACGTGCTCCGAAAAAGCCGAAGACTGTCCCATCGGCCGGAAAGATGATGGCCACCGTTTTCTGGGATTCACAAGGTGTGATTCACATCGACTACCTGGAGAAGGGTCACAGGGCTGTACTATGCCAAATTATTGGGCCGATTCGACGCCGAATTGAAGAAAAAACGGCCCCACTTGGCGAAGAAAAAAGTGCTCTTCCACCATGATAACGCACCGGCTCACACCTCCGACCTCGCCGCGGCCAATTTGGTCGAATTGAGCTACGAACTGCTGCCCCATGCACCGTATTCTCCAGATTTGGCCCTGTGCGAATTCTGTTTGTTTCCAAACTTGAAAAAGTCACTCGCCGGGCAGAAATTTCAGTCGAATGAGGAGGTCATCGCCGCCACGGAGGCCTACTTTGCAGACCTCGAGAAAACGTATTTTTCAGATCGGTTAAAGGAGTTGGAGCATCGCTGGGTCAAGTTTATCAAGCTTAAAGGAGACTATATTGAAAAATAAATCGCCATTTCTCCAAAATTTTTGTTTTTCTTTTGTAGGCTAGGTACTTATCGGTCCACCCTCGTATGCTAGCTGTGGCATATGCCCGAAATCGTGGGCTATTTAAGTTAAGTTATCTATTGCATAAAGCTAATATGATAGACATCAACATTCGCTTAAAGTATTTTATTTCATATAGAATTTGTATACCTCTTAAAAAAAACACAATTTGTTCGTCTGAGATTTACTTACAAAGATAAACACACAAAAGTTGAGTCCACCAAAAATTAGCGTCTTTGTTTTATCGTTCAGTGATCATGTCGAGTTTTGTACCTGAAAGAGGACATTTGCGGCAGGCATTGATTTCTTATTTAATCAAAAAAAAAAAAGTTGTTGGTAGTCATTGTTTGCTGGTAGAAAAATATGGTGAACACGCTTCATCAATTAGAAGATGTGAGACATGGTTTCGACAATTTAAAAGTGATCATTTTAACGTGAAAGACAATGAGCGCTCTGGTAGACCACAAAAATGTGAAGGCGAGCAATCGCAGGAGTTATTGGATGATGACCCAACGACAATTAGCAGAAGCATGTGCCACAAGAAACAATTAGCAGACGTTTACGAGCAATGGGGAAGATGAATAAACTCGGTAAATGGGTCCCATACGAGTTGAATAAACGTCAAATGAAAAATCGCAGTCACTTGGAAAATGCTGCTTCAACGCCACGAAAGGAAATTATAATTGCATCGAATTGTGATTGGCGACGAAAAATGGATTTATTTTGAAAACTCTAAACGGAAAAAATCGTGGCTTTCACCCGGCAAAGCCGGTCCTTCAACATCAAGGCCGAATCGCTTTGGCAAGAAGACCATGTTCTATGTCTGGTGGGACCAGAGCGGTATTGTGTATTATAAACCCTTGAAGCCTGGCGAAACCGTCAATATACATCGCCGTCAATATACCTGCAACAGATTAACTTAAACCAGGCATTAATCGAAAGACGACCGGAATGGGCCAGAAGACATGGCAAATTGATTTTGTTACACGACAAAACTGATGAAAGACACCTTGAAATCGCTTGGATGGGACATACTCCTGCACCTGCCGTACCCCCCAGACTTGGCGCCATCTGACTATCATCTCTTCGCATCAATGGGGCACGCGCTCGCAGAGCAGATTTCGAGGAAGTTGGAAAATGGCTCGATGAATGTGGTTTGCCGCGAAAGAAAAACAGTTTTTCTGGCATGGTATTCATACGAGTAAATTACTTCAAAGATTGGCGAAATGTGTAGAAGCCGGTGGCGAATATTTTGAATAAAAAAAATTTATTTCATTGGAAAATTACGTATTTTTCTTATGACGTATGCATACACCTGGTAATGTTACCAAGCAGGTTTTAACGGTTTGAGCAATATGTTCCCCAGCGTTTTTCTGCAAAACTACTTTGTCGTGTCTTTGCACTTATGATAGCAATATCTCCTCCAATACTAAGCTCAAACTCATTAGTTGTGTTCGATATATTTGATTTATCAAGCCAAACTGATCCCCAAATAAACAGCATGAACTTTGTTTCATGAATGTTTGGCTTCTTCTTCTTCTTAGCGGGCGCTACAGCTCGGGGTGCCTCAACCAACATGCCTCTCCATTTACCGCGATCTTTTGCTAGCTCCTTCCAGCCCCGCACTCTCAGTTGGTTGAGGTACTCTTCCAGCTGTGTGCGCTATCTTAGGTGTGACGACGTCCCTCGGGTTTGGATTCGAAGACCCTCCGGGCTTCTCCAAATCTTCTCCTCCATCCCTCGTCGGGATCAAAACGCAGTATATTTCTCTAAAAACGGGCAAGCGTCTCTTTATCCACTTTGGAGAGGGTCCAAGCTTCTGCGTCATAGAGTAGGACTGGGATGATAAGGGTCTTGTGTCATCCTGACTGAGTCAAGCTGGTCGTACGAGAGTGGGCTCTTTTACACAATTGCCTCCTGAGCCTATAAAAACACCGATTGACAGGGGTGATCCTGCGTTTTATTTCAGAACTGATGTCGTTGTTCCAGGTAACTGCGTAACCAAAGTAGACGAAGTCCTTGACTACCTGGAAATTGTAGCTGCCAATATTGATGTTCTAGTCAAGACGTCGGTCGTGAGCGTCCTTTTTTGATGACAGCATATATTTTGTTTTGCCCTCATTTACCGCTTGACCAAATTTCGCCGCTTCCCCCTGAATACTCGTAAACGCGTTATTGACATCTCGCTGACTCCTTCTAATTATGTCAATGTCATCCGCGTAGGCGTGTAGTTGTGACGATTTGAAATATATTATGCCCCTTGTGTTAACCAGCGAGTTTCGCACAATTATTTCTAAGATAATGTTGAAAAAGTCACACGACAAGGATTCGCACTGTCTAAATCCTTTTTTGACATCAAAGCTATCGGTTAGGTCTGCACCGACTCGAATGGGGCAGCTAGCATTCTCCAAAGTCATTCTACCTAGTCTGACAAGCTTATCAGGGATGTCAAAAATAGGCATGGCGTTGTATAGCTCGTTTCTAATTACGCTGTCATATGCGGCATCAAATAGGTGGTGGGTGGGGTGAAGCCAAACTGATAAGGACCTATCGCTGGTTTACGAAGGGTTTCAGGCGTTCACACAGGACGGCAGAGAAGATCTTATAGGCGATGTTGAGGAGACTTATTACTCTGTAGTTGGCGCAGGCAAAAGGGCTTCCTTTCTTGTGGATCGGGCAAACGATGCTGAGGCTCCATTCCTTGGACATGCTTTCCTCTGACCAGCTCATCTCAACCTGCTTTGAAGAGCTCTGCAGGTAGTCCGTCTGCGCCAGCAGCGTTGTTAGACTTCGGTTTAGATATGACTTTCTTAACTTCGTCTAGGTCAGGGGGATGGAATTCTCTGCGATCTTCGTCATTAAGGAATGAGATGTTCTGCCTGACAGCGGTATGTTGACTGACATCGCCGTTATACAGTCTGCAGGAGTGGTTTTCTCATATGCTCAGCACCGTCTGTGAAAATGAAAAGAAAAGAATAGAACAAAGTAGACGAATATGTCAAGGGGTTAAGCAACAACTTGACATAAAGCGCCATCTTTGTTACAAATATAGAAGGAGTTTGATGTGGGTATTGCCCTATAGATGGATACAGGAAGACAATCCTTAACAGGATGTTGGGCTTAGCCGTTGATATTTATGTGTGGCTGCCGTAGCCTCACGATTTGTTTCGCTTTGGATAACAATGGAACAAATGTTCATTGTCAGTCACGATATAATGAAGAAAAATCTTCCTTTCTTGCAGCTGGAGCAAACATTTCTTCATGAAGAAAGGCGCCATACGATGTCCCTCGGCCTCGTATGGCACCTTCCTATGCTTTTGGACCAGTCCCAAGACCTTAAAACGAAGGAAAATGGTTTAGTGAGTTATTGCCAATGAGTCTGCAAGTTCCTGTTGCATTTGACATGCATCTTGATTAGATAATGCTTTCATTTCTGTGTTTTTATACATTTTCAACAATGCGAGACGTTCCTTGGCTCACACGTTGGAATCATTATTTTTTAGCGTTGAAACCATTCGCGACAGAATTTTTCAAAATACCTCATCGAACTTTTCTATAATTAGTTGATATGTACATATGTACATATGTCTCAGCCGCGATTTTTTTTTCGAATTGAAGGTTAATTATTTTGCTCTAAAGACGACATTTTTAAGGCAAAAAAATATACATTTGACGCTGATAAAAATCTAGAAGTGTGATGCCCCTGGCTTACGGTATAACATTTCTAACTTGTTATTTCTGACCACCATATACCGCTAACGCCACTCACTGGAAAAGAGCGTCTTCCCACTTTTACACCTTATAGATTGGCATTTTGATACCGCCGAAGTCTGTTAATGTCTAGTGACTGCCTAAATTGGCAACGCTAACTGTGATCGATGATTGGTGCACGGGAAATAGGCTCATAGTTAATCTTTGATCAGATCCAGGAGGCTTATGCGCCACAGTATTGCTAAGCTCCTCACAGGAATCACAGCAGCTAGGGCTCTAAAACCGGTCGCAATGAGCTCAAAATCATGTACTCTATAACAAATCCAAGTTTAAGACCCTCTTAGCTACTTGGCAAATTTGGTTTGATAAAGGGTCCGCCATCTAACGTTTTTTTTTTTAAGTAGAGCTTATTTCGTGAATGGTAACACTTAGCTCATGTCTGATTTGACAGATAATTAGTTTTATCCTTCCGCTGAACGAATATGGTGTATACGCTTGAACAACACTTCGCTAAGTGGGCCTGCGATCGACTTACAGAAGATGCCGATTTTGCCAAAAAAATCATCTTTTCAGATGAAGCTCATTTTGATCTTGGCGGGTATGTAAACAAGCAAAATTGTCGCATTTGGGGCACAGAAAACCCGCACGCATACATTGAAAAGCCAGTGCACCCAAAACGAGCCACTGTTTGGTGCGGATTTTGGTCCAGAGGCATAATTGGGCCATTTTTCTTCGAAAATGAGCAAGGAGTGGCCGTTACAGTCAATGGCGATCGTTATCGGGCCATGTTGAACGAATTTTTGTTCACAAAAATTGAAGAGGAGGATATTGGCAACATTTGGTTTCAACAGGATGGCGCTACGTGCCACACAGCCGAAGCTACACTCGATGTTTTGCCATTGGTGAAATACAGCTGCACACAATCGATAATGTGCTTAAAAATTGGACCGATCGTGTAGGCTACTGCATGGCCAGCCGAGGCAGCCATTTGAATGAAATTATTTTCCATTATTAACCGGAAGGATTGTACTTTCAAATAAAAAAAGAAATTTGAGAAAATATTCAGTAGTTTTTTTTATAGCATTTTCAAAAGAAAAAAAAGTTATTTGGCGGATCCTATATATGCGTACGGACAGATGGGCGGACAGACAGGAAAGTCTTTGCATAAGTTTTTCCTACCCAGGTTTGAAAGATAGAAGACTAAAAATCAAAGATAATCGTTTCTCCTTGCGGCACATAAAGGGGATGAAATTGGTATTTGGACATATTCCGCCTATAATGATGCTCAAGACCTCCCCGAATAACTCAGCCTCATGAGGTAATAGGCGAATTTGCAATCTAATTACCGAATTTAAATAAATTAAACTCGCGAAAAATCCAGCAGATGTACGCCGCACCTTCTCATTCAATACGTCTGATATTCGGTAATAAAAATCGCTTTAAACTCATAAATGTCATCCAATAAACATGTCTTTGAAATGGATACAAAAGCACATTACTTCAGTCATATCACCATGTCAAACAGCCTTTCCCGCACTTTCTAGCTCTCGCACGCATCAACGCCGACATTCACTCATTAATTAGACACGCATCACGAGACTCTGTCAATAAAAATCGAAATTGCACTATAAAAATGTCGCTCAACGCGCCTCCTATACTGACGCGATGCGCGCAAATTATATGCACAATCGTAAAAACCTCTGTTTCGGTTCGGATGTGTCAAATGAGAATGAGAATATCGTGCGATACGGGCCTTAAGCACGCCCCTTCAAACGCGCCCATCATCACATCACGTCACATTATTAGCAATTGCATTTATGCAAACTCTCCGATTGATTGCCGACTCAATGGGTATGTAGATACTCGGAGACCCGGGCGGATAGATGGAATGTCGATGAATTGAAATTCCATGCGGACGGATTCGACGCGCTCTAACAAACCCCTGTGCACGACGCGGCCTGGGGTTGTATGTGCATTTTTCGTCAATTCGATTCTTTTTTTGTCAAAGGACACAGGAAGGATAAGGCATCAATGCAATCCTGGCAAATTCTCGAGCGAATGCTCAATGACGTGTGGTGTTATAAATTTTAATTCGGCGCCATTCCATACGTGCGAAAGATTCTTCTCGCACGCTCTCCTCCCCTGGAAGTGGATATCCTCGAGAACAACTCAATAAAAACAAAATTTAGATATGACCATAAATTCAACACTTAATGGTCTACAAAGGACGAGTAGGAAAAAGGAGAACAGGAGTAACGTGTCATACACCACACATTAGCATATGTTGTTGTTGCTGAGTGTAGGTAGCTAGCGTCCTTGTTGAGCATACAATTCGTGGTGTAATGGATCTCAGAAGTACGTGTTACACCCCCTTTAGTCGGGACTGATTTATAGACCGACTTGGAGGTCGGCAGTAGCAATTGTCTGCTGAAAAAAAAAGAAAACTTGGAGTATCGGTCCAGTGGATGAGTTATACTCATATAAGGATGTCCTTTGTTTTGTCGTTGTCCTGAATTATATCTGTCGGTGGAGGAAGTTTACAATCTGAATGAAAACTCTATTATTACTTCCGGAAAGTCGGGGAGACCGAAAGGGTTCTGGTTGGAATTTGTTTTTTATTGTCAAAACGTGACGCTTCCTTGTTTGCCAGTTTGTCCCATCGAACGCTTGTTATTGGCGTCATATTTGCATGCGAAACGGTAGTTCTAAGGATTCTGAAATGAAGCAGGACATGCATGTGTGATGTTAATTGATGTTTTTCGTGGATGGGTTCCTGGACGCGGTGCGATTTATATGCAAATTGTGCGACTCGATTTGACGCTAATGTGATCTAGGGAATGTTAATGATTGCAATTTGAGGGCAGACCAAGGAGGAGTCCTTAAAGTATGCGTTTCGCACAAACGCACTTTGTGCGTAAATTGTGCTTAACAAAACTTCAGTAATTACTGAATGCGGTGGAAGAAACTAACGATGTTTTAATCACATAGCTGGTATCATAATTACTGATGAACTTGAGATAGTGACAGTTGTCCGTATTCCCCCTTGAGGTTCTCTAAAGTTTTCAAACACTTTTAGCTAGTTTCACGGAAGTAGGGAGCTAAAGACTTGGGCTAATTGATAGGCGGTACCTTACTGCAATTATATAGTTTATCCTTTGAAAATCAATTTACAAGGGGTCATCCAATAAGGGGTGTAATTTAAAATCCCTCGCTGTTATTAAACTGTCAATATTCAACTGTCGTTGCCATGACTTTTTGTAAGCAGAAGCATGGATCGATATGCAGCAAATTTGACTGAAGCGCCGATTGAATTGTTAAATTTGAACGTCTCGGACTGGCAATGAGAAGACTTCAAATCGTGCTCGCCTTACAAGGTCAAGCCGCCATAGATGAGATTGTGACTGAAAGCCCAGGTGAGACCATTTCGTGAGAAACGTAGGGAAACATAATGATCCTGGCCCGCATGCCTTTATAGAATAAATTTCGAAAATAAAATTGAAATGAAATATGGAAATAGGGTTGAATAAAATTGAAAAATTGAAGGCTTCGGATGTGAAAGAAATTATTTTAAGTAATGAGGCTAATTTCCTTTTGTCTTCGACTCCGAAGTTTCAGAGAAACATTTGAAAAATCTCTCATGATTCTTGTGTGGCCGTGCTACCAAATGATATCGTGCAACCTTTGAAACGGCTTTTAACGTCGCAGTGTTACAATCGTAAGACACCGCCAGAGCTTAGTCTGACCGCGTCTCCCTCAAGCTCCCGAAAAACACTTCAACACCACCGTACAACAACAACAGACCTTAGAGAGCAAGACGTGGAAACAAAGAAAAAGTTACTGTGAACTACAACCAAGGCGACAAATTCAGTCGAATTTCTCGAATCCTATCTAGGACAACCACCAACGGAGAGTAGTGAACGAACATCTTCGAAACCATCTGCACCCCGCCTAGGTTGAGTAACTCTTGAACCTGCGCGAAACCTATTAAAAAAAAGAAGTTTTAACGACGAATGTAGGAGGGCTCACGCACCTAAGCAACATGCCTACTAAGCGGCGCTGCACAGATGGACAGGTGCATTACGAGCATAAGAGGAGGAAAGCGCATATATATCTCAAAACAAAAAAAATGGAGCTTGCGATCGAAGAGATGGAGAGATGCTATCACAGGAATGGCGTTCGAAGGTTTTATCAACGAATAAGACAAATATACCATGGGTACAGAGCCAGAATGACAGCCTGCAGTGAAGAAACCGAAAATCTGGAAAGACTACTTCTGTAGACTGTATAACGGCTATGACGAAATATATTCCAAATTTCTCGTTCACAACGGACGATGCTAGCAGAGATTCCGGTCCCTTGATTTTGATGAATTAAGGAATGCCTTTTCTAAACTTGAGTCCAACAAAGCTGCTGGAGCAGACGGACTACCTTCCGAGCTCTTTAAGGCACTGGAGAATACCTGGTTGGGAGTGTGTTAGCTCATGACATGGTCAGAGGAAGCATACCCGATGAATAGAATCTTAGTAGCATTTTTCCGATCCACAAAAAAGGTGATCCTTTCTCTTGAACATCGCTTACAAGATCTTGAACGTTAATTAATTGATTGGACCATATTAGAGTGATTTCAGGCCAGCATCGATCAAACATACACACTATGGAAGGTCCTGGGAAAAACCAACGAGTTCCAGATCGACACACACATCATCTATTTGTCGGCTGTAAGGCCACCTACAGCGTCGTCTAGCTTTGACAGCCCTGCCAAATTCGTCAAATTATGCGGGATGACATTAGAGTACTCTCGCTGCTTTGTCAGAGCCGGAAGCGACTTAACCGAGACCTTAAATGATGTCAGAAAAGATTTTAGTCGGGGTGACACGTGATCGTGTGACTTTTTCAATATCGTCCTATCGATCCATATCGGAACGTGCAAATTTCACTGATCAATATGAGGCGCACGATATTTTAGTCCGTACAACTACTCGCATATGCCGATGTCATTGGCATAATTGGACGAACTCAGCGAGATGTCAATGAGGTCTTTACGAACACTGAGGCGGAAGCGACTAAAATCGGCGGTAAATGAGGGCAAAACGAAATATATGCTGTCATCGAAATAGGACACCAACTACCGGCGTCTTGGCCAGAGCGCACATATTGGCAAACATAATTCCGAAGTAGTTAAGGACTTCATCTACCTTGGCTCCACTTTGTCACGCAGCAATGACACAGTGCCGAAATCAAACGCAGAATAACTCTTGCCAGCTGCTGTTTCTTTAGGCTCGGTAGGCAATTGAGAAGCATAGCCCTCTTTTGGAAAACCAGGGTGATCATAAACAAAACCCTTGTCATACTGGTCCTGCTTTATGGTGCAAAGACATGGACCATATCAAAAGCTGATGAGGAGGTCATTGGCCCGATCTGCGTAAATAGGAAATGGAGGGCAAGACTTAAAATTTAATTGTACGGGCTCAACAACGACATAAACGTAGCACGGCATCTACGGATCCACCGCCTAAGATGGCTAAGTCATGTAGAGCGCATGGACATCCCAACTCCGGCCTCAAAGATCTTTGAATCCAACCCTGAGGGGCGACGCGGTCAAGGACGGCCAAATTTAAGGTGGCGCACACAACTGGAAGGGGACTTCAACCAACATGATGTGCGGAACTGGGGACTGCTGGCAAAATATGGTGCCATTTGGAGAGGCTGTTTAAAGGTTAACCAAATTCGCCATGAGCTACGGCCCCGAAAAAGAAGAAGTATAGTTGCATAGTGAAAACTTGATAAAGCTTGTAAACTGGAGCTGTTAATTCCCAGATATTTGAACTCGTGAGCTTGGATTGAAAGCTTAAGCTAACGCATAAGATGTAAAATCTTCTAAGATGTGAAGCAAATATTTGTGAAAGTGTAGCCTAAAGCGATATGCTATAATGTTGCCTAAGCTGCCCCTTGAAGTTGCGAATGCCATGAGATGTCGTTTTAACTGAGAGCGAATTCCATAGCCTTACGGCATAAATGAAATACTGTTTTTCTGTCACCCTGTAGCTTAAATTAGGAGATATCAATGTTCAATTTCTCTGAAGAGAACCGCAGTTTCTGGGAAAGTTATGTTGGTGCTTTGCTCTGTTTGAGATTGAAAAGGAAGGAAACTTTGAAAGGCTGTGCTAATCAGAGTTTTAACGAATATCATCCCGTCGCCGTAATCTGTATATGAAACGCACTATGTTGTTAAACGCAACTTTTTCTTTGCGTGAACTATGACTATCGAGCTCGCAGAAGACTGGGAGTACGTACGTTAAAATAAGGATCAGTAGCGTCTTGACGACCATTGTCATAATGCTAATTGGGGAATAATTTCGGGAGTAGGATAATATAGGCAAGGCGCCTTAAATTGGTAATGTAATCCTTCCACTTAAACTTTAGATAAAAAATGACTCCAACGTTTTTAACAGTCTTTACACTCTGTTGGCTGGAAGCTTCTTAAGTCTAGGATAGTATGACCTGTGTGGTGCATATGCTTGTTTTATATGACTATCGTGTAACGGCCTGGAGATCCTTATATAGCCGCGTAATAGCATTTACCTTTTAGTGGATTATTAGAGTTTCTGCATTTCTCTCAACTGTTTTCTCATTATCTCCCAGAAGGTGCAGATCATCAGTGTAAGCTAGAGCGGATATGATTCCGTTAAAAGTTAGTCGCCTCTCATTTTCTTGCAGGCTTCTCATCAAAGAGATTTAAAGAAGTTCTGGCTTCACCTAAATAAGGTTTTTGTCCTTGCTTCTTGCTTCCCATTAGCCATACGAGGGGTGATCCAAAAGTAATGATAATAATCGGATATTTCCAGTCCCCATAAAAGCCAAAAAAAAAATTTTTTTGCTTGCTTACGTACCCACTAGGTTAGCGCAAAAAATTCATATAAATAGACCAGAAGGAATATCATCATCACCTCTGCCTGAAAAAACAATGTACCAGACACATACGGAGGTAAAAACATTGAGGAACTCAGCTTCTCCATACTCCACTGTGGCACACTAGGCCAAGAAGTTTAAGCTCGGCAAAACATCCGCTGTAGAGATTGTGTGGCGAACATTTTGTGTTGGCAGATCGAAGAGTGACCATGAGGCATTGAGCTGAGGTCACAAGGATTCCATTTCGCATAATCCTTGCTAACAAATTGTATACGGAAAAGGTCTCTGCGCGTTGGGTACCGGGAATGTTAACCGACGAGCACATGAAAAACGAGTCAACATTTCGAGAGTGAATTTGGAGAAGTTCCAAGCAGTTCAGCATATATTTTCGATCCACTATTTTGATCCTGAAACGAAACAACAATCGATGACTTGGAAGCGAGCCTCCTCACCAACACCAAAGGAAAAGAAAAGTGTCAAGCTGGGCGGGGAAGATCATGGCATCTGTTTTTTGGGGCACTGAAGGAATAATTTAGTGGAATATTTGGAAAGGGATCTTACTATTTTGATATCTTACTAAAGACGCGACAAACTACGAGCTGGAGTTCACATGGGACTGAGTTGATTTACAATGCGGTGTAATGCCATTTTGTCCTTGGCGTTGATGAGAGAGTGATATTGTTATCATGTTTAAAGCTAAATGGCTGTGACAGACGAATTCTGACGATCGTCTTCGTCAGCGGTGACATTCTGACTGTCCTCTTCAGAATGAGTCAACGCGTTCTTTCTCAGACAACAATCCCGATAGGTGACGATTCCAGGATCACAAACGAGCAACCTTATTAAAGAAATAATTAAAAATAGAACTGGCCCTACAACCTTTCTAGGTTGACCACAATATATTCAGTTTTCTTGAATCATTTGAGTACATATGCTTCCTAATCGAATTCTTCCTGCCGCCAGCAATCAATACATATCACTTGACTTAGCATGAAGAATGATTTTCCAGAAACTTATCGGCCGATTAGCAGGACGGTTAACCGTTTACCGACCATTCGCCACCCCATTTTTTTCCAATCTCGGACATCATCATTGCGGAAAGCCGAATCAAGAAAAAAAAAACCGAAAATCCTGTTGAGCCCATTCAACCGGACAACGCCACTACAATGCATCGTGTGCCGCCAATCCATCTATCCATCCATTCATCTGTCCACCAATCCATCTAACCCACTACAAAAAAGTAATTCCAAGTTACATGTGATTGATCGTATGCAAACATCACGGTGGTCACGTGTCCTCCTTACACCGGGCCACGTGTAAACTCGACAAAAGTTTGTTTCTACAATTTCCAAATGCGTCCTTTTGTTTGCTTACGCTGCCACATATCCCATCGACACAACATCCTGCCTACACAAACTCATTCCACCCACCCCATTCGGAAACTGTGGAATGATTTTTAAGAACCCGGATAAGTCCTTTTCGTCATCTTCGTCTTTTGTTTGACTTTTTGTTACGCGAACGTACGCAATGCAACGCCACGCTACGGATCCGGCGAATTTACATTCATGCCGCAGTTACAGACTAAGCCAATACCTGAGTGACTAAAACAACAACAACAACAATAAAACTAAATAAAACAAAAACAAATAATAGAATCGCTTGAATTGAATTTCCCGAGAGCAAGGACGGGGCAAGGGAAGCAATTTGTAGCCTACCCCGACCGGGCCTGACTTTCACACCCGGGGGGTATTAGCCAGCAATTGCGGAGTGTGTCTTGATTTATTTTAACAACTAAACAATATTGTCAGTGTGTATTCACTTGGATGGAAATTAACTCGACTGTTTATGGGCGGGCGGTTGTGTTATCCTTTTTAGGCGATCGACGATGGCGGCGGTATGCCAGTTGCGTCGTTGTCCTGCAACAGCCCGCATTAGCGCATTATTGCAAATCTTGTAATTATTTTTTTGATTTTCTTCCATTCTCCTTGTGGGTCTTCGAATGAGATGGAAGCAAAGGATTTTTGGATTGCGTGCAAGAACATTCGCTTGAGTGAGTTTGAAAGGATTCATCATGTGGGGGAGTATCGCATCCGGTATAGTGGGAAATATGGGATTTTAATGAACCAACGCGGTAATTAAATGGATCTTGATTCTAGAATCGACTTTTAATTATCGAAATTTTCGCTACAGGGAGGAGTTTTGAGTACGTGCAATTTAAATGCACTTTTGAGAGTTGCAAAGTGTAAACATCGATTGGAAGTTCGACGAAGAGGTCACGTTTAAAAATTTGATTGAGCTAGTTATCAAATTCGTATGACGATTATTATTTTTTTAGCTCGCGATTGTTGTGTAATCAACAACAAGGCAGGCAGGTACACGCCTATTTTCTAATTACTCATGACACTTAAACAATTCTTCTTCTCCGCTATCTAGACCGTAAATTGTTTGATAATGACTAACTTAATGACTTTGATTCAAAGCAAATAGATAAGCCATCGAAACGGACTTTATTCTTGAACAGTCAGACATACTGTCTAAACAAGTTGTTTACAGATTCATATTCCAGAAAAGGTAAATAGATGACCAATGACATTGAAACAATGTCCGCCGGAGCGGCTACCAAAGCTTTTTATTTATAGCAAATATGATAAAAAAATTGATCATTTAAAGATAACAATAACGTCGATAGTGACAACTACCCCAAGCAACCGCTGATAAGAACGTCGTAAATTGTGGAAGAAACTGATAACGAAATGCTCGATATTGAGCTCAACAGAACCAATAAAATATAAAAATAAAATTAAAAATTTTAAGTAGCCTCCGAAAAAAAAAAACTTTAAAAGGTAAAAAAATAAAATTTCTCTCTCGGCCTTTTGACTTCATTAAAAGAACCTATTAATATTTTTGATATAAGCGGTGCCGTGTCGGGGAACTGCTTAGTAAATAAAAAAAAAACAGAATAAAAATAAAAAGAATAAAAAACTGGCTACCGCCAGTGTTGATACACATTTGTACCCGTTTTATCGCATTTTCCATGATGATCCGCAAGATTTCCGGTGATAAATGTTCGTATTTCTGTGGAATATTCTCCTTTAGAGCTGCGAACGCGAACGTCCGAGGCTTGTTGGCGTAAGTCCGCGACTTCAAGTAGCCACAAAGAAAGAAATCTGGGATGGTTAAATCTGGCGATCATGCTGGCCCATTGGCATCCATTGTGGCATTGTGGCTCATGCTGAGTGTGTAGTTGCACCGTCCTGTTGAAACCAATTGTTTACCAAACCTCGCTCATCCTTTCTGACAGCAAAAGTCGTTTATTATGGCCATGTTCCCTTCGCCAATAACAGTGACCGTATTGCCGATGGCGTCCCCAAAAAAATACGGCTCAATCACTCCTCCCGCCTGAACGGCGCACCACACAGTGGCTTTGAATGTATGTATTGGCTCCTCGTGTATCATACGCGGATTTTTAATGCCCCAGAAACGAAGGTTTTGCTTATTGACGTAACCATTTAAATGGAAATACGTCTCGTCGCTCATAATGATTTTCGACACAAAATCTTTCTCTTCGTTGTTTAACGATGGCTTGACAGTAATTCACACGCGACTGACGGTCATCAGGCATTAACCGAGGCACTGTTTGTACTTTGTACGGGAACATGTGTAAGATTTTCATTAAAATTCGCTGTAGGGTCCATTTGGTTATGCCCAATTGCGTGGCCCGTCGTCTGGTTGATATTTCTTCGTTCGCAGCGGCATCGGTAGCTACCGCCGCGATATTCTCGGCTGAACGCCCAGTCTGGTGGCGAGCACGCCCTGCATGGTCTCTTGTGGTTCCAGTCTGTTCAAGTCGAGTAGCTAAGCGGAATGTTTGCCCAGTTGGTGCGACATGAATAGGAAATCGACGTCGAAAATCACGAAATTCCACTGACCTATTATTGGTCAAAAAAATCGACACAATTATTCCACGCTCTTGCTTATTTGTTTGTATACTGCAGGTGTCTAGTTCACTTATGTCAAATATGATTGAGTTTTTTTTTTGTTTTTTGGAGGCTTCTGCTATCTGTTGGAGCACTCAGTCACAAATACTGGCCCATTGTACTGCCAGACAGACACCTTAGATGACGTTAGAGCTCATGAAAAGCCAGAGCCAAGCTTCTTTTATTCACTTATGTTGTGTGCGATTTGTTTTTCATACAAATGAATGGAACCTAATGCTTAACGCCGATTCCCAACGGCGAGAGCAGAGAAGCGTTTTAAGGCAAGTGTACAGCGGGGGGTTTTGGCAGTACCCCGCCGAAGAGGGAAGCCACGAAATTATCATTCGATGGCGTATGATTGAGGTAGAACGCCATTTGCACAAATTATAACATCTTCTGATTAAAAACTTAAAAAAGCTGATTGCCTTGAAACGCCTGAACAGTTCTGCATAAAATGTAACTAAGAACTATCTCGATCACGTTAGCTTTCAAACAAAAAAAATCATCGAAATCTGTTCATTCGTTTAGGAGCTACGATGCCAAAAATGGATGGTTTGACTTCCCATTCTATTAAAGTCAATTCAGGTGTTCCTCAAGGTAGTCATATAGGCCCGTTACTGTTTACAATATATTATTTGTCCTCATCGGTTAAATAACATTTTTGGTTGCATTCGTATTCAGTCGGATATAAAGAGGCTATCCGAATGATCAGCTAAATATTTCTGAAAGTAAGATATTTCGATGATGTGAAAGATCCGAGTGCCACGTTCGTCTATCAATAATATTTCCCTTCATATTATGATTCTGATATTGCCACCTCTCACTTTAGTTTTTCGAGATATTTGTAGCCTCTGCTACTGCTTATTGGTCAGACCATCTTAGAAATATTCATACATGGTTATGATCTCCTTATATGCCATTTATAGCTAAAGTCTTGAAAATCAACCATTGAACGTGCAGCTTGATTAGTATGCAAACGTTGCGTAAAAGCCATTAATTCTTTTCTCACATTCGGCATTTTCGGTAACGTTTTTATCAAACGACGTTGCATTTCGTAACTTCCTAACGTGCATATAATTTACATATGTATATATATAATATACATATGTATATGTATATGTAGGTCACGTCGTTTGGGGACAAAGTATTGAAAGATTTGTTGACCTTTTTTAATTAAATTTTTATTTTATATAAAATTAATTTAATTTAAGAACATAGTAGCCATTCCTCGAAACAGTTCGTATATTTTGAAAAGGTCTATGACTCTATAAACAGGTAGAAAATGCATCATGTCGTTCTAAGCCTAGGAATCGTAGAAAAGCGACAAAGGACGGGTTAAAGTAGGAAGCGCCTTATCTGAAACATTCGAGACACATGAAGGATTAAAGCAAGAAGACGCCTTGTCATCACTTCTCTAATTTGGTGCTGGAATATGTAATAAGATCTCTTCAAGAAAATGAGCGAATAACTCTTAATAGAATCACATCCGATCTAATTTACGTTGACGATTTGTCGCATCTAGGATTTTAGAGTAGAGGGAGAAATACAGGGAGTCTAATATGGCAGAAAAGTAAGTAAGCTTATGAAGTATAGTACTATGGACAAAAAAATAAATACAGCTGAAGCCATTGGATAGGTAGATATATTTTAACAAAAGTTTGAAAGTTTGCGGTAAGTTTCTTTTTGTGAAGTATTCCTACAATAGCCAGGAACGTATTCATGTATTTTTAAAGCATCTTGCCATGTTATAGTGGGAATAAAGGCTGAAAATGTAAAAAAAGTCGTCTTTTGACGTGGACAAAAAAATATATACACTTCATCAAATTTATTATTTCACGAAATTTATTCATACGAGCAAACAAGTCATGGTAGGATTTGTTAGTATTTTGTCGATTGACCTTTATTTTTAGTTATTTGTTCTACCCTCCTCGGCATAGAATCAACCAACTTCCGACATTCCTCAACAGGTATAGAATTCCATGCCCACTGCACTGTCTGGCAAAGTTCGCTTTTGTTTTTTGGATTTTTTATAGAAACTGCATCCTGACCTGCTTCCACAGATTTTCTATTGGATTTAGGTCTGGCGATTGAGCAGGCCACTCCGAAAGAGCAACCCTTTTCGCAGCAAACCATTCCTTTGTTAGTTTAGCCGTGTGTTTCGGATCGTTATCTTGTTGAAACGTCCACACCAAAGGCATTTCTTGCTCGGCATATGGTAGCATTACAGTTTCAAGTATTTGAGTATATGTTTCCTTTGTCATAATAGTATTAATGAGGTGTATGGGACCAACACCATACTACGAGAAACATGCCCATACCATAATGCTACCACCACCATGTTTGACCGTCTTCTTGGTGTATTTTGGATGCAGTTCAGAATTGGGTGGACGTCTCACATTGTGTCTACTATCCGATCCGAACAAATTAAACTTGGATTCATCACTCCAAAGGATATTTCGCCACTTTTTAGTGCCCTCTTCGCCGGACCATGATTTATGCTGATCAGCAAATAACATCCTGCGTCTTTTATTTTTTTTACTAATTAGTGGCACTTTTCTTGGTGATCGTGATGGAAGATTATACTCCACTAATCGTCTTCGAACAGTCGTTGGACTAATTGGCAAACTATTCTCCTACAAAATTTTCCGCGACGATAAAAAAGGGTATTTTTTTGATTCCAGCACAATTAAACGATCCTGCTTCTGCGTTGTTTTTCGTGGCCGTCCTCTGTTTTCTCGCGCTGGTTTATCTCTAAGTGCATTTTGTACCATCCCTAAAGAACAATCTATCGTTTTTGCGATTGAACGGTACGAATATCCTTCGCTTTTCAACTTTTTTATGATCTCCCTTTTGTCATCGGAACAATGCACGTTACGTCCCATATTTCGCTAATAAAACAATTAAATATTATTCGTTACCACACTGGTATTCAATATTATAAACCTTTTCCGCTTTCCGATAGTAAAATAATTTCGTAACACTTTGTTTTCACCAGATACACTTCGCTGCCAATGTGTGTATTTATTTTTTTGTCCAGACAAAAGAGGACACAAACTGACATTTCAGAGAAATATTTGATAACGGTAAATGATCCTGCTTTCATTCTTCGGGTGTATTTTATTCTCGATGTCTACCTACTTATCACGAGATAGCGTTGTCCTCAGTAAAGAGAAAAACGGAGAAAATAACAGAATTGTGTGGTAGAGTGGGCTGTATTTATTTTTTTGTCCATAGCTGTATATGAAGAGAAAACCAAATATATGGTTACTGACCGACTTGGATCGATCCAAATCTGGAACCTGACTGTTCTCAATAAAAAACGGTAGAATTAAAAAAAGGTCGAAAAAATAAAACGCTGCATATAGGCAATGCGTGCTTCTTCACGGGTAAGAAACTATTTAAAAGAACTCTTTTGCTCCGCAACATCAAAGTTTTTATTTATAAAGCCCTTATAATGTCAGTTACACTTTGAGGATGTGAAACTTGATCTTACCAAGAAGGAGGAGTCTGAACCAAGAGGAGGAGAATGAAGATATTAAGATGAATAAATAGTGGAAAAGAAATATGCGAATGGAGCAAACTACACAATTAAGAGCTCGGAGAATTCTATTTAGCCCTAAGCATTGTCTGAGTAATAACTCGCAAAGACTAAGATGGGCAAGAAACCTGTGGATAAAGGACGAATAGTCAATGGAATAATGAGTAGAAAACCCGAGGAAAAAATACCGCTGGTAACACACATGACAATGAGGCTCTGAACGTCCGAGTTCCTACTGACCGGTGGCAGCAATAATAATAATAATCTACTCGTTATACGGGAAAAGTATCCACTACAAACTCAATATCCACGTTGTATGTATGCCAAAATGGCAAGCCTTAAACTAAACTTTGCAGTCCAGATGACAGTTAGGTTTGATGTGTACGAAACAGGGAATCAAGACCGGACCACGAATTGGCTGAACCTGTTCTTTATTTTCCAAAATTTTTGATGGAGATTGTTGCTAAATCTTATCGGCTCATTTATCCCTCAGCAGTGTGTCATCTTTATGAACGACATTGTACTATAAGAGCAGCAAGAAGGCGATATTAGACCCTCCAAATTTAAGAATATTGTTCAGCCCAAAATATTGATTTCTCATTTGGTACATACTCGTATAATGCCTTACGAGTCTCAGTTTACACTACGCTACGCGTCGAATGAAAAGCGTCTGGAGTTGATACCTTATTTTTTCCCAAGATATGTAACACCAAAAGAGTTCACTGATGAACAAGCGTATCAGTCACAACAAAAGTAGCAGCAATAACAGCAGGGACAGCAGCTATAGCAGCAGCAACAACTACAAAAGCAACAACAACTTCCTGCTCGTACTTACAATAAGGAGATGATACGCCCCCTATGCCATTGGCGAAGGTAATTTGCCTTAAAAGCATAGGCGGGAGCTGCTATGCTATCCAGTACAATACACTGAAATAACATAAGCGAGTTAAAAACCTGTTAAAGGAGACTTCGATGGATTTCTTTTCGTTCGCATCCAGGGCCGACAGGCTGCAGACGATGCTCTTCAAAGGCGTGTACTCGATTACTGACCTCGTGGAAAGGCTCTCAGAGCTCAAAGAATCGTAGTGCGACGACCTCAAATTCGTTGGAGTCGAGTCGTTCACCCCAGCGCGGGCCAAATGGGAGTCCTTGGTTCAGCTTATACCCGACAGCGAGCTGAGCACCCTCACTTCCCTACCATCCCAGTCTATAGAATGGGAGAAATTAATAAGACGTAGGAACATTTGATCTACAATGTATTCACCAAAGGTTCGTGTACGCCGTAATGCGATATGTAGCTTCAATGCGTTATGTGTGCAAAGAACCACGAAGACCTGGCCCAAGAAAAGGCCCCGGACAGGGAGCAGCTCGATAGCATGGTCTGTAGAAACCAAAGATATACTGTGAATTATCGGGGATGTCCTAAATTCCAAGGTATTAAAAAATCATAAAATATCTAGCTCGTAAGCACAAGACTGATGAGAAACGTCCTTTATCACACTTACAAACACCAACCGGTACACCCCAGATGATCTACGACCTACCCGTGGCTGTTCCCAAAGTTCCAATGCTTCTTACTAAAGAACCAGAGGCCGAGATAGACCTGCGCTCGATCCTGTTTGCCATCAAAGGGCAGATTCATGAGCAGGCGTCCCGAGTGAACAGAATCTACTCGCTTCTGCAATGGGTTCGCCGGCAGAGAGTCCCTTAAAGATTCCTTCGTAGATGTGAATTTACTGATAGGGAGTGAGCACGGAGCCGTTCTTTTCAACCTGTTGCTGGCCGAAAACTCGGATGTATTTTTGATTAGTGAGACAAAATTAAGACGGAAGCCCAAAATCTGGCACATTTCTAGTAATGCATGTTATGCAGTGCATTGGAAAACGACCATTCCCAAGAGGAGGAAAGACCTCCAACCTGGTAAATTTCCGGTCGACAGTAAGATCTTCCAGATAACCAACTTGGTTTCAAAGCGGTACACGACACTATCGGATATCCCATGGAACATATGCTTGGACGAATGCATTGATGCCTGTCTGATTGACTTGGAAAAAGCCTTCGACACCGTATGGTTAGAAGGCTGGGCATAAGTAAGCCACTGCTATATATGATTTTTGACATGTTAACGATCATGTCCACCGATCAACGTCATTGTCATTATCTTGCAGTGAATGGCATTTATCTAAGGTCTCTCGAGGCTATACGAGTAGAAACAAATAGTGAAGGTACTCCATTTCTGGCCAGACGGGATCTGGTATCTTTTTTGCCAAACATGATTTTGCTTTGACAAGGGCCCGGAGCGCTTTCGTTCTAAAAAGATGGCCGTATCATAGTATGCAACTTGTTGTAGGGTGAAGCTAACCTTCTACTTGGCCCATGATTGCCTATGGATGTCACTTGTGGGTCAATGTGAGAGTCAACTTAATGAAAAGCTTACTCTAACGAGTTCCTATACAATAATGCTAACATCTTCTGGGCTTATAATTTTCTGATTAACTACTTACGCTACCAAATACCGAATGCCAATGGTAGGATTACAGAGCCTAGGGTAGGTTAGTATAGGCTAGAATGAGCTAGAAGGTGGAGGATAGTTTGAGTTATGTCTAATTTATTTATTTAAGCTCGTTTTAAGCAAAAAAGTAAGTGAGCTAATTGAAGAAAAAACAAAACCAAATTACCAAGTTTTGCTCCCGAGATATACGGAATATCTTATATCTTAAAAACGATCAGCCCATTGCCAAGCTTTTTCATAGGAAATCGATGACTATGATTATACGGCATAGAAGCTTCATGACGCAATTGACTGGTACACAGCAAGACTTAAAACCTCTTTTTCCCCTTTTTTGATAAAACTTACCTTTGGTATAGCAAACCTTTTGATTCAACTTGATAGACAATATGAATGAAAAGCTGTCTTTGATCTCGCAGTAAACAAGAACATTATTTTATCCTTGTGCATCTAATTCAAATGTCGAACTTAACAAATGACCATTAACCTATTACCTTCATCCTGAAAAGACAAAACGCTTTTGAAGAGATCAAACATGCATCACGACACAATCCATCCATCATGTGGCAACAAATCACGCTTCGACGAACAACCCCGTTTCCATGCCCACCGAAGATGAGTAATCCCTCAAAAATTATAATAAAATTACACACATTATCCACACGGAAGGACATCAACAGAATGAGGGAAAAGATCCAGTAATCAGTGGAATAGCCCACTGCTTGATTGTTCCCCATTATCCAAGTGACCAAAACGAAATGGAAATACAAAACGCAAACCAAAATCAAAAAAGAACTTTAAACGAATGCAAAAGATGAAAGGTAATTCCCTGATCCTATTTTGGACAGTCAGCGGCGACATATGTTAACGCGTCGCTGCTTTCTATAATTATCCGCATGCCAAGCCCCCCATCGACAGGATGTTGACAGAACCTTTTATCTCTGGCGATAGAGATGCAGAGGGTAAGCATCAGTTGGCTAAATCGCAATTAATTGAAAAGAAAATAAAACAAAAAAGCAGAAAAACTGAAATTCAGGAAACGGTGGGGTGAAAAGTCTCCATCGGGTATGTCCTTTTCATGTGTTTTTCCGCAACATCGCAGATATGAGGATGAACAAGTGATTCTGAGGCTGTCACTCCGTCAGTCAGAGCCTCCAGTCTGTGTTTTCCGCAAGGCTGCTTACGCCAAAGCGATTTCTAGCCCCTCATCCTCGAAGTGGTGGAGTATCTGTCCACATGATATGTTGTGACAAAACACTCGTAGCGAACTCGTATCTATCCGCGTTATTAAGTCCCCGGTAGGCAATTAATTTCAACCGAAGGCAATTAAGCACTCGGCTGTTTCAGAAGCGCGCTTACATACACCTCACTTAAAAGCACCACATGTGCTTGGTTTGTAGTACCTACCGCCACAGGAATTGCCCATATCCTTGGGTGTAATTGCATTCAATTTGCCTTAATTTCGCCTATCACGGTATCACAGAATGACGGTATCACAGACCGTTCGACTTTGGGTGGCGTTCGACTCTGACTATCGGACATGGTAGTCGGGTGCGTCTGTGGGGCAGTTATGAGTTATTGGCTGTTGGAATTTATGTTTTCAACATGTAATGCAGATTAGGCGATGAAATATGTTGTCGGATTGTGCAGCGCTGCAGTAATCGTTGACAAGCTCAGGACGATTAATTGCCAGTGAATGTTGGTGGTCGAGATTAAAATGCATGGACAAGGGGAGTTGTGTTTCGTATCGGAGTGGGACTGGTGGGTCTTAGGTGATAATTTATGTCTTAATCCTTAATCTAGATTGTATGAAGTGTTGCTGAAGGGGGCTGGGAATCTTCTCAAGCAACACTTAGCTTTATCGATGATACTTGAATCTCATTAATACTTTCCAGTTAAACCTTTTTCGATCAACGCAGTCAATTGGTAGACAAATAGTAGGAGACTGGAGCTGATTTAAAAATAGGCTGCATATGAAGTGAAGGGATAACTGGTTTTGTGGGCATTCAAAACGTATTTTCATCTTCTTATATGAAAAATGTTAAGAGACGATTTAGTACATTGTGGGTTTTTAAGTGTATGGTTTTTAGTTTTCAGAAAGAACTAAAAAAAATTGCAAGAGTATATAAAATTTTTTTTGAGTTGATTAAACAATGCCTGCCATTTATCTTATAAAGATCAGTTAATGAAAATGTTGATTGCGAATACGTTTTAAGCGGTCTATATTCTGAGTTACTTTTTCAAGTGAATTGGGTAACATCTCGCTAATAACACATAAAGTGTTGCATGTATGATTGATTCGTCGCATTATCTAGCCGGATAATCTATCGGCCTAGAACGACAGATAAATTGTTCACAAAACTCATTTCTGAATTGATCGATCGATCCCCATGATATGTGGCATGTAACGCCGTTTTACTGCAACCACATATCGACCAAGCTCAGCTCGTGCATTTCGAGCAATAAAGTTTGAAATCATTGGACGATAGCAGGCGCCAATGACGGCAACTTTGTCCTCACGGTCATCTTTAAAAAAATACGGCCTAATGACTCCGTCAGGCTGCTTTTATATTACCTAAGGTTACCCATTCGAGGCGAAACCTCTTTGTAGCAAACACGCAATGATGATGACACCGGTACAATCCACAGAACAACAGTGGGAGCATTGTTAGCGGTACCTCTGATGTGCTAGGTTTTAAACCGCCACCAGCTTGTTTGATGAGCAAAGCAAACCGCCTACAAAGCCGTGCTACATAGACGGACGAGAGCCGCTTTTGAGCTTTACGAGCAGAAAAAGAGGGAGAAACACACACTTTTAGGGAAGAAAAAAAGACAGCATCAAAAGCGTAAGATCGAGGAGATGGAGATGGAGCTATCACAGGAAAGACGCTCGCCAGCTTACGAAAAAGTAAAACGAACATGCCAGGGCTATAAAGCCAGAGCAGAAGCCTGAATGGATGAAGACGTACAACTATAGGTAAAGGGTCCGCCATCTAACGTTTTTTTTTTCAAGTAGTGCTTATTTCGTGAATGGTAACACTTAGCTCATGTCTGATTTGACAGATAATTAGTCTTATCCTTCCGCTGAACGAATATGGTTGTGTATACGCTTGAACAACGCTGGGAAATATTGCGACATTACTTTGAAAATCATGGTAATGTTGCAGAATGTGTGCGAAAATTGCGTACGGATTTTTGAAGAAGAGAAGCACCGTCAGCTCCGTATGTTCGTTATCTTGTGAAAAAAGTGAAATAAACTGGCATCCTCATCGATAAACCAAAGCGTGAAAAGCCAAAAACAGTGCGTACACCCGAGAATATTGCTGCTGCGGCAGAAAGTGTGCGTGAAGCGCCATCAACATCAATTCACCGTCGTTCTCAACAACTGAACATTTCGGAGACATCATTGAGACGAATTTTGCATAAAGATCTTGTTATGACGCCATACAAAGTCCAATTGCTTCAGGAGTTGAAGCCAACTGACCATCCAATGCGTTTTCGCTTCGCTAAGTGGGCCTGCGATCGACTTACAGAAGATGCCGATTTTGCCAAAAAAATCATCTTTTCAGATGAAGCTCATTTTGATCTTGGCGGGTATGTAAACAAGCAAAATTGTCGCATTTGGGGCACAGAAAACCCGCACGCATACATTGAAAAGCCGGTGCACCCAAAACGAGCCACTGTTTGGTGCGGATTTTGGTCCAGAGGCATAATTGGGCAATTTTTCTTCGAAAATGAGCAAGGAGTGGCCGTTACAGTCAATGGCGATCGTTATCGGGCCATGTTGAACGAATTTTTGTTCACAAAAATTGAAGAGGAGGATATTGGCAACATTTGGTTTCAACAGGACGGCGCTACGTGCCACACAGCCGAAGCTACACTCGATGTTTTGCGCCCTGTTTTTGAAGATCGCATTATCAGCCGTAGAGCTGATGTCGTTTGGCCACCTCGGAGCTGCGATTTGACACCATTGGACTATTATTTGTGGGGTGCCGTCAAAGATAAGTGCTACGCCGACAAGCCAGAGACAATTGACGCTTTAAAGGACAATATTCGTGAAGCCATTGGTGAAATACAGCTGCACACAATCGATAATGTGCTTAAAAATTGGACGGATCGTGTAGGCTACTGCATGGCCAGCCGAGGCAGCCATTTGAATGAAATTATTTTCCATTATTAACCGGAAGGATTGTACTTTCAAATAAAAAAAGAAATTTGAATTTCTTTTGTTTTGTTTGTCAAATTTGAATTTGAAAATATTCAGTAGTTTTTTTATAGCATTTTCAAAAAAAAAAAAAATTATTTGGCGGACCCTTTAGTAGTAGAGTGACAGTCAATGCTGAGAATATGAAAAAAACACTTCTACAGACTGCACAACGGCGATGACAGATCTAATACCGCTGAAGATACAAAAGAATTCCTCCACCTGACCCAGATGAAATTATGATTGTAATATCGAAGCTTAAAACTAACAAAGCCGCGGGCGCAGACGGCCTGATTGCCGAGCTATTTAAAGCGGCTGGAGATAAGTTGGTATGGCGCATGCTTATGTGTAAAATATGGTCGGAGGAAAGCATGCCCGACGAATGGCATCTCAGCATCGTTTGCCTAGTCCATAAGAAAGGAGACCCCTATAACTGCGTCAACTATAGAGGAATAAGTCTCCTCCACATCGTGTACAAGATCTTCTCTTCCGTACTATGTGAACGCCTGAAAGCCTTTGTAGGTAATCTAATAAGTTCCTATCAATATGATCTTTGAAAAGAGCTAAGAATTCCAAATAGTCACACGATCTTTTTGTCGATATAGAACATGCATATGACCTTCAAAGGTATTATCATTGTCAAGCATTTGTTATCGTAAATAATTGTATAAAATAATTGTCCAGTAGAAAGATATAATCGAAATATCATATCTCTGTATGTAAACTATGCGGTGGCTCACCAAATGTAAATTATGATACGAAAATAAAATAAAATAAAAATAATAGATTGCCACTTGGAAATGTGAAGGTCGAGGCAGTTCTTGGAGCACCAGGTGGAAAAGCTGTTGAGGTCCGATTGAATAAGAGATGTTTTGAGGAAATGATCTTAAAGTACTTAGCATCGTCGGCATATAGAGAGATGTGGGAATGTTTGATAACCATTTCAATATCGTTAATAGTAAGGATAAAAAGAAGCGGACCTAAATGACTGCCTTGGGGGACACCGGAGGAAGCAAGGAAGGGGTTAGAGAGGGCAGATCTAAAGCGAACGCTGTAGTGGCGATTTTCCAGGTAAGAGGAAATCCACTTTAATAAGATGGGTTCAAAGCCAAGGGAAGACAATTTGAAGAGTATTAATCTGTGTGAAATTTTATCAAAGGCCTTACTGCAGTCAGTTGAGATAACATCGACTTCCTTGCCATTTTCTAAGGCTGAAAGGGTGAAGGAAACGAATTCAATAAGGTTTGTGGTTGTAGGCATACCTTTGAGGAAGCCGTGTTGTCTGGAGGAGATTAAAGACTTGCATTGAAAACCTAAATTATCATACAAAATACAATACTTTCGAAGATTTTGGGTATATGAGACAGTTTGGCAATGGGACGGTATTTGTTAATGTCATTCTTCGAGGCTGAAGGTTTTTGAGAGAGGTAGAGAAAGGGAGGAGGAACTTTTTTTTTTTTTTAATATAGCAGGGAGGCCGTCGGGGTCAGGGGTGAATTCATCATTAAATTGCTTTAATCTTTTTTCGATGATATCGGGATCGATACTACGAGGGAGAAATGGTCCAAAGGAGAAGTTTGGTAAACAGTTGAAATAAGTAGGATTGGATGCATGTTATGAGGATCATAGGAAGTTTCGTTTTTGAAGGCGAGAGAGTTTGAGTAGCCATCAGATTTTCTTTTGTAATTAACAAACTGAAAGAAGGACTTGGGATTATTTATAAGGTTGGTTTGCATTTCGACTAAGTAGTGTTGATAGAGAGAGTTATAAAGCTCTACAAAATGTAAAATGTACCGAAGTAGTTAGAGAAGTCATTTGGGGATTCAGTACGAAGGAAAGGTGGAAGAGGTTTTTGTGTCGGGAAAAGGGTACGTAAAGGGAGATAGAATTAAATATTTCTTTGTAGAATATAGATAAAGCATAATTTACGGTAAGGTTGTTGAAATTAAAAGGAGCACTATTGAGATATTAATTGATTTGACGGAAGTTGGCTTTGTGGAAATCGGGAGACATTCGACAGGGGAGTTGTGAAAGAACGAGAGAAGAAGCGAAGGATGCTAGTTGTCGACGATTGATAGGGATAGCTGACAAGCTGAAACTGAGGAGTTAAAGGGGTCACTTGTGAAAATGAGGTCTAGTTGCCTGCCCATGTAATTTAAAATGCTGGGTTAAGGCTGGAATCACCTAAGGCTGAAATAAGCTAAGGTCGGTAGCGAGTTAATCGAGACCTTCGATGTTAAAAAAGGATTTAGGCAAGGTAACGCCTAAAGTCATACAAGACTCACTGCCCAACACAAGGGGTACGATCTGTTTCAAGTCAGCGCAATTGCGAATTGTATCTTTTTTGGGCGCAACACGATCACGATATTTTGCACGATACGCACGTTGAGTTAGCACAATCGAGCATTTATTTTTAATGAACATTGAAGCTATTTCCGTTCTTTTGGTGTGAAGCGATTCATGGTTAAAATTGACGTTTCCAAAATGCTATAATACATGAAAATCGGTTGAGAATTGTTGAAGTTATACGAAATTTACATCGACCCATATGAGATGGCTATATAAAAAAGCAGATCTTCCTTCAGCTTTTCTAACGCCAACTTACCGAAAACTGGATTTTGTCGCCGAAAACTGGATTTTTGTGGTCAATGGGGTTCAGTTCTCGCACGAGCTGTACTTTGTAAGGTTTTAAACTAGGATCCTTGTGCAAAACCTGCCACGAAGTCGAGTAACGCAATCCCACACAAATGGACGAATCACGGTCTTCATTAACACTGGCGGATACAGAAGCAATATTTTCCTCTATACGCATTCTACGCATACGAGTACGTAGTTTGATGTTCAATAACGTGAAAGTGGTGTGAGATTTGGTCGTTATGGCTTCAGTTGTTTGCATACATGACTGTCCGATTCTAACGACCGTGAAATAATTCAAGTGCCCAAAAAACGTTTTTTACGGAATACAAATTTCGATAATAAAGTTTAATAATTTGTAAGCATTTTTCTTATATAAATCTCTTTATAATAAAGTGGCAATGCCAACTGAGTATGTTCGACTTTAAAGCATGTCAAGATCCAGATAAGAATTGTCAAAAATATAATACTGAAAAACCAGAGAACAAAAAAATCACGTTGCTCTTCAGCTCTGCATCGTTGCTGATTTAGTTGAATGATGCCTGAACAACTTACATTCGCTATCGTTGTTATTCGAAAAAAATGTCCGTTTAATATCCAAAGGACTTAATAACATTTCATGACATTAACCAATTGATGTGCCATCAATGCCATATATTCAAAGTCTTCTCTGCAGTCTAATCAAGTTGTGAAGTTTATTTGACATCCATGTCGTGCGTCTTCTTTAACGTAGTCACGGTCCTCTTGGAAAAGCTTATAACACTCGTAAATCATAATACCCAGATTCAATATTCAACACTTCCTAAAACTCCACTTTGTTCTCATTACTAAACTGAACTCATTACTCCCCTTCAGATATAATACACTTGCGCCAGAGATTCGTGGAAAATCACCTTCCTTTCATGTTTTTTTCTAGTTTTGGGAGAGAAAAAAGCCGCAGTTTTCGAGTTCAGTGAATACGGTGGCTGCGGCATGCGTATGGCATTGTTTTTCGCCAAACAGTTACGCATAAGCAACGATTACTGAGCAGTTAAATCCGGACGTTTTCTTTTAATATTCCTTACTGACCGCATGAACTTCCGGCATGATGAACTATTCCATTGTAATCGAGGAAAACAGTGAGCAAAATTTTGAACAAATTTGGCGGGTTTTCTTCTGTCTTGGCTCTTCTTGTCGCTTCCATTGAAAACGATTAGGCATTAGTTCGACGTCATGGCTCTATACCCATGTTTCGTCTCCAGTGATGCTGATTCAACAGCTCTCGAGCGATGCTTATGCGACGATTCTTTTGGTCAAAATACAGCAATTTCGGAACAAACTTCGCTGACACATGCGTTTCGAATCTTCACTGCTTCAACGTTTTCATCTGTTGTTGACGTGCTGGGGCGATCAGAACGGTCATCGTCATTAACATCTTCTCGGCCTTCTGTGAAGAGCTTTTTCCACTTATAAACACGTTTTTTGCTCTGAGTAAAATCGCCAAATGCGACAGTCAACATTTCAGGTACATACGTTGGAGCACTTCATTGGGACAGTAGAATAACAACTGTTTTGACTAACTTTATACAGATACCTTTAAATACATTGTGCGACATTGCCAAATTCCTGATACTTTTTGAACGCATGGCGTGTTTAGTTCGTATATATTTTTTCTTCACTAAGTAGCGCTTGTTGTCATATTATTCATAGAGAAACGACACCAGATTTTCTTAAAACATCGGGCTTAATGAGGCAACCACGGGAAAAAACCGCTTTAAGCACTAAGACTCTCCACGATACGAATGTCGCTTAATGAGGTGTTGTTAAAAACAGGTCGCTGGTCGCTTTGGAGAGAAACTTTGTCGGCTCAAATAGGTGAAAGCAAATAGCCGTCTACGAATACATATACATCTATGATTCCATTCAATTCGACGTCCCATTTCTAATATCGAAGACGGAGTAATGCTTTTGCTGAAATTACTCTAAATACCCATCACCCCGGGAAAGATTTGAAAAGACGAAAAACACTGCCACTCCTCCCAGCTACTAGTTCCCGTATCTTTGTTTCTATAGAGACACCTGCTTAATGTATCCAAGACCCATCACTCCAATCGCAAATTGCGATTACGGCAAGATGAGAAAATTATGCTTCCTCCATTACCTACCCACAGTAACCGATTTAATTTACCAAATGGACGTATTTTAAATGTTGATCGCATAATTTCTCATTGTGCGATTTATAACAACATTTCATCCAACAGATACCCATGCCGTCAAGCCCCCACCACCAACCCTCATGCCAATAACTAAAACCCAAGTCATCGCAAGTCTCAAATCCAAAAAAAAGGTCATAACAACTTGTAAGGACTTTTCGCATTAATCTAATACATTCCAAGGGATTTGTAAATACGGACACAGATTGAAGCTGTTTGCAATTGCACGGATAATAGGTTCATCAAGCCTTAACTTCAGCTCCCGGTCATGCTGGGTCGAGCTGATGCTGCTACACAAATCACCACCCGCCAAATGCCGGAAGGTGAAACAGAAACACAAGTTTCGTATATCCTTCAAGGAATAGGTAGTGTGTGTGCGGAGCAATATGAAACAACTGCAAACATACTTAGGGGTGAATTTCTTGTTTGCACAATCCATTTGGCAATAAAGTAGTCATAGGTAGGTAAGCGGACTACCCGACAACTGTAAAAGAATAAGGACAGATCCTTGTTGTTTTTTTTATTCCTCTAATGGATTTCAGCATCGCGCAGTGACATTATCTCAAAGAATAAACAATTTTAATGGACGCATCCGATACACAATATATAAAAGCGGGAAAGGACCAAGGCAGAGGCAATACCTCTTGGCGAAAATGTAGCTTCTACTCCCCTCTGCTGGATGAAAAAAAAAATTATAATCCTTTAATTTAAATTTTGCAAAACGGAAGAACCAGAGATTCGAGAATCCCAGACGCTCGGGGTGCGCGCTCAGTAGCCGGAGCTGCACTTTCGTCGGGGGGTAATAAAATAATGGAATTAAATTTTATCGTTTATGAAGTTGTAATTCATTTATGTGCGCTTTAAAACTGTTTCTCAGCGGAATTATCTTTTTATTTGTTCTACGCTTGATGGTATAGTACAATATATACCTTTCGTCGCTATCGCGCGTCGGGGGTGGAGGCTGCTAAGATGCAAGTTGGGAGTTTCTTTCGGGTTTTTGTTTTTTATTTGGGCTATTTTGCACTTAGGGAAAAGACTATATGATCTAGGGGAGGAGGGATTGTCGACGTTATTGTTTGCGATTAAATGGAAAAGAGGGCAATTAATTATTATTGTTTTTGTGTGTCTTTTTTTAATGTCGGACTATTATTTTTTACGCTGCAGTTTTAACAAACAAAGATGAAGTAAGGGACTCTCAAGTGGAAACTCGATGCATGTAGAAGGATTAGACATGTTTGACTCGTTCCTTCAGAGATAGATTACAGCCTTTAACCATAGTGTATCTGCTTGCCCAAGTTATTCCATCATAGTTCTATCATGGGTCTTTCTATTGCATGCCTGTGGAAGCCTGTTCCGGAATTTGATTACGAAGACATTTTTTATGCTATTACCCAAGCGGGAATCAAGCGGATGGTTGAATACCTAACAACGTGCGAAAATGTGTCATGGAAATCCGCTCAGGGCCCCTGACTGGAAACTTTGGGTACCAAACGAGCCTTGTATCTTTCAATAGATCTCTGTTTATCTCTCTTTAGGTTGAACAGCCCCTCTGACTGAAAAGATTTTCGGTTCAGTAGTAGCTCGGCTAGTACCCATATCTCGTTTGACATCAGGATATTGTAACCATTGCGTCTCTTCATTTTCCACTGTCGCGGTCAAGTAAGGCTTCTTTCAATGTGAAAGGTATCATTCTTGCTCACTATGCATAGGTTACTCTGCACTTCAGTCTGACTGTTCGCCCTACTTCTGGTCAACATCTGTTGTTCGGCTTGGCCTTCGATTTATTGACAGCTTTGCTCCTCTATGCCTTCGTAGTAATTCTTGGCGATAAGCTTACAGCGGGTAAATCGTACACCTCAGGCTTGGCATTGATTTCTACCTCTTCGTCGATCTGTCTTCATCCGTGTCTGATGTATATTTTGCAGGTTCTTCTTTCCCTATTATTGCAGACTTTAATTTTGAGTTGAGGAGCTTAACGTCACAATTTTTATAAATCTTTCGCGTACACACGGTACACGTACGAATTGGCCCACCATTACGCAGACTCTAGCGTGGAATTTAAATTTTCTTGGACGTTTATCGAGCATAACACCTTTGCTTCCGAATTGTTGCAAATATCTTACGCTGGGCTATTCTCCGCCAAAGCCTAAAGGGTTTTTTTTTTTCAGGAAGCTACGAAGCCAGTAGCATACATCTTGCCTCTTCCTCATGTTGCATGTTCTATTACATCATTTTGTTAACAAATTCAACTTTCTAGGCCTGACAGCTTAGTAAATTTAACAAGAACTTTGTCGCATATATTTTCATTTATTTTCGTACAATTAAGAACCAAGTTCTTTTGTTAGTACATAAGGAACATACTTATGTTAGTACAATACATAAGTAGACATCCTTATTAGTCTTGTGAAGTTTTTATTTGATGTTTATGTTTCGATTAAGTCGAAACAAATCAAGTCCAAAAATTGGCCCCGGTACTCAAATGAAATTAAAGAGCTTATACAAGAAAGAGAACTATTTTTTAGACGTTTCAAAAGGAACCCGACACAGTTCAATAAAAGACAGTACTGTGTGGCTCGAAATAAAGTCAACTCACTGATTAAGAACTCCAAACGTTCTTACGTAAAAAGCCAACTTGACTCTAAAATGGATCCCAAAGTATTGTGGAGAAATTTAGCAAATCTGGGTGTAACAGAGACTAATAAGGCTCAAAATTATTCCTTGTGTCCAAATGTAGTAAGCAGCTACTTTAAACCTGATTCAGATAGTCCATCTTATGTTGTACCAGTTGCGAATCCCTCTGTTCTCAACATGTCCAATGGTTTTACCTTTGAGTGTGTCACGCAATATGATGTTACTAAAGCAATTATGTCTGTTAAATCAAACACCGCAGGTCCGGACGGCATCAATCCAAAATTTCTAAAGCTACTTCTTCCTCATTTGCTTCCCTACTTAACGCATATTTTTAACTTTTGCATCTATAGTTGTCAATTTTCAGACCAATGAAAATCTGCAAACATTATTCCGAGACCGAAGAAAAATTGCCCTCAAAGTCCATCGGACTTCAGACCAATTAGCATACTCTGTTTCTTAGCTAAAGCCTTCGAAAAAATACTTGCCTATCAGATACAGCAATATCTTAATGCAAACAATTTGTTATCGTGCTGGCAATCTGGTTTCCGAGCAAAACACAGTTGTGAATCAGCGGTTTTGAAGGTGACAAGTGACCTTAGGTCATCGTTAGATTCGAGGGACTAAGGAGTCTTAGTACTACTTGATTTCTCAAAAGCATTTGACTGTATTGATCATTCCATACTGTTATCGAAATTGGAACAGAAATTCAATTTCTCTCCATCTTCCTTAGGTGTTCCACAGGGATCTGTATTGGGTTCCCTCTTATTTTCTCTGTATAATAACGATCTTCCGCAAGTTATTCATAATTGCAAACTTCACATGTATGCTGATGACGTCTTAATTTATATTATTCGCCATATCGGTTTAAGTGACGACTGCGTCGCAAGAGTAAATGAGGATCTTAGCAATGTAGCAAAATGGTCAGCACTTAATAAACTTAAACTTAATCCCGCTAAATCTACAAGCCTTATTTGCTCAGGCAGTAATATTGACTTACGAGATTTTCCTTCGATAATATTGAATGGTAGTATTATTCCCATTGAAAAGTCTGTGAAATACCTTGGCTACTACATTAATTCCTCCTTAAGTTGCTGTAGTGCAACAGCACATACCATTAAAAAAATATACGCTGGTCTGCGATGCCTGCGATATTTTAGTTACGTACTGAAAAAATCCTTGAAAATGCATGTATTTAAATGTTTATTATTGCCATTTTTTACATATAATTGTTCTGTGTATCCATATCTTGACTTTGAATGCAAGAGGAGATTAAATGTTGCTTTCAACGACTGTATCCGCTTTATCTATAATGTCCCCAGGTATTGTAGTGTGTCTCATTTAATAACTGATGTTTTGGGTCTAAGTTTGGATGTATTTCTGAGGTATCGTAATATTCTTAAATTGTACAAAATTATTCATCACATGTGTCCTGATTACTTACATCACAAGTTAACGTTTGCGCACTCAGCACGCGGCCTCAAACTAATTTTACCTCGATTCACTCATTGCATTGGAGAACATTCCTTTTTCGTATCTGCAATTCGTCTGTGGAATGGTCTTCCACACGATCTGCAGACAATAAGCTCGATTGCCGAATTCCAAAGAAAACTTTTGATCCACCTCTCTGATAACAGTATCACGACTTAATATATAATTGGTTGTCTAATTTGTTTATACATGCTTTATATAATATTCTATTTTAGTCTAGGCCTGAGTTTTGTTCTTTGAAAGTTACGTTCGATTAATTAATGTCATTTAAATAATTTATGCTTCTCAAAAGATCTTATTGTCTTGTAGCATTGCGTTATTTATTACACTCAATAAAATACAAATACAAATACATAATGGCGAAAAATATAAAAACATAACATTACTTAATACATGAAGGAAGAAAGAGAAAGAATAATAAGAATTTAAAATTTTTAAATAGACTAACAATACACATAAATAAAGTAACAAGTGTGTCTTTTAATTTGAATACCAATTATTTGGTTTATAGAAATATTTGTGTGTCCAGTCCGCGTTAGAGATTTCTAAACTGATTGAACAGAGAAGCACCGAAATCCCTTGACCCTCCCATACGTTTAATAATGCATGGCAAAGAATTCCACAACCTGATAGCGTGAACAAAAAACAAACGAGTGCTTTCTAAATAATAATGAATGGGGAGAATTATATTACCAGTTCTAGAAGAACTAGGAAACTGCAACTTTTGGTAAAGGTAATTTGGCTTTCTTTGAGATATTAATTTTGACAGTTTCGATAATTTAAAAATGTTCGCAGCGGACATCCTAAAATAGATATATTAAACATCGAAATATGGTAAAATTTTTTTAGATGATAAACATATCTAATCATAGCGTTTAAGTAATTCGCTATCAATTCAACTGCTTTTTTGTCCAAACCGTACTTGAAAAAGAGTTTATTGCAAAGTTTGTTGTGATTCACCGCATCAAATGCTTTTGAAAAATCCAAAAGGCAAAGCAAGGTAACTTCAGATTTGTCGAAATTTTGACGAATATCGTCAACTATTTTGATCAATGCGGTGGAACAACTGTGGTCTTTTCGATACGCGGATTGATGCGGACTAATCAAGTTGTGGGTGTCAATGTGTGCTTGTAATTGGCCTTTAATGATTACTTCAAACATTTTTGAAAACCCAGAGAGAATGCTAATTGGTCAAAAATCGGAGCAATCTATAGGATTTGATTTTTTTGGAATTGGTGTTACTTTAGCAAACTTCCAAGAAGAGGGGAAACATGATTTGGTAAGGCAGCTGTTATATATAGGGTTTTCCAAAAAGGGACCTGACAACATTTTTTTTTAAATAAAACGCAAACCATTTGAGATATTTCAAAAACTTTGTTATCGGCTTGAAGTACAATCAAAACATTTATGAATGGAACTCGACTTCGTTCATATGGCCACCGCGAGCAAGTTTGCAGTGGTCGATTCGTTGGACTCAATTTGCTGTTGGCTCTTCCAACGTCGTCGGCTTGTTGGCATAAACCAATGACTTAACGTAGCCCCAAAGAAAATAGTCTAGAGGCGTTAAATCGCACGAACGAGGCGGCCAATCGACTGGCCCATTTCTTGAGATAACACGCTCATCAAACTTACTCTTCAATAAATCGATTGTAACGTGTGCTGTGTGGCTTGTGGCACCATCCTGTTGAAAACACATGTCGCCTAAGTCTATATCTTCCAACTCGGGCCAAAAATAATCGGTAATCATGGCGCGATAACGCTGGCCATTCACAGTAACGTGACGATCGTTATCGTCGACGAAAAAATATGGCCCAATAACGCCGCCGGCATGCAAACCGCACCAAACAGTTATTTTTTGTGGATGAAGTGGTGATTCATGAAGCACATGTGGATTTTCACCCGACCAGTAACGCATATTTTGCTTATTGACGAACCCATCGAGCCAAAAATGAGCTTCGTTACTGAAGATGATGGAGAACGTACGTCGCTTCAAATGGTCCATCGGCTTCAATTCTTGAGTCAGCTTGATCTTGTATGGGTGTAAACCAAGGTCCTTTACGCCATAATACGCCATAATATTGACTGAACGATGCCCAATTCCTGAGAACGCCGTGGAATTGACTGATTTGGATCGTTTGCTACGGACGCCTGAACGGCAGCGATATTTTCGACACTTCGACCAACCCGTTATCTCACTCACACGGCAACATCACACAACGACTATGTAGACTCAAATGTGTGCACTAAGCTTGTTATTGCCTGTCTACTAGGGCGAGAATTACGACCGAAAATTGGAGTTAACGCTCTTAAAGTTGCGGTCACCGACTCTGAATTTCGGTAGAAAATTTTTATAATTTGCAGATGTTGCTGGTTCGTCTACTTTACCATGATGAAAATGTTGAGTTTACTGAATAAATTGACAATGACAGTTCGATGACTTGTGGAAGGGTACGTTCACAAATTAAATTCAAAGCTGTCAAGTCCCCATTGGAAAACCCTTTATATGGGTTAGAGTATCGATCAAAAATGGAAGTATGAGCTTAATAAATGTTAACGATATTCCATCCAACCCTATGGCATCGGGTTTAACAGAATTGATGGCAAATATAACATCAATGCTATTTACCGTTTTGAATACGAATTTCGGCCCCGAATACCCTGGACAACAATAGTTAACATTAGATGATCGATTTATATCCGGTACAGTGGATGAAGTGGACGATTTGGGTAAACCTGCCGAAGCGAAGTAATTGTTTAATGAATTTGGACTTATATGGATATTTTGAGAAATATTTTTTTATGTGTAATAACGACTTTACGCAGGTTTTTCCAAAGATCTTGGCTACTTAAGTTGACGTTTAGCTTAGAATGTGTAAAAGAGCTGTTTCCTTCAACGCGCTTCAGCAGTTGTTCTATTTCTGAATTTAACAAAGGTGGTCCAATTACCGGGTGAAGGAAAAGTTTTCCATCTATGATAAGCTTTGTCGCAAGTCTCATAAGTTTTTTACCTCTAACGAAAACCAAGGGCGTCTAGAACTTCTTTTACATGGACAAATTTGTCAAAAACCTCTGTGACCATAGACTCGAATAATGCGACTTTATTGTCGATGTCTGAAAGGTTCCAACACAAGTCCCAAGGGTAATTTGAGGCTTCGCAATGCAAGGCCTCCAGATTAATATTATTGAAATTTCTGTATCTCAGTTTTATCTTTTTTTCTATTTTTTTCTGTATTTATTTTATTTTCTGTATCTCAGCTTTTTAGGCACATCGTTATGTGTGATACTAAGACCATTGTTTACAGCGAAATCCTTCATCGAACTTGATTTAACATCATTTTCCAACAGATTTTTATTAAAATCTCCACATAATAATATATTTTGGTATGGCAGGCTATAGTGGGACAATTCAGTCTATAATTCTGTAAGAACAGTATCACGGTGTGGGACGTATACACAGCCAATACATTTTTGATAATTATCAGGAATTTTAACAAACAAAAATTTGACGCTGGATGAAGTCGCATTAAGGCAACATTTGCAATAAATTGCAACCCCACCCCTCCTCGTGATCCTGTCACTCCGATAAATTTTGTGTATATCCGTTTGGAGACGTTCTTGCTGACATCCGGCGCTTGAGAGATTGCATCGATCTGTTCCAATGTTAGACCACCGTTTTCGCGGCTGCAAGCAATGCACTTTGCTCCGTATGCGAAGAGAGGCGGATTAATGGCGCACAATGATCTCCTGATGAGTACTTAAACTGAACTTTGCTCACAACTCCACCAAAGTGACTTAACTATTGAAGCGTGTTCTAATAGATGCAACGTGAGTTGAAACAAAATTCCATTTGGCTCAATAGAAATATTGCGGATCGTCAGGTTTAAAAAAGCTCAACAGGTAGGTACGGAATGGGAATGTCATGTTCACTGTGTTTTATGATTTTAACGGGACATTGACAGAAGATCAAACGATCGATAAGGAACACCGCTCACAAGTGTCACTCCGATTGCGTAGACGAATAAATAAATTTGTTTAAAAAAACCAAGCTTTCCTGGAATTTTTTGAACAAAATCGTATTTAAAGTAATAATACTAGAAGCTCCAATTGTATTACCTCACTAAGTCTTAAATGGGAGTACAATATATGCGAAATGCTCGACTCGCGATCATTTTTAGCGTATCCCGTTTAGAATTGAACTTAGGTCAAACAGCCAATGCTAACACGGTATGAATTAAATTAATTTTACCTTTTTTCGCTGGAGAAGTACTTAAAAGTTATTTGAGGTTAAAGAAACACCATATATTGCAATAAATCAATCATAATCTATGGCCTTCCATTGATAAGTCAGAGCTCGAAACCTATCAACATTTAATTACAATTCAGCATCCTCCCAATCGCAAGCTTGAAAAAACGCTAATCTGGATAAACCACGTCCAATTAACATAAAATTCGTAATCACAGACTTACACGAGATAGTCTGATGAAAAAAAAAATTAAAACCGTTAATTCCAAAACCAACGTAACACAACGGACTACCGTTCCATCCGTCCATGTGTCCAATTGTTTGAATAAATCATTTATTTTGTAATTTCAGATTAATTTCAAATGCAAATCACAACCACACGCCAGTCCCTCTTTTATTCACATTTTGACGTACCAGTAGAGTCCTGAAAGGAATTACAAAAAAAAATAAAACAAACAAACACGAGCGAACTGAAATCGCCCATAAATCAATTAAGCAAACAGCTTAGCAGGTGCATTTGCTGTGAATTTTTACTCAATTAATCCAAACTTATCCGACCATAGGTTGATGGCGAACTCTCGCAGGATACACCCTCTGAAACGGACAAGTCTACCAGTGGGAGTCGTGGCAATGCACAGGACTCTATATCATATTAGCCTGACAGCGGCAGGACATTCGGAAAAAAAGACTCCGTGTCGGTGGTACCGTTCTCATTTATCCCGGATTAGTTTTGCTCTTACTCGTTTGGCAAAGCTGAATCAGGGTTTGCAACATAGTCGTTCCTCGTATGCCTTGTGCTCAATATCCGTGAACGTCAACCGCACTCACTCGATTCAGTTAGCCCATTCCATACGTTTCTGCTGGACACAACAGATACATAGTAGCCAGTCCCACATGTTGACGAAGCATCGCTATCACAACGGTAAGGGATACAGTCCATGTGTCCGATGGAATTCGATGTGTGTCCAGAGTACTGTCATCGCGCTCACCATACGCTTGACATATTCCTGTTAATTCTTTAATTAAAATCGATACTGAAACTGATTGAAGGATTTCTATCCTTTGTATTCCAGCCGGGTACGGGTGTGAGTAGGCATTTGGACTCGACTAAATAGCTTCTGTTTAAAATGAAATTTTCCACTCATACCGTTTTCCACATCTGCACTGCCATGTCCATGTGCATAATGTCCAGCAGCCAGTCGGGGGGCAATAAATTAACAAAAGCTATAAGCCGAGGTGGGGTCGACTAGTGACGTTGGATTCTCCGATTCGAATTCCAATCCGATGCCAATCATTTCACCAAGGCCTGATGTTATCTACGGCCCTAGTTCGGTTTTAACTCACCATGCCACATGAATACAATCACAACTGTTGCACTTTTCGACGGATGGGTAGTTGAGTGACTGTGGTTATGGTGCTCACCTGGGGTTCCGTTCGGAGCGTACGTGTGAGGAACTTGGAGCGAGTGTCGATTTTGCGGCAGATGCCGAATCGGCAACAATGTAGTCGTGTTTGGAATTTTGTTTAATGGTCGGCGCTTAAAGCTTCTCGTGTCCGCAATTGATGGATGCATTGTCTGCATGGGGATTGATTGAAATTCGATTTTGCTTTTAAGTTGATTGAAATAATTCAATTGACGGGAAAATTTATTTGAATGCGTTTATTTATCAAATTGCTTTTTGGATGAAGTTTTTGCATTTCACTGTCGAGAAAGGGGTTTACATGATATCTTTGAGGGTGCTGGATCTAACCAAATATTAGTCATACTCTAATCTAAAAGGAAAGCTAAAAAATGTCAGAGATAGATAGAGAAAAATGTCATATTGGGAACGAAGTTCAGGCTGCAATACTGAGTTTTGTTGATATCGGGTCTTCTACATTCACCCTTGATCCCATACAAATTTACATTCATTATGCTTGTGAGAAGGACCAAGCTTTTTAATTAATATTGTCATTGAACTCAAAGCCATTATGATCCTGCCATAGTATATACTGTAGAACCTGAGGATTAAAATATAAAGCTATCTTCTGGTCTTATACCACGATAGTGGAACCTAACATCTCTTAAATCTTATGAGTTTGAAAAAAAAGCCATTCTTACAATGCTTCTAACTGGGAATATGCCCCGATGTCTTCCAAACCGAGTCATACACCATTTAAACGTTAACCAACTTAAATATTGAGATTTATAATGAAGGTATATCTTCGTCCAACAAGAGGATCACGTTAAACTAGTCTAAACTAGTGGATCCAAGTCTAAAATCCAAGCTCAGAAGTTTAGAAATGGATTAGCATAACTGCTAACAGTTTGCCTCGGTTCTGCTTATATAAAGTTAATCTTTTAACATAGCCACAAAGGAAAAAGTAAAGTCAAGAAGTCTTCATTTCACGAAATCATCAAGTCCTTGCTTTATCAGCTGCGTGACTTGTGGCATTATCTAATTCTAAAACACCAATTTCAGTTTCCGTGCAGGGACGGGTTAAGGATATCCCTGCAGCGATACCTCTCGCTTGTCGTAAAAAGCGACTAAACAAAGTTAAACAAAAATCACATCTAGGCAATTTAGAAAACACCAAGGTGAGCCTAGGGACACATATACCACCATTAAACTGCCCCACAAGTGTGCATGCAAATCAGTGGGTTGACACGACTGGAGATCACCGGTGTTGTAAGAGTAAGATCAAACAAAAAAATCTGGAGCATGCCCGTGTCACAAAAAAAAAAAAGGCAGGCCGAAAAACAATTGGTGCGAACAAATGCAAAAACACCAGCATTTGATGGGCCTCAGCGATAAAGTAATCTCAAACCGGGAAGCCTGCCGCTACTTTTTGAGGTCAAACCGGCGGACCCCACAAGCGGACCAGTAGGAATTAAGTGGAAGGTCCTACACTTCTGACCATAACGACGCCGGAAAAAGGAAAAGAAGAAAGAAGAAGAAGAACCAATTTGAGATGAAAAGTCAGTCAACATCGTCCGGTAACGCAATTGACTCCTTGAAGCGACCGCAACAACATCGATTTCTAAAAAAAATATGAGTTTGTGGGCAGCTGCTGTACCCAAACGACCTTTCGTCAGAAGCTCTATTAGCAATTTCTTAGCTGAAAAATTAATGAAAACTTGATTAAATGCGTCCGGAGTTGATATCTCTCTAGAAACGACAGATTAGAAGACTGAAGGTCATAAACAATAAAGAAGGGGGATAGCTCGAAAAACCAACAATCGTATCAAGCCACATGCAATCTATTTGACAGCTGATTGCAGACTAGCAATATATAAATATATGCTGAATACAAGGTGTTCCAGTAGGGACATAACACTTTTGTATTTAAATTAAACGTTTTTTTTATTACCTGCTAATTTCAAAACGTCAACCATGATCTATATCACGGGAAGCTTATCCAAAGAGGAACGTCTGTAAATTATTAAAAATTGCTACCAAACTTCTGAATCCGTGATCGCAATTTTCAGAACGCCTACTCCCATTTTCAGCCGTTATAATCGCCCCACCGTACAAAATGTGGTATAGTGGAAAATTCAAGTCAACAACAACATTCGAAGTACCAAAAATATTGCAATCGTAAGTGTCTCAGTTTAGAATGAGCCAAATTGGTCGTTTTCACATCGTTTACAGGAAGGAACTCAAGAAGTGAAGCATTTTGATTAGTTGAAGTGCGGGAACTCCTCCGACTGGGCTGAAATATGTAAGGTTTGAAGAAAATTCTGAATTTTATCGAAAAATAATTTTCGATATTTTTAGCCGAAATCGGATAGACTTGACAATAATGATATGTGAGATATAGCTGAGCTAACAATTGATTTACAGTATTGAAGGGCAAGTCCGGTAATACTGTAATCTCGAGAAATGATCGAAATGAGCAACTCTCTCATGTGGCTTAAAGCCATTGGATTTTTTATGGGGTAACGTTAGGTCGTAGATATTTATTATCTGCAATAAATCCTTCTAATCTCTGATCTAATGTCTTTAGTTCAAGTCCGCCCATAGTCAAGAACAATTCCTATACGGAAAAACTGTGCAACACCAGTTATGAATGAAAGATGATCAAAAAGTGCTGACGAAGGCATAACACTCGATGTATGTATATGATCACTTCAAAAATTCATACTTCGTGTGTGTATGTTCAATATATGTAGCATCATAATGACATGGAAACAAAAAAGTTCTGAACCACAGCCAACGCGGCAAATTCAGTCGAACCTGTCAAAAAATCCTATCTAGGACAACCACCCTCGGAGAGTAGTGAATGAATATCTTCGACACAAACTATCTGCACCCCGTCCAGGTTGTGCGACAAACACCATAACAGCGTACACTTTTGAACCTGCACGAATTATAAAAAAAGAAAAAATAAATAAATTTACTTCCAAATTTTAGCCAACGTTTTTTGAAAGTAGTAAACGGAGCTCTGGTTGAATGGGTTGAGGAAAATAAAATAATACCGGACAACCAGTTTGGTTTTAAGGAGAGGCATGATATTATTCACGCTGCGTCAAAACTGGTTTCCGGAATGTAGTCGAATAAGGCAAAAAACCAATGCCCGGTTGCTTGTTTAGTCGAATTTGTAAGGGCTTTCGACATCGTATGGATAGAACTATACGCCAAAATGTTCCTGTTAAGATAAGTCGAAAACTCATCGCTATGACTAAACACAATAACCTGTTCTCCGGGGCTTATTGCGCCAATTATACATACATATATAACACGAGAGCGCACTTCGATCGGTTTCTCAGAAGCATCTCTCCGTATTGATCTCGAAAGGTTAGTGAAAACTCCTTAGTTCGTAATCTATATTAGGGTTAGCTAGTGCATCTTTTGGAGGCTGGTCGCACCATCATGCTTAGATGAATTGACTGAGGCCTGTTAGCCTTGGTGAGGTTTCGGGTATGCAAATAAGCGAGCTAATAATAGAATATATGTATAAGTTTCAGCTGAAAGGCATTAGTATTTATTAGAATTAATAATAATTAGAAATACAGCTACACTGGCCCGCACAGGTCCATTAAGAATAAGAACAACAAAAACGAATTAAATGAAAATTAAATTATTAAATTAAATTATAAATTATAAGAATTAACAGTGCCATAATGCGTCAGACGAAACTGGCCCTGAGCCGATACCATTATTTTATATTCTGCGTAGATAACTCAAAAAGAATGGATTCGATGTCTAGGGACCTTAAAACGTGGATATAATAATATTTTTAATTCTAAAACTTCTAGGATCAAAATCAGCACGAACCATGAAATGTTTGCACATTATTATCATCGCTTTCTAGTGAATGTTTACTATTGTGCTACGTTGTATGACTATTTATTTCCTTTTTAGGATTATTATTATAGGGCATTGAAAACTTGGAAGTTCAGAGCCTCGTCGAAAGCTCTTCGCCAAACCTCTATATCATGAGTTTGTCCCTTCCATGTTCCGCTGTCTTGCTCCAACCCTTCTAGGTCCATTCTCATGTTGTCCTCCCATCTCCTTATGGTATTTTTCCTTCGGGTTTTCTATTCATTACTCTTTTCACTGTTCGCCCCCTACCTATTTGCTCCACATGTCCGGCTCATTTTAGATCTTATAATTTTATTACTATAATGCTTGTGGTTGAGTGGTGTTCCCGACCTCTCGCTTATTTCTTCCGTTCGCCTAGTACTTCGTCCGGTTTTCCAACAGAGATTCTCCTTAATATCAAAGATCTTCAAAAAGACGAAATCTATTTTCCTCATTTTTAGTCAGAGACCACTTTCTCAAACGATTTATTGAGTACAATCAAGTACGAGGTTTGGATCGATCCAAGTCGGTTATTTATATAGGTATATTTGTTTTTCTGTTTATTTATTGTACTTCTAAAACTACTGCCTTTCCTTACTATTTCCCAGAAGGTCCAGATCATTCGCGTAGACTCTAGTGGTTGTGATTACATTACTGGATATTTCCCCAAGATTTTCCTGAAGCGATTGTAATGAGATTATTTCAGTTTTATAGAAAAAACAGTGCTCATAAGACGACACAACTTTTTAAAATCTACAAAAAGTTGATGGAATCTGGGCACTCGCCAAGCGGTTCCTCATGAAGTCACACTGGCAGTCTCCAATTTTGTCTCCATTGTATGATGTTTGTTTTTTTAAGACCTCGTAACAATTTGGCAGCAGGGATGTTCGGTAATTGCATTATGTTAATCCTGATCTCACCTAAAAACCTTTTCGTACGGCATATATCCTTGCATATATCGTCCTCGGTCAGTATTTTCCAGGGCTAGAAGCCTCAGAACATTACGGGCTGTTACTTCTTTTTCGCATACTTCGTCGAATCAAGGTTTTACTTTGGAGGCTTTGATATAGCCTAGTTTGTCTCCGCTGCATTTTTTACATTTTTTACAACATTGTTAACTATACTGTTTCTACTTGTCCTGCTTTGTCGTTAATTTGTATGTCATAATGTCATCTAGTCGGGCAAACTGGTTATTCATTTCGTCCTGGTACGTTGGATACGAGGGTCCTGTACTTTTCAAAGTTGAATTTTTTTATACATACATACATTCCTGTGTTCCGCTTCTGTGAATTTAGATTCGGCTTTTATCGTTGTGTATTATCTTCGGTTTGAATGTATTAGTTTCAACGAATCATATTATTTGAGACTTGGAGATCTTTTCTCCTATTATTTACCTGTATATTGGTTCTTTTTCTAGTTTTGTGTTATAATCCCCAAGTATGATTTTCACGTCGAAGGATGAGAAATTGTCGAACATTTCATCAGTTGTTTCGTAAAACTCGTCCTTTACCTCTTCATCCATATCTTTCGTAACAGAGTGTACGCTCAGAACTACATAGGTATAACAAGAACCCCGGATTTTGACCATCGACATTCAGTTTTTGTAAAATAGTTTTGTTCCTGAAGGATCCTGTTCCAAGATAGTGGGTATCCGTATCTGGATAATTTTACCCAAGGTGTGTCAACGATTTTTGAAGCTCTTTTGAGTGTAGTGTTGTAGTGTGCTAGTGCAGACTCTGACATTTCTATCATGGAAATCTATTAGGAATTTAGTCATCTCCTATGATTGACCTTCATAAGTGATCCTCCGACTTAAGTACGTTTTTTTTTCTCATTCTCGAAACTGCTGTCAAACTCGATTTCCCAATTGGTCCTTAGTTCACGCAGCAACTAACTTTTGCGGAGTGATCTTTCTAGTTTATTGAATAGCCAGACAGATCACCTGTCCTGATGCATATCATGACTAGTGTTGCGTTACTTATACAAGATGCACTACAAACGTCCCATACACCAGTACAAAAATATCCCAACTCCTCAAAAAAAAATGTTTTTCCAGATAGTATTGCAAGTTATCAATGGGACATGTGACAAGATGTACTTCAAACCGCATACAAACTCAATAAAAATGCGTGTCCTACCCAACACTAATCATGACTGCCATATAGTCAAACACGCATTACTCTTTTTCAAACAAATTAAATGTTTTTGAAAACAGATGGGCCGAGACGGGCCAAGCTCGTCGGAAACCAAGCTACAATTCCACGTCTTCTACATTGAATTTTGCAAACTTTTACCTGGATTTGAGGAAACACAGTAGCTTAGGTTCTAAAACCGATCGCTATGAGCTCAGAATATAGCACAGCCAAGTTTCAGACACATAAATACTCGGCAAGTTTGGTTTGATATATGCGTACGGATGGACAGGAAAGCCTTTACATAAGTCTTTTCTACCCCTAGCTTCGAAAGGTAGAAGACTAAAATGGATTGAATTGACACATAAGATATGCCAGCAATATCAGCAATGTCTATCGTGGTCCATCGACACGATATATCCAATTCATACTCTTGTACATTTTCTTATTTAAACTAATCATAATGATAATGTATAATGTTGAAAGTTAAATAAGCAGGTAAAATTCAAAATGACACCTTTTGTTGGATGATCCTTTTATAACGATCAAAATAGTCAAAACTGTCAACGGTGGTGCCATCGAAACAGACAAGAAAAACAACATCAAGCCTTGGTGGGTACGGGGGCACAAATGCAACGAAATCGTCAGAAAGAGCTTGTCCCCAAGGTATAAAAGAACCGAACCCTATTGTTGACTTACAAATTCTAAGCAAGTTGTTTTGTCCGCCATCTAACTAATGACGCTTGGCTGGCTATAGCCGTATCGGAAGCTTCTTTCTACTTGGCTTTCCCATTCATATTCATCGAGTCATATTTGCATGTCCATTGGCAGCCAACCATAAGACGAGCTCCAATATTCACCGGAAAAGTAAAGAATTTCGGAGTAAATCAAAAGCATTAAAGTTCGACTAAATTAACCAGAAAATCTATGCATCCATCTTGTTGGCAGTATCGTTGCTAGTAGTGCGATTAAAATAAACACGTTCCTCGCTGCTTCATTTACATTCCACTCCCCGATGGCAGTAAAAATGAACCATAAACACGAAGCACCGAATCTATTGTATGCGAAGCGCCAGCTCACTATCCATGTCTAGCTCCAATCTCAACGGTGCTACTCCCATGGTCTGGAATAAATTAGACCGCCGCTTGTTGTGTGCTCGTCCTCCGCCCTTCCTGACTTCGTCGATGCTTTATATTATTTTTTATAGCTTCTTGCAATCCTTTTTATGGGTTTTATCGGCGAATATGACATCAGTGATAGGAAACTAGTGCGAAAGCATTTTATGGCTCGATTCATAGCTGGGAAGATGCCATTTTTTATTTCCCGAAAAAGAAAAAAAAATCCTCAAAGCGCGATATAGTATGGTTTTATGGTCCACAGATAAGGGATTCGAATCGCGATATCAAGAGAATTGAAATAGCATTTAATTTTTTGCGCCCTTTTTTTGAGAGACAAGCATACTAGCCAATGAGGCATCAATCGAGAGCAGCTTCGAAACTTATTAAACCCATGCAATCCGTGGAAAGTCAATTACCGGCCGATGAACTTCCGCTAATCAATCGCATAACAAGAGATTGCCCTCAGACCAGGGATTCTCAGCGTACTGAGTGCATTCCTTCAACTCAAATGCTTCCGACTGGATTAACAAAATGTCATTCCCATTCGCATTCGAATTCGCCAACTGCCTACTCATCGAAACGTCATTCACCCAATGCACTCTAATTACTCTCCCCTCCGTGCTCAGATAGACAGGATCGCGTGAGTAAATCTGCCAATCCGTCGAGCCGTAGGACTCGCTTACTCGCACGTAATCACTTTAGATGGAAATGCAATTACGATGCAAACCTTCGGGCTGGCTTCCAAAATAAGTTCTTAATCCTTTCGGCTCTCGTCGACGGAAACGAGCGTCGTCGTAACGACGACCAAGAAATATGCGGTGACGATGGTGCAGTTGCAACATCACTCATCAAGTCACGATGCACTAAAGGACTCACATGGTGCAATAGCATTGCGTCATCTGCATTGTAACCTCCACCTTCGTTGCACTGACTGTACTGCTAGTCGCTGGGTGCCAGGACGTCTTGCTGCCAGGGTATGGGTATACCCAGCATGGAAGCATCCTGGCTGAGCTCCGCATTGTTGGGCGGTTATTGAATCATTGGCTTTTAACGCTTAAATAAGCTTAATTAAATTTCATTCGTCCTTCGGGAGGTCTTGGCGGTCGTCATATGGTTGTTCGGTTGCACGATATCCTCGTCAGTGTATGGCGGTATAAAAAAGTCACATTTAGACTTGCTTCGTCTAAATGCACTTCTATTGTCTGGACGAAGCCAGGAGGAAAATTCTATTATTGTATACCGGAGAATAGTCCCATTGTGAGATGTGCCTTCGGTGACTGGTGAGCAAGAAGATGTAGAACAGAGTCTAAAGGAAGGAGCAATCCTTTTCATATGCAATTCGGCGAAATCGGTTTGCTTGATACAACGGAACAGAAAATAACGAACCGGGAGGACAACAGCACAACAGAACATGCAGCTTAAGATTGCCGGCAATCGTATTGTGCTTTTGTCTTAACCCGTAAAATGAACAAAAGGGTTCTTATGGGGGAATGCACTCGGTTACATGTTATGAGCACCTTGCAGGCAGGATACTTCGACTTTGGCACACACAATGCCCGGTCTTATGGCTGGGCCAAAAGGGTAGAACGGAAACGGTAATGATGGTGGAGATGCAGCAGGAAAACCTGCTGACTCGATGCCGAGCGAGATACAGTTCAGTGAGTGAAAAAGTTGAATTGTTCTCGAGAGTGTTGAAGATGAGATGGAGGTGAATGATAAGGCGGAATTGGTTTTGGAGGTATCCTTGGATAACGCGTGTAATTGCATTTGAAGGGAGATGATTACCGTGCGTTTTATTGCGAATCAACACGAGTATTGTCTCGTGCTTATTGTTATGATGCTGTTTCTGCTCGAAAATTAAAAGGATATGGCTGGGGCGAGAACCCAAGAGTGCTTTAAGTAGAAAAAGTGGAAGCGATTGCAGTGCATTGTTGTTTTGAAGGAGCTTCATTAATCCCATTTTTCGCATACGTTGCATATTGGAGTTGCAGCTTTTATCGCTGCAATGCACTTGAAATATTACGATTCGTCGAGCATACGAGTAGAAGCATTGTTCATCATCGAGTCGATCTTGCTAACGAGCATGGGTTGTTTTTTCTATGTAAATAATGAACGACGATGGATTTAGGTATCTTCAGTTATTTAAATCCTGTTTCATTTAATGTAATACCTACTCCAGATGAAGCCTGGTATTCGTGTAGCTAAGAAATGTTGCAAGCTTCAAAAATGAACACTGAATAAGTCAAAGAGAGAAAAATAACCAGAAGATGGCCCTACACCATCTGTCATAGTGAAGTAGAACCGAGCATTTCCATGAAACCACTTTAGGGTTGCGTGAGGTTTGATTTGTACTTTCATATCTTATTCTTATATCTAACCCTATCTAGACAAAAATGCTTCAGTCTAGCTTAACTTTTTAAATGAAAGTAGTCAAAGAATATGCCAATATAGCTGTAGAGCTTAATAAAACCGACCTAAGAGTCCATGCAACTATGACATTTACAAAATTAGTCTCAGCAGCTCAGAAATCTGCAACAGATTTGGGCAGGCTAAGGAAACTATGGAACTCATACTCACCGTCTGGCCAAGCTTAGCCTGAGAAAGATTCAAAATAACAAGCAAAACAATCATAACAAGGAAAGACTTCCAAGAAATTGCATCTAGAGAAGTTGTCAAAGTTTTGAAGGCAGCACTCAAATCTTAGACCAAAGAAGGGGGTATAATAGATCTTTATGGTCGCAGTACTAGAACCCTCATGTGGCACACCCCGAGTTCTTAATTTTAATCCAACTGTCTAATGTTAATGATAATGTTGCGGACTTCCTGCAGACAACAGGGTGTACGCGCTTAGTCATCCGAGTCATCAGAGTGACCTGGGACAGGCCTTAGTGAATTTATTTTTCCGACGTACATATGATTTTTCCCTTCTACTTGTGCTTCACAATATAGTGTATGGCCGTTTCGCGTTCAAGGAAAACTCAAGCGCCGGACCCCCACTCCGATCTAGAGCCATCTGTAAAAAACCGAAGACAGTCCCTTGCAGGTTCAGTATCTGGCCAGGGCCAGTCTTAACGCAATGGAAATTTGACTTTGAAATTATAGCGCAATAGGATGGCAGGTGTCATTGCGTCGGAAGGCATATCCATGAGGCAGGCGTCGTAGGATTTTTCTCGTACAAGTACACTGTCACTCCAAAAACCATTTCTAATGAGACGAGACATGGCTTTCAGTGCGCACTCTCTAATATACGAGGGTGGTCGGATAAGTACTTAGCTACTAAAGAAAAACAAAAATTTTGGAGAAATGGCGATTTATTTTTGAATTTTAGCTCGATACACCTGACCCAGCGATGCTCCAACTTCTTTAACCCGTCTGAAAAATGCGCTTTCTCGAGGTCTGCCAAGTAGGCCTCCTCATTCGGCTGAAATTTCTGCCCGTTTTTGTTTTCAAGTTTGGAAACAAAAATAAGTCGCAAGGGGCCAAATCTGGAGAATACGGTGGATGGGGCAGCAGTTCGTAGCCCAATTCGACCAATTTGGCCGTGGCAAGGGCGGAGGCGTGAGCCGGTGCGGTATCATGGTGGAAGAGCACTTTTTTCTACGGCAAGTGGGCCGTTTTTTCTTCAATTCGGCGTCGAATCGGCCCAATAATTTGGCACAGTACAGCCCTGTTACCGTTTTTCCCTTCTCCAGGTAGTCGATGTGGATTACAACTTGTGAATCCCAGAAAACGGTGGCCATCACATTTCCGACCGATGGGACAGTCTTCGCGTTCTTCGGAACACGTTCGCCGGGTGAAGTCCACTGTTTCGACTGTTTCCTGGTCTCTGGTGTGTACCAGTGGATCCATGTTTCGTCGACTGTCATGAAACGACGCAGAAACTCCTTCGGATTGCGCTTAAACAGCGTCAAACACTGCTCTGAAGTGGTCTCACGGTTGCGCTTGTTATCCGGAGTGAACAAACGCGGCACCCATCGCGCCAGCAGCTTTCTCATGCCCAAAATTTCTTGCAGGATATGACCCATGCGATCCTTTGAAATGCCTACTGTCTCAGCTATCTCGCGCACCTTCAATCGGCAGTCTGCCAATACGTGATCGTGGATTTTTGTCACGTTATCCTCCGTGGTAGCCGTTTTCGGGGCACCTGGACGTGGCTCATCAAAAACCGACGTGCGACCACGTTGAAACTCGTTAAACCAATTTTTTATGGTCGCCATCGAAGGAAAAGGGTCACCGTACACAGCATCCAAACGCTCTTTGTTTTCGGTGCGCAATTTCCCTTCTAAAAACAAGAATCGAATCACCGACTGATATTGCTCTTTTTCCATTTCGACATTTCCACACGCGATCAAAACAAAACTACGAGTCCGACCCAGCTGAAATTTCGACAGTAGCCGTCTACTAGAATGTAGATCTTGCGATACTAGCGATCTGGAGGTGAGGCTAAGTACTGATCGGACCACCCTCGTATATGTCAAAAGATGGAAGATTCATCATAGCATCTAGAGCAGCCCCCGGGTTGGAGAAAGCCTTCGTACAGCTGGGACAAACCGCTCTTTCGAGTTTGGTGAAAGAGGCCACGACGTGTTTGTGTGTTAGCCTGTTTCACCAGGCAATCGATACATTAGAGATTATCAGTCTTATCATTGTCGTGTATATCCAGAAGACCATTTTCGGCGATAAGCCCCATGTTTTGGCAAAAGCACGTTTGCACTGCCAAAAAGCTGACATCGTTTTGGTGGTTTTTAACTCAACATGCTTTGACCAAAACGAGCTTGCTATCTAAGATGACTCCCAGGTACATAGCTTTCTTGGATATGAGGATGGGAATGCCTTTTAACATCAGCTGAGTCAAGTCAGTATTTTCCCTCCTTCTCATGAAGAGAACGACATCATCTTAAGAGGATTAATCAACAGCCCATTACTCGTGTACTAGTCATTGATCACAGACCTGAGCATAGATTCCAGAAGCATTGAGCGCATCGAGCAGAGAGTCGACCGTCATAACAGTGGAGACAAGACGCCACCTTGTGGGCAGCCCCTGTTTACGCCAGACTTGACACATTGTTCAAGGCCTGCGTCATGCCACCATGCCGTCTAGCAGCGTTACACATGCTGTTGACAGTAGCGTTATTAAAAGTTTGAGAGGATGCACTCGAAGGGCAACTTTGCGCATGTACAACTAGTCTAGTTGCTTTTCAGCAAGAAGGATGTAAGACTGATTGGTCTTAGACTCTTGGCGAATGAGTAATCTGCTTTCATTTTTTGGGACGCAAGACCACCACATTGGAAATAAAGACCACCACATTTGGATGTACTCTGCCATTTCCGTGAATTCGTTTGGTATTTTGATTACGGCACTAAGCTCGCAATAATCACTGTCGTATACGAAGGTCCGTAGAGAGTTAATAGACCATTCGCTCGTGTCAGTCAGTCTTAGTTGAGAGTAAAGCAGCATGAGATCCAGATAGAAGCCGCTCCTAGGAATCGACGGGATTTGCGAGCCGTTGCGAGTAACTTGCGAGTCTGTACTTTATGCTGTACAAAGCCCACCAATGGCCTAGTAGGCTCCCCTAGTTATGGGGGTATTATTTCCCCAATCACTCTGCTCGGCATTTGAATCGACGTGTCGGCCAGAATGTAGAAATTTTCTACCGAATTTAGGCGTAAAGATCGAAAAAGTGTCTCGAGCTCTGCAATGAAAATATTGCGTTGAGGTGCTTCCCGCTGCTTAATGTAAAAACATGTCCAATAAGGGCGAGTAGATGTTGAAATGGAATAAAATAAGATGTGTGTGAGGTATTAACAAAATTCTTTCTTATTTAAATGGCCTACGTATGCCATTACGTACCATTGAAATGCTCGCCTTCATACGGCCTCATACTTCGTTCGAGTGGTCCAATTTTCAATGACTCTTCTAGATCCGGTTGAATTGAGCGATGGCCTGTGTTATGTTCACCTTAAGGGTATCGGTTGGTTGCAGTTTATTCGCAAAGACCTGCGACATCAGGAAACCTCATAAGAAAAAATCTAGCGGAGTCAAATCTCATGCTTAGCGGCCAATTCAATCTCCTCTGCGAGAGATCTACCTACCCTCAAATCGTCCATGCAGAATGTCAAACGTGGCGTTAGTTGTCTGACACGTATCGCCGTCCTGCTTGGGCTGCATGTCGTCTAGGTCCATATGGTTCAATTTGGGCCATAAGAAATTAGTTGTTATCGTTTTGTAGCGCTCGCCATTGACGGTGACCGCCTCACCAACGTCATTTTCAAAAAAGTACGAACCAATGACGCCGCTGGTAACATTTGTGGATGCATTGTTACCTGGAGAACAACCTCTTGCAAATGCTCCGAAGCCCAGTCAGCGAAAAACGGCTTTGTTTATGACAGTTGTATCATGTACGGGTGTAGGTCCAAGTCTCGACGCAAGCCTCGCCAAGTTAAAGCTAATGAAAAGCCGAGTTCTTGTACACGGCGAGGAATCGAAAGCCTCGGATTCATGGACCATTGTGGCCGCTAAATGTTGAAGAGTCGACTATGAAGGGCCGCCACGTCTACCGTAAAATGGACGCAACGCACGCAACGTCTGCACTAACGAACGTTCATTTTAATAATAAAGTTTTTGGACATTTCATCACAGCCCGCCAAAATCTATTCGCACCAATTGAAGAACCCTTTGCCATTTATTAACAGTTTTTTGCTCAACGAGAACTCATCAAATTTCGCACTTAACCCATAATTTCCTGGCGTCCTCATACATATGAGGACGCAAACAACGGTACTTTAAATTTCGTATGAATTGCAATCGTTCACGTTTAGTTATGTTTTTAACTGTTTATTGGTTAGAGTAAATGTTATTCTTATATGGAAATCGCATTTCGTGCATAAAATTTGGATAGTAAAGACGTACTGCGCAACCAAAGAGTTAGAATTTCGTAAAATGTGCTGATATCATGGCTTCATCAAGAAAGTAAGTTATAATTATTGTAATTGTTGTTAAATCATTAGACTTGCCTATTATTTGGAATATGTGAAAATTATGTGTTTCAAGCATAAGCATTCAAGTAATATACTGTTATTCAGTTACACACAGTTTTCTTGTGAATTTAGGTGTCTTCATATGATGACACTCGGAGATTGTGTATACATACATATCGTTTTTTTTTTTTTCTCTCTGGACTAGATATTTGACACTAACTGAAGTTCTGGACACGTTAGAGCAAGATGATGCTGATACTCCAGACATTTTCATTGAGCCACCGGCTGTGAGCGTCCTAACAGATGAGGACTCAGACGAAGAGGATGGAGGGAGCATTGAGAAATTGTCCCGTAATCAACTTATGGTTCCAGCTGAAGTGAAAGTTAAGAGACAAGAAGATGCACCTAACCTGGAAGATAAAAATATAAAAAGGAAAACAAGTACGATTGAAAAAGATTTAAACAAATTACAATGGAAGAGGGGCGGAAAAACAATTCAGCCAGCTGAATTTCCTGCCTCCTGACAGACGATATTGGCGAATTGACTTTTGTACAATATTTTGAAATGTTTTTTGATGATCTTCTGCTGGAAATAATTATAGATGCAAGTGCAGAATATTGTTTATCAAAAAATTGCCGGGATATAAAACTGACAAAAAGTGAGCTTAGGACATTTTTTGCAATTTTAATTGTATCCGGATATAATCAACTTTTAAGTAAGGCGGATTATTGGAGTTCAGGCACAGATATGCGAAATATTGCAATCTCAGATGCTATGAGAAGGAACAGATTTGATAGTATCATGAGGTTTCTTCACTTTCAACCAAATTCGGACTTAAACTTCTCGGATAAGTACTGTAAACTTAGAACTCTTATATCACATATGCAAAAAAAATGTATGCAAAATTACGTACCAGCGGGGACTATTTCACATGATGAAGCTATGGTGGAAAATTTTGGAAAGCATAGCTGCAAACAGGCTATTCGGAACAAGCCCATTCGATTTGGCTACAAAGTGTGGTGTCAAAATGCGCCATCGGGATATCTAATAGCTTTTGACCTATACCAGGGAAAGACTTATTGCGGTAACGAACAAATGCAAACCAAATTTGGAAAATGTGCCTCTACAATACTTCATTTGTTAGACGGATATCCCCTTAGCAAGTCTTCTTTTCCATATCATATTTACTGCGACAATTGCAGTTGTCTCTGTTGCTTCGACTTGTTTCGCAATTGATCCTGAAGGAAGTGTTAGAAGGTACAGCAAAAGTGAAAAAAAAAAATGTTTTCGTTAACATTCCTCATGCGATTCAAAATTACAATCGAAATATGGGTGGTACAGATAGAATGGACCAGAACGTAAACGCACATCGCATATCAATTCGTGGAAAAAATGGTGGTGGTCATTATTCACGTGGATGCTGGACGTTTCCGTACAAAATGCCTGGTTGCTGGCAAGGTCAAAAACTGCAAAAATGACGCAGAAAAATTTTCGTCGAGATTTGGCCATGTCATATTTATTGCAAGCGCGAAATCCACCAAAAACCAGCAACAAGCTGAAACTACCACATGGAATGCAAGTGATTCGATTTGACCAAATGGGACACTATCTCAAAAAAGCTGACAATAATAAGCAAAGAAGATGCGCTGGAGACAACTGCGAGTCAAAAGTCAGGACTGAGTGCTCTAAGTGCAATGTTGGTCTATGATTAGCTGTTTTCTGCCATACCATACTACACAAAACTAATGCTTTTTTAAACATTAAACTTGTATAAAAATGTAACTTTTATATACCTATAGTTTATGAATTATAATCTTATGAATACTATTAATAGTATCTGTTATCATAAAAAAATAAATTTTATTTAAAAAAAAAATTTATCTATTTTTACATATATTCTCCGAGTGGACACCCCCTAACTCCACCCACGAACCTTACTTTTTTTTCGATTCATATTTTTAATTTCTTAAGCCATTTCAAGACATGCTATTGAATTTCGATGAGTTTGAGTAAGTATTTCTTGCCTTCGGAGAATAAGGGTTAACAACCAACAGAACACACAAAATTAATACAGAATCTTTGATCTATTTCTTTCATTAGCAAAAACTTGTCAAGCACAGCATAATAGGTATAACCTTTTGGATGTTGTAATGTATGAAATGTAATTTGGATGTTCTTTAATCTGCATATATCGGATGGTAAGCCGTATGTGTGGCATAAGCCGAATGCAGAATTTCAACTTAGAAATATTTTAACCATGGAGAAGGTTCTGTTATGGCTCTGCAAATGGATAGATTTGTTTACCTCAATAAATTAAAAGAAAATGTCAAGCAGAGTACAGAGAAATGGCATTATGAAAATAATTTGGCATTTTACAAAGTTAACTATATCAAGCACACATCCAAAGTTGCAAAGGTATGCTTGATCTATAATTTTCCCAAAATATTACAAGGCCTGACTCAAATGATTGATCAGAGTTTTGAAACAGATTTCCCGAAGAATTTACATTAGCAGTTCTAAAACGAGTAACGAGTAATTCGACTCCACATCTGCCAATAATTATTCAAATCAATGCTCAATCGGCTTCATGGATATTCCACAAAATATTTAGTTAATAGCTTTTTTGGACTATACCCGATTATTCATTGGAACCACAGTATCTTACCACTTACTTAAATTTGAAGACCCTCTTACATGCTTATACATACACTTATAGAAAAGGTACATGATTATGTATGCAAGTAAGGATTCGTCAAAAATTACAAAGATCAGGATATTGGCCCCCAGTTTTTGTTTTAAATGCAGGATATATGTTATATTGAAAGAATTCGTAGAGTTCAAACTACAGTTGGCTTTATGCAGAAAAAAGTTGTATTCGAAGGTTCCTTCCCATGGTAGTATAGTAATTTAAAGCAGTCTTTGCGTCCTTTCCAATTCTATCAAATCTGCCTACGGAATATTTAAGAATGGAAAAATTCTACATCAACCTTTGAATACGCGTTTCGATAAAACCACATCGAATGTATGACACATTTAAAAAAATTACCTAAAGTGGCGAGACATTATAGCAACATTTCTTTGTTTTGTTAAAGAGCTCTATAACACTGAGCCACGTAATTGGTTACCGTTCTTTTAGTGATTCATATCCTTGGTGTGCCGCGTCACACTAACCTGCGTGATGGTTATTATTGTTTTTATTTGATATAATTGTTTACGTTTAAGAATGACACATTAACAGCATGAATATGCTCCCAGATATGCAAGTGCATATAAGGAAAATGACCTAATTGACTTGGGTGGCTTAGTGTTCTCTTTTATTTTCAAGCTCGCACCACCTTTACTTACCAGCTTTGTTGTAGCAGATCTGTTAGCTGCCGTCAAAAATGTATACGAATTCAACACAGGTTGCCTCTGACTGTGTCCACAACTGTACCATACACAATACGAGTATATTCCGTCTAAAAAAGTCCAGGAAATTATTATTTGAAGGACGGTTTGACGATCATGATGCGGTGCCTACACGATTTCTTTCGCTTAGGATTGTCGTATTTACATTTTTTATCGTTAGTCACAACACGATGGGGAAAACCCTTTCTTTCTCGTCGCTGAACCAGCAATTCGCTCGTGAAAAAACGCTTTTCGACGTTCCTGTGCTTCAACTCTTATTGCACCCAATGTCTTTGAAGTGGGACCGTTCCCAAGGATTTAAAACGACGTAAAATAGATTGGTAAGTTACAGCTAATTAATCTGCAAGTTCAGTTGCCTCCAATCCTTCTTCATCGTTCCGGGTCGTTTCTTCCTGAGTCGAAATGAGTATTTTTGTACCATTAAAACCACTCGTGATATGTTCATTCACTAATGAAAGCCTCACTGCGAATTTCCAAAATCGCTCAAAGCATCTCCGCCATAGATTTCTTCGAATTTAATTCGATCTTAGAGAAGACTGTAGCTCGAAATGATTTTAAATGGCCATGCTGCATTGGGGACAAAATTGCCGCTGAGTAAACATATTTGATGAATCTACTGAGGCCCTGTCCCTTGCTCTCTTTAAACGGTGCCTTAAAAGATCAATTTTAGAATCCTAACTCTACCGTAAGACACATTGCATAACTAAAGTAGTAGGTAGAGGGAAAATCAAGTTCACCAGTATCTAAGCCCCAATATTTCATCAACCTAGAAACAGTGACAAAATGCAGTAGAAGTAGTACGATAGATTACGCCCCTACAATAACAATGATTACTGTCGCCGCCAAGTCTGAGAAAGAACTTGATAAGACGACTTGATTGCTGATTATGAGCAACCCACTCGGGCGGCATGGCTACTTCAGTTTCAGTTGATAAAATCACATAAATTCAAGCGTAAAAGTGGATGTCATGAAACAACCATCGATCGTTAATAAATCAAAGTGTATTCAAAAATAAACCAGAATTCCCGTGCGTACATGACATATGGCATGACCGCTATGACGCACCTCCTGGAGACTGATTCAGCTTCGCTGACCTAATTTACGACCATATTCCGTGCGACACATGCCACCGATTGTTTATTTACTTTATTTTCCGGGGATAACCTGTGTTAGCTAAATTTTCTGATTCCTATGTGTACATTTGCGAATGTGTGTCGAAATTGATTAGATCCATATCAGCAAAAGTACGTCGCAATCGTAACAAAAAATGAAATGAAAAGTGGGCAAACACTATCTAACTTATCACAAGAAATAACCTTGACTGACCACATTCGCAGCAATGCGAGGTTTGCCCTTTTACGTATTACACTTCATGGTCAGGGGATGACCGTCATATATTTACGTTTCTGCCTATGGAGGATTTCATCAGTTGTACGAAACCGATCTAAAAATAAAGACGGGAATATAGTGTAGATCAAAACCAGCACGTACATATATGAGGGAGTTTGTTGGTGGTGAGTGCACTGGATAAAGAGATGATATCAGCTGTCGACTAATCAATTTTTCTAACTTGGAAGGAAGTAGAGTTATCAAATCTTTGTGTTGATAAAGCCTTTTTTCGATGGAAGGTTGACATCCAAGCTGATCGTGTGGTTCCCTCTCTTCACTGATAAAATATCACAGACATCCTGGTCAAAAAGTCCCCGAAAAACAAAAAAATAATGGAAAAGAGTAGACCCCATTAAGCGCAATGCCACTACACCAGCGTCTAACCTTCAGCTCCTTCAACCAATTTAAGTTCATGACTTTGATTGACACCAAACCCCTTTTAAGAAACCTTAATTTTAGCTTAATAATAATACAAAACAGAAGAGGCCATATCAATACGGAGAGTAGGCGATTACATTTTCTCTTTTACAAAACAAGATGGGATCAGCTCGCGGGGAACCAAGATACAATTTCTTCTTTTACCTTGAATTTTGCAAACGTTTACATAGATCTCAGGAACCACAGTACCGGTCGCTGTACTCTATAGCACAACTAAGTTTCAGACTCATAGGGAAAAGGTAGTTGACCTTACTCCACTAAGTGAGTCTAACTCTTTCCGAGTAGAGAATTGGAGAGTGTCCACTAGCTGTTTCTTTTCGGACCACAGCTGAATATTTTCAGCCTTAATGACAATAAAGAAAAACCAAAACCTTTCAGAAACCCTCAGGAGATAGACTGGAATCTTTTCTCAAACCTAGTTGCCAACAGGTTAGTATCGCCACAAGCCACCACTAACACTGATCCAACTTACATTAAGTTGGCTTTCAACAAATCCTGCCCTTTGCAATGTGCTCGCAAGAAGACCAGCGCAGTACGGTGGACCACAGAGCTAAAGCAACTCAGGACCAGGACCCGAACTCTATTCAATAGGGCAAAGATCACCAAAAGATCCGAAGACCGGAATAAATACAAATCCAGCTTCAATGAATACAAAAGCAAAACAAGAGCAGCATAGTCTAAGTCCTGGCGGCAGTTCTGCGAATCAATAGAGGATCTCAACGAAGCCACAAGGCTCAGAAAGATCCTATCCGAGGACCGATTCATCCTTAAACCAGAACCTAGAACTGCTGACTGAAACCCACTTCTCAGGTTGTAAAACCCCTGAAACTACAGTCCCCTTCCAGACGACGGTTCCTACGGTTTACACAACCGAAGAAGTAATAAACGAAATTTATTTCAATGGATAAAGTATTCATGGGCAATAAATTCGTTCAAACCTTTTAAATCCCCCGGACCGGACGATATTTTGCCGGCGATGCTTCAAAAAGTACAAACCCACACTGTACTGGCTAGTACATCCCAACACAGAGAAAAGAAATGAAGATAGTTTTCATACCTAAGACAGGCTAACCAATCCATACTGCCGCAAAGGACTATAGGCCAATTAGTCTCTCGTGGTTTCTATTAAAAACCTTGGAAAGACTCCTTGACCAATACATCAGAGGACTTATCAACTCATACAACTTATGCAACACTCAACACGCCTACCATAAAGGTAGATCAGTGAAAAGTTCGTGAAATTGAGAGCTCACTGAATTTAAAAGAATTTACAATGGCAGCCTTCCTCGATATAGAGGGGTCCTTCAACAACGTAAACACAGAGGCCATAATAGAAGCTCTAGAGAACATAAAAGTAGAAAAATCCATTGTAATCTGGATTAAAAATATGTTGAAGAATAGAATTAACAATGCAGACATTGGACACAGCTCTATAAGGAAAGTGACAACTAGAAGCACACCACAGGGTGGAGTTCTCTTCCCCCTACTGTTTCCTACAGTTAACAAAATTTTCAAAATCTCCATGGAGAAAGGCACAAGACAATAGCACTCGCGGATGACCTAGTTATCTCTTCTACCATCTTTCTACCAACTATAAGCGAACTAATGGAATCTGCGTTGAAGGAACTCTCCTCATAGGCAGGACAGAACGGCCCGAGCATAAACTCCCAGAAAACCGAACTGGTTTTGTTCACCAAGAAAGGGAAAATCCCGATGTTTTCTCCCCCAAAGTTAGGGGGTACTCCAGTCAAACTCAAAGTGGAAGCCAAGTTTCTAGGCATCATTCTCAAAGTGCTCTCAGACTAAGGGAGTCCTCTTTGTGGAAACAAGCCAACATGTGGTCATACTCAGAATAATAGATGACCTGGAAAAGAAACCTGGTTCTAGTAAACTCGCAGTTACGGCCGACTATATTTCCCCCCGCAATGACTTCTCCCTCAGAATATCAATCCTTTTTCCCGACAGAGGCGAGCAGCTATTAAATGCCTTGATCAACGACCACGAGATTACCCTCCTCACTAAGCGATGGATCGAAAATGGATACAGGCACTGAGGCCGGGTTTTACTCTGACCTTGCACAATCAGGAATCATTTAGCAGCCAAACACCTACAAGTAACCGATATCCCACCATCGGATATCACGCATATCTATTACTTGTAGTTACTGTATCACGGATATATTTGTAGACAGCCAGGCTGTACTGAAGTCAATAGGATCCTGTACAACCCATGAAATGTCGCGACTCACTGAAGTTCATCAGACACCACAAGGTCAAACACTGCTGGGACCCGGCTATCAGCGAAGCGGACACGTCACTGCAACCGATCAGTGTATAATACCGGATCATAAATGATGCCAACTTGTCTTGGCTTACAAGAAATGACAGCCACACGACAAGATCATCGTGGCCAGAGCTCAATATCGGAAAAACAAAGAAGCTCTTGGCGCTGGACCGAAACTCGATCCGTATGCTCGTCTGAGTGATCACACGACACTGTCCCATCGGAGCAATGCTCAGGAAATGGAACTCGGGATCCAGCGATCTCTGCCGGAGTTGCGGCGATGAGGAAGAAACCGAGACGATCCAACATCTGCTTTGCCACTGCCCAGCTCTCCAGAATTGGCGCCTAGCTTCGGTGAGCCAAAGATTCTTCACAGAGATCGCGGGTGTAGGAAATGCAGACATATCGGATCTTCTAAAATTCATAAAGACCACGGGGTGGTTTCGGCCACCACGTGATAGGACAGGTTCATTGTGTGTGTACTCCATAAATGAAGGGAATCACAATGGGCCCTTTGGCCTCCGAGTGGAAGTGATGCTCAACCATCACATTCCCTTTCTTTAACCTAACCTAACCCAAGTTTTCGACTCATAGCCTTTGCATAAGTCTTCCCTATCCCAGCTTTGCAAGGTGGAAGACTAAAACTAGCATGACGATGGCTTTGTTCCGTATGTAAGATTCTATGAACTGAAATCAATGAATTTAAGACTATTAATTTACAAGTCTGTGTTATACTTTCAAAAGATATAATACTTTCTTTGGTCGTGTTTTGATAATTGGCACTTTTGTGTGGATTGGGATGATGTTAGCATTCTTCCAAAGCTGAGAAAAGAGTACCGGTCAAAGGCCAACCATCGGTGCCTCCTTTAAAACTATGATGGGGAGGAAGGCAAGATTTGACGAGTAGCAAGACTTATTCTCACCGAATGTCGTTGCGTTGAAGAACTTGTTGGGTGAACGACTGAATGTAAATAGAAATGGGCAAAAAAGTTGGAAAATGTTTTCGGATCATTTGAGGAAGTATTAAGAAAATTAAAAGTAGAGGGATAATTACGAACTTTTGGTAATTTTTTAATTATAAGCTTTTGACTTTTGGGATCGCTGATAAAAAACTATTGAATTCGATTTAGGTCTCGGAGGTTGCACGAGAGTGCAGGTAAGTAGAAAGGTCGGAAATAATAGACTGAAGGTAGGCTTGCCACCGTTTGTTACTTTGTTGGGTAGGGAGTGAAGTTCCCTGGTGTACCAGGATGGAGATGGGATGAAGTTCTACATTACAGTAACATTACTATTACAATTTGTAAAGTCTGCTTTTCGGAAATTGTGCTAAATCGGGCTGAAGCTCTATATTGTAAGTCAGTCTTCTTCTTTTCCTTTTTATCCCGGCGCCGTTATGGTCAGAAGTGTAGGACCATAACCTTCCCACTTAACTGCATTCCTACTGGTCCGCTTGTGGGGTCCGCCGGTTTGACCTCAGAAAGTAGCGGCAGGCTTCCCGGTTTGGGATTACTTCATCGCTGAGGCCAATCAAATGCTGGTGTTTTTGCATTTGTTTGCACCAATTGTTTTTCGGCCTGCCTTTTTTGCGTGTTGAAATTGGAATGTTGATTGATAACGCCTTTTGGACGGGGTTCAAAGGATCTCTCCTTTGAACATGGCAATACCAACTGAGTCGGTCGCGCTCTATATTTCTTGTGATGGTTTCTTTTACGTTGAGGCTTCCTCGGATCTTTGAACTTCTAATTCTGTCACGCTTTGTCACTCCCGCTGTCATGCGAAGCATCTTCATCTCAGCTGCCGTTAATTTGCTTTCATACTTTTTGTGCATTGTCCAGTATTGTGAACCGTATGTGAGCGCCGGACGTACAACTGAAGTGTAGAGCCTTCCTTTCAGCTTAGGGGGCATTTTTCGATCACAGAAGATGGCGGAGTTTTCCCGCCACTTCATCCACCCTACGCTTACGCGATGTTTGATGTCGTCATCACAAGTTGCTTCTCTATTAATCATAGATCCCAGATATTTAAACTTTTCACACTTGGGAAGCACTCTTCCATTCAAGTAAATGTCTGGAATAGGCTGATGAGGGTCAGAGAACGGGCAGCACAGATACTCTGTCTTCTTTGAACTAATACGATACCCGTGTCCCTCAAAAATGTCCACCCACACATCAAGTGCTCGTTGTAGGGACGCCTGATCATCACTTATAATGGCCCCATCGTCAGCAAAGAATAGCTGGTGCACATTGGGGTCCGTCACTTTTCCTTCAAGCAAGCAATCAAGGACTGCTATAAAAAGCAGTGGGCTGAGGACAGTCCCTTGGTGTACACCGACTTTGATTGCGAACTCTTCGGTGACGCCTGTGGTGCATCTTACTCTTGTCGTTGCTCTCTCGTACATGTCCATAATTACTCGCACGTAGGTTTCTGGAACTCCTTTTTGTCTTAGCGCTACCCATAAAAGATCTCTTGGTTGCCGGTCAAAGGCCTTCTCGAAATCAACCAACACCATATGCAAGTCCTTTGAAGAATCACGATGCTTTTCCATCATGATCCTTATACTTTGGATTGCATCTGTTGTTGATTTACCCGAGACAAACCCGCACTGGTCATCAGATAGTCGTATTATTTTCCGCAGTCGGCTATCTAATACCCGTTCAACGATCTTCATGGTGTGCGACATCAGCTTGACAGAACGGTAGTTATCACAATTTCGCGTATCACCCTTTCCTTTGTGCAATGGAAGAAGATAGCTTTCCCTCCATTGATTAGGCATAGTGTCGCCTCTCATAAGTTTAGAGATAAGAACCATGAGCCATCTAGACCCGATGTCTCCCATCTTTTTCCAGAACTCAGAGGGTATCCCGTCCGGCCCAACAGCTTTTCTTTTCTTGGAGTTTTTAACCGCGTACCGAACTTCTTCGACTGTGATGTCGGGTATTTCGGCATGATTCGGGGCGGCTCTTGGAAAGTACACTCGGGGAAACTGTTCGCTCAGAAGTTCCTCGCAATACTGTCGCCATCTGTGGAGAATTTTTTCGTCTTCCACAAGGAGTTGGCCTTCAGCATTGTTAATAAACTTTGGGAAACGAATCTCCTGAGCATTTCTTCTTCTCTGGGCGGCTATCTTAAAGATATTTGCTCCTTTGTTCAAATTGTTTTGTCGAAGCTCCTGGGTAGCCTGGTTCCTGTCAGACGCGGAAGACGATATTTCTTCCAACTCCTGATAGAGGCCTTCCATGCTTTTCGCTTTGAATTCGGCGCATTTTTTCTTCGCGATACCTTTGCAACATCTATATACCTTTTCACGGCGAGCTTTTTCCTCTCTATTAGTAGAAGAGCACTTTGACCAAGCTTGGAAAGCCATTTTCTTTTCGTGTATCACTGCTTTGGCTTCGTCTGTCCACCACCAGGTTTCTTTTGCGTGTTGGCAGGGGCCTTTAGATGTTCCGAGCAGTGATTTGGCTTTCTCCAGGCCAGATTGTTGTAGGGAATCCCACATGTCTTGTGCTCTGCACTCCTCATTACCGACCTCATCGATAATGGAAGAGAGGTAGTTTTCCATGATGGTAATAAAAGCTTCGCCTTTTCCTTTATCCAGCTTATACCACTTGATTCTCTCAGACACCTTCGTTTGCTGCTTTGACTTCTTTCTCGCATCCATAAAAAATTCAGTCAGGAGGAGACGGTGTTGAGGGGCGATCGCGTCTCCCAGGATCACTTTGCAATCTTTAGCTCGTGGCTTCATGAAACTGGATACCAAATGATAGTCTATTTGAGTTTCATTTCCGCCGCTGCTATAAGTGATCAGGTGCCGGCTTTGTTTGACGAACATGGTATTTAGCACTATAAGACCGTACGACTTGCACATGTTTAGGATATCTTCACCTGAAGAGTTCCTGGTGCCGTATCCCAGCCCTCCGTGGTAGCCTTCATAGTCTTCGCTTGTCTTCCCGACATGTCCGTTTAAATCTCCCCCAACAAACAAAAGCTCTTCCTTTGGGATGATTTTGACAAGGTTGTGGAAATCTAGCCAGAATGCATCTTTTTCTTTTTGTTCGCATCCTACTTGAGGGGCATATGCGCTTACGATGTTCCACACCTCACCATGCATCACCAATTTGAGAGCCATCAAACGGTCACTGGACTTTGAAATGGTTAAGACGTTGCCAAGTAACTCTGCCGCAAGGATGATGGCGATTCCGTTTTTTCCTTGTTTCAATCCATAGTAAAACATCTTGTAGGCTTTTGTTTTAACGTCCAAGAGACGTGCCCGATTACCGGTGTTTCGCCATTTCGTCTCTTGTACGCACAGGATGTCTACTCGCCTTCTAACCATCATTTCTTCAAGCTCATAGCTGCGCCCACTCATGCTTCCAACGTTCCAACTCGCGACTCTTAAATGTGGCTTACGCCGTTGCATTACTTTGCTATCCCCCGGAAATCCTATAGCTCTGACCCGAGCATTGCTGCTCGTCCCAGGATCACGACCATTAGTAGTGCCTGGCGGGGTAGTGCTTTTCCTTTTAGCGTTCTTTTCCATAATGCTACGGTTTGACCGTTTTCATTCTTCCCTTCCTTTTTGACACGGGCATGCTCCAGATTTTTTATTTTTTTTATTTTTTGATTGATCTTACTCTTACAACACCGGTGATCTCCAGTCGTGTCAACCCACTGATTTGCATGCACACTTGTGGGGCAGTTTAATGGTGGTATATGTGTCCCTAGGCTCACCTTGGTGTTTTCTAAATTGCCTAGATGTGAGTTTTGTTTACCTTTGTTTAGTCGCCTTTTACGACAAGCGATAGGTATCGCTGCAGGGATATTCTTAACCCGTCCCTGCACGAGTATTGTAAGTCAGTACAGTTGTAATAACTGACAAGGCCAACACTTTTGTCATATTATGAACCCGCCATTCTCAAATAAATGACGCCAGCAGTGCATGCTGGGCAGGAACGATCATCATTACCCCAATTTCTATTGTCGTTGTATATATTTTTGGTGCATGGAAATGATTTTGGAGCCATTGGATTGAGGCCTCTCGTAATGAAACAACCTGACAGGAATGGTTTCAACATTAGGAAAATGGGGGTTTCTACGGAGAAAGCTAGGTCCCCGTCTCGGCTGCGGGAAAGTGTGAACACACAAAATTGGAGGAATTATTAGAACAAGATTAATGTCGAACGCAATAAGAACTTGCGGCAACTTGAAAGCTATATGCCATTAAAAGGACTGGCTCAAAAGGAGTTAATTGGATGCCATACGATTTCAAGCCGGTAGTCGAATACTTGCTTTTTAATGTTTTTAATGAGTCTAAAATACCTACAGCCTGTGTACTTTCTAAATACGGAAGTCAACACTATCTTAGATCATTACTTTGAAACAACATCGATAAGAAACCGAATATCACGAAAATAAATTCCTGAGCTTCTTTGGTTCTTTGTGAACCCTCTTCCTTGATTTTTTTCTAAATTCAAAAGCTAAAGACCGACTTAGGCGTAAGATGTTGTCTTTTATACAGCGTAGTATGCGAGCTACGAGTGGTACGTAGGTACGTAAATGGAAAGAGTAACGCGAGCATGAGAAGCGAACTATCACAAAACTAAATAAATAGTATTGATATGGAATTGACAAACTTTTGTTGCTAGACCCCATCAATCAATATGTATGTACGAGTATATAAAGGCAGTCGAATAGTCTATCTTACTTCAAAGAAAAGACTTACCGGGTCCACAAGAAAAAATCACTATTGGTGATACGCAGCTTTACAATGAAAAAGCTTCGACTTTAAACGACAGCAGTAAAGGAGCCAGCGGAGGAAGAGTGTACTATATTGGTGCAAAGGGACCAAAAACCACTTGGAATGCGACACTCAAATCAGTTCCACATGTGTCGTTCTGGCTGAACAAGCTATTTGCTTTATGAGCTATAAACTAATAAATAAATTGGAAAAATAAAAAAAATCACTTTGTCTACATACAAGAAGTTTCAGACTAATTTATTTCGACGCATTATTGGAAGTGAATATTGATCACTTCCTGTTCATGTTAACAATCACACTTACCATTAACTTAACACATAGAAATTTTACGTTGGATTAAATAAAAAAAAAATTGTATTTTTATTCACTGAAATAAAACTGTCTCTTTTAAGCACTTTTAAGAAATAAGCACAAGTTTTACTCAACTTCGCGGCAACTGGCATCAAGATGTAACTTTCGTATAGTGCGATCTTGCGTCGCTAACATTCTCGTGTGATATTTCTCTTTAGATGTTTATCTCATGAGTGTGGTCGCCAATTTTATAATAGGCAACGAACCACTCAATTGCCTTTGTACACCAATTTTGAATTGTATTCGAATGATCTCTTCTGCGTGAGTCTCTCTCCATGGCATTGTAATGTTATTTGTAGAAATCACGCGTTTTGGAACATCATGACACATTATTATTATTTTCACCGAACTCGAAAGTTCAGATCTTCGTTGATCACCCTTCACCACGCCTCGCTGTCATTAGTATGTTCCTTCCATGCTTCGCTGTTCTATTCCATCTCTTCTAGATCTATCCTTATATTATCCTCCCATCTATGGTGCGCGGCCTCCCTGACGGTCTTTTTCCTACGGGTCTTAAACTCATTATTCGTTTGACTGTTCGTCCACTGTCCATTCGTTCTACGAGTACTGCCCACCTTAGTCTTCGCGATTTAATTACTCGGGCAATGCATAGGGCTAAGTAGAATTCCTGGAGTTCTTGATTGTGAAGGTTGCTTCATTCGCCTATTTCTTCGTGCAGATTTCTATCATCTTTATTTTCTTTATTTTCATCTTAAGAACTTGTTTTCAAAGACCTGAAATCTATTTTTCTCCATCTTAGTCAGAGACTAGTGTTTTTATAGATTCAGATTTTAACATTGCGAGCGAAATAGTTCCTTTATGATTCACTTTTGAGAAGTTAAAAAAGTTAAGACGCTTAAGGAGAGAGGTCTTATAAGATATGTACTTTATAAACAACTTTTAAAGTGTAAGGGTTTTGGTGTTATGTTTGGCGGAATCATGTGTAAAATTTGCTCTGCAACAATATTGCACATACCCAATTCTTTTCTAGAGAAGACCCTTACGGTTAAATATGATTTGATTTGGTATTTCGAGTTAATGGTTTTAGTAGATTTAAATATCGTATTAGCAGTTAGAAGAATTCATATCGAACTTTTTTCTATTACTACCGACTACCGATAACGCAATTTGTCAGAAACGGAAATCTTTATGTTGGAAGATGATTTTTAACATGAAAAAGACTGTAAAGGGCCAAGGTGAGTGCCTTGGGATAGAGCGGGTGAAACTTTAATTGGCGTTTTGATTTTGGTTTTATTTAGAGCTCGTTTTGTGAATGTGAATATTATCGAAAATTATTCAATTTTTAACCACAAGTCTGCAGGCAATAGATTTATTGAACAATATATCATGAGAGATCGATAATATCTTGATAGTCAATATGAAGAGGATTATGATATCCCAATATAACATTCAGATTTCATTGTATAAGACAGACTTAATTGATTACAAATATCAACCATGCGTTAAATACCACCCTGTTCAACTAAAAACTACTTTGAGCTCAGAAAAAGCTTAAGAAAATCTGTGGAAAAAACACAAAATGAAATAGTAACGGTTGGGCCTTTGGAATGCCGCAAATTATTTTCTGAGAAGTGATTTTTCATTTATTTTGAAATTTGACAAATTGCTCTAATCACTTTTTAATATGATATTGAGTAAATGATCGCCGCCATTGGTTCGAAATTTTCCATTACTTTTCGAATTGTTTCGGGCTAAATGGCGACGATTTTTTGTCAAATATTGTCTTCAAGGCTTTCAGTGTTTCTTGCATGTTGGCATAAACTTTGAAATTCAAATCACCTCTCACATATCAGTCCATATCCGATTTTTTCTACAATACTAGGCAACCGAGGATCACAAAATGTAATAAATCGATTGTGACATAGACTTTGTGAGCTTTGACACTGTTTGGTGAAACTGAAAATTATCCATACCTTGTCAATCATCATTGGCATCAAAACGTCCTTTAACATGGCCCATAACTTTTTTTTCCTTCCATCCAATGATTCTTTCGGCACAATTTCCATTCCAAACAGTTATCCGCAATTAATGTTGTCAGTGATCTCTTAGCGCTGACCTCTACAGGCTCATTGTTCTTACTAGACCGCCTCACATCGGACTTGATAACTAGCATTACAAAGATTGCCGTTGATGATACATTTTTGGTACAAACGCCAATGGTGTGGCCTGAAGGCACTAAAGGCCCGTTGCGAACATGTTACGAAGGTGTTGCACGATTAAAGCGTATTGTCGTAGCGTGTACTGCACCATGGTGCGAAATCGGTTGAACTGACGTTTCGAATGCGGACTGTATGCAACAGTATTTGCTCTTGGGTTTTGATTTACTTATTTTCAGCAAAAACAATGTACAATGTACAGCTAAATTTATTAACTACACTTAATTCGTGTTGGGAACGTGTTAGTATTACTGCTATTTTGCTTTGGTTGTCTTAACATTTTATCTCTTCATTTTCAAGTAAGAAAGAATCTTATTAAATCAGAGTCGGTCGAAATTAATATTGCTCAACTTCTTAGGAACAAAGGCAGTTGAACACTGAAACAAAAGTATCATCCCAATTATTATGATGGAGCAAATATGTATAATACCGATTTCTAGTAAATGTTGATTACCTTACAGTTAGCCCTCCTATAACCACTGTGGAGTTTAGACTTCACAATGAATGCAACAAAATTTCAACAAAATAAAATTATAGTGAATGGAGTGCTAAAAGGTGGAAAGCATAGGTTCCTCCACGTTATATATATTGCTCATCTATAAAATTTTAGATCTATCGTACCCTATATCTATTTTTTCGTACGTTAATAAAATAAAAAAAATAATAAAATCATATTGACTGAAAAAGCCATTAGCCAACATTTCTACACCATTATTAATATAAAGCAGAACAATATAATTGCTATCGCAGATAAAAAATTTGTTAAGTATAAAACGAGCCTTTTTTTGATAACCACACATTTTGTAATCGATTTTTAGGTATCACCGTTTACTTAGCATTCTTATCAAAGACTGGTGAAGACGGTGTTAATAAATTCATTTCCGATAACAATTATTACATAAAGCTGAGCAGTAAATATGAATTGCAGAGAGAGAGAATTTCCTTGTACTGGGAGCTAGATTTCTGTTTAATGGAACAATGAACCCAAATCAGCCTGGAAAAAAGCACAAAAAACGCGAGTTAAAAACGTCGGATAGCCAGGAAATCTTAAAAACTCTAAGAGTACATGGAGACACCCACATGTCGCAAGTTCGGGTTGGGGGTCTGACGATTGAAACCCGCTAAACATCAGTCGCCTGCGAGTTTTCGTTCAGACTAGAACAAGGTTTAAATGGACTCAAACTGCAATGAACGATTGAAGAGCGGTACTCTAACAAATTTTGTGTTCATCTGGGGAATACAACACATTTTCCTGTGCCATTGGTGGGTTCTTCACAACATTGAATATAGAGTCAAGTTGCTCGCAACGGATAGTCCATCGTATCCTAGGAGCGGCTCCTATCTGGATCTAATGCTTATAGACTCTCGACTGAGACTGGCAGACACGAACGAATGGTCTATTAACTGTCTACGGACCATTGTATACGACAGTGACCATTGCGGACTATGTGCCGTGATCACAGTACCTGACGAGTTCGCGGAAATGGCAGAGTACGTCCACACGCACCCCTACGATTACAGTAGGGTGTGCTGGCCACGCTTCGCCAATTCCCTGACGAGAGCGCTCACTTCGAGCGCCTCCTTCCCACCAACTAATAGGAACCTGTCAAACCACGAGATTGACAGGTATCTCAAAGAAATGGACGATATCATTAAACAGACTATGAACAGTACGATACCACGTCAAAGACAGCACGATACCACAAACATATACCGAAACGCGACAATCGACGCACTGCATAGACAAAAAAGTAGACTCCTAACAAAACTCAAACTCTTGTACAGGCGGTTTACCGACAGACAAAACTCGGAGGTCAGGACACTGAAGTCACTGATTAAAAATCTCCAACAATTGATCAGAGAAAATTACAGATTATCTGTAAGTTTGCATTGGAACAACAGAATTCGTGCTGTAAAATCCAACAGCGCGAGTATGTTTCCGCAAATAAATAAAATATTTCGGAGAAACAATCAGAATGACATTCAGGATCTGAAACTTCCGAGAACGTCAGACAATGAACGTTTGCTACGGACAGTTAGCATCGATCCAGATGGCGCCATCCTGGATGACGACTTTTTCGTGATTAAGGATCCTCAGGAGAAGGTGGCGACAGTGGGAGCTGTTTTCCAGGAAGTGTACAAGGTGAATGATAGTATTCGCCCGAACCATGACCTGGAGAACAGAGCCCTGCTTCATCACTTCTACCTTAGAAATGATTTGGCGATCTGAGAATCTTGGTTTTACCAGGTTCAATGAAGATTTCATGGCAAGCAATGCCATCGCCAGTGAGGGGGCTAACACCCTGTTCATTTCGACGGAAGATCTCCAGATGATCTTTCAGTCATTGAAAAGGAAAAAATCCGCGGGTATCGACGGCATATCCAATGTTGTGCTAAGGCAACTTCCACCAATGGCTGTAGAGAGGTACGCCATCCTGTTCAACAATGCATTGAATAATGCATATTATCCAGTGCATTGGAAGACAGCGGTGGTTCAACCAATCCCCAAGAAGGGGAAAGACACCTCTAACCCGGCAAATCTCCGGTCGATCAGTCTCCTTCCGAGTATCAGCAAGGTCTTCGAGAAGGTGATCCATAGAGCCCTGTCTAAATGGGTTGAGGACAATAAAATCATTCCGGATAACCAATTCGGTTTCAGAGCGGGGCATGACACTATTCATGCCGCGTCGAAACTTGTATCGGATATCCAATGGAATAAATGCAAGAACCAATGCACGGGTGCCTGTTTGATTGACTTGGAAAAAGCCTTCGACACTGTATGGTTAGAAGGCCTTTATTACAAGCTCAGTCGGCTGGGCATAAGTAAACCACTGCTATATATGATTTTTGACATGTTAACCGGTAGAAAGTTCGTTGTGAAAATTGCCAATGTAACTTCTACCCAAATATTTGAAATCAAAAACGGACTGCAACAAGGTACGGTAAATTCGCCGATCCTTTTCAGCATTTACCTGAGTGATCTACTTGTTTCTCTACACCACTCAATAGCGTACGCAGATGACCTAATCGCGTACAGATCAGGTCCAACGATCGACGTCATTGTTACTCTTCTGCAGCGTGACTTCGAAAAAATTCAGCAGTATTGTGATGACTGGAAGTTGAAAATCAACTTCCAGAAATCAGAATCTATATTGTTCAGAACGCCTTTGTCTAGGGCCTCTCGGGACACTAGAAAAAATTGGCGCAGGTTCTCTATCTTTGGGCCGGACGGGCGTCCACTGGCGAGACAAAGTGTAGTCAGATACCTTGGGATCGTGCTGGACCAGTATCTATATTTTGACAAACATGTAGATGCTGCTCTGGCAAGGGCCCGGGGCGCTTTCGCTCTGACAAGATGGCTGTTTCATAGCAGCCAACTTGATTCCAGGGTGAAAGTAATCTGCTACATGGCCTTAATCAGGCCCATGGTTGCCTATGGATGCCCCGTCTGGTTCAATGTGAGAGCCAGCTTGATGGAAAGGATTCGGGTGTTTGAGAGACAATGTCTTAGGACTTGTCTCGGGCTACATAGGACTCCCGAATCTGAGTACACGAAATTTTACCCGAACGAGGTCCTATACAATAGGGCCAGGATTGTACGGATAGATAATTTTCTGATCAAACTGATTCGAAGCCACGTTGCAAGAGCAATGACTTCGGTCAATAGCCTGATCTTCGGGGCTTACTACCCCAATGATCTATATCATGAGAGAGTGCGCCTTAACGGCTTTGTCCCGCCAGAAGCATTCCTCTATCTAGATAGATGTGGGCTGATCCAGGACAGATTGGCGTTACCGCTAATCTTCCACGTGGGTCGCAATTCCGTGGAGCGGCGATTCCTCTACGAACCCGATGTCGCGCTCCGTGAGCCCGAGCGCCTCAGGTTCTGTAGATCGGTCTCACGCCGGGATCGAGGAGACGTAGTCCGCCAGCATCAACGCTTTTGGTGGCTGGAGAGAACTCCGTCAACGGACACCTTGATAGGAGCAGCCTCTTCAAGGCAAGGCCTGCCTAACACCAATGGCAGGCTTACATAGGCTAGGGTAGGGTAAGGTAGGGTAGGGTAGATTAGGGTAGGCTAGGGCAAAAAAGACAAAAGAAAAAAAAAAAAAAAAAAATACAAAATGAAAAATCACAAAAAAAAGAATAAAACTTAAAACATAAAAAAAAAGATATATATATAAAATATATATAATGTATATATTTGTGTATATATATTTTAGTTAAGTTAGAATAAGATAGGTTTAGTTAGGTTTAATTAGTTTAAGGTAGTTTTAAGTTTTATATAAAATATTTAAAAAACAAATGATCATATGCTAAGTTTTTTAATAAAAAAAAAAACATTTTTCTTAGCTTAAGTTAGTTAGTTATAATAATGTTAATTGTAAATTCATGTAGACGTCGAAAGACATAAGTATGTTTCAATTGTTCTGTTTGTTTTAGAGTGTCCGCCTAGGGCCAGTAAGATAGTTACATTTGTTAAGATAGTTAAGCTAGTTTTAAGCATTTTTGACTAGGGTAAGATAGATATAAGTTAATATGAAATAAAAATGAATTGAAAAAAAAAAAAAAAAAAAAAAACACATTTTCCTGTATCCTGACTTTGGGCGTGAATTACCAAGAATTCAAGGATGAAAGCATGTCACAAGCTCCAATTTGTAAGTGATTCAGGCTTTTTAAAAGTGGCCCAGAGAGCGTCCGCGCTGAACGACCGTCGACGCCAAGAAGCGATGCAAGTTGTACGTATAAGAAAACAACACATACCATTGTCACTTAATTTTGGCGGCATCTTAATGCACAATTAAAAGCAGAGACGAGTCAGCTTGTGAAAACTTTTTCTACACGACCCAGAAACAAAGCGTGAAACTTCCGAATAGTACACTGCGGTATCACCTCGTGAAAACTTACCGTTTTTTCCAACGTCAATAGATTCAGGCAGAGAGTGGATAGTGCTTTTCACATAAAGAAGGTTCAATCATCACGGGAAATTGGAATTTGTATCACAACAATGCACCGGACACAGCTGCTCCAAAGTGACCGATTACCTGACGCAAAACCGTGACGCAACGACCCTTTTTACTGTCCCGACTTGACCTCAGCTGATTTTTCCTATTTCCAAAAGACACGTGTCATCAAAGAAGCTTGCACTTGTACCTTAAAGTTTTTCCGGAATTCGCCTACTAGGGAGCCTTCGAGTCGTGTAAAAACCAATAGCAAAAACATGTCAAGGGATGTTTCTTAAAAAATGTTCAGGTTTGGTAGCAATATTTAAAAAAAATCTATTTTTTGAAACTTCTTACAAGAAGAAATGGGGCTTAAAACCTATGCATGGAATCTGGTTCGTGCCCTCACGAAAAAACCAAAAACTCACAAAACACTGGCAGATAAAAAGTTAAAAGATAATACAAGATGACTCATGTTAGAGTTAAGATTTTTTAAATTAATTCAAAAATATAATTCACACGTTCTTGGGAAAGTATTTTTAGCAGTTGGCCGTGATTATGGCTTTCAAATTTCCTTCATGTGTTTGGGCGTACTTATGCAGCTCAGCGAAAATCCGCGTCAAGTCCAAGAGTCAAATTCGATAATCATTTAAGTCATGCGATATCATCAAAGTTGGATATTAATTTATGAGAAAATACTCTTCATAATAGATCAATGCCGGCTCTATCCTGTTGAAACCATATTCGCAAAGTGTTCGTACTCGTAGAACATTTTTGAAATTGGGGTAATTTTTGAAAGTCGCTGGATATTGCTTTCCGATGCTCACCAATAGTGACTAAAAATGAGGATTTTAAGACAGCTCATACTCGAAAACATGTCAAAAACCTGTCAACTAGAAAGTCAAGTATAAAAGTTATGAAAACAATTGATCGCAGTAGAATAGGATTTAGTAATTGGAAGCTTGCATAAGTTACGGCTATTTCCAAACAAATATCGTTACCAGAACTACGAGCAGATGGTAATGCATCTCCGAGAAAGTACTGTAATTGAACTTGAGCTTGAACTTCAGTATACGAGTATGTTAGGCTGCCGAGAGACGTTTTGTTTTTAGTTTATCTAGTTTTTCATGACAAGAAAACATATTTGCGTAAAACTGTATTCACTTATACAACAGTTGAAGCACATACAAATCTTGTTGAGACCTACGAGGATCAGGTGAACAGTCCTCGGCCTGACGAAGAGATGGGGTTCCCATCGGCATAAATTAATATTTCCAGCCTGGGTGCATGTGTCAATAGTTCGTATGACAAGTTTGCGGTAGACGTCTTGTTTGTTCTTAGTCAAAATGGGTAAACATGCATATCATGCGGTCCATAAACTCTTCGTTTTGAATGAACTAACCCCAAAGGAAATTCATGGAAAGGAAATGGCAAAAGTGTTTAAGAACTTTGCTCCTTCGATATCAAATATTAAAAAGTTAGTAGCTGAATTTAGACGTGGTCGCACATCTCTCGAAGATGACCCAAGTGAAAAACGGCAAAAAAACCGCGATCACACCGGACACCATCAAATGATATCGTGTTGAACGATAGCCGAGTGAAGATGAGTGAGATAACTAAGGCTGTGTGGATATCGGAAGAAAGAATGCAAAACATATTGCACAAGGAATAAGGTATGCGAAAGCTCGGCGCAAGATGGGAGCCGCATTTGTTGAATGCCGATCAAAAGCAAATGCGTAAAAGACTTTTGCAGCAATTTTTAGATGGATTCAGTAGGGATCCGACTGATTTTGTGCGGCGATTTGTCACCATGGATAAGGGCTGGGTTCACCAATAGCAAGACCAAGCAATGTATGGAATCCGACGGCTCAGCATCCACGATAGCGAAGTCGATCGCATCTCTTGGAAAGGTCACCGCCAGTGTATTTTGGGACGCGAAAGGGATCATATTAATTGATTGTCTTGCGGAAGTTAGAACAATTACTGGCAGATATTACTCCAACCTACTTAACCAGCTGAAAGAAAAAGAAAATAAAATCATCTTTTAGCAGGACTACACAAGGATGCGTAGGCGATGGGCCTACTGAAGGGTTTTGGGTATGATTCGCTTGACTATTCCCCTATTTCCGTGATTTGGTACCCCGAAGCTTCTATCAGTTTTTAAACTTGAACTTCTAATGCAGAAGCTAAGAGGGCCCTGATGAATATTCTCATTCTTCAAGACTCTTACTTCCAGGACATAATGTTGATCTTGGGGAAACGTTGAAACAAGTGTATTGAAGGAAAATTATATAGAAAAATAATTATAAAATAAAAATTTCAGGAAACTCTACAAGAAAACGTCGGTTAAATTGCATGACCTTGGTGGCCAATTCACGTCACCTCTGCGAGAGATAACCTTACTCTGCTGAAACTACATGTCGTCTAGGTCCATATGGTTCAATTTGGGCCGTAAAAAATTGGTTATCACTGTTCTGTTGCGCTCGCCATTGACGGTGACCGCCTCGCCAACGTCGTTTTTGAAAAAGTACGGACCATATATTTTGAGGATGCATTGTCACCTGGTAAACCTCGTGTGGACAATATGGCAATTTGGCTTGTTAACACAGCCATTCATCCAAAACTGCGCCTCGTCGCTAAAGATGATTTTTCGACCAAAATTGGGGTCTTCTCCAATTGCTCCGAAGACCAGTCAGCGAACAAATGGCGTTGTCTATCGTCATGAACTTTGAGCTCACAGGTCAGTTGGATGTTGTACGGGTGTTAGCCCAAGTCCTGACGCAAGAGTTGAAGTCTGCAAAAAGCCGAGTTCTTGTGCATGGCGAGGAATCCACTTGCTCGGGTTCTGGTGTAGGTTAGGTTAGGTTAGGTAAAAGAAGGGGAGTGTGATGGTTAAACATCACTTCCACTCGGACTCCAAAGCGCTCATTGTGGTTCTCTTCATTTGTGGAGTACACAAACAATTAACCTGTCCTATCACGTGGTGTCTGAAACCACCCCGTGTTCTTTATGAATTTTAGAAGATCCGATATATCTGCATTTGTTACGTCCGTAATCTCTGTAAATAATCAGCCAGCGCCAAGAGCTTCTTTGTTTTTCCGATATTGAGCTTTGGCCACGATGATCTTGTCGTCTGGATGTCGTTTCTTGTAAGCCGAGTTGGCTTCTTTTATAATTGTGTAACCCGGGACCCAGCAGAGTTTGACTTTGTGGTGTCTGATGGATTTCAGTGAGTCGCGACATTTCATGACAGCCTTTGATCTCGTTGTACAGGATCCTATTAACTTCAGTGCAGCCTGGCTGTCTACGAAGATGGTGATATCCGGTGGGATATCGGTTACTTGTAGGTGTTTGGCTGCTTTCTCTATTGCTAGCATTTCTGCTTGGAAGACGCTGCACAAATCAAGGAGTCTAAATGATTCCTGTTTGTGGAGGGTATCAGAGTAGAACCCGGCCCCAGTGCCTGTGTCCATTTTCGATCCGTCGGTGAAGAGAGTGATCTCGTGGTCGTTGATTACAGCGTTTGATATCCACTCTTCTCGGTCCGGGAAAAGGATAGGTATTCTGAGAGAGAAGTCATTTTGGGGGGAAATATAGTCGGTCGTAGCTGCAAGGCTTCTAGAACCATGTTTCTATCCCAGGTCATCTATTATTCTGAGTATGGCTGCATGTCCATAGTTGGCTTGTTTCCACAAGGAGGACTCCCTTAATCCGAGAGCACTTTTTGCAGCGCAGCCTTTTATTAATAGATCCAGAGGAAGGAGATGAAGTATCATGTCCAACCCTGCTTGCGGCGTGATTCTTATAGCAACAGGCATAAAAAGCATTCAATCCTTTTTTCATCCTTTCCTCCAAGTTCCTTTCTTTATCTTTTTGCCTTTCTCCATGAAGATTTTAAGGATTTTGTTAACTGTAAGAAGCAGTAGAGAGCAGTGGAGAGAACTCAACCCTGTGGTGTGCCGCTAGTTGTCACTTTCTGTTATTTAACATATTTTCAACGCAGATTACAATGGATTTGTCTACTTTTATGTCCCCTAGAGCTGTAATTATGTCCTCTGTGTTTACGTTGTTGAAGGCTCCCTCTATATCAAGGAAAGCTGCCATTGTAAATTCTTTTAAATTTAATGGGCTCTCAATTTCACGAACAATACTATGAAGAGTACTTTCTACTGATCTGCCTTAAAGGTAGGCGTGTTGAGTGTTGCATTAGTTGTGTGAGTTGACAAGTCCTTTGATGTATAGGTCAAGGAGTCTTTCCAAGGTTTTTAATAGAAACGACGAGAGACTAATTGGCCTATAGTCCTATGCGGCAGTATGGATTGGTTTACCTGCCTTTGGTATGAAAATTACCTTTATTTCTTTCCACTGTGTTGGGATGTACCCCGCGCGCAGGCCATTGGAAAAAAATGCTTACGAGATGGGGTACAATGTGGGTTTGTGTTTTTTGAAGCATCGCTGACAAGATATCGTCCGGCCTCGGGGATGTAAAAGATTTGAACGAATTTATTCTGTGTTCTGGTGTATAATTTCACAGACCGCAGCGATATTCTCAACCGATCTTGCATTCCTCAGACGTACGAAAGTTGGCCGATTGATTACTAAACCGGTCATCTGAAGTCTGGCCACTACGTCTACCGTAAAATGGGTGTCATGCCAACACTCATTTTGATAGTAAAGTTTTATAATTTAGACGTGCTATTCAATCGTTTAGCTCGCCATAGTGATTTGACAGCGGTTACTAAAAAACAATAGATTTGACAGATGTCACTAAAACAACAGGTCGCGAAAATGTACCCAGGTTAATTAAAGAACCCTTTGATTTTTGACGACGTATCAAAAATAATGATTTGTATGTTGGGGATAAAGAAAACTCCGGCGCATCAAAAAAGTTTGAAGACGAGGAATTACTTTTTGAAGACTCAGATGCCCTTAAACGTTAAACTTGTGAAATCATTGCAAGTAGTTGACACAATAGTTTCGAAAGGAAGGATTCAAAAGCAAAAGTCGAGAGTTCTCGAGCGACATTATTTCAAGTGTCGAAAACTATTGAAAAACGGTCTCTATACAAGCAGAGACAGAACAATGTGATTTACTACGTGACAATACGCAGAGCTACATTTTGCAAAATCCAATGCAAAATCCATTACCTGCTGTATTCAATAGACATTATCCCTTTCAATTATTATCGCTCGAGGGCACATGGCCCAAACAGCATTTCCTTATGAAAATGCCAAAAAATGGATCGACCCTTGAATAAGAAAAGACGTGTGGTTTTACCAAAGTGGAATTCATATGCTGCTAAGAGTGTGGGATAACTTAGTGGATAGCAAACAATTACTTAGTTGCTATCTCCAATTTATTTAGAAGAGAGCAGGTTCTCATAATGCCGTTTGAAGAGTTGCACCTACGAGTAAACAAAAGAAAAACACAATAAAATAGGTTCATGGAGGCCATCCATACCGAAGCCACCATTGTCCAATTTTTCTGTTCTCAAGATATGCTAAATGAGAAACATTTTACAACAAATTTATGGTAGAATTTTTCCTAGAAACCACAATTAGTTTCATTTTTTTTTGTATGCAAGCCTTATCACTGGTGAGTCACATGTGTAAGTATAAGTCGTATGAAAATAGTCCGATGTCGATATCATTATTTGTTATCGTGATATGCTAGACAAAAACAGGAAACTCGCAAAATATTAAATGGCATGTAAAAAGAAAGCCTTATTTTGGGAAGGTTCAACCTGCGATCAAAGCTTTGGAGGCCCTCGATTAAAACCACAGAAGAATTGGCGCAAGTTTTAAGAACAAATTTTATTGATGTAGTCAGACTAACTCAACTGCTTTCGAACTTAGTTTCAGTAAATAAAATCAGTAATACATCAAGACTTATGGCTGGCGCTTGAACGTTAAGTTAAACCGTAGTTATGTCTCAAAAATGCTCGAGGAAGCCAATTAGAGGCGGGTTACAAGCTTCGGGGGACCCACATAGGTATAGTACACGTTCAAGAGACAGAATCAAGTGTTGGACTTAGACCTAGCCGTCCAAATTAATACAACACGACTCGCCAGACTCAGCGGGAAACTTTTTAACTGATTTACTGTCTTCGAAAACAAAGAAAACTTAATAAAAACCAAACTTTTCCTACCAATGCACCGCTTTTTTCATTGTTTTGATTGAGTTATGACGCATCACTTGACATCCCTTAATGACAATTGCAGCGCTTCATTGTCCAATTCTTTGATTTTCCTTTTTTCTTTATTTTCACGTCAATTCATGTTCATAATTTCTATTTGATTTCCACCAACAAAGAAAACAAAAAAAAAAAAACCGGGCAATGCAACATATTCACCCCGATGATGACTCATTGCCCCAGCTCACGGCGATGATGGGCTCGCATTGTCCAACACACCGACCAATTACGGCAAAGAACTCCACCCAACATCAAGGCTGATCATGCTCAAAACACGCCTTTAGTCAAAGGAAATAAGAAGAAGAAGAAAACAGAAAAATTATTTTCCAAAATCCACCCGAAAATCGAGAGGAAAAACAACAAAAACCGATTTTCTTAACCTCACGTACTCACACCGAATCGAGACGACCCGACGAAGCGGCATCTCATGTTGCGCCCCGGAGGCAGGCATTAGAAAAGGATAGTCGAAAGCCCTTATGTACTAGATTACGAGTATATAGTCGTATTGTACCCTGCCTGGAACCCGGAAGGGGAAATGCCGTGTTCTGATAGACGACTGGGCTGGTACCACCGATAGCTGTGCGCTTGGATGACCATGTTCTTGGCGCGTCGTTAACCCTGCTGTAAATGACATTTGTTGAGCTCCGCCGATACATTTGTTTTATTCTATCGGATTCCCTTTTGGTTTTCTTTTTTTCTCGTTTTTTATCTACCTATGAGTACGTACGTGCCTATGTGTTTGTATGGGCTGTGTGCGTCTGGTAATAGTAACCACCCCGAAATTGAATTGTCGAATTACGTACGTACGCTCGTAAGTGGTTTTGGGGGATGATTTTTTGGGCAATGAACGACGGAACACAGTCAGCCAACGACGCAACGCGGCGTATTCAGTGGTTGAGTATAATACCATGCTTCACACTCTTCGACTTCAGTTTACAATCAAGCGTCGAACGAGAAGGTTGTGTGTCATTCAAGTGCTCGAAGAGAACGAGGAAAAATATCTTTATCTAGAACGAATCGTGTGGTTTTATTCCATCAAATCTAATCAAACAAGTGTCAAGTAAATAGTAAAAAAAAAAAAGTTATGGCAGTGGCTTTCTACATTCCCGACCAAGAGGAACTCCTCCGCAGGAGTATCAGGAACGAAGTTGAGATTTTGCGAAGGCGCGAGGAGCAGTGGAAGGGATTTGCCTTCCTCATCCTGGATGCCTTCAAGTGGTACATTGGCTGCAAGCCCAACTACAAACGCCAGCGGCGAGCAACTATTTAAAGAAAACAGCAAACCAACCGTTTCATCAATCAAAAATCATTATCGCAGCTGCGATTTGGAAATAAAAATAAAAAGGTTACCAAAAAAAAACATAACGAATTCCTGCAGTGTTACCTGGAATCGGATCAGCAAGGACGAGAAATTGCCGCCGCCAGATAGTCGAGTTGTCCGCACTGTCCACCATCCGCCGATAGGATGATAGTCGAATGCCGACGGAAAAACACGCTCATCCTGCAGGAAGCTCAGGACTTATGTATTTGTACAGCAAATTAATTTTGTTTTTATAAAAGTAAAAATCTTGAAAATGAGAAATAAAAAAAAAAAAAAATTTGGAAAACACGAAACAACTTGTCTTGCGGTTTATTTGGGTCAATGACTTGTGGTGACTAAGGTTTTGGTTATTTTTCGTTTACAGTTGAAGACAATGACGTGTGGGGCCAATAACTTTCTTTTCTTCCGACGCTTTGTCCAGTAATGACACATAATTCCATTTGTACAGCTGAGCTTTGACTTTGCCACTCGTTCTCCCTCGATCACCAGATAAGAGTTGACTTGTTGCCGTGATTACTTTTGGCGCCAATTTCAATCAAATCGTTCGTTATTTTTTGGTTCCTTTTTTCGACCCTCGTATGTGCGTTTGTTGTTGTTTTGATCATGAAACCGGTTTCGAACAGGTTAACTGGATCTTGAGTAAACCGACAAAACAGGTAAGCAGGTGGGCAGATCGTGATTTGATGATAAAACAGATTGAGCTACAAAGAAGACAGAGGGAAGGCATCGTTTGAAATGGTTTCGAATGCGTTTGAAATGGACGAGAAATAAGGTAGTCATGAACACCTGACGCGAGACGAGCCTTTTTTTTTTCTTGTTAATGTTTTATTAGCCACTCTTACAAAAAGGTACCCGATCGAGTTTTGATAAAGAGACGCGTCTCTATCCCTCTTTATAGATAGAGTAATGGTAAACATTGCATCGTTTTGAGAAACCTGTTTTGCTTACACGCACATTTGAGGGAATCAGATATACCATGCCTTAGTCGTACTGGAAAAACACCATTAAGCCGATTATGGTGCTTCCAATTAGCACCGAAATAATACACATCTAACTAAGTGCGTAATGATGCGTGTATGCCAAGGTCATATTTCAGCGATGTCTAAGCCAGGTCGTTGACCGGTGTTTTTCGGATTAAGGCGAATCAAGTGATTCATGCAAAGAGAGAGTTCGTTGAACTTTCAAGGTTTTCCTGGAGGTGTGGAGCATGATCGATTGCACGAAAAGATGAAATTCGTTGTTGAGAAAGTGATCTTGAGATTGATTTACACGTCATGGAAGAACCCGAAAATGTCTTTCGGGAACCATCGAATTTGTAGACCTTAGGGAAACTGAGATCTTCTTAGACGGTAAATGCTAACAGGTAGTGGAATCAGGGGAAACTATTTATACATATAAACTTGACAGAAAAACCTTGCTTACAAAATATTTTTGCCTTTTAAATCTGTTTTTGTATTTTTGTAGACAGTTGTTATGAACCTTTGCCGGTTCATTTAACATATTCATAGATTCAGTAAGTTTTGATGATCCTTCCAACCGATTTTATTCTATTCCATGTGCTTCGCATAAGCGATGACTTTTACTGTGTAGCCCTAATAGCGACAGGGTTTGTAAGAAAGGCGAGAAAGCCGAGGTTCAGAATGTATAAAATTTTATCAGGTGTTAAAATTGTGTTTTCCGAGGCGGCTCTAGTTGTACATGTTCGTTACAAATGTCAAACCAGAATGATCACATGGCAAGCCTGGGCATCTATAACCAACTCATTGCCTTTACATTTTTGAATTCCACCGGCGTCATATGTATACGAGGTTTGTGCAACAAATAAGGTGACTTTCTTATTTTTCTCGAAAAATATTTATTTATTCATGAATACAAATACATACATACCTACTTTGATCCCTTTCAAAACAATCCTCTTCAGATATAATACATTTGCGTTGGTGCTATTTCGAATCTTCGAAGCACATCGGATAAGCGCATCGAGCTCTTCCAGCGATGCGGGTTTATCTCCTCAGTCGTGCCAATTTTTTCCAAAAAAAAGTCTTTTCAGTTTTGGAAAGAGAAAAAAGTCGCAGGGGGGTAAGTCCCTTCTCTCTCTTTACTTAGGTCGAAGTTCAGGTAGGTTAGACTGTCCCGACTTAGACTAGCTTAAGATAAAAAAAAAATTCGTTGGGAACATGCACTAGTTTATCAGCAGCATACAGGGTTTGTTTAAAAAGTATCGGGAACAATTATTTCCTGACGATTATACCCCTTTCAGTACCCACTCACACATTTGTGCAGATAAATTAGTCTCTTTTTTTCTTTGTTCTTTTTTTAATTCTCTCTGTAATTTTTTTAATTTTAAAGTTCCAAAATGAGCAATATAATATACCAAATTATATAATGTTTAGACATGACAGGATTACTGATACATGGGGAGGTGGAATAGTGATTTACTGCAAGCAATCTCTTAAGTGCAATATTATTGGAAAATCACCCAACCTATCCAGTGAGTTCTTATTTGATGAAATCCATGATGGTTGTACAAAATGTCTGGTTGCCTGCGCCTACATTCCTGATCGTACTTGTTCTCCTGAACCATTTTTCTCTGCGCCCTCTGAATTCTCAGCCAGATATGAAAACATCATAGTATGTGGAGACTTCAATACCAATTTACTGCTTAATGGTTCCTGTGCAACGCGAATAAAGGACTTTATCCCTTCGGTTGGGCTTGAGATTTTCAATCAAAAGTATCCTACGAGATATGCGAAAGGATGCACTCCGAGTCTGCTTGATCTTGCTATTGTTTCTGATCCTCTGTTAGTTATTCTGTTTGACCAGCTCTCACTTGATTGTGTTTCTGACCATGATCTATTGTTTTGTACTCTTAATATCAATTTTAGACATTCTGTTGTCCCATTAACTTTTTCTTTTAGAGACTTCTCCTCTGTCAATACTGAAAACTTACAATATGCTGCCGCTACAGCACCGTGGTATGTTTGTCGTTCTTACTCAGACCCTGATATTAAGCTTAAATGTTTTCAAGAAGTGGTAACAGATTTATTTAATCAATATGTGCCAGTTAAAACAGTTAGGGTTCGTAATAATATCTGTCCTTGGTTTACTACCGAAGTCATAAATGCTATCAAAGCCCGTAATAAACTGTATAGTAAATGGAAACATAGACCTTCTGTTTTTAACTGGGCGGCATATAAAGCGATGCGTAATCATTCTACTCTTATTATAAGAAACTCCAAGAGAAAATATTTTGCATCCAAATTAAGCACGTCTCTTCCCTCTAAGAAGCTATGGAGTAACCTAAGGCATAATGGGGTATCCAAAGCCAAGAGTGATTCCAAGTGTGAGATTGATCCGGACATTCTTAATAACCGCTTTCTAGAAAATACAGTGGTCACAAGCTTCGATTTCTCGAGAAATACTCCCTTGTCTTCAATACAAGGGATTGGTTTTGAGTTTCAATCTGTAACAGAGGTGGATGTCATAAACTGTGTTGCAAATATTAAATCCAACGCTGTTGGTGAGGATGGAATACCTCTGCGTTTCTTAAAAATGATTCTGTCTCACTGCATATCGCATTTGACCCACATAATTAACCACTATATAACCATTTCTTATTTCCCCAAACAATGGAAAATAGCCAGAATTATACCGGTTGCTAAAAAACCTATTCCTGTCTCGCCGGAGGATTTTAGACCTATAAGCATTTTGCCGTGTTTGTCGAAAGTCTTTGAGAAACTAATTGCTAAACAGGTTCTTCAATATCTCACTGATAACTGTTTATTGTATAGAGAACAATCTGGTTTCAGAACCCACCACAGCTGTTCTACAGCTATGATTAAGATATTGGAAGATATCAGAGAAATGTATGACAATTGCCATATTGCGCTTCTCTGCTTGCTTGATTTCTCGAAGGCTTTCGACAAAGTGGACCACAAAATTCTTTGCTGGAAGCTTAGTCAGAAATTTGGTTTCTCTGAATTAGCTGTTAAGCTTCTTCAAAGCTTTCTTTCAGATAGATTTCAGAAAGTGGTTACTCAAAATGCTTCCTCCGCTCTGTTACAGGTGAAACAGGTTGTTCCTCAGGGATCAATTCTTGGTCCCATTTTATTTTCAATGTTTATTAACGACTTGCCCTCTGTCTGTAAACACACGAAAGTTCATCTCTATGCTGATGACGCCCAAGTCTACTTAGGGAAGCCACTGTCAAAAATTGATGAACTTGTAGCCAATCTAAATGAAGACCTCTCTAGTATTTCCGCATGGTCTATTTCAAACGGGTTGATGCTAAACCCAAAAAAATCACAGGTTGTACCCATTCTAAGAAAACAGATAACCCTTAATACCATTCCCGATATCCTACTCTCAGGAAATAAACTTAATGTGGTACATAATGTGACTAGTTTAGGTTTTGTTATCAATTCTAACCTGTCAGGATACGACCATACAAACTATATTGTTCGGAAAATTTATTTATGTCTCCGTAAATTATGGATCTCTGCAAGTTTCACCCCTGTCAGCACAAGAGAACAGTTAGTAAGGACTCTTATATTACCCCTAATTACGTACTCGGAAGCCGTTTACTGTAATATTGATAGTTTATCATTTCACAAGCTTCAAGTTGCATTTAATGACTCCGTTACATACATATATTCATGGATTACGACGTTATGACCATGTATCTCAATTCGCCCATGGTATATTGAACACAAATTTAAAACAATACCTTGATGCAAGGGTATGTGTCTTCTTACATAGAATCATAATGAATAGGACTCCGGTGTATTTATATGATAAGCTTAATTTTGCTCGTTCAACCCGATCTCTGTGTATAATTCCGCTGCGCCACCACTATCTGAACTCCTCTCGTTTATTTTCACTATTAGAATTATTTGTACTGCCACACGCTTTAAAAATGCAATTTTTAATCATTTTTCAAACTTAGCTTAATTTTAATCTATATTGTATCTGAATTAATGATAATCTTTTTTTTTTTTTTTTTTTTTATTATTTATTTGTTTTGCTTTTGAGCTTAATCCTAATGTATTAATACTATGTACTACAAAAGATACTTTATCTTATTGTACATTATATATATTGTTAATAAATTGAATTGAATTGAAATACATCAATTGTGTTGGTTATTCACATTAAAAATGTCTTATTCTTGACATTTTTGTGTATTGCGTGAAAGGCGCGTGTGCAAACAATGGCATGTCCGGAGTTCCAAGAAGAAGTCAACGTAAGTGTAATAATTTCAAAATTTATAGTGTATTTAAGTGATGCAATGTTATATTTTGTAAAATAAAGGTTAAAAATAATTAATTTGTAAAAAATTAATTTTGGGAAAGAAATATTTTAAGATTCGTACGTAAAATGTAACCTGCACAATCGTGTGGATTGGCATTTTTCGCCACTACTAGGAAAAAATTTGCCTTTGGAAACAGAATCCGGTATGAAAGAGCTTTTAAATCTTTTAGGTGAGAATTCAGATCGTGAGGATTTTTCATCGGCGAGTGAAGATTCTCCAGATGAGGACGAATTAATTCGTGCTGAGAATGACCGAGGACAGTCTAAATCTGCTCAGATTAGTCGAAAAAGAGAATGTTGAGGAAGTTGAAGTTGAAGAGCAAGAAGGAACAAATAGCTCACGCCGGATCATTTGGAAAAATTGTGAACTTCAATCCAATCTTCGACCAGAGCCAGTCCCAATCCCTTCGAGACCATTGCTTCTTCCAATTCAGACGCTACTTCGACTCCAAATAGAAAAGTTATATAGAGTTCATCTCTACTTTGGCTGCATTCTCTTGCCACGCTTACACATGTATTGGCAGCGTAGCTTCCAACACAGCGTGATAACATCCCAAATGTCGAGGACACGTTTTTTTCTGCTAAGGAAGTGCCTGCATTACGTAGATACGTCAACTCCACCTGCAGATGCTGAAACCAAAGCCCTGTGGAAATTTCAGCCAAATTATTAAAGCTGTTCGAGATCGATGTCTACAGATTCCGAGGAACTCACAAAACTATTCTATAGATTAGCAGATGATACCTTTCCTAGGAAGATGTCCAAATGGACTTGGGCAGTATGTGTGGAACAAGCTTCGACCTTTTGGGCTCAAAAACTTCGCTCTTTGTACATCAACAGGTGATTGTTTTTAAATAATTTTGTTCCACAGTTTTATGGTTTTAATAGGTTTAGCGTTAGACTTTGAAATTTACCAAGGGGCCCTTACCCCCCTTGGAGACCGATCGTTGGGTCTCGGCCCAAGAGTTATTTTGAGACTGATAAGAACTTTACCCGAATCCTCGTTTGTATTTTTCGATTGTTATTTTACTGCGATACCACTTCTAAACGAGTCCACGGAACTGAAACCATTCAAACCAATAGAATTAAAAATATTGAGCTCAAGATTGATAGGTCAATGTCTCGTGGAGAAGCTGACCAGAGAGTTCGGGCGGATGGAAGGATTGTCGTAGTGAAGTGGAAAGCCAATAAAACCATTACGATGGCATCCACTTGCTTCGGAATGAATCCAATGAATACAGTCTCTATGTGGACCAAAGAAGAAAAAGATCGCAAAAATATACCGTGTCCCTTCGTCGTAAAGGAGTACAATAGTCACATGGGCGGAGTAAACATTTGCGACCAGCTAATGGAATGCTCCGTACATGGATAAAAACCGTCAAATGGACTTTAAAGACGGCCTTTACTTCCTTGACTTGGGTGTTGTCAATAGCTGGTTGGAGTACAAGAAATATTTCGAATTGAATTAGATTCCAAAAAACAAAGTCTTAGATTTGCTTCACTTTCGCTTGGAAATAGCTGAAGCCCTTCTTTGCAATAACAAAAGAAACCGAAAAGATGTTGACGATGACGGAGATGATGAAGACGAACCATGTCCAAGTTCCACTCAGCGGTATGCATCATTGCCAGGAGCAAGCATAAGGTTTGATGAGATTAACCATTGGCCAGTGACAGACAATCTTAAAAGTGCACTTATGTGTCTTTTTTACCTGTTCTTCTACTTAAAAGTGTCTAGCCTATCAAACTCGCCTAGCGAACTCGCACCGAGCGGACCCGGTGGTCTGACTTTCAAACTCGCCAAGCATCAGTCGTGGGGGAGCGTTCGTTTAGATTGAATCAGGATTTTAGTGGGTTCCTGTGGAGTGATGTAGTGCAAGCTCAAAATGCAGCGAACGATAAGGATCGGCACGCCATCAAATGTAGTATTAGGCTGGGGAAATCCGGTACTTAGCCATTGGGCATGGATGAAAGCATTTTATAAACTGGGTACGATCTTCAAGGCTGACCGAGAGGGTGCCAAGGACGAGCATTGCGTTGTACGGCCGTTGACTTCAAAAACCGACATGACCGATGGAATTGACTTTACCAGGATCATGGTGCATTAGCACTGAACATCTGAATTGAATTGATGAATTAGCACTGAAATCTGATGTCGGACTACCAGACACAAAACGACGTCCCGATGATTCTCTAACTCCATTAGAGTCGCAACTAGAGTAAAGTTTCTTATTTTCAAAAGTAAAATCCTTCCTTACAAGACTCTACCATGAGACCTTATGCGCGGTAAACGAAACTTACATGAATACTCTTAAGAACCTTCTATTCGTGGAAAAGTCAATGACAAAAATGTGTCGGCCCTCAAGGGATGTGCCTTGAAGGATTTAAGGTTTTGTAGCTTTCTCTGAACTAAGTCTTTTTAATACCTTTTTAAATACCTTATAATTGATCGAAATCGTGCACAACAGGACAATCCTTCGCATCATTTGAGCGGCCTCCAAGAAAAACCTCTTTACTTATGTTACTTATAGGGGAACTTCCTGAAAGGCGTCAATGCCCCAAACCTTTGAGTCAACAACCTCATAAGCCTACATATATCTGCGTAATTTCAAGACATGAGATTATCAGAAAAGGCTGCATAGAGATGGGTCTTGAATGAAAAGTGATGTATTGTTTTGATGACCCCGGCCGAACTCTCTACCCAGAAAAGCACTCTAGTGACTTCTCAGGGCTGGTAGTAAACGAAACGATACAGTATTATCACATTGCTTCACCCAAATGGTGCGTTTACTGGCCGCACCATCTTCCTGCAAATATTCGCCATAGTAATTGAAGAAAACAGTAAGCAGAACTTCCACATTTGACCGAACTTTCTGTACTTTTTACGGTCTTGGCTGTTCTAGCCGATTCCATTGGAATGATTGGGCTATAGTTTCGAGGTCAAGACCATTACCATCAACTATGGGTCGTCTTCATGTCATCCAACAGTTCCTGAGCGATGCTCATGCAATGGTTCTTTTGGTTGAAATTTAGCAATTTCCGAACAAACTTCATCAACTTCCGTGATAGTGATTCAATAATTCTCCAGAACAATTATTTTCACTGCTCCAACGTTTTCATCCGTTGTTGACGTGTTGGGGCATCCAGAGCAGGCATCGTGATTAACATTTTCTCGGTTTTCGCGGAGAGCTTGTACCGTTTTTAAACAATTTTTTTTTGTTTATGGATATGGAAGAGGATCCTCTAAAACGAATAAATATTTTACTGAATTATGTATATGTTGTCCAATACCATTTGCCGTTTTTCTCACAGTAGCAAAATTCATTGATCCAGGTTTTTGACTTAAGGGTTTAAGCATCTAAAAAAATATTGCAAAGATCAAAACATATGTATAATAATCAGAAAATCAGCAGAACCACATTTCCTTGATGTCTCACTATATTTTTGGTGGAACATTGTCCCGCTGATGACAGTATAGTTCCGTAATGAATGCTGGATTGTCCGGTAGAAGCTAGAAAAAAAAACATTCCTTTGAAATCTCACAAGCGCTGTCGTTCTGTTAATATATCTTTCCCGTATACCTTGGGTTAATGTTTTCGTTACTTGAACGTTTTTACCTTTTCGATAGTAAAAATGTTAGATAGGTATGCCGAAAATGCTATTTTTACTTTCCATGTTTGAATCTGCACCATTTTTTTCAACATCAACCCTTGCTGTATCAGCTATCAAAGTAGATATATATCAAATATCTTTATATATCAAAGTATATATTTATATATCGTACATATAAAGATTATGCGGCTTAAGTGTGAAGTTGGTTATGAAAAAATATAATAAAGCCTTCTATTGCGAAAAAAGAAATTACTTTCAGAACAATCCAATTAATCCTATAGTTTCCCAGAACTCGTTTATTGAAAAAAGCGCATCAGGTCACCCCGGTACCCAAAATGTTCAAGAAGAAGATGCGATGATGAGACGGACCAGGACGGTCAAGGTTTTATAGTAGTAAAAGTTATTGCAAGCTCAGTCGTTCAAAATGAATAATCAACTTTCACCTTAATTAATCATAACTTTTTGTACACGAATGTTGGGATATGCGAACTGCCTACTAGAAGGTTCGTTTATTTTGTCATTTGGACAAATCCAAAAGTATTGTCCATTCAACCCGAGTCGTAGACTTATGTGGACTTTTTGTTCTCTGTATATTGGAGTGCCCACAAATATAATCGTAGTGTAGGGAAAAGCTCCTTTTACATGGTAAACACAAGATTAACCCTTGCTGTTTATTGACGATACTGACTAGTTTCTTTCAGTGATAAGGGAAATCATGGAGAATAAAATGTTTCTCTGCACCACGAGATATGGTCTGAAGCTCTGAAGAATCAAGACACTGTGCTCTGCAAAGACCCCTCCACTATACTGACTCTGGTATGAGTGTCCAATAAAATATAATAAATAATAAAACTTTCGACAGAAAGTGGCTGCCAGCCAAAAATGATCTTAGGCATGTCGTTGTGTGGCTCATTCCTACTAAGAGGCTAAATTATAGTCGCCTCTTGTTTAAGGTGACCAGATTTTTAGATGGGCAAAGCGGGACAACTCTGAAGGAGGGGAAGTATCAACAAAAATGTTCATACAGAATAAAAATAATATCGTAATATTGTTTTTATTTTTAACATAAGTACAATTTATAAATATAAAAAAATGTATAATATTTTATTCCTTGACATATTTTTTATTTGAGTGAATTTGTTTCAGTAGATTGTTGTCATTTTTTAAAATATTGTAAAAATCTTCACAAGAATTTGTCAAATTATATTTGACACATAAAATGGCTTTCAAAGTGTCAACACTTGATTTACTGTAGAAAAAACGCGCTCAGTCGCAGCGTTAGTTCCAGGTAAAGATAGTGCATATTCCATGATCTTTAATACATTATTGTATGGAACATAGTTTGTTTCCAAATGATGAAATATTTCTAACCATTTGTTTTCTATTGTGATTTTTTCTGATGCCCAATATTTAAGCTTTTCCTTATCAATATATTTTTTTACTAATGACACTTCATTAAAAAGATAATTTTCGGAAATATTACTATTTGGGAATTTTTGAGAAATATAATCAAATGAGTTTTGCACATCGTTCCAATTAAGTTCTGGTTTTAATGTAACCCAACGAAAATGATCAATATCATTATATTGTACCGTCCAGTCTTCCAAATAATCTTTGCAGTTACTATAAAACTTTTTGACATGGTTCGAGCTGGTTTATATTATACTATTGCGGATAGTTAACGGTAGAAAATTATTTTCTAACCTCTCTTGACATTGACATTTTAAATTATTAACTTCATTTGCTACTTTGATTGCCGATATTTTGTCACCTTCAATAAGTTTTATAACGTTTTGAAAAAGAGCAGCTTGATTTTGTAGAAACTCTAGCCAAATTTTTGAAGATTCTCTTTCAAAAAACTTTTCTAAGATTCTAGGACACTTGTTCTGTGATAGAAAGTAGGATTTTAAAGGATCATACATTTTCAAAATTCTTTCGATAGCTGGCAGAAGAGCTAACCAACGCGTTTTACTGTATCCAAGTATTTTCTGATATTTAGCTTCCGCAGTTTCACAAAATTCTTTAAACATTTCAATGCGTACAGTGTATATATAGAAATAAGAACATATTTTAACAACAATATTTTCCACATCTACGGGTAACAAGTCAGCAGCTGTTTGAATAGCGTTATGTATTATATGCGCTGCACACCCAACACCAATAATTTTTTGATTCAGATCTTTCGTTAATTTATAAAAAATATTATTTGTACCTCTCCTCTCTTTTCCTCCGAAATTTGTATTCGCGTTGTCTGCAATGCAATCATTTTTTGTTTTAAATTATTTTTTTCCAAAATATCAATAATGGAACTGAAAATTATTTCAGAAGTTTCAACGGGCAAAGAAATAAAATCTAAAATTCTAATTTTTATTCCAGGTAAATTTTTTATTAAATAGCTTGTGATGTACAATCCATAGATCTGAAGGAATGATTGTGATTAACAGCATGAAAAGACATAAGTCCTTCTGCTAATGCTAAATTCTCTTCTTGATCTCCATAAGTTGTTTTTCGAAAAAAAATCCAGCATTTTGGAAGATGATGCAGCAGTATTTAAACATCTTTTATGTTTCTGTGTCTCCAAATGCTTTGAAATATCATTCTTCCCGCCGTGCAAAATACTAAATTCGCCATTACATGTCTCACATTTTACTATGTAATCGTTTTTAGATTTTTTATTGTAATAAAAGGAAATTCACTTCTTAAATCATCGTTGAATTTACATCCTCTTTTCTTACTCATTTTGTTAAAAATCTGAAAAATTAAATCAAATTATAAATTATTATATACACAAAAACACGCAAGTAACAATTCGATTTTTTAAATCGTATTAATTATTAATCGTATTAAAATTAATTTGTGATTATCTAACTGTTCTTTAGTAAACTACAATATTATATGTCTATGAGAATTAAAAAAAATACTAAAATGTTATAAACACATACAGTACAAATATTCGTTTCACATCGGCAAAATTTCGCCGAATTAATTTGCACTAAACATAATTTACATGAACATATGTATTTTATTGTTGTTTATAACGAAATTAGTTTGATTGACTTGGAATATTTGCAAAATTTTATTCGTATATTTCTTTCTAAAATTTCTTTTAAGGTTAAGGTCGGTGATATATCATACTTTTTGTCATCAATATAAAATATGAAGACTATTTTAAGCTAAGTTTAAGAAAATGTATGTATTTATGAAATATATAAATAAATTGCTTACCTTAATTTTCTATGGTAAGTAGCAGATTTGTAATATTTATTTGTTTAATTAGCTTGCTAGCACGCAGTACGAACACGAAGTGTATCATCTGAGAGACAAATACAATGTAACTGGGTAGCAAAAGCAATATGTTAGTCGTCGTAGCCCGTAGGATTCTTAGAACGCAAAACAATAATTTTCATAAATATAAAATTTAACTCAATTCTAATAGTCGGGACTTTTGAAAAACGTCGCGGGACGCGGGACAAATTGTGAAAAAGCGGGACTGTCCCGCCAAAAGCGGGACGTCTGGTCACCTTACTCTTGTTAGCAAAAATACGACATTGATCACCTCAAGAAAGTATATGGCTTGAAGCTATGGGAATTACTAAGGCTGTTAAATCCTGCTCCGGCAATACTCTTAGAGTGGTACCGTACTTGCTTCATTGCGACTTATTCATCGTAGGCATAAATATCGGTACTCCAATTCGGCTTAAAAAATCTAGCTTAGTTGTACGTACGGCCACGGTTATATTGTGATTTCCTCTCCGGCCGATTATATTTCTGCCAAAAGAGAAGGATGATTTGAAATTATAACACAACATTCTACATGCGTAGGGATATTCGCAGCAAGTTTTAAAAGTTGTGATTTTCATCACACGCAATAAAGCTCATGAATGCCAGGAAACTTTAGCGAAATTTTGTTTTCAGTCCAAGGTTACAATTATCTGAACCCTCTACAATGAGACAACGGATAAGCCTAAGAGGGAATTAGCTCACATTTCGATAGAAATTATTAAGTATAATACGAGTATAAGAGCATAGAATTTTCAACATCTAGCCAATCTCGGATGACAAAAGCTATCAAAAAAAGTTTTACCCAGTTACAACAAATTGAGGGAAATAATCCCATTAGATAGATCTAGAGAATACATACCAAGAGTTGTTGCTATTGCTGTGGCCCACTGGCCTATAAGATACCAAATGGCTTCTAGGACACTTATTGGATGGAAAATCTTCCCCACTTCCACGGTAGTTGGACTGGTGAAAGGTTGTCACCGAAACTCTGAACTTTCGAGTTCCAAATGGCTGGTAATAATAATAAGAATGAAAAAAAAAAACATTCACTGTAGCAATACTTGGGTCCTCCTAAACCTTTTGGCAAGGTTTACTACTCTTTATTCAAACAGCTCTTGGCACACCACAATGTAGATCACATTAAAATATTACCATAGATTTATTATAAAGAGGGATTTTCTGTTTGTTTTGTCAGCGTTCTATTTTTAACAGCTCAGACAAGATTCGTGATATGTGTCAAAGTCAAACATACTCAATTAGCTTTACCATTTCATAAAGGAAGGACTTATACTCGAACAACGCTTACAAATTATTGAATTTTTTTAATCGAAATGTATGCACCAGTTTCACGCTGTAAACATCAAGCTATCTACCCAAATGCGTAGAGCGCGTACTGATCCGCCTATGCTAATGGAGACTATGAATTGTCCGAATTCCCGAACAGCCGAATGATCTGTCAATGTGTCAAGTTTTTGGGGAGTGGACCTTTAAAAAGCTATAAGAAGATCCGCTTTATTAACGAAAGACTGTCTTTAGCGACGAAGCCCATTTCCGGTTAAATAGGTATGTTAATAAACAAACCTGCTGTTTTTGGTTCGGTGAGCAACCATTCGGACGAATGTGCTGCTTGGTGCCATTCATGGTCCGACGGAATCATTTTTTACTTTATCAATGATGACTGTGAGAAGAGCGTTATCGTCATTGGCGCTCGCTATCATTCAATGATTTGGAATTGGTTCTTTTCCAAATTCACGAGCTCAACCTGGTCGACATCTGGTTCCAGCAAGATGGCACTACATACTGCACAGCACGCAAATTGATGGACCAGATGAGAAATGCATTCAGGGCACAATTTATCTCTCGTCTTGGACCGATGATTTGGCCGGCATAGATCGTGGGATCTAGCCTTTGGGTTATTTTTTATGGGGACATACCAAGTCAATTGCCAATGCCAATATGTCAGCGTAATATGCAATATTGAAAGATAACACTACACGTGCTATTAGAGATATTCCAGCCAATATGCTCGAATTTGGACTCCTTGTATGAATTACTAAAATAGTCGTGGTCAATATTTACTAAAAATAATTTTTGAAGAGTAAATGGCAAGTTTATCAATCTGAATAAAACCGTTTTACAGATTTGGAACTTTTCAGTGTTTTTTTTAACAATTAAAAACCAGTCGTTTAAAAAATTACATATTACATTGAATTGTTCGTCTATTCCATGAAGAAATTTGTACAAAAGGCTGAGCGAACGCAGAATTTCGGTCTCAAACTAATTATTTATACTATTGTAGCTAGGATGGGGCTTTTATATACATATTTTGGACCTTGTAGCTCCTCCGGTTACAGTCGGCTAAGAAATTATCCTAAGTAGTCAACACCTTTGATGAAATGTTAGGTAGCAGATGGGAAGGCATTCATTTATTGTACAGTCAAAATGAAAAATAAATATAAAAATAAGCTCACGGTTGCGACTGGTCATTGAAATTATATATAGTGGGTTTGTATGTCTGGCAGTATGGACGAGCAGTTCTGTCGTAGTACCCTGGCGGATAGTAAAAGCCATAAAAAAAATCCATTCTTTGTTCTCGGATATATCAAAAGAAAAATTAGCGTACATACGAACCTATGCTCACATGGACACAGGCAAAGACGATGCCTTCAAGCTATGGGGACCTTGAAAGGAGGAGATAAGAACTTTTAATTCGATAAGACAGAAAGTTAAAAATTCATAAATACAAAATGATAATTAATCATACGACCTTGCCACTATTTATCAGCACAGTAGTTTGCTGATAATAATTTTCAAACACTAAATTGCGTTCTATTGTTATAAAACTGCAATATCAAAGTGATTACCACACCGTCGAATCAGTGACTTTCAAGTAGTCTTTTGCAATTTCACCATTTGATTAATCAGCACGCGACAGATGATATGTGTAAGGTTTGGGTAGTTATTTCGCGTGTGAATTTTCTTTTATTGAACAGTAACTGTAATTGTCTGAAGGGAAAATACAAATGCAGCGTTATCTAACCGATTTTTAGGAAGCGCCTCGCTTTGGGACTTTAAAGTTTTATTGGAGACAGTTGTAGGTGATAAAGATAAAGTCACTGACGTCATACTAACGAATCGCCACTTCTTTTATTTATGACTCACTCTACGAAGACGAACCAAGCTCACAACTTTTATTGCGATCCATCTGAAGCAAATGCGTTCTTAACCCATATCCCAATTATAACGTCAATTAACGTATTTATTTAAGAAATCACTCAACAAAGTGCAACAATTGAAAAACCACTCAATCAAAAAATAACCCATTTAGGTGAATTCGATGCTGATTCGAGAGCCTAATGAACGACAAGGCAAATGCGCGTAATTCGATTTGAATAAATTGCCAAAGATTGATTCGATTTAAGGGTTAATTTACTCTCAAGTACCCTCGTCGTCACTGTTGCCCCTGAGAACTTATTTTCAAATCACTACTCAAACAGAACAAAATACAAAACTCCGAAGTTAAAATGCCAATCCTTCCCCTAAACTCCGTGTATCTGGTAGATACTTATGTTATCGTGTTTCGCTCTCGATTTGAATACCATCCCGCATGAGTTTTTATTTTTGTCTTGCCTTGCGCGGTGATTAATCAAACCTGACTTCATCTCAACCTTAAAAAAAGAGCTACAGGGAAAAAACCTTGCCCAAAGGTACGAGTATTATGGTCTTTCGAGAGGGTGGCGCAGGAGTACTCGGTAACGGGGTAGAAGCCATTCGATTGGCTTTAATTGACAACACTCTTTTATAAGAGCGTGACGTCTCACTACCCGCATAATTACCAAGCCACGCAATAAGGGTTGTCGCTACATGCACTCCCACCGCCCGTACGTACATTAACATGCGTGTCTAATACGCCGTAATGAAATTTACTTTCACGCAGAAACTATGATCGCTTCGATGTCCACTACCGGATATGTGTATCTACGAAAGTCATCCATCGTCATGTCATTCTGATGAGTCGAGCGGAAGGTGCTTTACCAGGAGCCCACCGCTAAATTAATAACTCCATAATCAAAACCCGCTGTCGACTTACATATATACTATCTTCGTAGGAAGTCCTCTCAGCTACTTAAAATTCAAGACGCAACCTAATGCGTCATGTATATCTCGTCGGAAACGGTGTCATGACAGTCACGCGCCCCAGATTTTATGACATCAGTTATAATTAATGCATGAAACGACCGCCTCTCATTTCGTCTACAACTATGTCGAAGGACAATCAATCAAAATGTACATATCCGAGAGCATCTCATAAAGCATCCGCGACTATAAGTGCCAATGATCGAGAGAAGGAATTTCCGAATTTCGAAAATCATTAATTTTCATACTCACCCATGCAGTGCATTCTAATGGCAAGTATTGGATATTTTCAATGTGGTCTTGGAGTGGGGAGCAGGATGTCCTTATGATTAACGACTTTGAAGCTTTTTTCCATTTTCTGTTGCTCGCAAAATTTGGAATGAGAAGTTCACTACTGGACAATTCGGTTTGACAACGTTCGTCCATTAGGCAATTTAATTTGTTTTTGGGAATAGATACATCAGGAAATTAGGTTTTGGCGGTTAATTGGAAATTTTTGATTGACAGTTGCTAAGGACAAAAAAGAATATACGAATGGAGCTGAAATTCCAAATGCTGTATGGGAGTAAGACCCTAGCGTAATCATCAGACTAAGAGAGAATTAGAGAATTATCCATTTGGTTTGAATCCGTTGGTAGTGAAAGACTGAAGAAGTCACAAAGCCCTTGATTGGACCAACTGTTTTTGTCAACCGTAAGCTTGTGAATCGAATGTTCCAATTCCAAGCTCTTTCTAATAATGCTTTTACCCGATTTTCACACAAGTGACTTCTGTTTTGGTCACAGTTTGATCCAAGAGATTTTACTCCAAGATGGTGAAAAGATAAAAAATTTAAGAAATCGTAAAACTCTGGAAATCAGGAAGAGATTCAGAGTTTTTTTTGGCATTAAGAAAATTCTAAGTAAAAAAAGAAAGACATTTAATACTCAAATAATAGCTTCTCTCAAAGCCCAGCTGAGGGCGAGTAAGAGTGCTTAAGTGACTTCTGAATAGTCACAGTCGCTTCAAAACTTTGTTGCTGGCACAATCTCTTATATGCACGCATATAATTCCTACATCTCAACATATGGAGATGGAGCTGGCATTCTCAATAAATGTGAAGATTTTTTTTTCAATTTTTCATTTTTGAAATCGGAACCCTTTAAAGTCTAAAAGAAGGTTTTTATCCACTAAACGATTTCAATTTGTGACCACCCGGGAATATGTACCTAAAAATTTCCTGTAGACAGCTTCTGAACTGGAAAACCAGGAAAAAATAGCTTTCCTTACAAAGTAAATAGTCGCTTATCCCTTGAAGGAGGGTTCTAATGGTGAAACGAACATAAATTCAAACAAAACATTTTCAAACACTCTCATGAACATCTGCAATTTTAGGTGTCTTCAGGTACTTTTTCCAACTGTGTCTCTTTCAAAGTCTTCCAAAACGATCAGTAAGCTGTATTAGTTATTGATATTGCAGTCTTGTACTCCAATCAGCCCCATCTCCATCGTCACTGAACCAGTTGGCTCGGTCTTCTACATTACCAAACTCTCGAGTCGAGTCGACTTCGATCATTATGAAATAAGTTGGCTCGAACTCGATCATCACTAAAGCAGTTGGCTCGATTTCAATCATCACCAAACCCATTGGCTCGATCTCGATCAACACCAAGCCCTTTGGCTTGATCTTGATTATTACAAACCCAGTTGGCTCGATTTCGACCATCAGCCAACCCATTGGCTCGATCTCGACCATCACCAAACGCATTGGCTCGATCTCGATTATCACCAAACGCATTGGCTAGATCTCGATTATCACCAAACCCGTTGGTTTGATCTTGGTCATTTCCAGACCCATTGGCTCGATCTTGATTATTACCAAACCAGTTGGATCGATTTCGATCATTACCAAACCCATTGGCCCGAACTCGACCATCACCAAACCCATTAGCTCGATCTCGATCATCACCAAAATTATTGTCTCGACTTCGATCGTCACCAAGCCAGTTGTCTCGATCTCGATCGTCACCAAGCCAGTTGTCTCGATCTTGATCGTCACCAAGCCAGTTGTCTCGATCTCGATCGTCACCAAGCCAGTTGTCTCGATCTCGATCGTCACCAAGCCAGTTGTCTCGATCTCGATCGTCACCAAGCCTGTTGTCTCGATCTCGATCGTCACCAAGAAAGTTGTCTCGATCATCTCCAAACCCATTGGCTTGATCTTGATTATTACCAAACCAGTTGGATCGTTTCGATCATCACCAAACGCATTGGCTCGATCTCGATTATCACCAAACCCGTTGGTTTGATCTTGATCATTTCCAGACCCATTGGCTCGATCTTGATTATTACCAAACCAGTTGGGTCGATTTCGACCATTACCAAACCCATTGGTTCGAACTCGACCGTCACCAAACCCATTAGCTCGATCTCGATCATCACCAAAATCATTGGCTCGATCTTGATTATTACCAAACTAGTTGGATCGATTTCGATCATTACCAAACGCATTGGCTCGATCTCGATCATCACCAAACGCATTGGCTCGATCTCGATCATCACCAAATGCATTGGCTCGATCTCGATCATCACCAAACGCATTGGCTCGATCTCGATCATCACCAAACGCATTGGCTCGATCTCGATCATCACCAAACCCATTGGCTCGATCTTGATCATTACCAAACGCATTGGCTCGATCTCGATCATCACCAAACGCATTGGCTCGATCTCGATCATCACCAAACGCATTGGCTCGATCTCGATCATCACCAAACGCATTGGCTAGATCTCGATCATCACCAAACGTATTGGCTCGATCTCGATCATCACCAAACGCATTGGCTCGATCTCGATCCTCACCAAACCCATTGGCTCGAACTCGACCATCACCAAACCTATTGGCTCGATTTCGATCATTCACCAAACCAGTTGTCTCGATCTCGATCATCACCAAACGCATTGACTCGATCTCGATCATCACCAAACGCATTGGCTCGATCTCGATCATCACCAAACGCATTGGCTCGATCTCGATCATCACCAAACCCGTTGGCTCGATCTCGATCTTCATCAAACCAGTCGACTCGATTTCGATCATCGCCAAACTCATCATCACCAAATCAGTTGGCTCAATCTCGATCATCACCAAATCAGCTTACTCGATCTCGATCATCACCAAACCCATTGGCTCGAACTCGACCATCACCAAACCTATTGGCTCGATTTCGATCATTCACCAAACCAGTTGTCTCGATCTCGATCATCACCAAACGCATTGGCTCGATCTCGATCATCACCAAACGCATTGGCTCGATCTCGATCATCACCAAACGCATTGGCTCGATCTCGATCATCACCAAACGCATTGGCTCGATCTCGATCATCACCAAACGCATTGGCTCGATCTCGATCATCACCAAACGCATTGGCTAGATCTCGATCATCACCAAACGTATTGGCTCGATCTCGATCATCACCAAACGCATTGGCTCGATCTCGATCCTCACCAAACCCATTGGCTCGAACTCGACCATCACCAAACCTATTGGCTCGATTTCGATCATTCACCAAACCAGTTGGCTCGATCTCGATCATCACCAAACGCATTGGCTCGATCTCGATCATCACCAAACCCATTGGCTCGATCTTGATCATTACCAAACGCATTGGCTCGATCTCGATCATCACCAAACGCATTGGCTCGATCTCGATCATCACCAAACGCATTGGCTCGATCTCGATCATCACCAAACGCATTGGCTAGATCTCGATCATCACCAAACGTATTGGCTCGATCTCGATCATCACCAAACGCATTGGCTCGATCTCGATCCTCACCAAACCCATTGGCTCGAACTCGACCATCACCAAACCTATTGGCTCGATTTCGATCATTCACCAAACCAGTTGTCTCGATCTCGATCATCACCAAACGCATTGGCTCGATCTCGATCATCACCAAACGCATTGGCTCGATCTCGATCATCACCAAACGCATTGGCTCGATCTCGATCATCACCAAACGCATTGGCTAGATCTCGATCATCACCAAACGTATTGGCTCGATCTCGATCATCACCAAACGCATTGGCTCGATCTCGATCCTCACCAAACCCATTGGCTCGAACTCGACCATCACCAAACCTATTGGCTCGATTTCGATCATTCACCAAACCAGTTGTCTCGATCTCGATCATCACCAAACGCATTGGCTCGATCTCGATCATCACCAAACGTATTGGCTCGATCTCGATCATCACCAAACGCATTGGCTCGATCTCGATCCTCACCAAACCCATTGGCTCGAACTCGACCATCACCAAACCTATTGGCTCGATTTCGATCATTCACCAAACCAGTTGTCTCGATCTCGATCATCACCAAACGCATTGGCTCGATCTCGATCATCACCAAACGCATTGGCTCGATCTCGATCATCACCAAACGCATTGGCGATCTCAATCATCATCAAACCGGAGTTCAGATTAAATAAAAAATGCCATCACTTCTTATGAAAATGTGTTTTTTTATTGATTTAAATTCACACATCTTATTGGATGACCCTGTTCAATTAGAATACTATGAAGAAGCCATCAGAGTCACGACCACTGATCCGCTAGATTGAGAAACTCAAGTTCTAGTTTGACGCTGAATGTAAATTCACACAGTGAAAGAAAGGTGCTCTCTGGGTCATTATTAAAGCCTACATAGATCAGACTTACTGTTGTCGAACGCAAATTACTTGGAATGTACGTGATGATTGAAAAGGCTTGTTGACGCAATCTAAGAGTTATATAAGACCTATGTATTAAAAAGCTCATACGTAAAAAGTTAATAAGGAGCCTATTCCATGAACGGAGACATTAATAACTTAACCTTCATCCAGACAGACAACGATAGCTAAGAACCACTAGAGCTTTTATAAGTTTTATACAGAAAAATCCAAAACAAGCCGAAAATTCGCCACCAATCTAATGGAATCCAGAGTAAGTCGCAAGTCTCATTAAAAACGCAATAAGCCAGCCGTCGACATCTATTTTGCATCCCGATTCATCAGCACAAGCCCACTCCACCTCTAGCGACGTCAAGTTTTATAAAACTTCTCAAAGTAATTTCAATAGTAACTTAATAGTCAATTAAATCCAACATAATATGCGCATGCATTAAGCCTTCCTCCATGGATCCGCCGTATTCCATATTCATGCCACAATCACTTCGACTTCACTTAGTTTGTTTTAATATTCAGAAAGCGTCGTACCCCGTCACGCACTGGTAGCACACATGAGTGGAACCTAACCCCCGCACTACTCCAGTAAAGACATCAAACTATACGTACTCTAAGACCCCTAACTAGTGCCATCAAGGTATGTTCCTTTATTTGGAAGCTTTTAAGAAAACGTTGGTTGGAAAAAAACCACAGCGAATGTATCCGTAAATGAGAAACGATAAAGTTGATGTGCCGGAGGACTCGTACTTCATCCACTTCATCCATTGAAATCTGTTAATAAACAAACAGAAGTTTGCAATTAGATTATTCCAGGAGCTCCTAGTACGACGTCTTGGTTTCGGTTAGATACTTTCGCCTCAAAATACGAGCGAAACAACCAAACTGCACACAAATTTAATTAAGTAATCAAATCCATTAAAACGAGGAACGACTTCTTACATACCGACTCGTAGGTATATGGTATATGTCCCGTATCCTTCGTCCTTGAATGTGTTTCGTTGCATTTCGACGATTGCGGAAAACTTTACTTTGCCGTTGAATTTGAGAAGGGATAACAGCGCAAGTTGACAGGCTGTTGCTTTAGCTTCACAGGTTGTTTGCTTCCATTCGCCATGAGGTGTCGGTTATCGGGTGTTGGATAGCCCGGCCTTTGAGCGGAGTGCATTATTCTAATAGGATTCGGTGAATGGGTTTGTGTTCGGTGTGTACACAATAAATCTTTTGTTGTGTCAAAACACCTTTAAGACAGCCCGATAGGATGGGGTGGGATATCGGTCTTGGAGAGTTTGTGTATGTGTCAAAAGAGATTCATTAGTTTTGGCATTTTCTGGAATGAATGGACTATGGATCGGAAAGGACTGCCTTCGAGCGTGGAATGGGAGGTCATTTCAATTGGAATTCTGTCAGATTGGGTGGGATTTAGTAAGAATTATGTGAAGTACGAAGTCTGGAACTCAAGACCGGACAATTGGACATTTCTATCAAGCAATTGCAAATTCAATAGCCCGATGCTTTTAAAATCAAATTGTTTAGGATTAAGCTTCTAAGGGTCGCTCAAAATATCTTTAATATGATTCAAGGCACATTTAATTTAAGGGTGAACTGACGAAGCCTGTTTTCATTTCATGACGAAGCAAATTAAGATATTTCCTAGAGTAACGATGGATATTTGGTGCTGCTGGAATCACCTTTCATTACGGAGTAGATGACTCGTCGTTAGAAAAAGAGAAGTTTTTAGAGATCAAAGGACTTTACGGATCATTGGAATGAAAATGGCATTCGTTTACAACCACAATAGCTAAGGTTCTTTCCACCTCTGGAAAAACTAAAAGCTGCTGAAGGATTATTCTCAGATTTGAGTCTCAGCAAACACATATCTCCAGTCAATTGCACTCCATATTATTAGAGGGCTCTTTCCACCTAACAACCCTAACTGGCCAAAAAGTTGGTGATGTAAAAACCGTTTGATAACAGCATAAACAATATTTCGATTTACCCTCATTGACCAGGTCCAATTGATCGGCTTTTACCTCAAGGTCGTCAACCTTTCGTTGACAGCTTGTGTCAAAGTCAAACAGGCTCTATACTTTTTTTTATAAATAAAAAAAAAAAAGATTGTGAGTAATGAAAATCTTTACCTGGACCTTTACAGTTTTTTTTTTGTTAAACGTAAAAGATGGCACCAATCAAGTGGCTGCCGCCAGTGTTAATACACATTTGCACCCATTTTATCGCATTTTTCATGGCTTTCCGCAAGATTTCCGTTGATAACTGTTTGCATTTCTGTCGAATATTCTCCTTAGGGGCTGCGATTGTCTGAGGCTTATTGGCATAAGCCAGTGACTTCAAGTAGCCCCAAAGAAAGAAGTCTGGGATGGTTAAATCGGGCGATCTTGCTGGCCATGCCAAAACGAGAGATTACGCGAACAGGAAACGCTTTCTTTACAAAATCCACTGTGGCTCATGCTGTGTGTGCGGTTGCCATACCCTGTATGGTCGCCTGTGGTTCCTGTCTGTTCGAGTCCAGTAGCTAAGTGCCGGAATGCTTGCCCAATTGGCGTGACACGATTAGGAAATCCACACCGAAATTGACCGACACTAACAGATCGACACAATTATTCCACGCTCTTGTGGAATATAGCGCTCCATTGCTTCTCTGTTTGTATAATGAAAAAATCATAACATCTCCAGACAGAGTGATTCATTTTGCGCCACCTTGTACATGGCTAACCAGACCTATTATTGCCTATGGCTGTCCCGCGTAGTTCAGTGGAAGTAACAGCTTATTGGAAAGGACTCCATGGTTAAGAGACAATGTTTCATGACTTATTTTGTATAGCAATGACTAGGATTTTACGCGTGGACAATCTTCTGCTAAAACAGTTTCGAAGCCCCGTGGCAAGAGCAATGACTTCACTCTGATCTCTGGGCTTACTATCCCAATAACTCGTACCACGAAACTGTGCGCCGCACCGATCCCCCCATCCTTAAGCTGTTCTCTATTTTGATAGAACCGGGCTAATCCAGGACAAATTCACTATTCACTAGACAGTTCACTATTTGACATGGTCAATAAGGTCGAAAGACAAAAGCTTCCACTTAACTTAGTGTGTCCGCAAGGTAGTAATTAACAGATTCAAGCTAAATTTAATCATTTTTGCTTAGCATTCAGGAAAGTTTAGGAAAATGCTTCAAAAAAAAGGCGGAAAACAAATCGCAGTTGTAAGAAATGGGCCTCGAAGTTGGCCTTCATTGTAGTATACAATATTAAGGTTGCCTCGGCTACACTCTTTACGTGCTTATACAATATTTACAACCTCCCATCAATATTCGCATAAAGATTAATCTCTGGCCCTCGTCTTATATCACACGCTTAATAAAAATCATTTTTTACGTAAAGTCTTACAAAAGGAAATCCCAGCGGGTGGGATCATTGGTCAATAAAACACGAAATCCATTCGAAGGACAACGAAGACAAACAATGAAGTCGACTTGACCCACAAGTTAAGCGAATGGGCAATGGAATATCGAAAATCGTTTTATTGAAAAGAGAATGAAAAGAAAATACTTTTATGACTCCTAGTCGCATTCAATTAATTTCGCTCCACTACCACCCCGTCGACTCGGAATACGAGTAGAAGCCAACTACTACTAGGAGGTGTATCTCATGGGCGGAATCCTCGTATCGTATAGTTTTCTTCTTTCTATTTTTATTTCATTAGACGAACTGAGCGGGAAACGTGTCTAGTAATACAATTTCGTCAAGATGTCCTTATTCGTCCTCTTTTTTTCTGTTTTTTTATGATTAGAGATTTATAGTGCCGCCCTGATGGCTGTGTGTTTCGTTACTGAGTCGCTCGACGCAACGGAAATCTGCAAGCAATATCTCATCCGTAAAAGTGTATGTTTATTGTCGTTAATATTAATAAAAATTTACTTTGTTGCTTGTCATTGTGTTCGCGGCGAATATGAATGATGCGAACGGATGACAATGATGACTCGGGTGATAGTAAAAAGCCCGACTTGAAGAAGTGAAGAGATGCATGATGGAAAGGATGCCATAACGTGGCCAGGAAGGCGAAGATGTTGACGGAGCGGGTGTGGCTACGGAGATGGCTGTGAAAGGTGCAAAAGTGAATTATTTTAATGGGCGACATTATGACGCTGTCGTATGGAGGGAAATGAAAAATCCAATTTGGAGATGATTTACATTCGCGACTTTTATCATCAGCAGCATACGATACGGAGTTGCTGAAGGTGGAAGATATCGCGAAGATTTTTTTTATTTTTTTATGTTTGCAATGCCATTTTGCATTTAAAGTCGATGACATTTATTGTCTCGCGACACATTGTATTTTTTATTATTTTTGTTCACTCGCTATATTCCAATCGCCATGAAGCTAAATCCAATTGTCAACAAAACAACAATTCGAAGATTCCCTTCAGATTAGGTCTGACTGATTTTGTCCGGTAATTGTCAATCAGGACTTTCGCCACAACGTCTTCATCGTCCACATATCCGTAAGTTTCCATAGAACCCAGTCTACATCCACCAATGTGAGGGATGTCTGACAAATAAGAAGAAGGTTCGTTGCGTCCTAATGGCAATGTGGTTTTAAATTTCCTCCTTACGGTAGAATGATCAAATTCTAAACTTGTATGATTCAATAATCCCTGGCAACCCGACGATGTACGCAAGATGTCCCGTCCCCCACTTCCGCACATACACTCTCGGGTAATTGGTTATGGAATTTTACGGAAACGGACTGAGCAGCCAGGACATCTTCTATAAAACATTTTTCGCAAGACAAACAAAGCCAATTGAAGAGTGAACTGACGGCGATATGGCATGGGCCAGAGGATGTCTCTGCTTTGGTAATTTGATTTGTTTAAGAAACCAGTGAAAGTGATATTGATGTGTGGAGTTGGGGACTCGATATCCGTATGTGCGTCCATTTGACATCCCTTGGGGATTCGTTCATTAGAAGTTTTCAGTCTTTTCGGTCTACTGTTTTAAGGTTTCGTTAAGAGTTGGTTCGGTCATCTTGGAATTGTCGTAAACAATGAAATTGAAAATTGAATTTTTGAGAAGTTTTATCTCAAGATATAACATTGGACGGGGATGGGTGGATTGAAGTGGAAATAAGATATATGGGTTCGAAGAGTACCTTATCAGGAAGGTATTAAACAAAAAAGCATTTGAAGGACATACACAGTCAACGTGGCTTATAGTAATCTCACCCAATTCAAGTGGGAGTTGGCCCATGCCGCTTTTTTGCTTTTTTCGCAAACCTTAAAACATTCGATTCTAAGCATTTAGCTCTCTTAACGATGCCCTTTGGAAATTACAGCCTTTGTTGGTTTCCGGTGAACCAGAACGCCGCCACTGGAATGACTGGTTGGGATGAATCTGTTAACTTGTGTTTCAACGCCTATTATGACAAGTTTCAATTTTTCTGCATCGGTATTGAGTTCATTTAACGACGCTTGCGAAACATCCAAAAATAAAACTTGCCCGAAATATCTGAGAAAATTGTATGGCAATAGCCCACTGATATGATTGTGATTCGGCACCCGACTAGGGCCATTGCGTTTACCGTTTATGTTGCAAACGTGATTAATAGCAGAGGGAGCGCACCACTTTTAATTTCTAAATGGTCTATGCTGCTCGACTTCCCTAGTTAATAGTGTGTGTATAGTGTGTGTAGGCTTAACATTTGGTTCTGATAGATATTGGGGGTAGAATACGGTCCGTTTTCAAAAGATGGCGCCACCTGCAAGTTGTGGCTGATCTTGGAAGCGATTACCTACTTCATTGGAAAGGTGTGACATGTGTCAACAATAATTAGTGTGCATCAGCGTCTGTTTCTGACAACAACATTGTTTTTCGCCTCTTCGAAAATGTCCGGATTTGTCTTAAATAAACAGCATTTGCGGGAAGTTTTGATTTTCTTTTTTAATTGGAAGAAAAGTGCAGCTGAAGCCCATCGAATGCTTGTAGAAGTTTATGGTGAATCTGCTCCGACCGATAACTCATGCAGAGAGTGGTTTCGACGCTTCAAAAGTGGTGATTTTAGCGTGGAAGACAAAGAGCGTCTTGGCCAGCCCAAAAAGTTTGAAGATGAGGAATTGGAGGCTTTACTGGATCAAGATCGGTGCCAAACGCAAAGTGAACTCGCAGAATCATTGGGAGTGACTCAGAAAACAATTTCCGTTCGGTTAAAGAAATTTGGATTTATTCAAAAGCAAGGAAATTGGGTGCCGTACGAGTTGAAACCGAGAGATGTCGAAAGGCGATTTTTCACCTCGGAACTGCTTCTTGAAAGACATCAATGGAAGGGATTTTTGCACCGGATCGTGACTGGAGATGAAAAGTGGATATACTACGATAACCCCACGGAGAAAAACTACTATGCAAAGCCTGGTGAACCCGTTCCATCATCGTCTACATCGACGCCGAAAAAAAACATCCATTGTTCAAAGGTCATGTTCTGCATATGGTGGGACCAGACGGGTGTGGTGTGCTATGAGCTACTAAAACCAGGCAAAACCATTGATGGGAAAAGTTATTGACTACAACTAATGCGTTTGAGCCGTGCATTGCGTGAAAAACGGCCAGAAACGACCGAAAGGCATGACAAGATGATTTTGCAACATGATAACGCTCGGCCCCACGTGGCTATAGCGGTCAAAAACTACCTGGAAACGCTAAAATGAGAAGTCTTACCCCACTAGCCGTATTCTCCAGACCTTGCTCCTTCCGTCTACTGGGGCGGTATCGGCTAAGGTGATTTGTGATAAGTGACAGTCACATTCTCGTTTTCGGTATCGTGTAAGGTGATAGTCACTGTGATTGTCACATTTTTGTGACAGTTTTCTGGTGACAGCTATTTAGCTATCACTTTCATATGTTTTGTGTTTGAAGTGACTTCGTTTTGTGCTTTTGTCTATTATTTAAAACAAAAAAAAAATGTTTTCGTGTTTCGAACTATTTCTCAGAGATGAAGAGGTCAATGAGACAGTGTTGAACGTGAACGTTAGAATTGTAAGGAAGACTTTGAGAGATCGGTCTAACATTCTTGAACTTGCAGATGACATGTAAGTGGGAATAATTTCACAGCTCATATTGTTAAAATTGTGCTAAATGATTGTTTTTTTTTTCAGATTCATGAAAAACTTCCGCTTAACGAAACAAGCATTTGTTTCTGTCCTAAATTTTCTGGACCTTCCGGATGGGTTAAGATCAACTCATATTCCACCAATTCTTCAATTGGCTGCAATGCTGAATCTTCTTGGTGGCGGTGCTTACCAGAGGCAAGTTGGGGCGGATTGGACAGCACCAATGGGACAAGGCACTGTAGCGGAGTTGACCACTAAAGTCATCAGAGAAATGGAACGTAAGCTTTGTCCACGCATGATAAAGTTTTCACCCTCTGAGACAACAAAAATGTATTTTACAGAAAAATACAAGATTCCTGTAGGTACATTTCTCTTTTAACAAATAACGATATTCCTAGTTAATTGTTCGTCATACCAGTTATAGGTTGCATAGACGGAACACATATTAATATTTTAAGACCAAAAGAAAATGAGCACATGTTTTTCAACAGGAAAGGGAGACATAGTATTAATGCTATGATTGTAAGTATCTCACATAGATTACATTATTATTGAGGCTTAAATAAATTAAATAATTCAAAAATTAGATATGCGATGAAAAAAAAAAACATTATGGCTGTGAATGGGATGTACGGGGGAAGCGCTCACGATAGTTTTGTTTGGCGACAAAGCAGAGAAAGAGAGGCATTGCAACAGGGGCATATTGTGGGAAATTCCTTATGGCTTCTAGGTAAAAAAATGGATTGGATTTCAATGGTTCTCTTTATAATTTAGCTTTTATTTCAAGGTGATTCTGGTTACCCACTCGAACTATATCTAATAACGCTCTATAGGAACGCTGAAATTAACTCTCCCGAGGCGCATTTTAACCTCGTACATTCACAGGCCAGGAGCATCGTTGAACGGTGTATCGGCATATTAAAAGGTCTTATTTATACCTATACCTACTTATTTTATGCTATGTTATTTAATATGTAGGTATCTATTTCAGTTCGATGGCGTATACTTCTGGAAGAAAGAAAGTGTAGATACGCACCGGAACGCGTGGTTCAAATCATTAATGTTTATGTTGCGCTGCACAACATTTGCTGCGATTTGAAGGTGCCGTTGAATGATAGTGACATTCCCCAACAATCAACCAATGTCACCCACCACACTAATACGCAAGAAGACCACCAACCATCCAACAGAGAAGCCGCGAAAATTCGTGATGCTCTTAGAGACACTCTACAATAAAAAAAAGAAAGCAATGATTTTGCAACAAATTTGATTTATTGCAGCAAAAAATAAAAGTTTGAAAAAATATCACAAAAAGTTCTTCATATTCATTAAAAAAGGGGAAAAAATACTTCATTAAACTATAGCATAAAAAAAACATAAAATAAATAACTAGGAATTCAATGCAGGTGGGCTGCTTTGAAAAAATTGAGCTAAGCGAACCCTTTTGTCTCGCTGTTTAAATTCGGGGGGTTTTGGGTTTTCGTTCAACTTTTTCTGCATCAATCGTCCTAATTCACGTTCACTCAAAGTGTCGCGTTGTTCGTCAGATATCCCATAGTGACGAATTAGACATGGCCACCAGAGATCAGCTGCGCTTAGTGTTAGAAATAGAGTCGGAATACCAAGCTGGTTAACCATAGCAAGAAGCTCACAATGCTGTTGGTACCAGTAAGCTGAAGTGCCTCGGATCTTTGCACCCCAAGACAGAATACGTTTAATGAGAGTTGGCTGTTGTTGAACTTTCTGAACAAGTTGTTGGATATTTTGAACGTTTTGAAGGTCACTCGTTTTGGCTAGTACACCGCTCTGTCTACAAGCGTCGTGGCGTTGCATAGTATTTAGGCAAAAAAATCGGAATCGAGGGTCTTGTGCAAATCGTTGGTCACGGAATCTCATGAGATGTTCACACCACTCTCGAAAAGTTACTTTGAAACCACGACTGAAGTCAAGAAAATCGCATTTACCAGTAGGGAAAAGATGAGGAAAAGCTTGCATAATGTAACCACTCTGACGGAATTCGTTAATGGGAACACTGTTTGCTGTAGGCCAATTTAACGTAGCTTGAACTGCTGCTTCTTGACCTGGTCTTGGAGCAAACGTGAAAACATTCTCTTCTATAGTTACGATTTCAGGTTCATTTTCTAGAATTTTTCCATCTCCAATGAACGGTAAATCATTCGCAATATTGCCATCATCAGGTAAACTTGAAATTCGATCTTGGTCAATTACTACATCAGCATAAAAAGGATTGATTCGTTGAAGACATATTAATGCATTCAGAACAACATGTTTTCTAACTCCGAAATCAGTAAAACCATCCATACCAGCACGTCTGACGATCACTATATCTAAGTTATCTGGTGCAACAGGAAGTGAAGTTGCGGATGGAAGTATATCTTGAGCTACATTGATTACGTTTCCAGAGTAATGATACTGTCCATTTGAACCATAGGTGCGAACTTGATGTATTCTCATTACGGGATGTACTCTAGCTATAAACAATTGCTCAACCATGGTCAGTTCTTTGAGTTCTGATGGAACGTCGCCAGGGTACATGTTATTTACAGGTGTGAATTTAGTTGGTTTCTTAACACAAGCATTGCAGATGTAGTTGTCAGTTGTATTCGTGTAGTCTAAACGGTAGCAATTTGAGCACATGTAGTACGACTTGTTATCCAGATTTCGTTGGAATTCTTGTACAATTCGTGTGTCCTCACTGTTGCCATTAGATTGATTGGAGGACGATTCGTTGTCGTGTCGTCTGGCATTCACTGTTCGTCTCGCAATGTTAGTTCTTTGACGCAACCTTGGCGTGATCTAAGCAATTTATAAGTAAAAAGATATTCGCTTATAACACAATGTCTTATTTACCTCTTTTTAGTTCAATTGATATATTGAGTATTTTATGGTATTTATCCTTTAGTGTTATTTTTTCCTAAGTATTTATTTCTATAGTAAGTCTATCAGAACGATTTTCGTTAATATCTCAGTTGTTATAACATTAATTTCTAATTACCTTATACGAAAAAGCCTAAATATTTATGATTATTTTTGGAAAATAAAAAGACAAAAAATGTCCGAAAGTTCTGAAAAAATTGAGTTCGAAGCGAGAGGTGCGAAGCGCAAACTGGCAAGGGCTTCGCCGTTTTTAAACAATCCGTAGAATCTTTTTCCCTCCGAAATCGATTTTGCGCGTGACATTTTTCCCATAGACATCAATTGAGAATTCCACATAGGAAAATCGGGTTTTCGGTGATTATTCGTCAATAATAAGTCGGATTTGAAAAAACAAAAAGTACGGACACTCAGCGATGTCCACATGATCACCTTGGTAAGTTTAGTCAAAATCAGTTCAATGGTTCCGGAGGAGTATTTGTAGGAAGAAACGGCTGTCCCGGGTATAAGACAACAATTCATATCACAGCAAAACAATGGATTTACAAAATACATAAACAACAAAACAAAACGTAAAAAAAAAAGTAAGGAATTCTTCATTTCCTTAAGCACTCCAGCTCAAGGGTCTTCAGCTCGTTGGCCTTTTTCGCTATTTCCAGCTCAATTTTTTAATTCCAGCTCCTGCCGCTTAGAGTAGGCTTGAGCCTCTCGATCCCTTTTTTTCTTCCCGCATAATTCCTTTAAAACATCCCGGACCTCAGCCAGGAATTGCCTAATTGTCTCCCGCTCCTTTTCCTTCTCAGCGCACAAATCTTGAATTGCAATCTTCACGTCTTGCATCGCCTTATTTTGAGGTGTTGAACTTTGAGTTTGAGGTGTTCTTCCAGCATATAGTCCCTTTTTGACCCCGATGATGTGAGAGTGCAACCGCTGGGAGCGGGAGTGGAATTAGAGGTGCTGGGGTTATAATTGCTAGGAGCTAGGTCGTAGCTGGGGGGAGAGGTAGTATATCCCTCTTCCGCATCTTCAATTTCATCTAGTTGAAAGTATATAAAAAAATAAATTAACTGCGCTTGAACACTTACAATTGTCTGAGCTGCCAAAAGTTTTTGCGCCGCTTATGCCACTCACTGCAGCCTCCAATCCACACGCCATGACTATGGATTCCTATAGTCCAAACCTGAAAATGAAAATGATATTAGTATGTTCAAAGAATGTATAGCAAAACAAATACTCACTCGTTTCCACTCCATCACACTTCTTATTGGCGGTCCATTGGCATTTAAGCGAGATTTCAGCTGCTCCCACTGCATTTTTTGGCTGAACTGTTGGCGAAAATTCCGGGATTCCTCTCCATATGTTCAATTAAAATGCCCAATTGAACTTTATTTGCTTGCGACCTAAAATAAATTAATTGTTAATATAATATTGTATTTCTAATATGTAATTTACATACATTTTCCGGGTATTTTTCAAATTATCGGTGGCAACGGCTCTGTTTTTAATTTTTGAATTTTATTTTGATAATTTGACAGAAAAAGCAAGTGTTGCTCCTTTTCTGAACTTTTTTGTGATAATCTTACCCAATACCGAAAGATGATGATAGCCACAAATGACTGTCATCAAAGTGACTATCACTTATCACCTTAGCCGATTCCACCCCTGGCTTTTTCGACGGATGCAAAACGATTTGGGGGGGTCACCGGTTCGGGTCTTTTGAAGAAATCGAAGAATGGCTCAAAGATTGGATCGATGGTATTCGAAAATTACTAGAGAGATGGAAAAAAGTAGTCGCTTCCGACGGACAATACTTTGAGTGAAAAAAAATGTTTGAACACAAAAAAACCGACCGAATTAATTTGTACTCCCAGACACCATACCAGCGTAGTGCGATTCTGACCACATCCTAATGACTGCAGAAATCAAAAGCTGATTCTGAACTCACAGAAACGGAAAACAGGAATTGTTAAAAAATTCAACTGTAAAAGATGAATGACCCTTGCATCTAGCGTCAGTACCAGGGCAAATTAACAACAGGTTTGCCTTACTAAACGGTATAAAACTAACGATGAAGAAAAGCAGGTAGAAGTAGCTTGGTTAACAATAAAAAATGTTGTAAAGGAAGCAGCGGAGTACAAGTTGGGCTACTGCAAAGCCCCCAAAGCAAATCATTGGTTCGTCAAAGAATGGGAGAAAGAAGTTAAAGCCCGTAATGTTCTTAGACTTCAATAAAGTGCTTAATGTGCTTAGAGAGCAAGCAGCAACGGGAAATTGTGTTTTTCATACCGCAGACATTCAGAAAGAACTGCCAACCATTGAACAAGAAGAAGAAGCAATTCTTTTTAAGAATAACAAGGCCTCAATGAGCTCACCACAACTATATGGAACAATCAGGAATGGAAAAACTCGGTCACCATTCCCGTATTTAAAAAGGGTTACACAATGCCACAATTATCGAGGGATATTTCATCTACCAAGTTTTTACAAGGTGCTATCAAATAGAGACTGACATCATACGCAAAGGAAGTAATGGAGATTTCCAGTGTGGCTTCAGGAGGAATCGCTCGACGATTTTCACCATACCATTAAAAAGGTATGTGACTTGTTAGGCTGCGAATTTCGAAAAAGTTATTGAAACTATGAGAACTATGCCAAAGGACGAAACAGTCGAGATACGTGATGGATTCAAATAAGGTGACGCCTTGACACCACTTCATTATAAGTCTTCAAATACGTAATGAGATTCATTCAGGAAAGTGAGAGGAGAACAACCCCTAATGGAATCACACCCGCTCAAGCTTACGCTGACTGTCTAGACCTTCTGCGGAATGGTGAGACAAAAATTTAGAGAAACAGAGAATGAGGCAGGAATAGAATTAGACTTTATAGTAAACGGAAAGCCAAAATATACGAGTGTGGTCGCCGATCAACCTGAATCGGTCTAAGCCTGGACGGAAAATGGTCGAATTCAAACATTTATCGGTTGCCAAAAACGACATTAAGATCGAAATAAATAAAAGGCTGCATATGGGCAAGGTCTGTTTCTTCATTATGAAGGAAGTATTTAAAATAACTTACGAATGTGTAACTTGGTCTTGGACTTTCTTAGTATACACTTAGGAGAAGAATAGATTTGGAGTCCTTGAAGCAAGATCTTCAGGAGAATCTACGGTGAAAAACAGAACTGTGAAAGAAGCGAATGGAGAAAAGTACACAATCAAGGGGATCCCTCTTCAAGCACTGTCCGAATAATAAAATCATGAAAACTAAGATATGCAGAACACGTAGAACGAATGGATAGTGGAGAAATATTTTAAAAAATAATGAGTGGCAAACCAGAAGGAAAAAACTGCCAAGAACACAGAGGATGGATCTAGAAGAAATGGGACAGAACAGCGAAACATGGAAGAAACACATTCATGACAGCGGGGCCTAGGGACGGGATACCAACGAGGCTTTGAATTCCTGAGTTGCATGTATGGATTTTGTCATTTAGAAATTTCGCTTTTTTTTCCACGGGAGTTCTCGCAGGACTCGATTTTTTCAAGATAATTCCCCACGGCGTTTCGACAAATATGGTGCGTTCCAAAATGATAATGTCATCCTCCAAATGTTCTGTGTAAATAATGCGATACAAGTAATCGGAGAAAAAAAATACTCAGTTCTTTCTCTAACAGTAAAATTTCAATATGTTTTATAATGTGCATATACTCCGTGGCTGTATGATTAGCAATGATTTGTTCTCGATCAGTGTCGATCATTATAGATATCATAATATATTTTGTCAAGATGGAAAAAAAAAACCATTGAGTGAATTCGAAAAAGCTCAAATAATTGAACTGTTGAAAAGTGCCAAATCTACGCGTGAAATTGAAAAGCAAATCGTTCCCATTACTTCATTTTGAAAATTTGGGGACTCTCTATGGCACAAAAAAGTCGTCAGGCCGTCCGCCAACATTAACTAATCATCAGAGAAGGTACATTTTAAAGGAATCATCTAATTCCACAAACAGTCCTGGAATAGTCGCAAGTCCACCGTTCACAAATTTGTAAAGACGCCCGATCGGCTTCAATCGAAGAGAATGAAGTCGCAGCCACCTTTTGCTATACATCATAGGACGACCAGATTGGACTGGGCTCGAAAGAACATGACCTTTGATGAAGAATGGAGAAAAGTTTTGCGGAGGGACGAAAAAAAGTTCAGTTTATGTTAGCCGGACGGATGGGCGCACTACTGACATGATTTAAAAAAAAAAACAAAAACAAAAAAAATCGCATGGAGAAGGTAGTGTTATGGTATGGATCATCCCGTTTAAATTTTTTTTCCTAACAGGATGAATGCGGAGAAGTACCAAGACATATTGGAGGAAACCCTTATACTACAATATTTCTCGAAGAACTAACCCAAAATCGGTGCCGTGAAATAACGCCGAGCGAAATAACACCGAATTCTCAAATTCGGCCTTATATCACTTTATGAAAGCGAAATAAGACCGACTTTCAAATTTGGCTTTATTTCGCTTTCATATAGAGAAATAAAGCCGAGCATTGTTGTGAAATAAAGCCGAATTTCTGAGATAAAGCGAATGTAAAACTTTACCGTATATTTTACAACATATCTAAAAAATAAATGAAGTAGGTATGTGGTTAGAAAAAAAAAAAACGAATTTTTAATACGGTTATATATGTAGGATCCGCAAAATAATTTTTTTTTTGAAAATGCTATAAAAAAAACTACTGAATATTTTCTCAAATTTCTTTTTTTATTTGAAAGTACAATCCTTCCGGTTAATAATGGAAAATAATTTCATTCAAATGGCTGCCTCGGCTGGCCATGCAGTAGCCTACACGATCGGTCCAATTTTTAAGCACATTATCGATTGTGTGCAGCTGTATTTCACCAATGGCTTCACGAATATTGTCCTTTAAAGCGTCAATTGTCTCTGGCTTGTCGGCGTAACACTTGTCTTTGACGGCACCCCACAAATAATAGTCCAACGGTGTCAAATCGCAGCTCCGAGGTGGCCAAACGACATCAGCTCTGCGGCTGATAATGCGATCTTCAAAAACAGGGCGCAAAACATCGAGTGTAGCTTCGGCTGTGTGGCACGTAGCGCCGTCCTGTTGAAACCAAATGTTGCCAATATCCTCCTCTTCAATTTTTGTGAACAAAAATTCGTTCAACATGGCCCGATAACGATCGCCATTGACTGTAACGGCCACTCCTTGCTCATTTTCGAAGGAAAATGGCCCAATTATGCCTCTGGACCAAAATCCGCACCAAACAGTGGCTCGTTTTGGGTGCACCGGCTTTTCAATGTATGCGTGCGGGTTTTCTGTGCCCCAAATGCGACAATTTTGCTTGTTTACATACCCGCCAAGATCAAAATGAGCTTCATCTGAAAAGATGATTTTTTTGGCAAAATCGGCATCTTCTGTAAGTCGATCGCAGGCCCACTTAGCGAAGCGAATCATATTTCGAACCACAACCATATTCGATCAGCGGAAGGATAAAACTAATTATCTGTCAAATGAGACATGAGCTAAGTGTTACCATTCACGAAATAAGCACTACTTGAAAAAAAAAACGTTAGATGGCGGACCCTTTATTTTGACTGTTGATATAGGCGCCTGCCTGACGAAAAGCACCTACCCCGAGCGGAGCAACGAAGTTGCGTGAGCGGGACCTGCCGCGTACGAAAAGAGAGTTTAAATCCCTTAATCCCGCGAAGCGGGCCACCCAGGAACTGTTACATTTCATTAAAATAAACCCTAGAGTTTTATTATAAGTATAGATTTAGATAGATGTATGTACATACTGTTTCGCTATTTGTTCAACTATTTTAGGGTTTTTTTTTTTCTGTTTTTTATCTGTTACCTAATGGCGTGAAAACCGCTGGACAGATTTTAATGAATTTTAACAGTACCTAAGTGGCCCGCTTCGCGGGACTAAGGCATTTAAACTCTCTTTTCATATGCGGCAGGTCCCGCTCACGCAATTTCGTTGCTCCGCTCGGGGTAGGTGCTTTTCGCCAGGCAGGCGCCTGTATCAACAGTCAAAATATAACAAAACAAACGTTCAAATCAAAGCGAAATAAAGCCGACTCGCCTTTATTTCACACTTGGAAGCGAAATAAGGCCGAATCACAAAATTCGGCTTTATTTCCAACTATGAATGCGAAATAAGGCCGAATTCTCAAATTCGGCGTTATTTCGCTCGGCGTTATTTCACGGCACCCCCAAAATCTCATGGAATTTAACAGAAACTAAATCACTAATTTACGTGGTGACTTTTTTTTGAAAGTGGTTTTCCGACAAAGGTATTCCAATTATGTCATGACCAGCACGTTCGCCAGACTTGAACACAATCGAAAACTTATGGGGCATATTAGCAAAACTGGCGTATGCTGGGGGACGACAATTTAACAACATTCTTGAGATTAACAGCGCAATTATGGACACTTGGCAAAAAACTAAAAAATTAGTAACCTCAATGCCAAAGGCAAAAAAAAGAAGGATTCATTGGACGCTTACTGTGCGCAAAATACAAATACTGTGGCACTAACATTTTGGGATATCAAAACAGATTTTTTTTCAAATACTGTGTAATATTAAATTTGTAAAGAATTTTGAAAAAGAAGTACGTTTATTCTAGAAAATCGGCCTTAAATAGATCTCAGAAATCAACTTATTTCAAGGCTCAATGTCCATTTAGCATTTAAGTTTAAGCATTTTAAAAACCATTCTTAAATGCGTGTTAGTCATTAGGTTCATCTATTGTAGCTGAAAAGTTAAGTGATTCTCCTCTAGTGGGGTTTTGAAATTAAGTTAATATCGAATAGTCGAATTTCATTGGGTTTATCACTACAAATCACATCAAAACATTTTTATTATTATTGTATTGTCTGTACTTCCAAATTTTTCGATGGCTCTATCATTTTGGGACGCACCTTATCTTATAGTAGTTTTCAAAGCGGCTAGGCTTTGAACTGGGTGCATCAACACGACCTTTTGCATAGCCCCGCAAAAGGATACCAAATCATCTTGATGGTAAGTTCGCACCACCAAATAAATAGTTCAGGAAATTGTACTTACAATAAATCCAACGTCCTATTGTGTGATCTTCCACATCCATATCTTCAATTTAAGGCAAAAAAATATCGCTTAACATCTGGCTAAATGCTAAGTTCGTCCATAGAATTGGAACTTCTTCGACACTTTCATGAACGGTCGCCATATTTTCGGCATAGCGTGTATTCCGTCGACCATACATTCCGTCGGACCATGAATTGGATATTAGATTGTATTATATTAGTTGAGTATTTCTTTGTTCCATATTTACTATTGAATTTCATAACAAAACTCTAATCAGCTTGTACTCAAACAACCCATGAAGGTAGTGGGTTGACGACACTTGCGGTAAAGGATATCATACAATATCCTGCTTTTAGTTGATGACGGACGAGCATTTTCATAAAGCAATATGACTCCATCTCTATTGACAAATTTAAATTATTTTTAGGTACATTTCTTCCACTTGGTTACAGTAGCTCCCAGCATTGATAATTTCCACTTTTCAAGAAGAAATAGTGGATAAGACAAAAACACCACAAGACAGTCATCATAAACTTCCTTGAATGAATGCTTGATCGTGGCATGCTTTTCGGTGGCTCATTAGCATCCAACCCCTACGCAGATCGCCATCGATTATTGTAAAGATCCGCTTTTTATAACATGTCACTAGCCGGTGTTTAAACCGATCCTTTCTGCCCCGGGAAAGCAAACTAGAGCAAGCCTCTAGTCAGCTTACTATGTCTTGCTCAGCCAGATCATGAGAAATCCATTCGTCGAATTTTTTGACTTTTTCAAGCGGCTCTAGAGGATAAGAAACAGTCTAGTGGTGCATACCCAATTTCTCTGTAATTTCCCTTACAGTATGGCGAAGGTCGAACTTTTTTTCGCTTGCAAGTTCCAAAGGCACTAGCTAAGCTTAAGCTCGTAAAGAAAAAGTAATGATTTTTGCGTGAAATCTATGTTCTTCGGCTTCCTCTCTTATCAGTTCGACAGCTAAAACGAAACTATTGTCTGGTGTCTTATATTCGAATCGTATCCGACTTCATATCAACCTTTCATATCATATCAACCCGAAAAAGATGGCGCTACAGTTCGGGGTGAAACAAGGTCTCAACCAACAACGTGCCGCCTGGAGAGGCACGATCTTTGGCCAGCTGGTACCAGTGCCGCTCGGCCAGCTGGTTGAGGTTTGTCGAAGACTTTTCGGGCCGGAGCGGTGATGTCCATTCGCCTTACATGGCCCAGCCATTTTAGACGTTGGATCCGTAGACGTCTAACTAGGCGGATGTCGCTGTACAGTTCTTGGTTGAATCTTCTCCTCCACTCTCCGTTTACACAAACGGGACCAAAGATTGCGCGCAGAATTTTCCTCTCGAAACGGTCAAGAGCGTCTTCATTCATTTCGTCCGAGCCACGGCGCCATAGGGAGGACCGTTTAAGGTTTTGCAGAGGGATACCTTAGTTTTTCGAGAGAGGGCTCTACTACTCAATTGCTTCTTGAGCCCAAAGAAACAGCGGTTGGCAAGAGTTATTCTGCGTTTTATCTCAGCGCTGGTGTCGTTGCTGCTTGTCACTATCGAGCCAAGGTAGACGAAGTCCTTGACTACTTGAAAAATATAGCTACCGAAGGTGACGTTCTGACCAAGACGTCGTGTTGCTCGTCTTTCTTTAAGGATAGCATATATTTGGTCTTCTCCCCATTTACCCCTAGGACCACTTTAGCCGCTTCTGCTTCATTGCTTGCAAACATCCCTTTGACGTCTCCCTTTGTCCGTCCAATTTCGTCAATGTCATCTGCGCAGGCAAGCAATTGTGTAGACTTGAAGTACCACTTGTATTGGCCGCAGAGTCACGCACGATCTTTTCAAGTATGATGTTAAAGAAATCACATGACAATGCGACACCCTGTCTAAATCCTTTGTTTAACATCGAAGGTCTCGGTTAGTTCACATCCGACCTTAATGGAGCAGCGAGAATTCTCCATAGTCATCTTGAAAAGTCTGACGAGTTTGGCAAGGATGTTAAAATCGACAAAGAGGTGGTGCATGTCGACCATGTCTTCTCCAAGATCTGCCGTAGTGTAAATATTTGGTCTATCGTGGATTTTCCTGGCCTGAAACCACACCGGTAGGAACCTACCAGATTGTCCAAGAACGGTTTCAGGCGCTTACACAGTACGGCAGAGAGGATCTTGTACGCAATGTTCAGGAGACTTATCCCTCTGTAATTGGCGCGGTCATAGGGATTTCCTTTTCTTATGGACCGGGCAAGAGATGTTGAGATTCCATTCATCGGGCATGCTTTCTTCCGACTATATCTTGCAGATAAGTTGATGCATGCTCCTGACCAGCTCGTCGCCATCTGCTTTAAAGTTCAGCTGGGAGTCCGTCTGCTCCAGCAGCTTTATAAGACTTAAGTTTCGATATCGCTATCTTAACATCATCTAGATCGGATGTACGGGATTTTCTTTCGTCTTCGCCCATTATGGATGGTTCGTTCTGCCGGACGGCGACATTTTGGCTATCATCGCCGTTATACAGTCTGCAGAAGTGGTTTTCCCACAGTCTCAGCATCGACTATGACCCCATTATTAGTTGACCGTGTTTCATTAATGCAGGCTTCCGCTCTGGCTTTTTACTTTTTGGTAAAACTTTCGAACGTCGTTCCTCCAATAGCATCTCTCCATCTCCTCGATCTCGCGTGTCTTGTGCTCCTTTTTGTTTCCTCTCAGAAGCGTATGCCTTTCCTCCTTTCATGTTCATAGAGCTCGCGGACAGCTCTTGTCCGTCGATGCAGTGTAGCCATGTATGCATTCTGTTTCTCAACATCGGCCTGTCTGCACTCTTCATCAAACCAGCGGTTTCTCGAAGATGGTGGCTGCGCGGTTAAAAACATCTTACACACGCTTGTCAACAATAAAATGAATAAGCAACTGTCAAAGTTTCAGCGCGGTGTAATCCGTAGTTTGGCAGAGACAGCCATGTGAACTTGGTTCACGCCAGCCATCCTTAACATTACCTCGCAAAATTGGCTGTTAGAATTGCAAAGATCAAATTACAAAGCGCAATATCCTAGTCAGGTTTCGAAGAGGATTCTTCACATGGAACTTTTGTATTAACCAATTGGTGGACATCCTTACTACAAGGTATGTCTACGTAACCGACTACCCTCCCAGAAGGAATAAGAAATTATCACAAGCTACCATTTCCACCCTTCCTTCTCTTTATAGTCCGCCGTAACAACAAATTACACTTAAGCCCGACGACAACAATTCAGCAGCGAGCGGAAATACCGCACACATTTGCATCCATCATTGCCCAAAGCCCGGGTATCAGATGCAAAGTCAGACATCCCAAGGCGGCAATGCATTCATAAACGCAAATGCGTTATGAAAATCAAATGAAACGAAAATGAAATGAAATGATTATGTGTCTCACTCTGACGGTCGGCGGTCGGGCCCCGAACTGTTTGCAAAACAAATAAACTTCTCATAAAAATAAACGACCTTCGCCCGCCAAACGCACATCACATCACACCGCATGTCACCCATTGACACTGTCAACCATCAAATCAACGCCAAGCCAACGCTATAAGAAGTGATAGCATTAGGTGACGTTTTAAATATGACCTACCTACCCCGGATCCAGATCCGGAATGTCTTCCCTGGGCGCTCATATATGAATACAATTATAATTGCAATACAGGACCTCCTGCTGATTGTTGGCAGTGCCAACTGTTCCTCGGTCGTTTCCGTGCGAATTCCGTATGGACTTTTCGTATCCGTTACGATGACGATGATGATGATGATGACGATGACGTCGGCGATGATGTGCATCAATCCGCTGATGTGCCAGAACTGATGAGTTTGATGCGTTTGACATACGCTCGCATTGATTGCCCATAAATTACGAATTTATGATGACAGCAATGGTCGTTGCGTAATGCCCGCAACAACAGCGCGGAGTAGAGGAAAAAACAAAACAGCAAAGTATCTCAATATCTACCGGATTCCTTGCGATATTCTTTTGTGTACGGATACTCGTAAAACTAATAAAATATGGCTGTACGATGAATGCAGGAATTAATGGTCCGGCACGGATGAAAATATTCACACAAATGGATATGTTTTGATGTCTGGATGGATCCTAGTGACGAATGGGAGGACGAGACAATTTCAGTCGGGGTTATGAGAAAGGGGATGATGTTGTAATTGTGGTTTTAGTGGAATTGCTGAGACAACTAATGAAGAATCGAGGACTAATTGGTGACGGGGGCTTTATTGGGCGAGGACAATTGCGTTTCGTTACAGGACGATGTTTTTACAGAAACCCTTAAAATGTGATGGTCTTGTCAAGGTATTAAGGGGCTTTGTAAAGAAAATAATTGTGAGCTGGTCTTAAGAAGATGAAAAATTAGCTTAGATGAGGCTTGATTGACAGCCGTATCTATTTTATTTCCGACAGCCTTACAAGCTGTCAAAACTACCGAAATGTGAGGTTTTTTGGTAAAACTAATAAAAACTTCTTAATTTCTTCTGCACGGAGCGGTTGTCTTAATCTGTTCACACGATAAAGGAGACGAAAAACAGTTCATAAACTTACATACCCATACAAACATCCGTCTAAAAACGACGAACACGTACCCTATTAAGTCAATATGCAAAGACAAAACTATCAATTTCAGGAATCTAACCTGTTACCATTACTTCCAAAATGGAAGTTAAAAGGGCAGCTGAAAAATAAACATGTGTACGAGGTTTGTTCAACAAATAAGGTGACTTTTTGAATTTCGCGAGCTAAGTACACTCGATTTTGAATTTTGTTTTTGTTATTTTGGTACACATATCCCTTAACATTTGACGTTGCCATTGTCAGCCATTTCGGTTTTTTATTTTGTTATTAAAAATGCAATATTGAAAAAAATGGTTCACAGAATTTTAATTAAATTTTGCCTGTAAAATAAATAAAGTGCTCCATCGTACTTGAAATGTTGATTATGGCGTTTAGCAAGTCTATTCTGAGCAAAAAAATGTTTATGAGTGGTACAAATTCTCCACAAAAACCCAATAAGATAAGCACGTCAATGAAGAGATGAAAACTTTAAGACAGTGAAATTTTTTTTATGGAGAATCGTTGAATGACTATCGAATTACTAGAAACTGCTAAGATTGGCCATTATAGCCATTCATTTTTTCAAAATATCTGTGGCATGAAACGTATGTAAGCGAAGTTGGTTCAGAAATTGTTAAATTTTGAAAAGAATAACCGGCGCATAGTTATGACATCGAAACCAAAAGAGACAAGATCGAAAAAGCATGCCAAGTTCGGTCAAATATGAAAGTTTAGATCACTGTTTCCTTTGATTACATGAGCTCTCAACTGAAAGTCATAAGTGCAATAAGGATTATTACTTTGAGGTTATGTGCCGATTGCGTGAAGCAATACCAATAAAAACGTCCATATTTATGGCAAAAAAATTCAAAATTCATAGCTGTTGCATCACGATAACCTGATTACTCATGTTTGATTGTGCGTAATTTTCTGCCCAAAACCCATACCATAATCGTGTCGCAGCCACTGTATTCATTGAACTTGACGTCCTGCGACTTTTTTTTCTTGCCAAAACTGAAAAGATACATGAAAGGACGGAGGTTTGTCACGATTGAAGAGATAAAGACCGCATCGCTGAAAGTGCTAGAGGCTATACCAAAAAGCCCTTCAAAGACAGAAAAAATGTCAGATGATATCTTCATAACTTTTTAACCATTTAGACCTAATAGTGTCGCAAGAACACAACAATGCTCATAGCATCAAAGACCACGTAGGTGATTTTCATTGAGAACACGACAATTTAGCACCCGATATTGTTCCAGAACTCCTCTAACGTTGTTAGCTTTTTAGCATAGAACTAAGGCTAAGCCCATAAAACGCAATTCGAAGTTGTTAAATTGCAAGTGCGAGACCATTCGGACGGACCATTTCCCTTTCAATTGAAGAATTTGGCCAGCTGTGTGACATGTGGCACCATCTTGTTGTAACCTCACATTGATGTTGTCAAGTCCATCTGATTCTGGCTAAAAATAGTCTTTCAACATCACACAATAGCCAACATATAATCTCATAATTAGGGTCCAAACCGCCCTGATGTACCGGCAAGATCAGGAAGTCAATTAATGTAGACATCGTTTCTTGAAGAACAAGTGGGTTTGTTGCTATCCAGTACCGATTTTTTTGCTTATTGAGATCGCCATCGAACCATACATTCAAGATTTAGGATTTTCTCGAAACTTTTGCGCGATCGGAGAAAAGGGCATTAATTCTGGAGTTAAGATCTTCTGAAAATGATGGCCATGATCCTTACGAAAAATTCGTCACAATATGGACTGAGAGTTTCCCCTTTGCTATGAGCGGTGGGGAAGCATCTGATTTGGATCATTTTGAACTGAAGCACTTTTTGCTGGGATATTTTCGGTATTTCGACTGATGCGTTCTCTCACTGGCACAGGAATATTGAATAGCAAATGTCTTGACTGAAATTTTTCCACTACAGCAATCACAGCCTCTCTGCTGGAATGATTACTACGACCGAACATTTTAGTGAGCGCTCTTAAGGTATGGTAACGACCATCGACCAAGAACTTCGGTTATAATATCAAAAAATGCTTAAATATTGCTCGATCGTCAGTTTCACTTCAATAAAAATGAAGGTCTTGGTTGACATTTTGATGTTAACAAATCGTAATAAAAAATTACAGGTGCGGTTGTATTATCATTCTATCAGCATGCTTTGGCGAATAACATAATTCTAAACAAAATCTGTGCTTTGTATGGTTTTGAAAACCTGACTCTGTCGATCCCAATTTTTAAATTAAGCAGAACCCAACTATTTATCCCACTTAATTGTAAAAGGAAACAAGAAAACTTGATTTGATACCCAATATACCTGTCTATATAGCAGGCTGGTTGAAATGGCTGTGGTTAGAACTAATCATTTTTTAAAGGCCATAGTAGCAAGGCCGCAATCGGTGTCAGAGTATGAAAGCAAATGCTACAAGCCATATCAATGGTGATCACTGCCAATATGTAGGCAAAATTAAATATTTATTTTGAACTAGTCCCGCAAGGAAGTTTAGGGTCTATTACAGCCGCTTCTCCCAGTACGATGCAGCCGGTTCTGGTATTTCAACTGTGAGGTGTACACTAATATCGAGCTTTTGGTACAATTAGCATTTTAACCTAGACAAACTTATGCATCAACTCTACGAGTCCTATCCTATGGACGCAACGACAACAGTCATACGAGAGTGGTCCGATAAGTACTTAGCCTCACCGCCAGATGGCGCCAGATGGCGCCAGTATCGCAAGAGCAACTTACTATCGTATAGTACATTCTTATAGACGGCTACTGTTTCAGCCGGATCGGACTCGTAGTTTTGTTTCGACCGCCTGTGGAAGCGGGAGTGTCCGCGGATTTTAGAAAAATGGAAAAAGAGCAATATTGGTCGGTGATTCGATTCTTGTTTTTGGAAGGGAAATCGCGCAGCGAAATCAAAGAGCTTTTGGATGTTGCGTACGGTGACTCTTCTCCTTCGATGGCGACCATCAAAAATTGGTTTAACGAGTTTCAACGTGGTCGCACGTCGGTTTTTGATGAGCCACGTCCAGGTGCCCCGAAAACGGCTACCACGGAGGATAACGTGACAAAAGTCCACGATCTCGTATTGGCAGACCGCCCATTGAAGGTGCGCGAGATAGCTGAGACAGTAGGCATTACAAAAGATCGCGTGTGTCATATCCTGCATGAAATTTTGGGCATGGGAAAGCTGTCAGCGCGACGGGTGCCGCGTTGGCTCACTCCGGACAACAAGCGCAACCGTGAGACCACTTCAGAGCAGTGTTTGACGGTGTTTAAGCACAATCCGAAGGAGTTTCTGCGTCGTTTCGTGACAGTCGACTAAACATGGGTCCACTGGTACACACCAGAGACCAAGGAATAGTAGAAACAGTGAACTTCACCCGCCTTCAGACAGTTCTCAGGTTCATCTAGGTATTGTGACGCTCCCAGCCTCCAAAAAATCCCGTAGCTAACCCGAATCTAACTTACGAACTAAGAAGTGAAGGGGATCTAACCGGTGTAATGCAACGTTCTGGGAAGCGTTTTCACGGAACAACCACCGAAAAACGGCGTGTTATTTATTTTGCACAAACCTTTCGGAATCAATATGGAGAAATGCTTCTGGGGAAATAAAACCCGATCGGAGAGTGCTCCAATGGTATCTATAATTGGGATTGTAAATTCCGAAGATCTGAAGCCTTGGCAATGTGCTTTCGAGTCATTTTAACAAGAAAATTTTTGATTCTGTTTGGGCCAGGACCTTATTAGAGTAATTCAACGTGTCTTGTTTTTGATTCCACATCACACTGCGATGCCCGAAAATCCATTCTTAAGGACTTTTCAGCATCTGATCTAAGTCTGCTCCAATGTCTGATTTTCAAATAAATCAACCGTATTAACTAATGTGGCATTTCCAGCAAAGAATCATTATTTTGTGGTGGATTTTACTAACCAAAATGCGGCGACGTTTAATTCCTTTCTGGCTTGCGTCTTATAACTCAATTTAATAGAATCGATCTACTAAGCTATTCCATTTTTTAACATTGGTAATGTTCATATAGTACCCAAATCGTATAAGCTCGCACTTGAATTTGGAAGTAAGAATCGCTGAAAGCAAGGAAAAAATAAAGTTTAACTTTTTATAACATGTTTGAGGAAAAAAATCCAGAAATATGTCATAGTATTGGACATCAGCTGTAACGGAGTGCAGTGCTCGAGTGATTGACATCATGCTTGACATTGTCAGACATGCAGCTTTTTATGTACATACTATATACTCATTCTATATTGAAATATTTGAGGCGTTTCTACACAGTTGCCTATGGCAATATTTATCCAACTTTCTCCCTCAAAGACTATCGTCAGAATATAAGTAGTTACTCGTATTGTTTATCAACTTTTCCTCAGTTTGACGATAATAGCTGAGAGGTTAGAGTATTGGCCTTTGACGCCAGACACATAGCCATCAAATTTCTACAATAGCCAGGGCCGAAATTAGTTTTAAGCATTACCAGTCTTCAACATGACTTAATATCACATTTGACTTACAAGGCCGGCATTGAAATCGCGCTACTTGCTTACATGGTTTGCAATAAAGTTAAAAATGAAAAAAAAAAAAAACTGATTTGCTCCCTCTTCTATTGAAATAAGCACTTACCAAAGAACGCATACAGATTGTGCCTTTCAACTACATAAATTTTTAAATTTCAGCGAATCAAATTGAAACCTTTTAGCAAGACCACTAACACCGTCTCTAACGCGAAATCGAAAATTCAGTATAAAAAAGAAATCACTTAATGCTAAGTTCGCCGCAGTGGCCACCCCATCCTCGGGCTGGATGAGCCGCTATTTCGACTCGTACATATGTCATTCGATTACTCCCCGGGGGTGCCGTCTAGAAATCCCAGTCTATCCTCTACACCCCGCGGAACGTGCTCAGCGAAATGGAAATATTTATGGATGCAAGGTTTTTGTGGATCAAAACCTGTGCCTCCACCCCCCGACATCCAGACCCCAGCCACCAACCAATAAGGCGGTGCTACTCAATAAATTACCAAAAAAGAAATAAAAAAAAAATCGCAAAACATTTCATTTGCGTCGCGTCCATGATTGCTCCGTGAATTAATTTCGCGCAAGTGAGATTCCGCGTAGTCGTCCTCCACTAATTGATTCTTTTGCGAATTTAATTTGCTTTATTTCCTCCAAAAAGGGAAACAAAAAGAAAAAGTGAATGAAAAAGGACATGCAAAGGAGTGCAAGGCGACGAAAGAAATAAAATGACATTCGCTTGGCAAATTAATGACGTGGAGACCCATGAAGCTTAATGTTGATTAAAATGCTTTCAAAAAGTTCTTCTCGCCCGGAACCGCCAAACAATGCTTTGTGTAAAAATAAAAATTGAAACGATTTCACCCGAAATGTCCTGAAATACCGTCGACACATTGACTGACACGAGGGAATACTGAAAATGCAAAAAAATGGATAAAAAATACCGAGACGAGGCTTTTGTTTGACAGGTTTCCTATTGCGAAACGGCCGACGAACGACGAACGCATCGCGACTCGACTTTGACCACGGACGATAGGGCAACAGCGATAGCTTTATACAATGGGATCACACGGACGATCCACCGCTCGACTCCTAAAGTCATTTATCGACGTCCAGTCTATGTACATGTCAACATTTTAATTAAAAAAGGATACGGATGTTTGTCGAATTCATACGAGCTTATGCATATACTCGTAGTACGTCTGTCAAAGCTGGAAGGATGAAGGATGCCGGATAGTGGTTTGGTGTTGAGTGCGATTCGCGATGCAAGGAAAAAGGGTGCGAAAGTAATGAACTCGTTTCTTTCGGTTGAATATATCTGAGGCGCCCCCTTTTTGCGAATGTGTCCTGACGACGACCTGACCTTACGTGACTAGCGGTAGCGGTAGCGATGGTGGTGATGGTCGTAATGGTGTACAGCTCCATTGTTTGGATCATTTTAATTTTATTTATTGTTTGCCTTTACAGATGGAGACGTGATGGCAACTGACCATCCACTGTACAGCGCCGTGACGAACAATGGACCGAAAGACGGGTGCCACAATGACCGTGGCATTCAAATTAGATGAATTGCTCTGCACACACTCCAGCGAAATGGGAATAAGGAGTATTCAGTTACACTGGACATTTATTGTTTGAAAGCTATTACTCATTCCAGTCGGCGGCGGGCGGCAATGATGGTGGTGGCGGTGGTTAAGTGTATTCAAGTGGTGCTGTTCAATGGAACAAGGGAAACCAGCACTTATCGATGGAGGAACAATATTAATTGATATTTCTCGGCTGTAAATCTCTTCTGCCGTGTTAGTGGTTTTCCCTTTAGTTTGCATATGGGGGATGCCGCTGAATGTTAGAATTTTTAGGCATAAGAGACCCATTTAACATCGTGTTGGAGATATCCCCGGGGAAGACTAGCATCTATTATTACTATCATACGAGGACTGAGACGGTTCTCTACAGAATATTTTTGTCCTTTATAATTGTCCGTATAAAGGATCCTTCTCATTGTAGCGCTGGTTGAGTTGTTCAAGGTGGCCAAATATCACACAATGGATTGTGACCATTTTGACCTTTTCACAACATTTTTATTCGGTGTGCTTCGGTGAACCTTGACATGAGTTTTCGCACTCTTATCAGATATTTTCTTTGAGAGCTTCCAGGGTCCATTTCTTGCTCTGATATTCCCATAACTTCATACCACATAATCTCCAGTTCTCACATCGGTGAACTTACCGGCCAGGATAAGTCACAAAGAGAGATATTAGGTGGACCAAAAATGCATCCTTCAAAATGTATATTGTCCTGCGAGCTGTGTGTGTAGTTGCACGATGCTCTTGGAGCCATATGTCACAGTGACCGTATTACTCAAGACGTCCTCTGAGAAATCAGCTCCGATGACACCTCCGAGTAAATGGTACATCATGAAGTGACTTTAGGAGGATGTAATGACCCTTCGTGAATGATGCGTTCGCTCTCAGTGCCCTAAAAATGCTTTTGTTCGCTAACGTGTCCTTTCAGATGGAAATCGATCTCGACACTTATGATAACTTTCGAGGTTCAAAAGAACATAAGCGCAGTTTAGACGATTGACGGACTGCAGGCAGTAGCTGATAGACTGTCTACATTTCTGCACATATTTAAGTCTTTCACGTAGTTGAAGAGACAATCATGTAGCCATTTGCTTGGCCGGTCGTTCCAGTTACTCTTTTTTGACATGATGTCGCAGTCTTTTAGAGACGGGCAGCTAGACGCTGTAGTGTTTGATAAGGACGGTCACCAATGAATCCCCCTAGTCTTGAGGATCATACCGTTCCATGGTGTCTGATGGAACGATGCGTATTTTGTCACTGCTAACTTCACAAAAATCAAAACGAAACTGGCAGTTGACTGTATTTTTAAAGAGCTATCAAATCTTCTAAGACAGTGATACATTTGGGCCACCTTGTAGGTTGTCGAAGTTCTTGATGCTAGAGTTTTTGCTCATTTGTGTTGTCAGAAAAATGGAAATGAGCCTTATGCCTCAGAAAACCGATTATGTAAATCAGTCCATGATTATTCTGATTAACATCATCTTACTAATCCCTCCGAGACGTGCAACTGTATCAATTAAATTTAACTTGGCTGTACGATACGGCGCTGGATTTGTACAAAAGCAGTACGAACTTTACAAACGTTTTTTTTCGCGGAATTTTCACCATAATATAATGATTTTTCAATATTTCATTAGGTTAGTGGATGACGATCAACACTCAATAACATCCTAGTTTTTTTCTTTCTAAATATATCACGATGATAGTTGACTGTTAACAATTCAACGGCAGCAGGAAATGTAAAATGACACCTATTGTTGGATAACGCTTGGTTAAGACCAGCCACGGGTCCTGTCTTATAGAGGTTATCAGTTCAATGTGATAATTAAATACGCGAGGAGTGCGCTGATACTTATCGAGATTGACTATCTTTGCGATAATTTTTTCCCTACTTTTGGGCTAGATGGTGTCCCTCTCAGGATGAACACCTACATATGTATATCTAAACAGCGTTTTCTCTTTACCCCATTTATTTCTCTCGCTGAATTTAACAGATTTTGTTCAATCAGGATTCATATTATCTCTGACGTGGTTTTAAGTTCTGTAACGAAATTAACCTCGCTATTGCGGCTTATACCGTAGTTTTCTGAATCGATTAAATAATTAGGTTTTTTATACAATGGGGGTGGTCGTGGTGCAATGGTAATCATCACCGACTGTTGAGCCGAAGGTCTGTAGTTCAAGTGCGCCCACAGTCAAGAAAAATTCCTATACGGAAAAACTGTGCAACAACATCAGCTGGCATAATACTCGCAGCATAAGATCACATCAAAATTCATGCTATGTGTGCATTTCCAATATAACACGTAAATGACATGGAAACAAAAAAGTTACTGTGAACTACAACCAACGCAAATTCAGTCGAATACCTCAAATCCTATCTAGGACAACCATCCCCGGCGAGTAGTGAACGAACATCTTTGACACCAACCATCTGCACCCCGTCCAGGTTGTCTGACAAACACCATATGAGCGTACACTCTTGAACCTGCACGAATTATAAAAAACAAAAAATAAAAGTTAATGTCAATGATTACTACAGTCAATTCCGGTGGCACAGACTTTTTACTAGTTATATTACTGGTTGATATTTTTAACAGTCGTGCCAAGTATAGACTTGGAAATAAATAAGATTATCATATTTAGATCTTAACGAGATTCACGAAAAGCAAACGTATGCCAGTAAACTAACACTGAACTGACCGCAAATTGGTCCGTACTTTTTCGCAGACAAGGCTGGAGAAGAAGTTACAACTAATGAAGAACTTTGTCACAATATGTTATCCAGGTATTTTTTTTCCAAAATTAAATGGAGTAGGTCCGGACAATCTCTGATTTTAACAGGATGGCTCTACTGCGCACATAAACCTTCAGGCAATCAATTTATGGACTCTGAAACCGTGAAGAGTAAGTCTGCGCCAATAACTCAGGATCACTGGAATTGTGGCCATTGACCAAATATTTTTTTCAAAGCTATCGATTGTTTTGACCTTTGGAAAATAAACTTCCGACAGAAGTTATGGCACTCAAATGAACGATGTAGTGTTCCATTCGTAATTGCCGTAGACGAAATTTTATTAGCCAATAAAGATCAACCTTAATTTCACAAAAAAATCTGTGTTTGATTTTACTTTATTACTAACTCCCTTAGCTCACTTTGGACTAGGATTTTTTTAAAGTTTATATTAGTCGCGTTGCTGCAATTTGCTTGTGCTCAAAATCTTATTTAGTCGTCTGTCAGTTCTTCTTGGATGTGTTTTGGTATGATCAGTGGATATATTTGGAAAGGTATATTTGCGTTAATATTTCTTATATTGAGATAAAGTGTTAAAAAACTGTTTTTCAGAGTCTGTTATTTGTAAATGTAAGGTGCACCAGTAGTACAAGGGTTTTCAAAAAATTCGTTAAGGTGTTGTTCTAGACGAGTCAGTATATCAACCAAAGTAAACGTGGAAAGCCGATGAATATAAGGAGTTTTCGTGACAGAAATACGAGTACTTGTCTTGATTTTGAACGAAATACGAAACGGGAAATTTTATTAAACGGGTCATTAATTTGTGTCTAATCGAAAGAATACATTCTGCGCAATTAATTTTTAGACGCCTGGACGTGATAAATTTCATCCGAGAGAACGAAATTTTCGTTTTCGAGCACTTTTTCAAGCACCTGTGGCGCTATTAATGTTGGCTTCCTATGCGTTGATTGCTCTTGATTTGTTAGCGGCTTTAGGTATTCCCAAAAAAAATAATTCAAGGGGTAACAAAGCACAAGAACTTGGTGGCGAATTTAACTAACTATTTAACGAAATTATGCATTCATCGATTGATTGTTTTGTTTGCTATTGGCACGGAGTGCCAACCTGCTGAAACCATATCTCTTAATGTCATCTAATAGGGGAACGAAAATGTCAATAATGCCTGCTGTACAGCGGTTATTGTTAACCATAATACGTTGATAAGCCTCATTTTTGTAAAAAAAAATAATGGTCTAAAAGCCCAGAAATAGCACCACAATTTTGCATTTATTCTAATTTCGATAATCTCGCGTTGAGTTTGAACCCATTCCCCGATATTACCGACAAACGATGGCCATTCGGCTTTAATTCTGGCACGAGCTGGATCTTCGAAGCCGATAAGCCAAGATTCTGGCCTACAATTTTTCATAAAAAGTGTGGACAAATTCAAGCGCCACGATGAAGAATCGATAAACCCGAATCTTCTTCAAAATTGTCCTGAATACTGCCTGAACTGTCTTAAATCCTTTATTGGCATATTAATTGGCTCCTGCTATGATTTTTTTTCAGATTCTTTTGAAACTTCTAGTGACTAATTGTTCATTAAGAAGATCATTAACGATGCAAGGCTACTAAAATATGTCATAACAGGGATGAAAATTGGACTATAGTTCAATCGTCCCTGGATTATTGAAATTGAAAACAACCTGCCAAACATGGGCATAATTACTGTGTTAATCAGTTTTTATATGTATATATATACAAACATTCAATACCAGCACAACCACTGTACCACAGTAATGCTTCTTCTTCTTTTCCTTTTTCCGGCGTTGTTATGGTCAGAAGTGTAGGACCATAACCTTCCCACTTAACCGCCGGTTTGACCTCAGAAAGGAGTGGCAGGCTTCCCGGTTTGGGATTACTTCATCGCTGAGGCCAATCAAATGCTGGTGTTTTTGCATTTTTTTGCACCAATTGTTTTTCGGCCTGCCTTTTTTTTTTTTTTTTTTCTTGTGACACGGGCATGCTCCAGATTTTTTTTGTTTGATCTTACTCTTACAACACCGGTGATCTCCAGTCGTGTCAACCCACTGATTTACATGTACACTTGTGTCCCTAGGCTCACCTTGGTGTTTTCTAAATTGCCTAGATGTGATTTTTGTTTACCTTTGTTTTAGTCGCCTTTTACGACAACCGAGAGGTATCGCTGCAGGGATATTCTTAACCCGTCCCTGCACGGAATAATCAGGCATGGATCGATGTGGCTATTTCGAAGGGCAAAACTATGATATTAAACAATTTTAATTTTTTTCATTTTTTTCGAAAACGGAAAATTCTTTTTATTTTTTTGAATATAAATAACAAGCACATATAAATTAACAAATTACGTTATTTATTTGTTGACAATATTCACGTAGACTTAAACTTAATACTCTATAACTTACTATAAAATCGGCAGCTGTGTACCCACGCTGGCCATCTGGATTTGGTCCTTTTTGTCCGCTGGGAAACGGTGACTGGGGATCCACGATGCGCACCAAGTGCGTGGTTCGCTAGCGGCGTTCTTAAGACCGTCTAGTGATGGAACACTTTTATCACTTTGTTAATTTTTCACTTTTTTTTTCGTCTTTGTGGTTCGTGCCACACTTGTCCAGGATTACCGGACCCAGTAGGTGCGCTGCGTGTGAATTAATTGTACGCACGGCGGCTACTTGAGGCGACTGGCAGTACATACGCGTTTCGGTTAATTTTTTATATTTTCAGGAACGTGACGGCTACTTAAGGCGTTCTATTGTCCTGAGGGCGCGGCGGCTACTTGAGGCGACTGGCCTTAACGATACTCCGCGCACACACGATTTCTACGCAACACTACCGGATTCCTGCTCGGGCGCCAATTAACAAATTACGTTATTTATTTGTTTAAAAAAAAAAAATTATTTTCTAATCTTTTTTGGGCATAGGTTACCCATGAAATACAAACTTAATCTAATCTACATTAATTCTTACTCTAGCTTAAATACTATTTCGTCGTAACCTGCTGCGACGTCGGCGTGTGGGATCAGGTGTCGGCAACTGTGAAATTCGCCAGACGACAGGAATGCGCGGCTCAGGTGTCGAACGTAAGTCCACGCTCGGACGGGATGTTCTGGGCTTAGGTGTGCAGCTCAGATGGCAGCGTGTGCAACCTTGGATGGATGGCTGGTGCACAAAGTGTTGACCGGGCAGATTCCGTCACGTAGCATGTTGTTTGTTGCATATTGTGGGACGATATGTTTCGCTGTTTCGCGTTAACTTATAGCACCGAAAATTATAGCTCATATAATAGACAGTCATAAATAAACCTAAAATTAAGTGTACAAATCAGGAGGAAATAACTGACCAGAAAATCGACTTCGAGTCGATCAGAGATCAAAGTATGAAGGAATAAACGCTGTTAAAGGGATACCAGGCCCGATCAGGGATTATACGTAATGATGATAGGGAACTCGACAAGGAAAAGCTGCAGCCCAATGCAGGATGCTTAATGTATATAGCGTGCAAGCAACATAGGTGTTATCAGCACAGTAGCAGTAATCGGCGAAATAACCGAGAAGTTACATGGTCTCATCACAACTGCAGTGGCGAGCAAAACTGAATACAAATGAAAGAAAATTCATGTTTTCTACAACGCGATATTATTTTTTTCTTTCTTAATATTATTCGAAGAAGCATGGATTCTACGAAAAAAATCTAATTAACGGTTTTTATTGGAACGTTTCACGCGTTTGAAGCTGTTTGTGAGGTATTGTTTAAAAAAATAACTTTTTTATTTTAAGCTTTCATAAAACAATGGGAAAGGTTACAATATATTGAAAATGAGATTGTTTCGCTGCCTAACCGTAGTTGGAGCTCAAGAAAAATTGCAAATCTTTGCAAATTATCTCAGAAAACAGTCCTTATGGTCCAGAAAATGAAAAGTTTTAGCTCTCCTAAAAATGTAGGTGGAAGACCTGGACTTTTAAAGGATGGCGATGCTCGGGTCATGGAAAGGATGCTTAGCGCTAATAAGGTAAAAACACCAAAGGCTGCCTCTAAGGCTAGTTCTTAAACAAATCGGTCTTGTGTCGGCAACCAAGCAAAAAAAGCTTGCATTATCCGATAAAATCGTAAAAGCACGGTTAAATTTCTGCAAAGGGCACAAAAACTGCATGGTAGAGGACTGGAAGTGAGTTATATGGTGTGATAAGTCAAAAAGAAATATTTCTGGCACAGGCCTAATGAAAGAATTCTTAAGCACCAAGTTAAAGAGCACGGAGGAGGTAGCCTTATGGTTTGGGGGTGTTTTACCTGGTGGCATATTGGACCTTTGGTGAAAATCAATGGTATAATGAAAAAGGAAAATTATTTTTAAATACTCCAGACAAATTTACCAGATTTTGTTGAGAAATGTGCGTATCAAATTGAAGATATTACCTTTCAGCAGGACGGGGATCCCAAACAAACCGCCGAATTGCCAACAACTGGCTGGATAACCGAACTTTTTCAAAGTTGCAATGGCCCGCACGAAGTTCGGATTCGAATCCGATTTCTGTTATGTTTACTAAGATCATTTAATTTTCTTAATTCAAAATTACTAAGTAAATAAAGTTAAATAAATTAAAATACTCCACTAATGACTACAATTTAGATAATATCACTTGTTTTCCTTTATATCGAACAATGAAACTATCCCCCAGAAATGGAGAAAACTCGATCATAGTTCTCGTATTTAAAAAAGGTAACCTAACACAATATAAGAACTATCGAAGGATATCACTGCCATCAAGTTCTTACACGGTGTTGACAAATTTTTTGGGTGATCGTCAAGTGATCGGATTTCGGAAAGGAAATTGGAAATCCAGGAAATGATCTAAGAAGGCGTATAACCCTATAAACTGATCAAAAATATATTACATTTCTATTCCTATAAGGCCAGAAATCGTAAAAAAGTTCGTGAACGAGTTAAAGTAGGGATCTCAGTATTTGGAACATGCGGGATACGTGAAGAATTAAAACAAGGAGACGCCTTGTCATCAAGATTCATCCAACAAAACGAGAGGGAAATAAGCCTTAATTCGCATGTGCTCTAGCTTACGCTGATGATCGGACCTTCTGGAAGATAATGAAGAAGCAGTTAAGACAAACACAGAGAGCCTAAAAATATCAGAAAAAAAATTTGGTAATTAATTGCGAGAATTTCAAAATGATTTCGTTGACCGCCTTGACTCGATTCAAACGTTGCACTTGACTGTACTCGATAAAAGCTTTAAGAAAATGGAAGAGTTCAAATATTTGGAAATAAATTAAATCTGCCTCTGGGCAAAGCGAGTTTTTTCGCTATTTATTCTATTATATCTTCGATTTATTCAAAATAACTCTTTTGTCCCGCAATGTCAAAATCCATAATAATGTTAGTGATACATGCTATACTTGGACTCTGACTAAGAAGGAGGAAAATAGATTTCGGCTCTTTGAAAAGAAGATATCAAATAGAATCTATATTGGAAAGCAGGATTGGATACCGGCGATACCGGAAAAAATAATTCAATCAAGAACTCAAGGACCTCGAACAACAAAATCCTGCCATCAGGACACTTAGAACGGATGGACAGTGGACGAATAGACAACCCGAGAAAAAAAGACCGCCAGGAAGGCTTCAGTATAGATGGGAGGTCAATATACAAAAGATGCAACAGATCAGCGAACCATGGAACACACTCATGACAGGAAGGCTTGATGAAGAGTTGTCAATGCGGCTCTGAGCTTCCGAGTTCCAAATAGCCGTCCATAACAACAATTTCACTCTACTTCAAAGCTTAATTTTTTATTGAAAAAGGTATGTAGATCTTCTGATTTGTATTTATCTATGTTTGCCTCGGCTTGCATTGCAGCGACGTATCCTTTCCACCCAATTTTTGAGTACACTTTCGATAGTTTGAGGACTCCTTTCATAATTAATTCAATCAACATTGTGCTTAAGTGCCTACATTTTTACAGAATTATTCCTTAGATATCGATATTTAAGGGTACCTTTACAAAAGAAGTTCAACGGCACCACGACCAAGCAACATCGCCAAAGCAGTTGATTACGTGAGTGTGCTCAAACGATTAATTCTTACTCAGTATGTATGGCACGTATAGCAATTCTGCTGGAATCCAAATGTAATCCATCAATTTCATAACGTTTCGGATTTGAATTGAAATTAAATTCGATAGAGTTATTGCCAAATGTACTTAAACCAGGTTCGGTTTTTTTTTTCCAAAATCTCCATTGTTTCTGTGGTGGAAGAGGCATTTTGAAAATTTTCGGAATTTCCCACCATTACTCAAGTATAAATCGATTTATTTCGTATGGCAGGGTTCGACAATAAATATTTTGAACGGACGAATTGAATTCTCGAATAACATGTCATCCAAAAAGCAGCCAATCGAGACTTAGCCTATAAGTAGGAGAACATATGGGATTCTGAACGTTCTTTGTAGTTCATGAACGAAAAGATGTTCACCTTACTCCTGGTTGCTCGCATGTACTTTACAAAACCTTAAACAGCCCCTTCCCACGCCATGAAATCCGAAAAGTCAATTCAAACTTACTTTGACTCACCATCTCCCTGATAATAAATAAACTCTGTAAACAACACCGACCACCGCGTCGTATCATGCTCGCGAGTTATTTAACCGAGAAATCACTTAAAGCCAAGTTGACAAAGGGCACGGCGACCTCCCGCCATCAGCCCACCTCCTCAAAGACGACAAAACAACAAAATAGAGAAAAAAACTTGAATCAAACGTAAACAGGAAAATATCCGAATCCAGTGAAGCCTAAAGACAAAGCCGGAAAGGAAACTAATATAAATAAAATTTCAATTACTCAACAATTAATTTTCTTGTGCAGCCGACCAAGCGTTAAGACAACCATGTAATTCGATGAATTTCATTTAGCCTCCCCGAGCCTGAACCCAAGCCCAAGCCCAATCCACTCGTTCCTCTTCCGGTCGTGTCCGTTCGTCCTTGTTACTTGGCGAAGAAAACTTTCTCGAACGGCGACACTTTTACTCGAAGGAACAGGAATTCACTTCCTTCTCATGACGATAGGAAGTCGGTTATAGGGGGTGAGTGCAGGCGATATACGAGCGTCTCGTTGACTTAGACAATAATCTCGAATTTAAGATTTGTAATTATGATGCCAGGCATCGCGGGGATGAAGGCGAGTGCTACCGGTCCTTGAAGACGTTTGAATCACTTGCGAATTGACTTTAAGGAATGACGGCAAAATTAGCAAACCCCTTTAAAGGGTTGCAAGGACGATATGGGTAGATGGGATAGTTCGTAAATATTGGCAAACAGAAAGGATAACATGCATGGTGTCGTATTGCATGGTAATGATGTTAACACGTTCGCAGTCTTAAGCAGCTCTTGACCTGCCTTCGATACCGGATATCTCCAACACTTCCGGACATTGGCAAATAAATCCAAAACACGTTCGCTCGCCCGAAGCCTGTTGTATGTGCACGCTCGGACGTTTATTTGTATTTGCACAAATATCAACGCACATATTCCTGGATTTCAATCCTAATTGTTATTGACATTGGTCAACTGGATAACGTGGTCGTGGTCGTGGTGGTGATGATACGGTGTTTGTTTGTCAGGATGCAATTAGTGGTTCATCTCTAAGCTTATTGTATTTGTCCTTCGGGTGGAAACTTAATTTTATTCTTAGATGTTGTGATGGTCGTCGGGGGTGATCGCTGGACACCTTTGGATGGGGGGCGGGAGCCTTTGTGCTTGGCGGCCATTTTCAGAAAGGGCGATGCGGATTTAAATGAAAAAGGAATTCTTTTGCTGACGTCGTAAGATGTATGAGTATTTCTGTAACCTTATACCACCTAATTCGGCTTTAGAATCAAACTACCCACTTAAGTCATAAACCTTCACCCATCGCCTCACCACTATCAGCTCACTTACAACCGGAAGGAACTACGTGACTCGGCTGCTCCTTCTCCTTTTCGCCAAATTAGCTCACTTAGACCAATTTGCCCGAAAACCCACCCCGCCTTATCGCTTGCAATTATTTATTGCACGACTCCACACAATAACAACAACAAAGCAAAATAATTACCATTTAGACCGTAATTTAGGTAACCCCAAGTGAAAATCCGAAAAAGTTGCATGTCGCAATTGTTCACATTTGGCGACACCAGTATAAGGATTTGGAACTCCTTTCCAGCCACGCCACGTGGGGTCGCGACGATTAACTATCAATGCATAAAGCATAGAAGTTCCATAATACTAGTTGGATCCGTAAGGACTGTTGTAACCGAACCGAATGCATGCGATACAAATTACGATACTCCGATAAGGACGTGGATTTATTTCCTCGAATCGCATTCGTTGCCACTGCGAAACGGAACCGCAAATCGGACACACAATGGAAATGAAGAAAGGACGAAAAATTACGGCTGGCTAGCTGTTGTGGTTAGATATAATCAGCCAGACACATAAAAATCCGCTCGTATCGCTAAACAATAGTCAGAATAGTCGCCGAAGTTGCTTAACTGGTAACTGACCTTGGCGACTTTTTGGTTGTCGTAACTCTCGTAAGGGCGCATGGGGTGGGTGGCTGGCATGGGGTCCTATTATATTAAGTATCCTTGGAGATTGTGATAAATTAACTTGAGTTGAGATTTACGTTGCGAATAGTAATCGCCATGCGTTGGACTTTATAAGAAGGATTCCATGGAATTTAGATGTTGGCTCCTTGGTTTAGTTGTTGTGGTGTAGCATATGAAGCTGCGTTCCTGATATATGGAAGCTAGAACACGGTGAAAATATGAAACCACCAAAGCTCTCTCGCCAGTACGATTGTGTCAAGCTGCTTTCAATAGTGGCAGCTTAGGGCCACCATTTCTAACTTGGATTGAAGGACTTTCCGCATCGGAGCTATGTGTGCGACCAAAGCATTATAAGCATTGGTTATGGCTATTCCGCCTATAAAGAATTTATTTTCGGATGTTTTATTAAGGACTTACCATTAAAAGACGCTCCCATAATCCATGCAATGGATTCTCCTTGAGGAGGCTTGGTCCCATACCTTGGACGCTGGGCGTATGGTCCAACAGAATTCCGTTCAAATTTGGTTCGGATTATCAATTGGACCATGAGAGGTAACCCGAAATCCCTTGATTTGAATGGGTTTTCACCTAGACGAATAGAGCAATTCTCTTGCTGGTAGGTAGAGAAAAACATTTTTTAGCCAGTACTGAGTGCAACATGTTTTGCCCGGTCAAGAAAGTAGTTCGTTACATTGGCGCCCGAGCAGGGACATTCGGACAAGGTGACGAAAGGCGAGACTTTTAGTATTCATGCATTCAACTCGTTAAAAGACGATTGTAAAAAGGTACCACTGGCGCAATCCGCTTCAGCCACCGAAAACTTCAATGTTGTTCGTGTTTCGTGATGTAGGGCTTACGGCACACACAATTTTTTCGCGATCTTTTTAAGCAATCTTTCGCTGACGACTCCTTTCCTCCGGACTTCGCTTACTTCAATTATTTACCGGATTTTTCCCTTTTTGACAATTTTTTCCTCATACAGTCTATACCCATGTCATCGAAAACAAATTAAACCTACTAAATAATGAATTCACTCCTGGACCTGATGGTCTCCCTACCATATTTCTAAAAAAAATGCTCCTAAACCCTGTCTTTCCCTCTCTCGAAAATTTTTTGTCTATCCCTATCCCTAGGTGGACCTGGAAAGACCTCATTTATCACCCGTATACACGAAAAAGGTCAGAAGAACGATATTAATAACTATCGTCCCATTGCCAAACTGTCACATTTACGTTTATAAGTTTTCGCTGCAAGTCTTTAATCTTCCCTAGACAACATGGTTTCCTCAAATGCAGATGTACAACCACTAACCTTGTTGAATTTGTGTCCTTTTCCCTATCAGCTTAGAGAACAGAAAAAAAGTCAACGTTATTTCAATCGGTTTCAGTAAAGCTTTTGATAAAATGTCCCAAAGACTGATACTCTTCAAATTGTCTTCCCTTGGTTTCGATCCCATTTCTTTGAAGTGTATATCTTCTTGCTTGGAAAATCGCTATTACAGTGTTCGTTTTAGATCTTCTTCTCTAACCCTTTTTTAGCTTCCTCCGGCGTTCCCCAAGGCAGCCACTTAGGTCTACTTCTTTTCGCTCCTACTATAAACGATATTGAAAAGGTGATCTAACATTTCCACATCTCACTATATGCCGACGACACCAAGTTCTTCAAGATCATTTCCTCCAGTCATGGCTCTTCCCTTGTTCAATCAGATTTTTATGAAGGGTAGGCCAAGTACAAGTTTCTTTTCAAAAATACAATAAAATGAACAAAATTAATATTTTCCACGTATTATGGCTTTATTGTAAGAAACAAACATTCCCATTAATTATAATTACAACGTCCAAGACCTTGTTCATGGTTTCGGGGTGTAGTGCACGTATTGCTTAGATGACATTGGCCTTAAGTGCTTGAATCGTTTCCCGATTGTTGGTATAATATCGGTCGTTAACGGTTCCCCACAAAAAAAAAGTCCAAAGGGGTCAAATCGCAGCCCCAAGGCGGCCAATTGATATCGCCAAGACGGCTGATAACACGATTTGGGAATTTCGTGCACAAAACATCGATTGTGGCATGGGCTGTGTGGCAATGCGCGCCATCCTGAATGAACCAGAGGTCGTCCAAATCCATGTCTTCAATTTCAGATGATTTTTCGCCCGAAACGTTATCCAATTCAAGCTGCTCTAAGGCCCAAACTGCGAAGCGATAACGAAGCGTATGATACGCGCTTTCAATTGCTGAGTCAATTAGATCTTGTAAGCGAATAATCCGAGATCTTTGTGCAGAATTCTCCTCAGGCTAGTGAGTGAAATGTTGAGCTGCTGAGATCGATGGCGAGTTGATGTTCGTGAATTGAGCCTCACACTCTCGGCCACAGCAGCCACATTCTCATCTGTGCGCACCGCAGCCACATTCTCATCTGTGCGCACCGTACGACGACGGGAACCATGAGTGTTGTCCACTAGCATACCAGTCTCACGACCTTTTTTTCTTTTGCACAAACTTGCGTACAGCAGTCGTGGTGGGTGCTTCATTTTGGCCTAAACTTATTTAAAAAAAACGCACTGTTTGGGCTACACAGCACTCACTTTGGAAAAAAGTTTTCAATATTTCCCAACGTTGTTCAAGCGTAAAGCGGCTCATTCCGCGGAGGTATAATACTGACTTTCTATCAAGATTTCGAGCGGGATACAGCTGTCAGTGCCAAAATGCACCATAACAACGGAGACAGGACGCCACCTTGCGGGCATCCTCCGTTTATGCCAGACTTGACACATTGCTCCAGTCCTGAATCAGCGATCAGTCCATGCCTTCTAACAGCGTTATATACACTGTCGAAAGTAGTGTTATCAAAAGCTTCTTCAATGTCGACGAATATGCCCAGTGCGTACTCTTTCCTTTTGAGAGCGCATTCAATTCACCCAACTAGGTTTTGTAAGCGCAGTCTCACAGGATTTTCTGCGCTGATAAGCATCTTGCATCTTCGAGAGAAGATGCATTCGAAGGGCAACTTTATGTATGTGCAACTCTACTAGTCTCTTCATGCTTTTCAGCAAGAAGGATGTTAGACTAATTGGTCTAAAACTCTAGGCGAGTGAGTAATCTTCTTTTCCTATCTTGGGAATAAAGACCACTTTAACCGCGCGCCAAGGAATAGAAATGATTATATGTAGGCAAGTGCCAAGCTCGCAGTGAAAATTATTTTCAGAGTAGGAACCAGCTGTCGTATACCTTTTTGCAGCATAACAGGATATATCCCATCAGTCCTCGGCGACTTGAAGCCATCGAAATATGCCGGCGACTTGAAGCAATATACCTGCTACGCCGTGTTGTTTTCATCGTTTGAGTCGCAGAAATGGGTCTAAAGCAGTAAACTAAGAGTTTCTGCTTTAGACTCGGTGAAGGTACCATTGGACTTTCTGAGCATATCCAGCCTTGTCGATTTTCTTTACTTAAGAACGTTAACCAACTTGCTAGTGGCGCTCAGGGATTTGATCTCTTTGCAGAAGGACTTATAGGAATCATTCTTCGATTTACGAATAAGCTTCTTATATTCTTTCTGCTTCGATCGATATTTATTCCAGTCATCTTCCGAGTTCGTTTTAAGCGATTTATTGAGAGACTTGTGGCTTCTCCACGAAGATATTGGAGATCAGCGTTCCACCAGGGAACCGATTTCCTGCTGGGAGGTTTTTGACAGGACATGCGAGTTGGAAAATTTGGTGATGGCGTGGCTCAGGTTATGAACGGCATCCTCTACCAATTGCTTTGTTCAAAGGTATCTTACTATCATAGTGGATTAAAACTGTAGCATCACTGTTCTGCAGTTTTTTAAGTACTAATTCCAATCTAAAAAGAAGGCTCTTCCCGTGTTTTGCCTAATACTAGAGTATCATCTTAAAAGATAGCAATACTTTCCACTCCCAATAACACATGTTCGATAATTTTTTGGAAAATTGTTTGACACGTGCTAATATCAAAAGGTAGTCGAGTGTACAGTAGTCAACTCTTGACTTTGATTATCTAGGATTGAGTGTGATCTTGTTGTCTCCACACAACCGCACCGAGCCATCCGGCTTAATAACGAGGACGATTGGCGTGGCCCAGTCTGAGAACTGCATCTAGAATACCTTACGTAACAAGCCTATTTATCTCCCCTTCAACTTTCGCCTTCAGGTTGAAGGGCTGAGGTCGAGGGGAACAATATCGTAGAGTAACATTTTCAACTAAATTTAGTTTAATTTTACCTTTATTACCAATCGACTTTGAAATGCTTTTGGAAACTTTCAATTCTAAGCTGAGTTTTTTCATACAATCGCACCCAAAGGTGCACAAAGCAAAAGTCGTACGCTTTATGTGTCAAATCTCCTGGTGTGTGACAACCGTTTCGACGTAACAAACTTTAGAAGGCTAAGGCTGACTTCATACTTGGTATTCTATAATAACATAAATACTAGTTCGCATACAACATATACTTTATCACTGTATTAAGGCGACGTTTTGCTTACCTAATAGTCTAAAGGCAATTTTCTACAATTTCAGCAGCTCTCTCAATGACTATAAAACCGCACTTGACTACGGGCTCTTCATTCCTCTCAAGTTTTATCACAGAATCTCTCGAAAAACACTAGCAAATAAAAAAAAGGATGATCTCTAGCCGCAATTCCTTGCAATGTTTATAGGAATCGCAATCGCACTCGCACATACGCCCGCATTACAAGTAAGCCACCGGCATTTTACGACCACCCTCCGTCTCCAAACTCGCATACTCTCGTCGAACATATTGTAACGCCACCGCTGGACAGCATAAAATTTCAATGTTTATTCGCCATAAAAACCCACCATCAGAGCACTACTAACAGCTTCCAATTCCAACTTCGAAACCAACAACTCACCACCGGTATCCATTCGGATGACCGCTTCCACCAGTGCACTAGCCAATATGCCCATTAAAACCAGAACCAACCAACTGGCAACCCTCTCTCGGCATGTCCGCATGTCAGTCTGTCAGCCTGCCAGTGATGACCAGCATCCAGGTTTGGTGATTTGCATACACCATGTCGTCCGCTACAAAACAGAGCTTCAATGACCGGCAATTATGTTTCCGTCCCGTACATTAAAGTGTAGCCAACAACCATTCCGTTAGCTGGAATAGCCCCGGAACGCAAATTAAATTAAAAAACATTAAACCAGGCTGAAGCATTTACTTTACTGTTGTTTCGGGTTATTATCCCGAATGGCTTTTGAGCGCTTTCCAAAAATCCCCCCGAAACACAACAATGTGTGATTGGATCTTTGGTCCTTGGGTGTCCTTCGTGCCGGTGTTCGTGTTGCATAGTGTTGTAACATTTTATTTTATCTGCAAACGGAATGGAGTCCGTTACAAGGTAATGCTCGTTCGGAGATGGACATAAGTAGGTAGTTCTTTAGTGGCAGGACAATGATAGGAAGATGGGGCCCTGTCGGGGATATTGTTTAAAATAATTCAGACTATCATTAAGCGGTTGGTTAGCAGTGCTTATTGAGCTTGTCATGTTGCTGGAGTTCAGGCGTGTGGTGCGATGGGGGTTCGATGAAAATGGCCAGCAAATAAATAGAATAATGTGCGCTTTTGGATGCAAACGAGATGCGGATACATCAACATGCCGGTAAATAGCTGTGAAAACATTTAAGTGGCCGTCTGACAGTGTCGTTAAAATGAATGACATGATGAGAGTCCTTGTTTTTTTTTGTTGCATGACGTTACCGTATGCAAATCCAACTATGTACTTTGGGTGAACAGACTTCCAGGAAACAGCATTTGGAGTGGAATGCCGCTTGGCAACATTCCGGATGACAAGCTTGAACTGCGTTATTAAACTGATCGGTTCCATATCAGTTGTGGTTTCAGGACTAGGAAATCCACAGGGCACTAAGACCAATCCAAATTGCTCCCACCACGTATTTGTCGACTTGTAAAAACAGCATATGGTAGGGTCTTTAGAAGCGTGCTATACAGCGCCATGTGTAAAATTGACATCCGAGCCAAACTTGTTGTGTGTTGAGGCCCTAGTCCAAGAGGTACGCACATGGCATGTTACTCACATGAAATAAATTCGAATCTTTCTTGAGTAAAGACGCTAATCGAAAACTTCATGAAATAAGTTGTCTCTCAGAACCTTACCTATTCTTAAGAAATAACCGCCCATTAGGGCTTCTTCAGAGCTCTAGTCAAATGGACTGATAAAAAAAAAAGTTCACGCTGCATCAAAACTGATTTTCGACATTTAGCTTGTCAGTTCGACTTTAAAAAGGCCTTCGACACTGGTTTATTTTACAAAATCACAAGGCAACACATGACAGTCAGGCCCAAAAATCGAGCTCTTCAATGCAATGCTTCGATCATATTAAGAGATATTGCGATGAAGAAAGTTGAAGTTGAAGGTTAAGAATTAACTTCTTATAGTCGGAAACGTCACTATTTAAGATTCCGTAATACATGGCCCCAAGGTACGCCAAAAAAAAACTAGAGAATATTCGCGATCACCGAGCAACAATGATGATCGTTAGCCATGAGAAATGTGGTTACATATTTCCGTATCAGCTTTGTGCGTATAACATATGGACATATAGGCGCTAGGAGCCAAGAAAGTCTTCGGTATGAAGGAAAGTTGTTTCACGATAGTCATCTTGTCGACCGAAAAAAATCATATGCTACGTGGGCCTTATAAGCGCCATCATCAGTTATGGATGTACGGTGTTATTTAATGTAGAGATGATTAAAAAGTGCTGATGAAGGCGGAATACTCCCAGTATATGACTTTAAAAATTCATACTTTGCGTGTGCATTTGCAACATAACACCTTTTTGACATGGAAAGAAAAGAGTTACTGTGGACTACAACCAAGCAAATTCAGTCGAATCTCTCAAATCCTAACTAGGACAACCACCCGTGGAGGGTAGTGAATAAACATCTTCGACACAAACCATCTGCACCCAAATTGTGTGACAAACACCATAAGAGCGTAAACTCTTCAACCTGCATGAAATATAAAAAAAAAAAAGGGTCCAGGTCCGTCCTAGAATGAACATAACGCCAGAGTCTCAGTTTATTATTAAGTATTACCCTAATAAGGTCCTGTACGATGGAACAGGACTAAATAGAGTCTTATGAAAATGGGCTAAGATTAGCGACAATAATCTGATCTATGGGCTTAGTACCCAGAGAACACACTCCGATCGGGCTTTTTTTTTCCCCAAAATGTATTTAGTCATACTGATTCCGAAAATCTAGTGAAAAGCAGAGAAGATACCTTACTAGTTTACCATTGTCACCAGATTGCTGGGGATAAACACCGCATCCTTGACGGGTATATTGACAATACTTAAGAGCTAGTCCGATTAAGTGCTGCAACCCCGGACTTTCTCACCAATGTTGTTGGGTAAACAAACTCTACTGCGGTAAGATATTCCTCACTTCCTAGTTCAGCAGTCAACTAAAGGATCTGAGGCTGGAGGCATCATCACGCTTATGGTGATTTTTAAACTGCCTGGTTTTTTAGTATTCTATTTTTAACAGCTCAGGTGAGACTCGTGACATGTGTTAGAGTCAGACAGGCTTAGGTAGCCTTGCCATTTTTGAAAAAGTTCAAAAAAAATTTATATTCGAACAGCACTTACAAATTATTGCATTTTATTATCAAAATTCGTGCTCCGACTATTTTACGGTAGTAATAAATGACTTACTGAGTAAGTAATTCAAACCATAGTAACCAAATTTCACACAAATTTCAAGCTATTGGATGTAAAGCCATCTTTTTTTTATATTAAGGGGACAGGACACCTTCACATTTTCAAAAAATTTAATTTTTTTTATGATTCTTTCTTGTTTAAAAAATATTGAAAAATACATTTTTAATAATATAAACCTCAAATTTAACTTCTGAGATATCTAGCGAGGGTTTTAGGCATATCTCGTCAAAGCCTTATTTATATAGTTAAAATACTATATATATAGTTAAAATACCACGTTTTGCAAGTTTGCGGGAGTGATAAAGTAAAACCTACTCGACCGATCGTACTGAAATTTTAATATGCTGTTTTAAACTTGGGAATGAACTAGAGACAGAAAGATCGGTAATATATTGTAGTTTTTGAGTTTTTGGCCGATTTTGGCCATTTTCGAAAAAAAACGGCGCCATTTTGTTATTTTTTGCCCAAATCTTTGTCTTCTAGTTCATTCCCTGACGGTTTCGATGCTGACCAAAACCCAGTTTTTTTTTTTTTTTAGAAGTTCCAGTGAGCCGCAATGACGCCCGCAATGATTTTTTGCTCATCCCTTTGAATCCCTGACGGTTTCGATGCTGACCAAAACTAAGTTTTTTTTTTTTTTTAGAAGTTCCAGTGAGCCGCAATGACGCCCGCAATGATTGTTTGATGTTTTTTTTTTAAATTCCAGTAGCCATATATGTGATTAAAAAAATCCAAGAAAAAAAATTTGTATAACTTTTTTACCTCAAAATATATATATGTATGTGTAATTGTTCAAAATGATATCTTTTTTTAATTCAATTTATACGCATTTGAAAACATTAAATTTTTTTTGTAGATGTCATGCCGTAAGAGGGTGATCCGATAAGTACTTAGCCTACAAAAGAAAAACAAACATTTTGGAGAAATGGGGATTTATTTTTCAGTCTCCTTTTAATTTGATACACTTGACCCAGCGATGCTCCAACTTCTTTAACCCGTCTGAAAAATACGTTTTCTCGAGGTCTGCAAAGTAGGCCTCCGTCGCGGCGATGACCGCCTCATTCGACTGAAATTTCTGCCCGGCGAGTGACTTTTTCAAGTTTGGAAATAAAAAGAAGTCGCACGGGGCCAAATCTGGAGAATACGGTGGATCGGGCAGCAGTTCGTAGCCCAATTCGACCAATTTGGCCTTTTCTTTGCCAAGTGGGGCCGTTTTTTCTTCAATTCGGCGTCGAATCGGCCCAATAATTTGGCATAGTACAGCCCTGTGACCGTTTTGCCCTTTTTCAGTTAGTCGATGTGGATCACACCTTGTGAATCCCAGAAAACGGTGGCCATCACCTTACTGGCCGATGAGACAGTCTTCGCCTTCTTCGGAGCACGTGGTGAAGTCCACTGTTTCGACTCTTCCTTGGTCTCTGGTGTGTACCAGTGGATCCATGTTTCGTCGACTGTCACGAAACGACGCAAAAACTCCGTCAAACACTGCTCTGAAGTGGTCTCACAGTTGCGCTTGTTGTCCGGAGTGAGCAAAAGCGGCACCCATCGCGCCGACAGCTTTCTCATACCCAAAATTTCATGCAGGATATGACCCACGCGATCTTTTGAAATGCCTACTGTCTTAGCTATCTCGCGCACCTTCAATCGGCGGTCTGCCAATACGAGATCGTGGTTTTTTGTCACGTTATCCTCCGTGGTAGCCGTTTTCGGGGCACCTGGACGTGGCTCATCGAAAACCGACGTGCGACCACATTGAGACTCGTTAAACCAATTTTTGATGGTCGGTAAGGCTAAGTACGAGTACTTATCGGACCACACTCGTATGTGCGCACTCAAGGCTTCATAGCCTCGGCGACCTGTCGGCGATACAGTGCCGGCAGAAGGTAAACAGGAAGAGGGATAGAGGCGATGCCGATTGACATTGGTCTTAAATGCCTGCACTTTGTACTGAGGAGGAAAGACCGAATCCCACAGGGAATTCCAGATTCGTGTTTCGGGTTTCATAGCATATTGGTGAGCATTCAGGGAGAGACGTGTGTTGCGGGAGAACTGTTTAAGAGGCGGAATGCAACTGGCTATTTCATCAGAGTATTTTTTGTGGAAGTCGCGATAAGACAGGGAAAGGTAGAATACGATGTTCCAGCGAATTTAAAGTTTTGCTAATGCGGGAGGTAATTCAGTTGAATCGCGCGATTTTGCATTCTGTCTAGTAGGTTTAATGAGGTCTTGGATGCATCGTACCAGAGATAAGCGTTAAACCCTAATTTAGGGTGAATGAACGCATTATAGATTGGAGCCAGATCTAAGGGTGAGTAATATTTCTTGCAGCTCTATAAGAATAGTGACACACGTACTCAGTATGGAAAGCTTTTCGGTTTCTGAGATGCAAGTGCCATTTATGGATAATGGCTGCGGGTTGGTGATACGCTTTAACGGAAGGAGATAGCACTGTATTTTGGAGGCATTCAATTCTACTCTATTCTTTTTACCCCATGCAATGATGCTGTCAATATCGGAATTTAATGAGCTTAACATACGCTGATGCTCACTGTTTACAGCCGAAGACGAGGGACGCAAAATAGTGAATGAATATGAGAATCTAAGGATACTGTCGTCGGCAAAGGAGTGGATTGGATTAGAAGTGACGGACAAGAGATCATTTATAAAAATGAGAAAGAGAGTCGGAGACAAGACGGAGCCATGGGATACACCAGCATTTAAGAAATGGATGTCATGCCGTTCGATTCGGAAGGTATTTTCTAATCCATTGAAAAACAGAGTCATCGATCTCGAAAGCACGTATTTTCGACAACAGGGCTGCATGTCAAATGCTTTCGAAATATCCAATGCAACTATTTTGTTTTCACTTGTATGGTGAAGCGAGCAATTCTGCTTTTCAGTGAGATATGCCAACAAATCACCAGTGGATCTGTTGCTATGGAAACCATACTGTCAGTCTTTGAGGAGTTTCCGTGATTCACGATATTTCATAAGCTGATGGTTAATCAGCGTTTCCATGACCTTGGAAAGAAGGTAAGATAGTGCAATGGGTCGGTGATTGGAGGGAGAAGAAGATTCGTATTTTTTTGGCGTAGGCTGGACAAATGCAGTTTTCCACCTACTCAGAAAGAGCCCAGAAGATTAGGAACGGTGGAAAAGCTTACGCAATGGTTTTTAACAGCGTAGAATAACAATTCTTCAGAACAATAGGGGCAGCACCATCTGGACCAGTGGATCTCTAAATGTCGAGGTCTTTGAGAACATTTGCGACTATACGAGTGCGGAAATGGATTTGTCCCATGGTGGAATTGACGCACTCTGCTACAAGGGAAGACAAAGTGCAATCCATGACACTACCGCCCCCATGTTTCACGTTTTTTTTTAGTAAACCGGCAGTGAGACTCTTTCCCCTGAGGATGTCGAACATTTCTACCGCTGTCAGAACCAAACAAATTTACTTTGTTTCATCACTCCAGATAATGTTGCGAAACATGGCTTTGGTGTAATTTTTGAAACTAAAAGCGAAATCTTTCCTTGCTTTTATATTCGTCTTACTAAGCAGTCGAACTTTTCGAGCAATTCTTCCGGGCAGATGATTCTGTAACAACCTTCTCCGGATAGTTGGAGCACTGACTACATTATCCAGTTCTGCGGCAATTGCCCTTGATGACATAAGGGGGTTATTTTCTGCTAGTAGCACAATATGGGAGTCATCGGTTGGAGTAGTTTTTTTTTGGTCGCCTCTTGTTTCTTGTGCAGGGGTTCTTGAAAGAGCATTGTAAACAAAATTAATTGACCTTCCCAATGTGTTGGCAATAAATTTAAGGGTTTTTCCTTGGTCTCTCAAATTGTGAATAATGCGACTTTCTTCAGCATTGCAATGCCTATTGCGTCCCATTTTAAACCTGCATGAATCTTAAAATGTAAAATATGTATAGTTCTAAGGCCTACGAAAAAAAAATTACCTTTTCAATGATTTTTAATAAAGATATGAACGAATCAAACAAAATTCCCTATTATTATTAACACTTTAAAATAGTCTTTTTTTTAAACATAATACCACAGCGTAAAATTCTCGAATGAATAATTGGTCAGAGATGCATCATAAGAAAAACAATGCAGCTGTGTAAATAACTGCACTAATTAGTTTTCGAAAAAAGAGATAAAAAGGGTTCAGAATAAACAAGCCTATTACTTATCAGCGGTTTTCCCTATTATTTTGAACAGCTCTTTACATTCCTATATTGGTATGAAAATGGACCAGATAAGTTTAAGACGGAAGCCTTAGAAATATAGGATGACTTTACGGCGTAGGCCACTTACACCAAATGAGTTCGGCCGTAAGGTATCTGGACTTTGAGACGTGCCAAGCATCAATCATCTGCGAGCATTCGTTCAGGCTAGATCAAGCTTTTGGTGGACTCCTATCGAATATATTTTTAAATATCGAAAATATTTTTAATTTAGATTTGTAGGTACTGTTTTGTTTAGAAAATAAGCATAGAGTCAAAACAAAATCAATGAAAGATGGCGAAAAAAAGACTAGCGCAGGCATTAAAACTATAAAATTCCTTTTACTTTTTGAACACATTTTGTATAATGTTGTTGATCGTTTCACTTACAGCTATAGCTGTCAACCACTCTTCTCTTCTTCTTCTTCTTCTTCGGCGCTACAGCTCGTGGTGAGTCTGGGCCTCACCGGGATGATAAGGGTCTTGTATATGGTCACCTTGGTTTTCCGAGAGAGCTCTGGGATTCAATTGCCTCCCGAGCCCAAAGAAACAGCGGTTGCTAAGAGTTATTCTGCGCTTGCTTTCGCCACTAATGTCATTGCTGCATGTCACTGCGGAGCCATCTTAGCCGCTTCCGTCTCAATGCTTGTGAATGCCTCATAGACATCTCGCTGAGTTCGACCAATCATGTCAACGTCGTCGGCATAAGCGAGCAGTTGTACGGACTTGAAAATTATCGTGCCCCTCGTGTTAACCAGTGAGTTTTGCACGATGCTTTCAAGGACGATGTTAAAAAAGTCACACGATAGCGTGTCGTCCTGTCTAAAACTTTTTTGACATTAAAAGACTCGGTTAGGTCGCTTCCGACCCTGACGGAGCAGCGAGAATTCTCCAATGTCATCCTGCACAACCTGACAAGTTTGGCAGGGATGTCAAAACTAGACATGGCGCTGTATAGTTCGTCTCTATGCACGCTATCGTGTGCGACCTTAAAGTGATAACCTAAATCACTTAAATGAATAACTACTTAGCCGGTTTTTAACTCTATAGCTTGGAGGGAGGCCATTATAAATGATTCAATGAATTCCTTGAGACATCCTTAAGATAGTATAAGTATTTCGAGAAAACCATTCCAGTGAGTTTTCTTAAAACTGTCGATTTAGTCGATTGCGGCTCCCCATTTGATCATATTTTCTCTTCCTGTAAACTCCGATATGAAGCATCATCCTCCCATTTCCTTTGCAATATTTCTTGATCTGCACCTTATTACTTCTCGAATCCATATACATTTCAAAATTATTTGATTTCTTTCCATCCGTAGTAAGAAGCAAATTCCACACAATAAACTTACTCCTACTCCGCGACCAACCATTTCGTCCTATCAATCCATCTCATTATGCAAAATGCCTCCTGTACAACAACTGATCAAAGTCATTCGTCCTTTTTTGTCCCCGCTGATCCACTTCCAACTCCATTCCCATTATTGATTCTTTGATATCCTAAGTTGCTTTGTCATCGGACTGCTCTGTTGTGACAGCCCAACAAGATGAAATGAAATATGTCCTTTTACCATTTTCTTCCATTATCCCCGTCCAAATTCCCCTAGACACGTCATTCGTCGCGACTTCCACTAACAGCGGTATCATTACAACAAATCAGTCCTCACTTAATTCCTTGTAAACATATTCCTATTCTCAAGACGAGATAACAACCGACAATAACTTACCGAAAAAGTGAACGATGCCGAGTACGTAACAATTGAAATCTCTGGAGCTTAGTGTGAACGCTATCGGTTAAGGGCGTCAAATTACCAAATCCACCAAGCCCGCAGATAAACTGTACCACACCGCAGCAACCCTTTCGATAGTTATCCCGGAAGAAGAACGGCGAGACTCTTCTTCCCTTTGACTGACTTGATATAGGGATCAGGGATGGAATCCCATGTCGCAGTGACATGACGAAAAGTGAAATTCAAATCGAAGCATCTAGAGCTAAGGGTCGTTGTCACTCGGGGATGATACGCTGCCGATTGTTAGTTCTACAGATATGTAATGTATATCCGTATAACCCGTCATTGTCGAAGGCGATGGAGATGTTTTGGCGCGTTGACGAGGATGGAAAATTGACAATACCAGTTGGTGGGGTTGTTGCGTCGTCACACTAGCAAGGGATGGTGACAGAAATCGACTTGACTTGCCACCGAGGAAGGTATTCTAATCGCCTGATAATTCTGATTCTATTAATTCGGGGTATGCCTCACCTAAAAGGGTTCACTTAGCTATTTACCACACAAAAGCAGGATAAGGCGGCGACAGTCTTACCCGAAGTGCAATTGCGATGGAATATTTGTTGAGTCATAATCAATTTTTTTTTCACTTATGTAGATTCGTTTGTTCCATAGTGCCTCGTCACTGTGTTGTAACGCATCTGTGTTTTACACTTTAATCCTGCGGAATGGAATATTTGATGGAAACTCTAATCCAGGCAGACCATAAATGTTTACGATTATGCGTGTGATTTAGAGCCATAGCAACGGGTAGAGGTGCATAAGCTCTGATCGTAAAATGTCAAACTTTGACATTTAAGATGCTAACATTAGAGTACACATGTTCGATGTCTTCGATCGTATGTGCTCGTATCATCATTCCCAATCAAATGGGATATTTAAATCTTCGCAGGATTAAAAGTTAATTAAGTCCACGACAAGACCAACTGCGACTTGAAAGAAAGCAAATAAACAACAATTTCTTAATTACTAGCTGCTGGATTGCGTCGTATCCTGGCAATGCAGCCAAATATCTGTATTTTGTCGGGAGGTCTTCTGCATTATTTAAACGCGTACTTTTAATTAGAGCAACACAGAAAAATTCTAAAAAAAAAAGACGAAAGAATAAAAGAAACCGAACAAAACGGTGCACACAGCCATAATGAGAAAAAGGACAATAATTATAAAGAAGAAACAGCATCAATGCGACGCACGGGAAGCTATGGAGAGACAGAAAGCAGAGGAGCTTATGCACTCCTCCAAATTACATCTTCAACATCAAAGGAGGGCAAACGGAAGCAGCGTCAACAAACAAACAAAAAATCAAAACAAGGAAAAAAGAGCGGATAACAATAAACAGAAAGGAATACGCTGCGTCGTTCAAGGGAATCCTTAATATCCTTTTCAGCGGAGAAGAACAGAAAGACGACGTCGACGGCTCATTTGCTTTTAATTCATTGATTATTTTGTTTTCCATTTTTTTTCTGTCATCCCATTTCACTTGCTTGTTGCGGCGTGGGCAATGGGCGGTGGGCGGTGTGTATCCGCAGAAACCATAATCAACCCTTTTGCCTCCTTTCATTTTGCATTCTTTTACCTTTTTTTTTTTCTTACTTTTGACTTTGTGGGGTGTTTAGTTACATTTTTCCTCATTTTTGTTCATATCTTGTGATATTTAGAGTCAGGGAGAGGGCCTTATAATCAAAGATTAACCGTTTCGAGTAGACGAATAATTTGCAGGGTTAAAATGGGCGGAAAGCTGAGGATAAACGAAAATGACAATTTGTCGGAAGATGAGGGTTTCTCCTTTTTTTTGCCGGATTATCAGATAAAGACTGTGAGTTGTGGATGACAGGAAGGGTTGCAGTTTTTAGCAAACTTTATTTCGACCATGCATATTGTCCTGCAGAGTTCCTGAATTGTAGACGGTATCAGGAATTCCACAACAGGCGCAATTATAACAGAAAAATGAACTTCTCCAGGACTAAGATGAGGCCACGTCTTTATATATTTCTTTTAATTGTGTAATCCCTGCAATCTGTATATAAGCTTATTGCATACAAGTCTCACCAATCCCTGGCCAGCTGCTTCCAGTACCGCACCTCAAAGTGATGCAATTCCCTTTTCTATCGCCTCCAGTTCCCCTTAGAACTGCGCTATTCCTCAGTGTCAGGGCCCCCCAATTAGATCTAAAGATATGACGATACAGCTCCAATACTTCTCTCGAATTGCCCAAGGGACCGCCCTTGTGGACTCCACTTCGGATAGCCACACATTTCCTATGAGGGCTATAGAGTTATAGTGTAGTTTGGTTGTCTAAGCAAGACCTGAGTTGTCCAACGGAGAGCTTTTGACACCAACAGCGATTTGCACCTCCATGATATTGTGTTTGCAGCCTTGGAGTTGAACGATATATATTATATCCTTGCCATTGTTGCAAAAACGTAGACAGTGTCCGTCATTTTTCATAACAAATATGGCAAGTAGCTTATAACTGATGATACGAGCTACGAATTCCGATGATTTGGCTCATAGATATTGTATTTCGCGGTTTTTCTCTTCATATCAGCCTTAAAGAGCATGTACATAGCTCCAACTACATATGTACTTGTAGTCGGTACATGCCACTAAAACTATCCTTAACATCAACTTCAGCATAAGCATCAGAATCAAATTCAAAATCAGCACTGGCATCACCATCACCATCACCATCACCATCACCATCACCATCACCATCACCATCACCATCACCATCACCATCACCATCACACCATCACACCATCACCATCACCATCACCATCACACCATCACACGATCAAGAGTACGACTCACGTAAATTTGTGTGTCGTCAGCAAACATATGTATTGAGCAGTACTTGATCAGTCGAGGGAGTTCATTGACATACATGGAGAAGAGTAGGGGGCCTAAAATTGATCCTTGCGGGACACCGCACTTTACGGGCAAGAGGGAAGAGTATCGCTCGCCAGTTATAACACGTTGAAGTCTCCCATGTAAGTAGGAACTTAAAAGCCTCGTAGCGGAGGTTGAAAAATTAAACTCATCTCTAAGTTTTGAACATAGGGTGGTATGGTTGACAGTGTCGAATGATTTAGAGAAGTCGAGTAAAGTTACGAAAGTGGCATGGTTTTCATCAGTAGCTTTCCTGATGTCATCAACGACAAGTAATAAGGCAGTTTTACAGCTTCGTTTAGGACGGAAGCCCGATTGACTTTCGCATAAAAGTTTGTTACAAGAAAGATATTTTTGAATTTGCACTGAGATTGTTTTTCAAACACTTTTGAAAGGTATGGTAGAATTGATAGAGGTCTGAATTCCACTCCGGAGCCTAATGACTTCTTAGGGATAGGGATAATCTTTGCCTGCTTCCACTGCATGGGAAAAACCGACGTTGTTAGGATGTTATTAAAGACATAGGTTATGAATGGCAATATATATGGGCGTAGTAGTTTGACAAATTTAGGATGAACATCATCGAGTCCCATAGCATTGGATTTGATAGATAGTAATGCTTCCACAATATCACGCTCGCGCAGTCCACAAAATTCAAATTGAAAATGTTGATTTCCTTCCGGTGATAGGTCGAAGGCAGGTGCGTTATTCGATACTAAACTTCCGCTACACGACTCTAAGAAGTTCCGGTTCAATTGCTCACAGTCAACGTTGTCAGGAATTTTCGGCTTTTGTTTTCCAATACCAAGGCTCCCTAATTGTTGCCATATTTCTTTTCCCGACGAGCAACTGCCAAGTTTGCTGCAGTAAAACTCGCGTTTTGCATTTCTGATTTTAGACACTACCTCGTTACGAAGATATCGATATTTGTTAAGGAAAACTGACATTCTGTACTTCTTCCAGGTTTTATAAGCATCGTCGCGCTTTTTTATAAGCTGCAATATATTCGAGCTTAGCCACTGGGGTGCAGAGAATTTGGCTTTTTTGGACTTTAAGGGTACATGCTTATTAAAAAGTGCGACGATACAGTCTTGAAGGTAAGCAGTCTGATCATTGACTAAATGTAGCTGGTAAATGTGCTGCCAATTTGCATTAACAACGTCCTGTCGTAGGAGAGTGTAGTCGATATTACGAAAGTCCCTATACGTGAAGGTAGGTTTGGTATAGTAGTTTTCGCCTTGGTATGTTAGAAAAAGCAAGTCATGCTTTGAGAACCCAGGTGCCGAAAGTTGACTGTAAAGCAATGACTTGTTTTTGTCCGATACGAATATTGCATCTAGTAAGGTGGATGGAGTGCTTGTAAAATGAGTGGGAGTAGAGGTGTTAATAGGAGTAAGGCCAAGTGAATTCATATGGTCCAGAAAACCAATTGAGCGAGGTTTGTCTATGAGATTGCAGTTAAAATCTCCACAGATTATAATATTGTTGTAACTACATGCCATCTCATCGAGGACATTGAATAATGGTTCGAATGCGATGGTGTTATTTGGTCTGTAAACAACCCCTATCATGAAATGTTCATTGCCTAATGTAATGTTTAGAAAGATGTAATCAATGGGGCAGTCTGTGATTGTCCTAAGTATGATGTTGTATTTGAGGGTTTTGCGTACATATACCGCTACTCCACCTCCTATGCGGCCGATCCTATCCGATCGAACAAGGTTAAAGCCTTCTACCACAGAATAAATAGTATACAGAAGTCGCATCTCGACCTGCGATGATTTTTCACTTTATGGTGCGGGCGTAACAACTGAAGGGAAGATCAAGCAACGAGAGAGCAAGCATGATTAGAGAGTAACAACCAGAGAGCAGCCACGATCAGAGAGAATCAACGAGAGAGCAATCTTAAAATGTTTATGTGTGTGTGTGTATTGTGTTGCTATCCAACCTCGTGAATGCACGTGGTGTTGACAAAATTTTGTTTCAAGTTTTAGATTTCTATATTTAGTTTTCTTCAGTTGAAAGTTGCGCTTTTCGATGTAAACTAAAAGGGCCGGGTAACACCAATTAACGTTATTCCATTATTTGGGATTTTTGTGCAAATTTCAATCTGATATATGTAAGGAAGAATAACCCAAAAACTTTAGTGCGACAGGATTTTAAGTTTGCGGGCTTTAGTAAAATTTTTTTTTTCTCTGAAGCCCACGAGCAATGCTTCCTCAAGAGTACTAAGATCATGAAGTCCAATATTATTTCCTTATGATCAGAACATGTGGAAAACCATTGCGGTGTGGCATTTTTGCATTTGGATTTTATCAAGTTTTTTATACCAACAGTTTGTGGTTGTGTGTCAAAAATATTGCTAAACACTGTAATATGTTTCTTGGGGAGCGCCGTGGCGCAGTGGGTAGTGTGTCGGCCGCTGACGCAAGGTGAGCGAGTTCGGATCCCGATAACACCAACGCCATCGAATGATTATTTCGCGGCGTCCCTCCTCGGCGGGGTACTGGCAAAACCCCCCGTTGTACACTTGCCTTGAAAAAGCTTCTCGGCTCTCGCCGTTCGGAATCGGCATTAAGCTTTAGGTTTCGTTCACTTGTGTAGAAAAACAAATGGCACACAACATAAGTGAATAAAAAGAAGCTTGGCTAACGCCATCTAAGGTGTCTGTCTGGCAGTACAATGGACCAGTGTTTGTGTCTGAGTGCTCCAACAGATAGCAGAAGCCTCCACCAATAAAAAAAAAAAAAAAAAAAAAATATGTTTCTTGCTAATTTTCAAGAAAATTTGTGAAGGAGCAACGAGGTTACCAAAATCTTTAAGAGAATTGTAATTTTTATGAAATATGAAAAGTTCACTAGGAACTGTTAATACTTCGTCTTCTTTTCTCAATATAGAAACACAAATATCGCAGTTAATTTTCGGTATCATTTTGTAGACGATATAACCTATGAAGTATCTTAAAGACGCCAAATCGATACTAAATTCCGAACAATTCTGAAAGTCATCATTTAATACGAAATCATCAATGATTTCTATGTTAATATCTATTTCAGAGTTTTCGTTTCGACTGAGTTCTTCATTATTTGTATCAGCTAAGTCCATATTTGACAAAATATTTGAAAGCGTTTCAAATGTGGTATCACTCAGCTCTTCACAGTTACTATAAGAACTCAACTGCACTATATTTGTATATTTGCAGACATTAAGCGTGCTAATAAAGTGTTTATATCAGCAACTGAGGGGTTAATATTATTTCCACCCTTTTGTCTTAGAACCGAGAACATATTTTCGAGCTTATCTTGGTTTAATGCTCTTGTCATTAAAAAAAATATTTGGGATTTTTTTTGAAATAGCTCGTCTACTAATTGTAATACAGCGTTTAAGGTAAATTTCATTCCATCTAAAAAAAAAAACTTTTTTCTTTTTGTCAACTAATGAGATTTCATTGAGGTATTCAAGGAAGAATTTTATATATTCGTGTGATGGACTGTTAAGTTGAACTGCAGACTTATAACAATTCTTTGAAGATAGCGAACCACTATTTAGTCAGTCAAATATTTTGTCAATATTTCCTATGAAGCATGCAGTAGATAAACAAACTTCTTTTGAGCAACTTTTAAAGCCTACTGTCTCAATAACAGTTTTAATTGCTGTTTGAACAGTCCTACTAAAAATTTGGGTGGCTAGTTTTACTTTCATTTTTTCGAAAGAGTTCGGAAATATGTGCTGGCTTGTAAGTTTAAGACACATTTTTGTATTAGATTTGCACTTCATTTCCCATAGTTCCTTAACTACTTTAAAACTAGCAACTCCATTTGGTGTTGTAAGGTCACATTGAAGCCAACCATTTCTTAATGATTTGATTAGATGTGGAAAATCATATACACAAAAAGTTTTACTACCATTATACATAAAATAGGGTTTTTCTAAAGTAGCTCCCAATTCCAAGAAACACTTCCTGTTAGAGGACCCTTGGTCACAAATTACAGCTTTAACTATGATGCCAAAACTGTTCAAAATTGCTAAATTTCGTAATATTATCTTTTTTAGTAAATCGGCAGAAAGTCCATTTTTTGAAACAAAGTAATTAAATGTAAGCGCCCAGTTGGAAAACATTGATTTAATCATAAAAACGCACCAGTCTGGTTCGTTCTTTCAACCCCATTTTCCTCAAATCCATCCACTAAATCTAATTTGGAATTGTATCGCAATTCCCTTCTAATCGCCATTTCATCCATCAGCAGAATCATATTATTCTTTTCGTACTGGTTCAAATCTAAGCACTTCTTTTTTATTAACTCTAAACCGTTATTTTTAAAACCTGGTTGTAGGGAATTTACAGGGGCCCATCGATAAACAGTAGAGATATGTGGCAAATTTAGATGCAATTTATTCTTCAAAAATTGGTACGTTGACTGCGAGACATAATAAATGTTTTGAACCAAATCTTTTACATCTTGCTTATATTCTTTAGGTCGTGGACTAAGAAGAAGTTTGCAAAATGTTTTTGACTCCTTGCTTATTTGAAAAGAGTCGATGGTTTGAAATACGCTTGATTTTGTTGCTATTTGTTTGCGGCTTTGGAGATTTTTATATTTTGCTACCATGTCGTAATATTTTTTTCTGTAAAAATTAGCTGATTTCAGATATTTTTCACAGTCATTACAACATCCATCTACGGAGTCACTTGTTCGCCTCTTTTTAGCTGGACAATCAAGCTCCAACGACTTGTAATCTTCCTCAATAACTTCTAAGTTAAATACCGAAACAGCTCCGAATTTCAACTTTTTTTTACCAATGTCAGAACTTGAGAAGTGATTGGCGCAAATCAACAATTTTTTTGTGTAATCTTTTGTTGGAATATTACATTTTTCTCGCCGAATTTGACCATAGCTGAGTCATAGGGAGGAAACTTAAACATTCTTATCTTTTCACCATATCGCCTAGATTTACCGCATGTTTTTATGCAGCATCGAATGCCGGACTTTTGGAAAATTTTACCAACAGCCGGTACAGAATCCATTTTTCCTATTCAAAATCGTATGACAACCCCTCAACAATCAATATATAATAATAAGTCCAAAGAATAATCCAAATCGTATGCAAAGTTGTCAAAAATTATAAAAACTAAAAGTTAAATATCAAAATACAAAGTAAAAATGGACTCGATACATAAGCGCAGGAAAACACAACCATTCGCATGAAAGTACAATTCCCAAGTGATTTCGAATCCAATCCACACAATCGAAAACAAGAGAAGCAATACAACACCTTGCAAGCTTACGATAGAAGAAGCTATTAATGCATACACACGCACACACACTTGCATACACATCGTAAGCTGTTTTGCTCTCGTAAAAACAAAACCACCGAAAACGCACATGCTACTCTCTGTCGCCCGCACCAGCTTCTCAATTTTTTGTATACTCTCTTGCATGTTCTCATGCTTGTACTCTCTGTTCAATAGGGTGCCAATATTGGAACCCTAGAACAAAATTTGCTTCGTATGAGATGCAACTTCCGTATACTATTTATTCTGTGGTATTACTCTTTTATCGCACTTGTCAGAGTTGCCAGTACCATTAAAATTAGTAACAGAATTCTCACCACCATTGCCATCGGATTCATTGCCATCCATGTTCAATCTATATCCGCACTAGCTTCAGTTAGACCATCACCAGCACCATATAAGCATCAATAGAATCTACATCTATCGCCATCATTGTTGGCACTACCATAAGTGACAGCATCATTGCCAAAATCACTATCGTCACCTTCATTAATATTATCACCACTATTGCCCTCATCACCATTACCCTGACAATTACCGCCACCGTCATAACTATTATCACCATCATCATCATAATCGCCATCATCACAAATAATCAGCTTCACCAGCATCATCAGCATCATCACCATCATCATCATCATCAAAATCATCACCCTCATCACCATCATCACCATCATCGTCATCATCACCATCATCACCATCGTCACCATCATCACCATCATCACCATTATCACAATCATCATCACCATCATCACCATCATCACCATCATCACCATCATCACCATCATCACCATCATCACCATCATCACCATCATCACCATCATCACCATCATCACCATCATCACCATCATCACCATCATCACCATCATCACCATCATCACCATCATCACCATCATCACCATCATCACCATCATCACCATCATCACCATCATCACCATCATCACCATCATCACCATCATCACCATCATCACCATCATCACCATCATCACCATCATCACCATCATCACCATCATCACCATCATCACCATCATCACCATCATCACCATCATCACCATCATCACCATCATCACCCTCATCACCATCATCACCACCATCACCACCATCACCATCATCACCATCTTCGCCATCATCACAATCTTCGCCATCATCACCATCATCACCATCATCACCATCAACACCATCATCACCATCATCACCATCATCACCATCATCACCATCATCACCATCATCACCATCATCACCATCATCACCATCATCACCATCATCACCATCATCACCATCATCACCATCATCACCATCATCACCATCATCACCATCATCACCATCATCACCATCATCACCATCATCACCATCATCACCATCATCACCATCATCACCATCATCACCATCATCACCATCATCACCATCATCACCATCATCACCATCATCACCATCATCACCATCATCACCATCATCACCATCATCACCATCAACACCATCATCACCATCATCACCACCATCACCACCATCACCATCATCACCATCTTCGCCATCATCACAATCTTCGCCATCATCACCATCATCACCATCATCACCATCAACACCATCATCACCATCATCACCATCATCACCATCATCACCATCATCACCATCATCACCATCATCACCATCATCACCATCATCACCATCATCACCATCATCACCATCATCACAAATAATCAGCTTCACCAGCATCATCACCATCATCACCATCATCACCATCATCACCATCATCACCATCATCACCATCATCACCATCATCACCATCATCACCATCATCACCATCATCACCATCATCACCATCATCACCATCATCACCATCATCACCATCATCACCATCATCACCATCATCACCATCATCACCATCATCACCATCATCACCATCATCACCATCATCACCATCTTCGCCATCATCACAATCTTCGCCATCATCACCATCATCACCATCATCACCATCAACACCATCATCACCATCATCACCATCATCACCATCATCACCATCATCACCATCATCACCATCATCACCATCATCACCATCATCACCATCATCACCATCATCACCATCATCACAAATAATCAGCTTCACCAGCATCATCACCATCATCACCATCATCACCATCATCACCATCATCACCATCATCACCATCATCACCATCATCACCATCATCACCATCATCACCATCATCACCATCATCACCATCATCACCATCATCACCATCATCACCATCATCACCATCATCACCATCATCACCATCATCACCATCATCACCATCATCACCATCATCACCATCATCACCATCATCACCATCATCACCATCATCACCATCATCACCATCATCACCATCATCACCATCATCACCATCATCACCATCATCACCCTCATCACCATCATCACCACCATCACCACCATCACCATCATCACCATCTTCGCCATCATCACAATCTTCGCCATCATCACCATCATCACCATCATCACCATCAACACCATCATCACCATCATCACCATCATCACCATCATCACCATCATCACCATCATCACCATCATCACCATCATCACCATCATCATCATCATCAAAATCATCACCATCATCACCATCATCACCCTCATCACCATCATCATCATCATCACCATCATCACCACCATCACCATCATCACCATCATCACCATCATCACCATCATCACCATCATCACCATCATCACCATCATCACCATCATCACCATCATCACCATCATCACCATCATCACCATCATCACCATCATCACCATCATCACCATCATCAAAATCTTCACCATCATCACCATCACCGCACTCATTGATGGATCAAGGTCATTGACCTCATCAAGGTCATTGACCTCATCAAGGTCATTGACCTCATCAAGGTCATTGACCTCATCAAGGTCATTGGCCTCATCAAGGTCATTGACCCCTCAAGGTCATTGACCCCTCAAGGTCGTTGACCCCAGCAAGGTCATTGACCCCAGCAAGGTCATTGACCACTCAAGGTCATTGACCTCATTAAGGTCGGGTCAATGACCTTGAGGGGTCAATGACCTTGAGGGGTCAATAACCTTGAGGGGTCAATGACCTTGAGGGGTCAATGACCTTGAGGGGTTAATGACCTTGATGAGGTCAATGACCTTGAGGGGTCAATGACCTTGATTAGGTCAATGACCTTGATTGGGTCAATGACCTTGAGGGGTCAATGACCTTGATGAGGTCAATGACCTTGATGAGGTCAATGACCTTGATGAGGTCAATGACCTTGATCCATCAATGAGTGCGGTGATGGTGATGATGGCGAAGATTTTGATGATGGTGATGATGGTGATGATGGTGATGATGGTGATGATGGTGATGATGGTGATGATGGTGATGATGGTGATGATGGTGATGATGGTGACGATGGTGATGATGGTGATGATGGTGATGATGGTGATGATGGCGATGATGGTGATGATGGTGATGATGGTGATGATGGTGATGATGGTGATGATGGTGATGATGGTGATGATGGTGATGATGGTGATGATGGTGATGATGGTGATGATGGTGATGATGGTGATGATGATGATGATTTCGATTATGATGATGATGGTGATGAGGGTGATTATGGTGATGAGGGTGACGATGGTGATGATGGTGATGATGGCGATGATGGTGATGATGGTGATGATGGTGATGATGGTGATAATGGTGATGATGGTGATGATGGTGATGATGGTGATGATGGTGATGATGGTGATGATGGTGATGATGGTGATGATGGTGATGATGGTGATGATGATGATGATTTCGATTATGATGATGATGGTGATGAGGGTGATTATGGTGATGAGGGTGACGATGGTGATGATGGTGATGATGGTGATGATGGTGATGATGGTGATGATGGTGATGATGGTGATGATGGTGATGATGGTGATGATGGTGATGATGGTGATGATGGTGATGATGGTGATGATGGTGATGATGGTGATGATGGTGATGATGGTGATGATGGTGATGATGGTGATGATGGTGATGATGGTGATGATGGTGATGATGGTGATGATGGTGATGATGGTGATGATGGTGATGATGGTGATGATGGTGATGATGGTGATGATGGTGATGATGGTGATGATGGTGATGATGGTGATGATGGTGATGATGGTGATGATGGTGATGATGGTGATGATGGTGATGATGGTGATGATGGTGATGATGGTGATGATGATTGTGATAATGGTGATGATGGTGATGATGGTGACGATGGTGATGATGGTGATGATGACGATGATGGTGATGATGGTGATGAGGGTGATGATTTTGATGATGATGATGATGGTGATGATGCTGATGATGCTGGTGAAGCTGATTATTTGTGATGATGGCGATTATGATGATGATGGTGATAATAGTTATGACGGTGGCGGTAATTGTGAGGGTAATGGTGATGAGGGCAATAGTGGTGATAATATTAATGAAGGTGACGATAGTGATTTTGGCAATGATGCTGTCACTTATGGTAGTGCCAACAATGATGGCGATAGATGTAGATTCTATTGATGCTTATATGGTGCTGGTGATGGTCTAACTGAAGCTAGTGCGGATATAGATTGAACATGGATGGCAATGAATCCGATGGCAATGGTGGTGAGAATTCTGTTACTAATTTTAATGGTACTGGCAACTCTGACAAGTGCGATAAAAGAGTAATACCACAGAATAAATAGTATACGGAAGTTGCATCTCATACGAAGCAAATTTTGTTCTAGGGTTCCAATATTGGCACCCTATTGAACAGAGAGTACAAGCATGAGAACATGCAAGAGAGTATACAAAAAATTGAGAAGCTGGTGCGGGCGACAGAGAGTAGCATGTGCGTTTTCGGTGGTTTTGTTTTTACGAGAGCAAAGCAGCTTACGATGTGTATGCAAGTGTGTGTGCGTGTGTATGCATTGATAGCTTCTTCTATCGTAAGCTTGCAAGGTGTTGTATTGCTTCTCTTGTTTTCGATTGTGTGGATTGGATTCGAAATCACTTGGGAATTGTACTTTCATGCGAATGGTTGTGTTTTTCTGCGCTTATATATCGAGTCCATTTTTACTTTGTATTTTGATATTTAACTTTTAGTTTTTATAATTTTTGACAACTTTGCATACGATTTGGATTATTCTTTGGACTTATTATTATATATTGATTGTTGAGGGGTTATCATACGATTTTGAATAGGAAAAATGGATTCTGTACCGGCTGTTGGTAAAATTTTCCAAAAGTCCGGCATTCGATGCAACAAAATCAAGCGTATTTCAAACCATCGACTCTTTTCAAATAAGCAAGGAGTCAAAAACATTTTGCAAACTTCTTCTTAGTCCACGACCTAAAGAATATAAGCAAGATGTAAAAGATTTGGTTCAAAACATTTATTATGTCTCGCAGTCAACGTACCAATTTTTGAAGAATAAATTGCATCTAAATTTGCCACATATCTCTACTGTTTATCGATGGGCCCCTGTAAATTCCCTACAACCAGGTTTTAAAAATAACGGTTTAGAGTTAATAAAAAAGAAGTGCTTAGATTTGAACCAGTACGAAAAGAATAATATGATTCTGCTGATGGATGAAATGGCGATTAGAAGGGAATTGCGATACAATTCCAAATTAGATTTAGTGGATGGATTTGAGGAAAATGGGGTTGAAAGAACGAACCAGACTGGTGCGTTTTTATGATTAAATCAATGTTTTCCAACTGGGCGCTTACATTTAATTACTTTGTTTCAAAAAATGGACTTTCTGCCGATTTACTAAAAAAGATAATATTACGAAATTTAGCAATTTTGAACAGTTTTGGCATCATAGTTAAAGCTGTAATTTGTGACCAAGGGTCCTCTAACAGGAAGTGTTTCTTGGAATTGGGAGCTACTTTAGAAAAACCCTATTTTATGTATAATGGTAGTAAAACTTTCTGTGTATATGATTTTCCACATCTAATCAAATCATTAAGAAATGGTTGGCTTCAATGTGACCTTACAACACCAAATGGAGTTGCTAGTTTTAAAGTAGTTAAGGAACTATGGGAAATGGAGTGCAAATCTAATACAAAAATGTGTCTTAAACTTACAAGCCAGCACATATTTCCGAACTCTTTCGAAAAAATGAAAGTAAAACTAGCCACCCAAATTTTTAGTAGGACTGTTCAAGCAGCAATTAAAACTGTTATTGAGACAGTAGGCTTTAAAAGTTGCTCAAAAGAAGTTTGTTTATCTACGGCATGCTTCATAGGAAATATTGACAAAATATTTGACTGCCTAAATAGTGACTCGCTATCTTCAAAGAATTGTTATAAGTCTGCAGTTCAACTTAACAGTCCATCACACGAATATATAAAATTCTTCCTTGAATACCTCAATGAAATCTCATTTGTTGACAAAAAGAAAAAAGTATTTTTTTTAGATGGAATGAAATTTACCTTAAACGCTGTATTACAATTAGTAGACGAGCTATTTCAAAAAAAATCCCAAATATTTTTTTTAATGACAAGAGCATTAAACCAAGATAAGCTCGAAAATATGTTCTCGGTTCTAAGACAAAAGGGTGGAAATAATATTAACCCCTCAGTTGCTGATATAAACACTTTATTAGCACGCTTAATGTCTGCAAATATACAAATATAGTGCAGTTGAGTTCTTATAGTAACTGTGAAGAGCTGAGTGATACCACATTTGAAACGCTTTCAAATATTTTGTCAAATATGGACTTAGCTGATACAAATAATGAAGAACTCGGTCGAAACGAAAACTCTGAAATAGATATTAACATAGAAATCATTGATGATTTCGTATTAAATGATGACTTTCAGAATTGTTCGGAATTTAGTATCGATTTGGCGTCTTTAAGATACTTCATAGATTATATCGTCTACAAAATGATACCGAAAATTAACTGCGATATTTGTGTTTCTATATTGAGAAAAGAAGACGAAGTATTAACAGTTCCTAGTGAACTTTTCATATTTCATAAAAATTACAATTCTCTTAAAGATTTTGGTAACCTCGTTGCTCCTTCACAAATTTTCTTGGAAATTAGCAAGAAACATATTACAGTGTTTAGCAATATTTTTGACACACAATCACAAACTGTTGGTATAAAAAACTTGATAAAATCCAAATGCAAAAATGCCACACCGCAATGGTTTTCCACATGTTCTGATCATAAGGAAATAATATTGGACTTCATGATCTTAGTACTCTTGAGGAAGCATTGCTCGTGGGCTTCAGAGAAAAAAAATTTTACTAAAGCCCGCAAACTTAAAATCCTGTCGCACTAAAGTTTTTGGGTTATTCTTCCCTACATATATCAGATTGAAATTTGCACAAAAATCCCAAATAATGGAATAACGTTAATTGGTTTTACCCGGCCCTTTTAGTTTACATCGAAAAGCGCAATTTTCAACTGAAGAAAACTAAATATAGAAATCTAAAACTTGAAACAAAATTTTGTCAACACCACGTGCATTCCCAACGTTGGATAGCAACACAATACACACACACACATAAACATTTTAAGATTGCTCTCTCGTTGATTCTCTCTGATCGTGGCTGCTCTCTGGTTGTTACTCTCTGATCATGCTTGCTCTCTCGTTGCTTGATCTTCCCTTCAGTTGTTCCGCCCGCACCATAAAGTGAAAAATCATCGCAGGCCGAGATGCGACTTCTGTATACTATTTATTCTGTGGTATAAGTCAATATACATATGAAAAAGTGATTGTCTGACAATGTCACACATGCCCTCTTCGATGTGTAAGACCTCTCAAAATAGGGCACTTTTGAATAATTTAACTCAGCTAAATCTCGCTTGCAACCAATCAGCGCACAGAATCTCTTCTAATCTGTGTTTAAATCTGCCATTTGCGAAGAAAAAAATGGTTTATGAGTGCGGCCAATAGGTGCCGACACTGGCCGTAAAACGAAATCGATTTGTAAATTTCAGTTTTTGCCATCAAAATCCATGGTACAGTGACTCCATACATGATTTCCAACAAATCCCATTAAATCCCATGGACGCCCCAGGCGTCATGCATTGCTTCATAGTGAATTGGCAAAGTTTGGTATTAGGCGATCATAATACGTAGCAAATATCACACAATTTATGTGAAAATCGGCAACGTCGCGCAGAGGTAGTTGAGTGTTTTCATTTAATTTATTTGTAAAGTGACTACATCACAAGTGGGGATGATTTCTTAATAGAAATTTTACACAAGCGAGAAAGTGATGCATGGTTACCTCTTTAAGAAGTTCAACTCAGCCACAGTTGCTGCAAAAAATGTTGCGGCCCGCGCGAAGAATTGGTGTTTTTTTTCTTTTTAACATTTGCAGACTAATATATTTTTGTGTGCAGCGGAGGTTGCAACGTACATAGATGTTAATTAATCCTGTCAATCCGAAAACAGATAAAATACCCGATTATTAAATGGCCGTTGATATATATAGAAGAAAAACCCACTGTCAAGGTAGGTTGTAGAAATCTCTGTTCAAGGATTGCATAGTGCTATCATCTCCGAGATCCGGCACGTACGTGGGTAAACCAGTTTTCTTCACTCAGCCTTGGCAGTAATTAACACTCGACTGGTGGTCAACATGCATTAACTGATGCACTGTTGTAGATTGTACGGGAATATGTGTAAGTCTTTCACTAAAATTTGCTGTAGGGTCCCTGTGGTGATGCCCAATTGCGTGGCCCGTCGTCTAGTTAATGTTTCTTCGTTCTCAGCGATATCGGCAGCCACAGCCGCGATATTTACGGATGAACGACCAATCCGGTGGCAAACACGCTCTGCATGGTCGGTCTTCTGTGGTTCTAGTCTGTTCGAATCGAGTAGCTAAGCGCCAGAATATTCGCCCAGTTGGGTCGGCACTATTAGGAAATCGACGTCGCAATTCACGCTGCGCTAACACTACCGACCGATTATTGATCGAAAAATCGACACAATTATTCCACACTCGTGCGGAGTATGGCGCTCCATAGTTTGTATACTGCAGCTATCTAGTTCACTATTGTCAAATATGATTGAGGTACGACGACATTTGCAAAAATTATAACATCTTCCGATGAGGTGATTCATTTTGCGCCACCTTGTAAAGGGTGGGCCAAATATAAGCTTTTTTTTTTTTAAAATGCAATAAAATAAACAGAATCAAATTTTTTCCATGTGTTTTTGGCTTTATTAGTAAGAACAAACTTTCTCATTAATTATAAGTACAACGTTGTTCAAGTGGCTGCCTCGGCTCGGCTGCCTCTGTTACCTTAATTTTCCAGGACCTTGTTGATGGTTTCGGGCTGTGGCTCACGGATTGCTTGGATGATATTGGCCTTAAGTGCTTGAATCATTTCCAGATTGTTGGCATAAAATCGGTCCTTTACTGTTCCTCGCAAAAAAAAAGTCCAAAGGAGTCAAATCGCAGCTCTTAGGCGGGCAATTGACATCGCCAAGACGGCTGATAACACAAATTTAGTGCACAAAAGATCGATTGTGGCATGGGCTGTGTGTGGTATGGGCTGTGTGGCATGGTCTGTGTGGCATGGGCTGTGGGTTTTCCGAACCCCAGATGCGGTAATTTTGTTTGTTAACATAGCCGCTGAGATGAAAAAAATATGATTTTTCGCCCAAAATCGTTGTCTAATTCAAGCTGCTCTAAGAGCTGCGAAGCGATAATTAAGCGGATGGTAGCGCGCCTTCAATTGCTGAGTTAATTAGACCTTGTAAACGAATAATCCGATATCTTTGTGCAGACTTCACCTCAGACTAGTGCGTGAAATGTTGAGCTGTTGAGATCGATGGCGAGTTGATCCTCATCTGTGCGACGACGTAGATCATGAGTGTTCACCCATGCCGCTCACCGTGAGTGAGCAGTCGTGGTGGGTGCTTCATTTCGGCCAAAACTTCTTTTTAAAAAACGCACTGTTTGGGCTACACAGCACTCACGTTGGAAATAAGTTTTCAACATTTCCTAACGTTTTTCAAGCGTAAAGTGACTCATTTCGTTCCACCGAGGTACGGTACTGACTTTTTGTCACGCGGGAAACAGCTGTCAGTGTCAAAGTAACCTATGATTTAAGGAAAACCACTAGATGGCCCTCCCTGGTTCAGGAGCTACGATGCCACAGACTGATACCCAGTCACTGTTTTTGCGTCGAGTGTTAATAAGTACATATTTACAGAAGCACTTCAAGTGTCGAGTAAATTTCGCGCCGAGTGTAATGCCAAAAGGTTGGCTAAAACGTTTCTGTATGAAATTGAATATCAGACGTGAAGCGAAAATCTCTACCACCATATGTGGTAAGAATGAAATCTTAATGACGACTGTGCTATACTAAGTCAAAAGGCAGCCACGTCCCTATATTACTGTGGAGTAATAAAATATTAAAAAGGGCTTTGAACTCCGCTCCCTACAAAGCTCTAGTTCAGCCCAAGGTCTGAGTAAGCAGCTTTTAGTATTTACACCTAGAATCGTAGAATCGATCTCCTGTTATGATATTTATTATACTTACTTCAAATCTCACTTGAAGGGCATGGCAAGACTAAGCAAAAATCTTTCCAGTCCAGTTTGGTAAAAATCAGTAGTTTTTAAGAAGGCTCCAGGGCGGGCTCATAGGTGAGGCTCTTGTGCAATTGCAGCCCCGTAAGCTATTGCTTTTAACAAATATCATTGCTCTCTTTTTTTTGTAAATACTTCTCGACTTCTCCTCTTCACAAGTCAATTTCAGAATGTACTTAATTAACAATTGGAATAATCAGCTTAATTATAAGCAACTTGTACAACTCCTTCAAGTATTCATTGTTCATTAACTTAGTTCCTTAAAACTAAAAACTCATTTCTAATTGTTCTTTAAATATTAAATGCGATTGCCATTCATCTCGCCCATCATAACTCAGTCTCGCCCCCGTGATCTTTTAACACCCGAACGTCTTAAGAAAAATACAAAATCAAAAAAACGAAAAAGGAAACATCCTCCCCGGGGACTAGCAACTCCAACCGACAATGAATTGGAATATTATATGAGTCCATTCGTCCTTACCCCAGCATCATGAAGTGAAACCAACTGAAACCGAACGAAGGAAGAGAATGCTCGTAAGTCCTTCCCAAGGACTTTATTCCCGTATCTCTTGTATCAGAGCTTTTATGATGGGGCAGTAAAAAATGTCATTACTTTTGTTAGTTGATGACGTTTTACCTTGAGTTTATGGACGAGATGCATTCAGCAGAACGCAGGACATGGCGTTCGGGGGAGCTGGATTGTTATTACAACGAAGGAATATTAATTTAAATTAGAATTTCTCTTCACCTTAACGATGTTGAGGAGCTAGTTGAACGGCAATGCTCGAACGGAATGACCGAAGGAGAGGACTTTTAATTATCTACTTCCCAAGATTATGAATACGAATGGCTTGGGCGCGGATTGGGGAGTGGTACTCAAATCCATGTAGAGCTGCTAATTGATGAATGCATGAACTATTATACTTGCCAAGGCACTTGGTGACTTTGCCGAGATTAATAGACACTTCATTGAGCCGGAATTACTTCGAAGTTGGCAGTTTTATGACGAGACATCAAGTGTGCGATATAACCCCGGGCGCTGGACTTTAGCTGTAGCGAGCAGCTTAGAGAAATCGAACAACCATCTTAGGGTCGTCGTATAAGTTATTTATGATCCATCAAACTGGCTCTGCGAGTATATCAAATCTACACTGCAAAAAAAAAACGTGTACAGTCAAGGTGCGCTGCAACATGGAAATAAGGGCGATTCTATTTTATAAGACTTGATTTTAAGGACTTTGATTTTTTTTATGTTGCTTACAATTCTCTGATTCAGGGATTCTTGAATTTATAGTCATGGGCTTAGCCTGCTTATCCGACTAGTACTCAGATATACAGGCATTTAACGATAAAGCTAAATAAATTATATGAACTTCAGGACGGCTGGAGTCAGGAGGCTTGCAACGATGGCCAATGTGTGTAACTTGGAGCCACAAGTCTTATTATTTGTTAAGCAGCTAATTACAGAGTTGGTAGTACTTGCTATCGGTTTCTTACGCTATTACCAACAACAAGGGGCTCGGAGGAGAGTTTTCCAGGTCCTGAACCCGCTTTAGGTATAACTGCTTACACGACCAAATCTTACGTCAACGATTGGGTTTTTAACGCACACAATCGTAGATAGAGGGAATATCTAGGATGTAAGATGACTAAGCTCGTACGTCCGCATGTCTGCAAGAAATCTCCAACGTTCTTCTTATCCTTAAAGAAAATTGAGTGCAGAAGAATTGCGGGCGTCATTACGGGCCATTACGCTTTTGCTAAGCATCTCTACGTGCTTGGCATCAGTGAGATGCCTACATGTGATGCATGTTGCGAGGAGGATGGCATAATAGAAAACTTTCTCTGCGACCGTCCTGTGTTCCCTTGTGCACGACGGCGCACCTTTCGGGCCAAAGTGGTAAGTGCCAAATCTCTTAGCTCTACATCACTCAAGCTCCTCCTCACTTTTCTCCGGACAACGCGGAAAATACAATAAAAAAAGGTTTTTATCTGGTAGTACAATGGGTTGCGTTTGAGTGCTCCAACAGATAGCAGAAGCTTCCAACTTAAAAAAAAAAAAACGGGATGGGATGATCTCGCCGGGAGCTAAGCTACAATTTCAGATTTCTACCTTAAATTTTGCTAACTTTTACCTGAATCTCAGAACTACAGTAAGTTCTAAACGCTATGAGCTCAGAATCATGTACTCTGTAACACAGCCGAATTTCAGTCTCATAGCACCTCGGCTAATTCGGTTTAATATATTCATACGGACGGATAGACAGACAGACAGGAAAGTCTTTGCATAAGTCTTCCCCTACCCCAGCTTTGCAAAGTAGAAGACTAAAAAACCAACACAAAGCCTCACAAATTTTTTTTGATCAGACCAGAGAAATATTAAACTCTGGGAAAACTGCGGTGTTTTGAAATACACAAATACATTTGGTCCATCAGAAATTCACTCAACAGGTTTCGCATAGCCTTTTATATTCTCATTGCTTATGATGTTGCTTGAGGAGACGCAGACTAGGCATTGGCAATAAGAGAGTCTTGTGCAGAAGTCGAGTAGGGCTTGGCAAAAACATTTGTTGATTTGTTGACTGGGTATTATTAACGATTTTCGTCCCATTTCACACACGAGGCTTGTTCAAAAAATAAGGTGAACTTTTATTTTTATCGAAGAATATTTATTTATTAATAAATGTGTATTTTGCCTTTTTCATCTAGGCGTTTTTTTATTTAGCCTTCCAGGGATTCGTCCTTTATCTTCTCAGCCGTGGCAAATCTCCATCCTTTCATGAGTCTTTTCTGTTTTTAGAAGAGAAAAAATGCGCAGGGACTCAAATCTTGTGAATGCGGTGGGTGGGGTATGCTTTCGGCATTGGTTTTGGCAGAACAATTGCGCATAAGCACCGATGAGTGAACAGGTGCATTATCCTGATGCTACGGTCATGCATTTTTTCCCACAAATTCGGACACTTTCTTCGTATTGCTTCAGTCAAACTGTCTATGACTTTCAGGTAATATTCCATACATTTTAGTTGTCGAATCGAAAAAGTTATCGACAGCACGGACAAGGGCTCGCTTTAAAGTCTAAATATTTCAGTGATGAATAAAGCAAGACACAACTTGAAATACAAAGGGTTAAGGCCCAGACTAAGGGCTGCCCCAACACCCGGAGATGTGTGGAGAGTTTTGACTTCTTTTTCACATAACTCACTCTCCACCGAACCATCATTTGTAGGATAGTGGTAATTTTCGACCCTTGGAACAAGTTCTGAAGCTTCTTTTGATATTCAAATGTACATTTGATAATTTTATGTGTTAAAGATTTTTTCGACGGTAACATTTTCTCGTTGGTGAGCAGAGTTTTTCTATGACGAATTTAAATGTACCGCCTTTGCTTCAATGGGATTGCTAACAGGTACCTAGTATACCCTTTGAAGACATTAGGTCCCACGAGTTTTTTGACGAAACTAGAGATGTATCTTTGCGAAATGTTAATTTTTAGCGACAAAATCTTCTGCTTTCTTAGTGGTTTATGTCTATCGTAAGATGACAAAAATCAGCATTAAATTACCTTGAGTTATGAGCTAAAACGTATGCGTAGTTTTTGGTATACGGCGTCTTGATGAAGGTGAAACGCAGGAAACTGACTTGAAAAGTTTGTTAACAGAATTTTTTTTTTGTCTTCAATGGCTTTCCTAATGCCACCCTCCGTTGGTTGAATCGTTTATAGAGCCTCTGAGGCTGAGAGATTTTTAAAGGTGGTTCTTGCTAGCTGGTTATAGGTCCTTAGCATAAGAATCTGTAAGATAGAGGACACGTAAATGCTAGATAAATCATGCAGAACGAATGCTTAAACAAGGTACATACTATTTGTGACATATTTTTTGTTTTTTTGTTTTTTTTTTTTTCAGAAATTCAGAAACTTTATTGACAACTTTGTGTTACATACATATATCATTTTACCCGCAAAGCAAAATGCTTATCTTTCTTATGTCATTTTATAATATTTTCTTTCCTAATGTCATAAAGTTTATGGGGGCTTAAGGGGTAGACTACGCAAACATACAAACATATGAAGGCACAAGCGCCGACACTCCAGCCTCTGTCTACCCACTCCCACTCTCATTTCCACGCGGTGGTTCCTAGGTGCCTAGTACCTCAACTGTAGATAGGGTAGGCGCCTTTGTTGCGGATAGCAAACCAGAGAGGAAGAAAGTCTGAGCCGCCACCAGTTCTCAGCTCCTTTCTCGGGACGGCGCGGCGTAAGAATTCCGAAGATGGTGTCAACAGCGGCGCCCACGATTCGAACGGAAAGAACTACCTGGTGAAGTTCAGGCCGATAAAGAACGGCACAGCCGGCCCTTTGTTCTTAAGGTAAGTAAGAACCTGGTCCTCTAGGTTTGGGGTGGCGCTTTGGGTATTTATCCCATCCCGTAAAATAAGCATTTGTTCAGAGACAACCAATAGCCTCCAAATCTTCATCTGGAACGTTAAGTCCTTTAACAGACCAGGTGCGGCCGGGCAGCTGGTCAAATCTCTAGACTGCTATAAGGCAGACATTACCGCACTCCAAGAAGTGTGATGGGATGGGCCAGATAAAAAGTATTCGAGGCAGACTCAGGCAAAAAGTCTTAAGCTTCCGGCATGTAAGCGAACGCCTCATAACTATCCGCACTAAAGAAAATTTCGGCAATATGAGCTTAATAAGGGTCCACGCCCCCACAGAGGAGAAAGACGACCGACATAAAGATGACTTCTATGATTTCCTTGACAGAACAACGTCATATGTTCTGTCACACAGCACAGCCTACATAACACCATGTGAAAAAACGGACTAAGGCTAGTGGATTTATGGCGGGACGTAATCTCGTAATAGTAAGTACACGATTTACCTCAACATGCATAGGGGACTTGGCGATCTCCTGATCAATCGGCAACCAATCAAATTTATCACATTGATCGACGGCGGAAGCTCCTCCAGCATCCAAGATGTTCGAATCTTTCGAGGAGCCAACATAGACTCGGATCATTACCTTGTTGCAGCTAAGGTACGGATGCGAATTTCTCGAAATCAATCAAAATTTAACTTCGGAAAGCTGCAGTCGCAAGTGATCGCCAGGAGCTTCGCCGATCAAGTCTCCCTCAAGCTCTCTCAAAACCCGATGCAATCTGCACAAATCATAGAACAGCAATGGAAACGTTGTCAGAACGCCATCAAAGAGGTCGCCTCAGATTTACTCGGTTTCAAGCCACCACCTTCGAGAAACGCCTGGTTTGATGACGAGTGCAGACAGGCTCATGTCTGCATACATGGCTACACTGCATCGACGGACGAGGGCTGGCCGCGAGCTCTATAAACAGAAAAGGAGGGAGAAGCACGCGCTTTTATAACAAAAAAAGAAGCAGGAGAAGCGCGAGATCGAGGAGATGGAGAGATGCTATTGCAGGAACGACGTTCGAAAGTTTTACCGAAAAGTAAAACGAACATGCCAAGGCTATAAGGCCAGAGCGGAAGCCTGCAGGGATGAACACGGACAACTAATAGTGGAGTCACAGTCCATGCTAAGACTGTAGGAAAACCACTTATGCAGACTGCATAACGGCGGTTAAAGTCAAGCCGAAATTAGGCAGAGCGAACTTTTCACAATGGAAGAAGATGAAAGAGAATCCCGTCCACCCGACCTAGACGATGTTAAGATAGCGATATCGAAACTTAAGTCTTATAAAGCTGCTGGATCAGACGGACTCCCCGCTGAACTATTTAAAGCAGCTGGTGATGAGCTTGTCAGGAACATGCACCAACTCATCTGCAAGATATGGTCGGAAGAAAGCTGCCCGATGAATAGAATTTCAACATGGTTTGCCCGGTTCATAAGAAAGGAGATCCCTATGACCGCGTCAATTACAGAGGCTAAAGTCTCCTGCATACAAGAACCTCTCTGCCGCACTGTGTAAGCGCCTGAAAGCGTCCGTGGACAATCTAGTAGGTTCCTATTAGTCTTGTTTCAGGCTAGGAATATCCACAATAGACCAAATATTTACACTGCAGCAGATCTAGAAGAAGACCCATTAAAGCCGCAGTGTTTATAGAGACGAGCTATACAGAGCCATGTCATGGTTTAACATCCCTGCCAAACTCGTCAGACTGTGCAGGATGACTATGGAGAATTCTCGCTGCTCCATTGAGGTCGGATGTGATGTTAAAAGAGGATTTAGACAGGGTGACACATAGTCATGTGATTTCTTTAACATCAGAAAATAACATCATCATGAAAAGACCGTGCGGGACTCTGCGGCCAATACAAGAGGTACGATTTACTTGAAGTCTACACAATTGCTTGCCTACACAGATGACGTTGACGTTATTGGACGGACAAAGCGAGACGTTAATGAGACGTTTGCAAGCATTGAAGCAGAAGTGGCTAAAGTGGGCCTAAGGGTAAATGGGGACAAGGTCAAATATATGCTGTCATCAAACAAAGACGCGCAACACCGACGTCTTGTTCAGAACGTCACCTTCGACAGCTATATTTTTGAATTAGTCAAGAACTTCGTCTACCTTGCCTTGATAGTGACAAGCAGCAACGACACCAGTACTGAGATAAAACGCAGAATAACTCTTGTCAACTGCTGCTTCTTTGGGCTCAAGAGGCAAGAGTAGTAGAGCCCTCTCTCGAAAAACTAAGGTATCTCTCTGCAAAACCTTAATCTGTCCTCCTCTATGCCGCGGTGGCTCTAACGAAGCAGATGAAGAGGCTCTTGGGCGTTTCGAGGCGGAAATTCTGCATGTAATCTTTGGTCTCGTTTGTGTAAACGGAGAGCGGAGGAGAAAATTCAACCAAGAACTGTACGGACTGTACAGCGACATCTGCTTAGTTAAACGTCTACGGATCCAACGTCTAAGATGGCTGGGCCATGTAGAGCGAATGGACATTACCGCTCCGGCCCGAAGAGTTGTCGACTCCAATATCGACCGCATCTAAGGTGGCGCGCACAGGTTGAAAGGAACCTCAACCAACTGGGCGTAAGGCACTGGAAGCAGCTGGCCAAAGATCGTGCCGGCTGGAGAGGTTGGTTCTCCCCGAACTGAGCGCCATTTAAGTAAGTAAGTAAGTCAAAAATTTATTACAATTTCCTAAAAAATTAGGTGAATGTTTTGAATGACAGCTCTGCTGAACCATTGCTTTCAAAACCTCTGATCGCATTTACACAAGAGTACATGCGAGTACACATAACCTTTCCGGTCAGAGAATATTTGCAATGGCCAAAGTGTTAACAAAACGATATAAATTATAAAATGAATCTTAGAACGAAGCCAAAAAAAAAGTCTTACAGGGTCAAACACGGTCAGCTTGACATCCCATTTATGATATTCTCCAGAGAAATTATGATCAGTCAACGCTGGTTTATAGCAAGCTAGTAGGTTAGGGTTATCGTCTTGAAATTTAACGTTTTAATTTCAACTCAATTTTTAAATTTTTCACAAACAAATTTATAGTGATACAGTGAATGAACGCATGATTTTCATTTCCATACAATTCCTATTACGCCCCGCTTTGAATCGCAGTGATCTTTCATATTCGTTTAACAAGTTTGTGTAAAGTCGGAGAATTTAGTGTGTGTGTTTGTAAAAATTGACAACAACACTAATGGAAATAAATTTTAAATAAAAAATTTCATGTGGGTGCGAAATTGCCCTTACAATTTCGGCTGCACTTGGTTTATAATTTATGAGAAATGGGATAAGTCCAATAATACAAGGCAGGAAATCAGTCAGTCTTTGACTAGACTTAGACTAGATTATTTTTGGCAATTTCTAATTTTCAAATGTTTTCAATCTCCAAGCATCTTTATTTTAGCAAAGGTGACCACTATCATTCCATCATCGCCTTGCATCCTTTCATGGCTTGTTGCCTTGCCGAATAAAAGTAACACTGGCAACGGCATATTATGTTCATTCATAAATCTTAAAATTTTAAAATCTAGAATTTCCAATGTAAATATTACAAACCTGTGACGAATGAATTAAACCTCTTCCGAATAATAAATGCAATCATCCAAGCCGATCTGAATGAATTGTGCTCAAGTGGATTCTCAAAATGTTTGAAAAACCCCTGATTAGCTTGCCAAAAACAAAAACCTTAATTTTGTGTGCCCCAGAAGCATTGCAGCATAACATAAAAGTTATTCTTTCCTCAAAATTTAAGGTCAGGAGCCCTTCTTTCGTTGCCGATTTTTTGGCCAATCTGGGCCACCTTTGTTAAATATACCCTTACGAGTCATGCCAAAATTTATCCCTTTAATCGTATTTTAACAGTATTTTTTGTAAACATTGTCTTTTTCTTCACGCCGACAGACAAAAACAAAAAAAAATGTTTTTAAAATTGCACGAGTATGTTAGACTAAACGGTCAGTTGTTTTATTCAGTGTATTCCGATGAAAATTGAAGACGAAAACAACCAATTTACGACCTAGGATGACCGGACATCGCTGAAGGGAGATGTCAACATTTATTGGCCATCACAAATCGATAGAGTTTATATCCTTTTCCAGATGATCGAGTTTATCCCAAGGCACGTATCCGTATGACCACACAAGCGTCACCCTTTGAATTCCAAGTGAAACATTGGTTCCAACTTAATTTACACAGAGAAGCATGGTGGCTCTTACATACCCTTTTAAGGACCAACTTTTGACATCGCAAAGAAAAACATATCCCGTGATTGCAACATGGAATCGTGCTCGTAAGCAAGTACTTACCAGTAAATCGCAATCGCGTTCCTCTCACCTACATATTCAATTAAACTTTTGCCCATTCACTTATTCAGTTGTTCTCTTGTTCGCCCCTACGCCTCATCACACCCATGATCCCACCCCTAGTCGACCAGTGGCAATTGTAAAGAAGTTTACAAGTTTTCAATGGAGTGAAAAGTTTTTGACTTTTACTATTATCGCGTTCGCGAAAAACGCTTGAGTGAAGCTAATTAAATGTAAAGATAAGAAAAGTTTTTCGTTTTGTCGAGCGCTATCCAGGGGTGATGTTCACTTGGATTCTGTCCTATAGTGGGAGGAAATAGAATTTAATGGGCAACGATTAGATAGAGCGGGGTGAGTGTCGTGGGCAAGGTCTGCGAGAATAGTTTCCTGAACGGTAATACGCTTGCTCTGTCCAGTGGGAGATAATCCTTTGTTGTCAAAGTGAATATGGTGGTACGCATTTTAATTAAGCTTTCTTCTTGCGATTTAAAATGAAGCATGAGATTAACTAATACAAATCCAGTAGACCAAGATTAATTTTCTATAATATCTGAAAATCGATTTTTCTAAATATGTACAACCTCTTTTTTAGCTTCAACTTCGCTGCCGGAATACATAGGGTGATTTCATTAGCTCAACGAAAAGCAGTTAAAAAAGGTTTTAGGTCTGATGACTGATATTACTTCCATACATCCAAAATTACAATATAGCCCTTGGTGTAGGGCTATGTCTTGTTTTAATTTCCAAACTAGTCAGATAGTGCAAGATAACAGAGCGGAAGTGTCAATGTTATAATAAGGTCAGTAGCGATCTTCTTTGTGAAAGATGGAGACAATATTATTCGTTATTTTATCTCACTAAACTCACTAATTCCTTTTCTATTTCCGATCATTCCAGGGAAGCAAGACGTTAGCAAAGCATTTCCTACCATTAAGGCCCAAGGATTTGTAAAAGCTACTTTCAAAAAGCAACAGGAATTTTCCAACGGATATTGATCAGATATCGTCAGATAGACGTCACAAATATTGTAGATAAACAAACTCTTCAGCCCTGATAGAGTTAAATGGAGAATTGGCTCATTTAAACTGAATATTTAAATGGACAACCTAAAACCTATCGCCCTATCAGCCTAATATTATTCAAAGTAAAGAACAATCTGCTAAGAACGCTTGTGGAAAATAGTTTCACACGCAAGGAAGTCGCAATTTACGCCTTCCTCGATATAGAGGGGGCATTTGATAATACTGGCTACAACTCAATCACCCCTGCACTGTCCAGGAGAGGTGTAGACCACCCCGCTAACCATTGGGTTATGCCGATGCTTGAGAGCCGTATAATATCAGCTACATCCGGAGAGGTTCTCTGTGACAGTATCGGTAGCTAAATGGTGGTCCACGAGTTGGAGTCCTTTTACCACTTCTCTGGTCGATAGTCATCCACAACCTACTCTACAAGTTAACCAACATCGTTTATGAAGTCATCGGGCTCGCCGATGACCTTGTTCTCCACCGATGACCTAATCTCTTCTAAGCAACATGGCATCCTCAAATGCAGGTCTGCAACCACAAACCTTGTCTAATTTGCGTCATTCATCCTCTCGGCATTAAAGAATGGGAATAAAGTCGACGTCATTTCAACTGATTTCAGTAAAGCCTTCGACAAAATCTCCAACAAACTAATACTTTTCAAACCGTCTTCCCTTGGCTTGGCTTCCCTTCCGTTGAAGTGGATATCTTCTTATTTAAAAAAGAAAACCTTTACTACCGTGTTCGTAGACCATTTCCTCGCAACAAGATTCTTCCCTTATTCAATCGGATCTCAAAAGTTTTTCTGTCTGCACTTGGTTTCGTGAAGAAAATTCCCCAATCCCTACGTGACTCGATCTCTCTATACTACCTTTGTTGGCCCTTCTTGAATACGAAACTCAAGTGAAGTCCGCTTATCAACAAACCCACATTTCTAGAATCGAGAGATTCAGACAGACAATATTTAAGAATTGAACAAATTCACAGAGTAGTTAACAAGATCCTAATTTCCTGACTTTTATCAGATCATCAAAAGTTAACTGAGTGACGACCACGTTATAATGACAGTCACGGCTAATGAAGACGAAGACAGGAGTACTAACAAGGACTTTTCTCTGGGGCCGCTATTACATGTCCGATGAACTGCTGACAATCCAATGAAAGTTTGGACGCCGCACTCGAACTCAACAACTTCTAGATAGGCCAATACAAAGTGTTGATGACTGGAGCATAAAGGGTGGGCCATCTATTATTCTTTTTTTTTAATCATAGGTTATTTTGACACTGTCAGCTGTTTCTCACTCGATATCCTAACGGAAAGTCAGTATCATACCTCCGCGGAACGAAATGAGTCGCTTTACGCTTGAACAACATTGGGAAATATTGAAAACTTATTTTCAAGGTGAGTGCTGTGTAGCCCCAACAGTGCTTTAAAAAAAAAAAAACTTTTGGCCGAAATGAAGCACCCACCGCTACTGCTATAGGTAAGTTTATGAATAAAGTACGTGAGACTGGTATGCTAGTGGACAACTCTCATGGTTCCCGTGGTCATACGGTGCTTACAGATGAGGATGTGGCTGCTGTGGCCGAGAGTGTGAGACTCAATTCACGAATATCAACTCGTCATTGAACTCAAAAGCTCAACATTTCACGCACTGAGACATTCTGGACAAAGATTTTAAATAATTCCCTTACAAGGTCCAATTGACTCAGCAATTAAAGGCGCGTGGCCATCCGCTTCGTTATCGCTTCGCAGTTTGGGCATTAGAGCGGGTTGAATTTAACAACGATTTTGGGCAAAAACCATATTTTCTGACGAGGCCCATTTTCATCTCGGCGGCTACGTTAATAAACAAAGTTTTCACATCTGGGGCTCGGAAAACCCGCACGTTATTGACGAGAAGCCAATGCATCCACAGAGAGTGACAGTTTGGTTGTGGAGTAGTGGCTTCATTGGACCATTTTTTTTTTTGAAAATGAGGCTGGGAAAAACCTTTCGGTCAACGGTGGACATTACAGAGCCAATTTAGCCTTTTTTTTTTACTGAAATTGAATACATGGACTTGGGCGAACTCTGGTTCATGCAGAATGGCGCGACATGCCACACAACCAAGACACAATCGATTTTTTGCGCACCGAATTCCCCAATCTTGTCATCAGCCGTCTTGGCGATGGAAACGTATTTCATAATTAATGGGAATGTTTGTTCTTAATTGTGAAGACATAATACATGGAAAAATTTAATTTTGTTCACTTCATTGCATTTTTAAAAGGTTTTGGCCATTTTATTTGGCCCACCCTGTACAAATTAATGAAACAAGTAATATTCACCACTAAGCTGAGCTATTCTCCAAAACCGATTAAAATAATTAAGAGATAAAATTTTTTTTTTGAAGAAAGTTGGCTGAGACGTTTCCATAATCAGCTGTGGCCTTTAGGCGAGAAGATGCATTTAGGTTCTAATCCAGTCTTATATACTAGAAGGACTCCTGACAATTTTTGGATTTGAAAAATGTGATGCCCAAAGCCTATGTATCTCAACGTTACTGTTCTGGATCTAGTCAGACTTTCAGCATTATCTCGAGCAGCCATGACTTAGTAAGACAGACTTCGGCTTTTATCTTGATTGGAATTAAGGCTTCTAAGGCTAACATTTTTACAATTTTCCCTTCAGAAATAATGGCTCTGGCGCAGGATTTCAATGGTTCTCCCTACTATTTCTCCGTTCTCTTTACTACTTGTATTCTTATATGTATTGTGAAAAAGCTATAGTAATTTAAATTTTTTTTTCTCGGTAAATAATCGGCTCGACCAAGACCAAGTCAGACCATCCTTTGACACACCATGTTACTTGCTCCAAATGGCATATCACGCTGCTTCCGATGCACAAATAAGTCAAACACCCAACGCCAAACGTCTTGCCAATTTTCATATAATTTATTTAACAGTTGTGCAAATTGCTCTCCCGCCTCGCTGTCCTAACAAGCAGATTAGAACAAGCAAAACCCCTGATCACATACGAAGGTTTCAGTGCCTCGTCTTCAGCCGTCAACCGAATGACATGAAATCATGTCCTTTGTGCAGGTTGCACCAGTAAGCTTATTTGCCCTTGGGGTGTGTCGTTCTTTAGTTTTGGTAAACTTTAGTATCCGCTTGCACGACATGCATCTGTACGAAGGTGTTTCATAGCACTATTAAATATTTACAGTTAATTTTATAGCTCAAAAGGGCAATCGCTTCCCAGGACGTTGGGATGGTTTTGAATGAATGGCTGGATACATAACCCGGGTCAACGGAAACTATAAAATGCTCGTTTGTCACGAAATGCACGATACACAAATATACTCACTGTACACAGTGTAGCTTTACACAGCTGCAGCTGATTATAGGGCCATGCATGTGGGTCTAAAGTAACTATGGGTCATGTATGGGATGGAGGTCGTGTGTTGTGTTGCGGTTAAGGAGTCAAAGAAAGAAAAAATCGCTTTTATAGCTCACTGTATCGTGGCCATAAAACATTGCGCGACACACAGATATGGACATGGAAACGACAATCACTGTGCTCATTACCGTATTGCATTATGTCAGAGCTTTTTAGAGGTGGAGTTCGGTCGAGTTGAATGGCAACACAGTGGCCTGAATGGCTTTAAACCCGTCTTCCGAGTCTCTAATGTCATTTGCCTTTGCCAGGACGATGGATGGAGGGATGTTACATCCCTGCCATCCCATATCACAATGGGATATTTCTTTTTGTTCATTTCTTTTTGCGTTTTTGTTCGGTTAAGAGATAGAATGGAACAACATAAATCACAACATCAAAGGATTTGCTGGCGTTGCTCAGCAAATGTATGACAAAGTGATTGTTCTCCGGTCCGGGATCCGCTTTTTTGTTATTCCCTATAATCCCTGCTTATTGCGGGGATGATATGGCGCACGGTAATAAAAGATTTAAAGATTCGTATTAGCTACAAAGTTTATTAATTCACATGGCAACGCGACAGCGGGACGCCTTCAATCCAGCTTGAGGTTCATAGGAAAGTATCGTATGTTTCATCCACTGAACAGGACTAAACACTTCCGATTAACTTAATTAGATTCAATGAAGTATTCACTTGTCGTTCGAGGGTGACAGGTACATGTCATCCCCGACGTAAAAGCCGTTCATTACACATTTGGCATGAAGACCGAAGACCGAACAAGTGGATGACAGGAACGCATTAGTTTCCATTAAATCTAGGCCACATCTGAGTAAATTCATTACCGATGATAACTCTCTTTCTTACGGGCAGATCCTTGTCCCCCTATCATCCCTTTCACCCCTGTATGGCACATTAACTTATTCACTTGGCAATTTTTTCGCTAGTTTGATAGATGTCTCACATGTGACAGGGCTAAAGAGGGTTTCGCTTCATCCCCCTCCCGAATTGTTTTATTTCCACTCGAATGAATCGACTGGCAACAGGACTATGTAGACGCATCGTATTCAATTGAATACATTGAAGGGCATCTCGGTTGGTGCCTGGATACCATGGTGCGACGTTTTGTTTGTTGATTTCCGTCGATTTACTTGATAAATGGCGGCACAATTCGTCAAGTCAATGTCGGTCTACGTACGGGTGGAAGTCAAATCGTGGCCGACGGGGGCAAATGGCAAAAAAACTTGATAAATATTCGATATTTGGTAAAAAATTGAAGCCCATAAAAATATGGACCGTCGACGGCGTTCGGTGCTGTCATCGCGATTGTTGTTAGGCAATGCCTGTATGGTGGGCATACGGAGTCTCATTTGATAAACACATAATCACATTAGGACGGAACGATGTGCTGTCGGGAGGGGGAGTGGGTGATGGTGTAGTATCAGACGGGACGGAAGATACCGATATTCCGAATGGCGCATATGAGAAAGACAGTTGGGTGTATCGGCAGGCGGAAATGGATGGAATTGCTGCCTTCCGTCTGCTTAATGGCATTAGAATATCAATTTTTTAGGCATTCTCGGCTGGGTGGGTACGATTCGAGATGTTTAACAGATGCGGGCTTTCTAACGAGGAATATTTCTTAGAATTTCTGATATTCAATTATTCAGGGTTGTTCTTAAAGTCAGAAAGCTAAAATCTACAATATATATAAACACGGAGGACAGAGTCGAAGTTTCTCTTAATTTAATGTGTAATTTATTCTTCATATACGTGAAATAAACTGACATCCCAAATCACATATTTGGAGAAGTTTTGTTTTCCCCACCGCAGAAAGTAATTTCGATGACTTGACTATTCCCATAACCTAAGAGAGGAAAGGCCCGTAAAGTCAGTTTGTTGAGACTATCTGGACTAATGGAAGTTTTTAATTCGCAGCTAAGTATCCAATTGACCAGTCAGGGTAACAGGTTTGCTGGGCTTTACAATTCTGCAAGCCAATCAATCAAAGCAGCGTGCCTACCATTATATTTACAAACTGCAGTCCTCTCATTTTAGCAAAACAAATTCAGTGCTGTAAAGCTAGGGAGCCACGTTGAAGATATTCTATTCTTTCCCACTTCAACTCAAAATCCTTCTGACAAGCAATTAAAATCGAATACTTTTAAATGTAGGCAATATTTAAGAATAGATTTTAAGAAAAGGATACTTACAATAGTGTGTTCAAAAAATAATCGGAATTCATTCGCATCTATGTTTTTTTCTTAATAATACATACTAATAGTGCACTATGTCGTTAAAATCGCAAAATACTGTGAGCATTTCGATCTCACTTGTCAAGCTTTTTTGGTCTTCTTTACCCAGGGTGTGTATGCATTAATTTTAAGGGGATTTTGTGGTAAAAAAAAAGCTACGACTTTTTCCCACCTTTCTGGAAATTCATGGATTCCGGCCCAAAAAAAACTCTTCACTTTTCGATCTCAAGAACGCATTGATCCAATTTTTAATACCTTGGCACGATTCGAACTATTTGGCGGCTGGGGCTAAACTTCCCATCTGATATTTCCCAACTAAGTTTTAACGAGCTGCACAACATTTGGTCGAACATTGTCATTATGGAAAATCAATTTGTCGTGCGTAGTCTCCCAAAACGGCCGTATTTTACTTTATTGCTTGGTTCAAAGACATCAATTGTCGTCGGTCTGTCGATTGTTTCACCACTTCTCAGCAGCTTATAAAAGAGCATTAGCGTGGCAGCATCGATATTTGAGAATTGATTTTCTGCGCTCGGGATTATCATTAGAGATCGACTTTTTTTCTCCAGTGATAATTCGATGCAAAAAAAGACTTATTCTATGGCTACTAAGCAGCATTTCGGACATGCAAAATGTACGTCTATCGGCTGCTATGGTACTCTTATAGTGCTCAATTCCATTGCTTTTGAATCATTCCCAATGCCTTCAACCATCAGGTTTGCTTGGCCAACATTTATTAATTTTACAAGTTCTTCCATTTGACATGGATCGTTATCGAGTATTACCTAAAATTCTTCATTTTCAAACTTTTTTGGCTGTTTCTTGTCTTCCGTGTTCGAATCACCACTTTTAAAGCGATATACTCACAAGTTGAAGTCGATGGAGTATGATCACCAAAAGTTTCGTTAGCACGCATTTCAACACATTCGCAGATCATAAAAAATGTTGCTTACAACATTTTGTGAATAAGACTGTTATGCCAGATAATATCAAAGGCCTCTTCTACATCTACCAGCACAATTCCTGTTGATTTTCCCGTCACACGGTTCATTTTAACATGACTGCAAATCTCGGACACCTGATAACAGCAACTGCGATTCGGCCTAAAGCCGAATTGTCCTGTGACAATTCCAGCGTTGTTCCTGTTAACATTTTCAATTCCATATTTACTTTCTCACATATTTTACCAACACTGCTAGGTACAATTACTGATCTGTGGCTTTCCAAGTTCTCAACTTACAATATTTTTCAATTATGTATAATTAACAATAATAACTTGTATCGATAAGAATATGTAATACAGTAAATTTAAAGAGAAAGACTATGGAATAAGCCTCCATTTAAAATTTGGCAAAGTCAGAGTTCTTTTGAACTGCATTTAAGAAGGGTCTGAGGCTCCACTACTAATTTTGTATATGCCTTAGATACGTGTATATGCTTAAATAAAAAAATATATTATGGTTAAGAGCTAATTTTTCAGCAAAGGAATTTGCCTGAAAGAATGATTTAACTTTACTTACAGCGTCATACCTTCAAACTCATGATTCATTACTTTAATGTTCCTTGCCTTGATAGGCCCTGGACCGTATAGAAGTTTGACGCTGTTTTGTTTTTAATTATTTTAACAGATTTCCAAAGTGAATAGGTACTTTCAGAAATTGAGGTTGGGCGGTTTGGCCGGTTTTGAATAGGTAAGGGTAGTTTAGGGTAAGTTAAAATAGAGGGATTATCGTCTATATTAGTGTTCTTTTTGAATTATTTTCGATTGGATGTATTCATAATTATAATGACCATGCAGCTAATTTTGTTGCTAAATACATATAATGGCTATACCACCATGCATAGTTGTTTCGGGGTGATTTGTGTTGTAAATGTTATATCCTGGTACTTTTAGGATGCTTCAACCTGTGAAGTCCATTGCTTTCGTTAATCAATGAGATTGCCCCTTATGAATTGTTTTAGTTCTAAAATGTTGTAGCATATTTGTCATTTGTTCCATGTGGTTCTTCTTCATTTCGGCGAAATCTTCTATGTTGTTGTTTTAAGCTACTGTTGAAGGACTTTGCCTGTTTTTTTGCTGCTGTTGTGTTATCGGTGGTTGCACCGCTTTTTATTTTGTGCTGTTTGATTGGGTTACATTGCAGCTCACTACTTGGGCGTAATGGTACGTGGTATGGTGGTATGGTGGTACTTACTTAGAATGAACTTCCTGCGGAAACATTTCGTCAATTTCCTAAGATCCTTGATCGGTATCAAGTGCCCCTTCGCTCTTATCAATGTATTTGAACGCCTTCGCCAAATGAGTATTGTGAGGACTCCAACTCGTATTCGTCTGGTAAGGTCAGCTTAAAATATTACCGCCAGTAGTGACAGATACTCGTATATAGCTTTTAAAGACTTCTTTTTTGTATAAATAATACGTACATCAAATAGAATTTTAAAATTAAATTAAAAATTACTCTAAATATTGCTGTAGGCTTATTTGCTCTAAAAAATGTGGAATAGTCTTCAGTTTAATTTTTTGTATAAGGGCATGAGATTTATTTGAAATTTTTTTATCAGTCCGTTCACTAGAAATTCGACATTTCTGGTCATGAAATTTTAAGAAAATTTGATTCCGAATATCATTTAATAAATGTAGACCAGCGGCTGATTTCAAATAGCATATAATAATTTGATTTTGATTTTGATTTTGGTGGGGGCTGTACCCCCATTTTATTGTGCTTAATTCAAGCTACATACTTAATTTAACTTACAATATAAGAGACTAAGAAAGATGGCGATTGAGACGGAGTTTTAGACAAGGAGTGCTGATGTTAAAGTCGAAACAGTTTTTCGCATTAACATTCCGCAGCATACGGGAGATAGGTTCATTGGAGCCATAGGAGGTACGACAGGTGGGTACATAGAAGAGACGTGGATTTCGTGTATTACGAGGGTTAGTGTTAAAAAAGATAGAGTTATAAAGGGACGCGCAGTCGATGGTACCTGAGAGGAGTCGGTGGATAAAAAGGATGGCGGATATCCTTCTTCGTTCTTCCAGCGAGCTCAAATTAATAAGTTTTAGGCGCTCTTGATAGGGAGGTAGGATTAGAGGATTGTCCCAGGGTAAGCCGCGAAGAGCAAAACGGAGAAAACGACGTTGGACACTCTCAATTCTGGAAATGTGTGAATGATAGTAAGGAGACCACACCTGAGACGCGTATTCGAGAATAGGGCGAACAAAGGTTATGTAAAGAGACCGAGTGACGTAGGGATTGGAAAATTCTTTAGACCATCGTTTCACGAAGCCGAGTGCAGAATTGGCCTTAAGAACTGTATCGCTGATATGTGCAAGAAAATTGAGTTCCTGGTCTCATAATACACCAAGATCACGGATCACCTGAACGGTGGAAAGGGGTTCATTATGGGGAAAGTAGGGGCCGGGAGGAGGTTTGTTAAGTTTGCGGGAGAAAGTAATAGATTGACACTTTGAAATGTGAAGGTCGAGGCAGTTCTTGGAGCACCAGGTGGAAAAGCTGTTGAGGTCCGATTGAATAAGGGAAGAGTTATGTTCTGAGGAAATGATATTAAAGAATTTAGCATCGTCGGCATATAGAGAGATGTGGGAATGTTTGATAACCATTTCAATATCGTTAATGGTGAGGATAAAAAGAAGCGGGCCTAAATGACTGCCTTGGGGGACACCGGAGGAAGCAAGGAAGGGGTTAGAGAGGGCAGATCTAAAGCGGACGCTGTAGTTCCGATTTTCCAGGTAAGAGGAAATCCACTTTAATAAGATGGGCTCAAAGCCAAGAGAAGACAGTTTGAAGATTATTAATCTGTGTGAAATTTTATCGAATGCCTTACTAAAGTCAGTTGAGATAACATCGACTTCCTTGCCATTTTCTAAGGCTGAAAGGGTGAAGGAAACGAATTCAATAAGGTTTGTGGTTGTAGACCTGCCTTTAAGGAAGCCGTGCTGTCTGGGGGAGATTAAAGACTTGCATTGAAAACTTAAATTATCATACAAAATACTTTCGAAAATTTTGGGTATATGAGACAGTTTGGCAATGGAACGGTAGTTGTTAATGTCATTCTTCGGACCCTTTTTGTGTATAGCTGTTATAAAAGAGGTTTTCCATATCCGGGGAAATTCACCTTGGCAAAGGGATAGGCTGAAGATTTTTGAGAGAAATAGAGAAAGGGAGGAGAAACATTTTTTTAAAAATATAGCTGGAAGGCCGTCGGGGCCAGGGGTGAATTCATCGTTAAGTTGCTTTAATCTTTCTTCGATGATATCGGGGTCGACACTACGAGGGAGAAATGGTCCAAAGGAGAAGTTTGGTAAATATTTAGTTGAAATATGATCGGATGCAAATGAATCATGGGTATAAGATTGATTGAAAAATGTGGCAAAAAGGTTGGCGATGTAATGAGGATCATTGGAAGTTTCATTATTGAAGGAGAGTGAGTTTGGGTAGCCATCAGATTTTCTTTTGTGATTAACGAATTGAAAGAAGGGCTTGGGATTATTTATAAGGTTGGTTTTCATCTCAACTAAGTAGTGTTGATAGAGAGATTTATAAAGCTCTACCAAATGCAGGTAAGTACCGAAATAGTTCGAGAAGTCATTTAGGGATTGAGTATGAAGGAAAGTTGTCCATAGCTTGTTCCGTTTGTTTCTCAAAGAACGGAGCCTGCGATTATGCCATGGAGGGGAGGTGGAGGAGGTTTTATGTCGAGAAAAGGGTACATAAAGGGTGAAGGAATTAAATATTTCTTTGTAGAATATAGATATGGCATCATTTACGGTAAGGTTGTTGAAATTAAAAGGGGCATTATTGAGATATTCATTGATTTGACGGAAGTTGGCTTTGTGAAAATCGTGAGAGAATCGAACAGTGGGGGGAACGTTTTGTATAGAGGAGTTATGAAAGAACGAGAGAAGAAGGGGAGGGTGGTAGTTGTCGACGGTTAATAGGGACAGCGCAGAAGCTGAAACTGAGGAGTTGAAGGGGTCACTTGTGAAAATGAGGTCGAGTTGTCTGCCCATGTAATTCAAAATGCCGCTAACTTGGTTAAGGCTGGAATCAGCTAGGCGGTCAGAGAGGAGGCATTCTTTGGCTGCAGTGAGATTAGAGGCAATGTAAAACGATTGGTCGTCTGAAGGGACCCATTTAAGGTGAGGAAGGTTGAAGTCACCGAAAACTAGGATCTCGTCTTGGGGATCTCGTAATTCAATTAAATTATCGATTGTATCAATGGCCAAGTTATATGTTTCAATATATTGTGATGGCAAAATGTAAAAGCAGATGACGTAGAGCGATATCCGGGGTAATACAATCTTAATGGAAACAAAGTCGAGACATGGCGAAGATGAAGTTGCTATGAGAGAGGGATCAATTGAGTTTCGGACAGCTAGAAGAACACCTCGGCATGGACAACCATCAGTAGGTCGGTTAACATCATCGTCGCGATAAACGTTAAAGTTGGATGGGAATAGTTCAAGGTTGTTTATATGTACTAGGGATTAGGTTCGTTTCGGTTAAGGCAAAGATTTCAAAAGGTAACGCATGAGATTGCTGCAGGACTGACTGAGTTTTAGAGCGCAGACCTCTTACATTTTGATAATAAAAGGTAAGAGGAAGGTTTTCGGGGGGCGTTAGAGTGGCAGGGAAAGTGAGATTTTAGGGCCGAAAAAAACCTATCATGGTCAGCTTTGCTACGCTGAAGGTGCGATATGCGCTATGAGTGTATATGTTGTCTGAAGGTATCAAGATCGTTTGATACTTTTTTGGGTGAGATATTGAAAAACTCGTGATATTTAATGAAAAGCTTCTTGAGGGTAGTGAAATCGGTGGGGAGACCTTCCTGTTGAATTGAGACCATTACGCTGGTGTTTGCTTTACCTTCATAGCAAACCGAGTCTGATTTGTCATGAAGATAAGCCAAGGAGAGTCGAATGTTCTCATAGATTTTTTGTCTCTTAACCTGGAGAGTGCGTATCGAGATTCGTTGGGGTCAATAGATTACTGAGTAAGTTTGGCTGAGGGTGGCAGTAGGGGATCAACGAAAGATTTGGAGGGGACTGATGTTGAAGAAAATTGGTTTGAAGATGGTGAGAGAGATGAGTATCTGGCTGTAGCAGAGGTGTTAGATAGGGCGGGTGTAGGTTTCCCGTTCTCAAACTTATATTATTTTGACCAACCTTTGATAAAGTTGACCACAATTTATTAAGTGTATATTTATAAAGGTTAAAATTCATCACTTCAATCACTTATCATCTAGGCCTAATTCTATTCATCATATACATATATAACCAATATTTTTACATCTGTCCGTCATGTCCAGATTGTAATATTTTATACATACGTACATACGAGTATATCGGAAGACACATTTCTCGTCCGTGTTCTCATTTATAAAATTGTGCCAGGGATCAATCGATCGCATCGCATAAGTCATGGGACATATGAAATAGAAAATTGTTTTAACTGATTCTATTGATTCAACATTACACATAAGAGCTTTACTCATTTGATTACATTGAGGTTGTACTAAGTTTATTTCATAACTAAGCCACGAAAGCCAGTATTTAATATTGTAAAATTCTGCTGCACTTTATTCCATTATTATGACAACATTCAATGCAAATTTGGTGATCTATTTTATAAACAAGTAAATGATCGTAAGTTGGCAGGTTACAAAAGTATCACTAATTCATTCAGCTAACAATGTATAGAACATCTTAGACAAGCTTATAAATCCAACAACAAAAATGTCGTGAAAATTACAAAATTCCTGTTTCTTTTTGAAGGCAGCTAGTATTTTGAACATCAACAAAGTACCTACAGTTGCGAACAAAAAAATAGCAGTGGGCAATGAAGTTTTGCAAAAATTTATATTTTTCTTAGAGTACTTATTTTTTTATAAATTCATAAAGCTCAGTCGTTGTTCGGTCAAATTATGACGTTGAATAACAAAATGTACCGCTATTTGTCAGAGTAGGGGTAGATCGATCACTTATCCTTCTCATTTGCTCCTTGCTGTTACTTACTGTATGATTCCATCCATTTGACAAATGGGTGAGTTCAGCATTTAAAGTGAGAAGGATTTACAATTTGTATCCTTAGGTACTGCTATTTTTTTGTTCACAGCTGTAAATCATACCGCAATCGTCAGCTATTCGTTAGAAGTCCGTCCTTCCAAATTTCATGACTTTTGTGGGGTACAATTTTTCGCAGGGCCTTCATCGCTCAGAAGTTGGCCTTCGTCTCCCATTGTACAATGTCTTTGCAGTTATATTTTAAATGTCAAGGCCAATATTGGCAATACCCCGAGCAGTATACTTTCCTAGAGAAATCATCCGGATTCTGTCATAAACTGGAGATTTCTTTCGTTTATGGGAAAAAATAAAAACGCACGAAATGTTGGTACGTCCTCTAGGGGCTGTAACAACAGTAATACTTGTATATCTACTTTCGGTAGAGAGTCTTGTCGATTAACATATCATATCTTAGAAGACAGTAAAAAATTGCATAAGGCAAATAAGGCTATCAGTACTATGCTCCTCACAAATAAAAAACAGCAACTTCAAAGTCTCTAGCATAATGCAAAATGTGCTAGTCTTGCCTCTTTTTTATGGACATATTTATGCGTTTCAAGCATTTTGCTCAATTTTCCAGATGTCATCTGAGACAATATAAAACCACAATATTGCATTCAAGTTTGAAAATCATGCGAATAATTCCCGCCATTACATCCGCTCATTTTCCCACGAAGGCTTTTCCCCTAACTAATTCGTCCATCCAACCGATTCCATCAATACAACGCAATACTACTGCGTACAACTAAAATTCGGTCATAAAATGCAACAAAAATTTTAATTTTATTACAAAGATAAAAATTTTCGCCGCAATCTTGCCGCCAATTCTCCTTCTCCGTCGTCTATATAATTCAACAAAAAAAAAAAAAAAAACTTTTCCCATAAACCACGTCAACGACAAAGTCACCAGCTCTTATTAGCTTCCTCTCCGTTCATTTCATTCGGACAATGGTCAATCCGAAGGAAACAATCGAAAAAATCACACTTTGTCTCCTAATCTGGCAATAAAAACCGCCAAAAAGTGAACATTTCCATTCGTCAAAGATTGCCATCGCTCCCGGAGTTCCGTGTGTCGCCCTTTGTTCCAGTTTTATTGATCAACTTCTCTGCATATAAATCTCCAGATTAGCCGGCGACACGACGAGTATCTAGCTACTTTGCTGTTGCCGTTTGCCATTTTTCGCCGCGCCAACCAGCGAGGGCACTTTTATAGAGCAGCACTGTAAATCAACATTTAAGTTGTTAATTTATTTGCAGTTGTGATGTTTGATGTCGGGCAAGGGGTGTTGTGCGCCAACGAGCCAGTTCCAACCGCTATTAGTCGCAACATAAAATCTTTAAGTGATTTTATTGCTCGTTCCCTTGCTGACACGTCACACAGGCAACACAATGCATTGGAAGAAGGGGGACGTACGAGTACAATGAATCCTTTTCGTGAGGATACACAGGATATGGATCGTCTTGAAACAATGCGTGATTGGTGAAACTGTCAATAATGTCGACTAAGTTATCGCTACCTGAGCCTATTTACGGTCGACTATGACAGGATTATGACGCTAGAGCACGATCGGTAGAGGAAGTTGGGAATGAGACATTGTTGCGTTGTTTTGTTCGTGAACAATATTTTGTCATGAGAATCTGGGCAGACGCAATTGAAATGTATTCCTTCCACTCACAGTTCGTTTGCATTGTGATTTACATTGTTGCGTTTGATGAGCTTGTGTCAAGCAGATGAGGCTACATACCTGGCGCACACGATTGGGCGAAACGAATGTAGCGGTGACGTGAGGAAGGGTTGCTATTTTATTGGTAGGTTTTCAGGATTAAGTTAAGATGTTTCTGGTGCGAATGAAAAGGGTGCGCAGATGCGTAGATATTTTGTTTGTTTGTTAAGGGTAGAGGGGTAGAGGACGGGGTTTGATTGGGATGTAAAGGCAACAGTGTTGCAGTTTGTTTTGTTTGGGTGGGCTTGGAAAAGAGCAGTGATCGGTAGATCTGACATGATTAGGTGTTTTTGAATACGAAACATCTGGGGGCTATAAAAATTTGGACTAAAGAATAAAGAATAGATTTTGAAGGATGTACTATTTGGTTGTAAAGTCGAATAAAGACTTGGGATTCTATTGAAGTTTCATGACAATGTTGCCAAGGTTTCTTCTAACAATGCATGTGAATTACAATACAACGGAGCTATTAAGTGAAATCGAATATAACGAAATGATGGGTATTGAATAGTGCCTTACCTTTTAGGTTTTTGTACTTAAGTCATTAAGTTTTAATAGCGCTAGTCAAACAAACATCCTCATCGATGCTTTTCGTATAGAGATAACACAATTTTTAGATGAAACCTTTCGCTTCACTGGTTGGGGCATGTGTGTATCTTCGATTGATCATGAACATTTAGTCTCGATGTTTGCCTTGAATTCATCTTTCACGAAGAGTCCACTTTCTACCATATGCAGGTCATGGGTATGGTAGATCATCATTCCGGGGATATTTTCCAATCCATATTGTATGGAGAGGGTGTTTTCCGCTAATCCAAGTGTCGGCGTTGGTTTGCAAAGCTTAAAAATGGTAATCATTCGGGTAGGCCTAAAGAGCTAAACTATGAGCTCCTGAAGATTACTGTCGAAAGAAATCCTTATGCTATGGTAAGATAAGTGAACTGAACGTAAGCCATATGACCACCCACCGAGATCTATGTAACTAAAACGGGAAAAGTCATAAAATTACGAAAAGGGTACTACGCCACCTACATATGTATAAATAGTCCTTAGCAAAAAACCGAGGCTTGAACTGCGTTTCCGTCCTTTCACAAGAACGGTTTTTGAAACGGATCTAACATTAAACATATTAGTCCAGAACAACGTAGAAATGGACTTCACACACTCATGGTGCTACTGTGTAGGGTGGGATGCTGAGGAAATAAACTATTTTGGGCTATTGCTTCAAACCTAGACTATCACCTCATAAGTCTACTGTCAACAGCTTTGTAGATTAAAAATCACAAATAATTGAAGACTTGTTGTATTCCATCAGGAAAACAATCGTTCTCAAAAAGTGGTGCATCCGCCTTATTCTCCAGATTAAGCACCATTCGATTTCCATTTATTCCAAGTTTGCAAATTTCCTTGATGAAAAAAAAAGATAATTTAATTATCGGGATGGGTCGAGAGGCTCCTGGGGTGTTTGCTTTTAGTAAAATTTTGACATTTTTTTAGTGACGGCATTGAAAAGTTGCCTGAGAGGTGGGCAGAAGTTTTGTCCGATGAAGGAAATTACATTGACGACTAAATCTATGATTACGGGCATTTTCTCAGATTGCATTATTTTTTTCGCCATGTGGCTTTGTGCTAATGTGGCTAATGTCCTCAAAATAAGCACAATGTTGAGGTTTTCGATTCTGCCGATCCAGAATGCTTCCACTGGGACTATTGGCCCCTCGTCATATTCGTAAATGTATGTTTGATTTAAGACATGACAGTTCAGGAGTTCTGCACCCTTATGAACTTCATTCAACAAATTCTTTTGCCGCCGTTCAATAAGAACCAATTTTTTCACACTCATGTCATTGTCCAAAACTTTCTGGAAAAAGTTGATGGCATATGGTAATAGATCTGCCAGTGTATAGTGATCTCTCTGATCTAAATTCGATGATCATGGATAATTATTATTTTCACGACTTTAACGTCTGTTGATGTTCTGTAACGTCAAGGATTCGATCCACATTCAACGTTTCTACAGCCTTCTTGGAAATGATTATGCCACTTGTAAACCTACCTCAACTTATAGAAGACTTGCCAATACCTCGTATTTTTTAAGTTTTACTAAACTTAAGAATGTAATACAATTTCTGATTTATCGTGCAAACAAATAAATATTTTCTAGTGGTAGCCAAAGGGACTATATGTAGATACCTATTATGCATGCCTCTCAACGGGACAGGCGAATTATTGCGTGAGTAGGCCTATTATAATCCGTAAAATTCCAAAATTCCCTTTATTTTGTGAACATTCCTCAGTCATCAAACAAGCTGTGTCATTATAATAGAAAATTACAATGCTTCAATGTCAAGTGATAATATTTTCATTGTGGTGTACAAGACAAGTTCTGTTCATTAATAAGTTGATAATGAAACAGTTTATATGCTAAACATTTCCTTCGGCACTGCCTATAAATAGACAATCTTTTAACAACATTTTTCATTGCATTTTTAATATTACGAATAATATTATAGATATTTTGATTTAGTGCATGAATCGTTTGTGGATCATTGGCGTTGAATTTATCTGTAGCTTAGTTATAAGGCAAAAGTATAATTGTGTTAAATCTTACGATCTTCGCAGGCACTTGAAATCCCCATTTCGATATCGCAGGTCCGAAAAATTCGTTCCTAAATAGATTACATTTTTCTTTACCCTTATGGCACGAGGAGCCTGAAAATAAGAGTCGTACACGTCCATAGCAACGATTTCTTGCAAGAAAAAATCAGTCAACATCTTTAGGTAAGGCAAGAAACATAAGCCGAAAAACAGAACCAAATGATCGATTATTGTAGATTAAGAGGTTGCTACACTATTTTCTTGCGTTTTTGTGGAGTTAATCCTCAATATCTGATGAAAGTAAAACGCTGTGCGTGGTCAGCTGGGCAGCTAGATAGGCATGTAGGTCAATATCCTTATGGAAAACGAGAAGCAAAGGACTGCGCGTAGGTCCAGTTACTGTTTTAGTTTTTTGTTCTTTTGTAATATTTTATATTCTTATTCTTAGCTCTATTTTTTTCTAGACGAAGTTGGTTAAGTCTTGCTTAACTTTCTTAACTAAGCTAAGCCTTTTATATGACCTGATTTATACGTTATAACGACGTTATGGTCCATATTTAACAACCTCTCAGAAATCACAAAATTTCCTCTACTTTTTGAAAGATCTCAGCGTGTACTTTTATGAATTTTTCTTAAAGAGTAAAGCTTTTTACTATGTCCTGGGAGTTGAGGTAAAATCACTTCGAGCTTGGTAATATTAACACGTGCTGCCGGACCTCATATTACCTTTTAAAGATTTTCACAAAAAAAGAAAATAATGTCCTTAGTTTGTAAGAACTTACTAACTCCCCAGTTTCAATTTACTCCTCGTATGTCTTACAAACCTTAAAGATCATTGAATCTTATGATGTTTTTAAGGCATAAAGTTAAAATTATAAAGTTTCATTAAAATAGAATACTTTTTTCCAATGCTAGTTTCTTATGATGTTTTCATTATTTTTATTTTTATTACTAGCCGTTTTGAACTCGAAAGTTCAGAATCTCCCTGTGTTGCTTCGATGTTTCTCTTTGAACTCTTCCACTTTCTCGAAGTGTTTATCAGGTGCGAAGTTTGGATTGATCTAAGTCCATCAGTGAACCTATATTAAGTATTTCCTTCATTTGCTTCTAGATCTTCTTCCTTACTATCTCCCAGAAGATCCAGATCGTAATTTCGCCTTATACATATACCATAAGGAAATCTGCAGTTGAGACAGAAAAAGTGATATCTGTAACATGGAATACGGGTAGCTTCTCGTACTGGTGAAAAAGTATATTGGAGACGTTCTTATATTAAGTTCAATTACAAAGGTTATAAAAACTTACAGATTCATAAGGCTTAAGGATCCATTACGATAGTTCGAGGCGAAAGCGGCACGTTATCCTTTCCTACTTACCTATATTACAATGGCAATATGGCCACAGCCTTTCAAAAAATTTAAATTGAGCCCATTCTTGGATCGCCTCAGAAACGTGCAAACGGGGGATTCATATGCTGCCTGAAAGATGGACAGAAAGTGAGACATTTTTTGAAACCAAAAAAAGTTCAAGATTTGTAGGATTGATACAACAAAAAAAAAAAACTGGGAGGAAAACAGGAATATCTAGGTTAAATTAATGATATAAAGACTTTCGACCTTAATAGTCACGTACCTCAATTAAAGGGAGCGCATCGTAAACATATGTACATATGGATTGAGCAATATCTAATTATGCTGCAATAGAACCCCACAATTAGCATTAAGAAAAACTAAGGTCAACCTTCGAACAACACATTGCTGCCTCCTGGCTAAGTGGATTGTACTGAGAACGTAAACTCCTTAATTAGTTTAATAAAGGGTGGTCCAACGAAAACTAATTTACAAATTGTATATAAAACAAAAAGTTTTCAGAGAATTATCTTAATATTTTTTTATTATGATAGAAGGATCTATGACAATTATGTGTGAAACAAAATATCGGCCAAATGCTCGCCACGGCTTCGGTGGCATACCTCTATCCGATGGTCCATATTTTCAATGACTCTGAGACATAATTGAGGTTCAATGTCGTTAATGTGCCGAATTATCTTATCCTTTAGCTCTTGAATTGTTTTTGGCTTATTGACGTACACTTTTTCTTTTAAATATCCCCAAAGAAAGAAGTCCAACAAAGTCAAATCACATGATCATGGCGGCCAATTAAATCGTGAGATAACACGGCCATTAAATTTCTCTCGGTAAAGAGCCATTGTTTCGTTGGCTGTGTGGCAAGTGGCACCATCCTGTTGGAAGCACATATCGTCCAGGTCCATATCCTCAATTTCTGGCCATAAGAAGTCTGTTATCATCTCGCCATAGCGAACACCATTCACGGCAACTGCTTGGCCGACCTCATTTTCGAAGAAGTACGGCCCGATGACCCGCCCGCGCATAAACCGCACCAAACAGTCACTCTTTGTGCATCGGCTTTTCAACAATCACTCGTGGATTCTCATTTGCCCAAATGCGGCAATTCTGCTTGTTAACGAATCCACTGAGGTGAAAGTGTGTCTCGTCGCTGAAGATGATTTTCTTTGTAAAGTCACCATTCACTTCTGTCTGTTCAACCAACCATTCGGCGTATTGACGACGCTTGAAATGGTCAGAAGGCTTTAGCTCTTGAGTCAATTGAACCTTGTAAGCGTGTAAATTCAAATCTTTGTTCAAAATTCGCATCAGTGATGTTCGTGAGATGTTCTATTGTTGGGCACGACGACGAGTCGAGGTTGACGGCTCTTCTGCTACGCTATCGCGAACAACAGAAATGTTTTCCGCAGAACGAACGAACATGTACAGGACCAAAAAATCATGAAGTGCGCGAAATGCATTTGAACGCCCAAATTGAACGAAATACAATGAACGCCCATTTTCGTAAAAGGCTTCAACAATCTTAACGCGTTGCTCAATTGTGTACCTCTATGGTTGAATTTGTCAAACAATGAAAAAGAAATGTCAAATTAAGTTGGGCAAAAAAACTTGACGTTAAGGTGTGACTCACAATTAACATCGTACATTATGGTTGGACCACCCTTTATAAAGGTTTGCCAATGTTACAGTTTTGACAACTAACGCGTGATTGGTAGCATGTGTCAAAGTGGAACACGCTTCTTTATCATTTCCATGTCATCATAGAAAGACTTAGATACATCCGAACAACACTTACAAATTATTGGATTTTCTTGTCAGCCCACTTCGACCATTTACGGTCATCATAATCGATCTATTAAGCAAGCAATTCAAGTCATAGTAACCAAATATCGCACCAGTTTCACACTTTTGTATATCAAGATACCTATCCATGCAAGTAGATTGTGTACAGAAGAAAATATTGCTGCTGTATCCTCAGAGTTAATCAAGACTAAAATCCCATAAAATACGGCTCACGTAAGAAAAAAAGCTGATCGACAGCGTCTAGTTTTCGGTGAGTAGTTCTTAGAAAGCTAGACGAAGGCCTACTTTTATCAAACATTTTTATGGAAATTTGTCCTCAGCGACAAAGCGATGTTAATAACCAAAACTATCGTATTTGGTCCGACCACAGGCAATACAAGAACTTAAAATGCACCTACGAGTATAAAAATGCACTGTTTGGTACGGTGTATGGTCCGGCGGAATCATTGGTCTGTATTTTTTTAAAGACGACCATGAGGACAATGTAACCATCAAGGGCGCCCGCTATCGTTTTTATCGTTTTTAACATTTTTTGCTCAAAATATACGAGCTGAATCTGGTCGACATGTGGTTCTAACATGACAGAGCTACATGCCACACAGCAACAAATCGATTAACGAATTGAGCCTCTTTTTTTTGTTTGGATCATGCGAGTTTACGCCTTTGAACTATTTTTTATGAGGATACGTCGGATCACTTGTCTATTCCGATAAATCAGCACCAGCCTTGGAAGACAACGTTACACGTCTTATTAGCGAGATACCAAACAATATTATTGAACAAACAATATTTGACTCTTCTTATGGATCATCTGAACGGAAGTTATGGTTAATATTTACAGAAAATACAGGGTGCGCCATCTCATATGGGTCGACGTAAACTTCGAATAACTTCAACAATTGTCAACCGATTTTCATATGTTATAGAATTTTGAAAACGTCAATTCAGTACAATTTTAACCATGAATCGCTTCAAAGAACGCGCGGAAATAGTTTGAATGTTCATTAAAAATGAACGCTCGATTGTGTTAATTCAACGTGCGTATCGTGCAAAATATCGTGATCCTGTTGCGCCCAAAAAAGATACAATTCGTCGTTGGGCCTCGAATTTTTTTCAATTTGGTTCTGTGGCAAGCCCTCGTGAGCAACCTAGACCACGTCCGCGGCATTCAAACTCATCTATTCAGTCTGTGAAGGCCAGTGTTCAAGAAGATCCAAGTTTGTCATATCGACGCCGTTCGCAGAAGTTAGGCATCAGTGGGACCACTTTGCGGAGAGTTTTAAAGGATGATCTTCACTTATTTCTATACAAAGTGCAGATGATTCAAAGAATTTTGCCACAAGATGAGCCACGGCGCTTGGCATACGCACAAAATATCGTTGCAATGATTAATTCTGAGCCGGAGGGAGTTCTGACAGCAAATTTTGATGACCGATGAGGCACATTTTACGCTCTCTGGCACAGTTAATAAACAAAATTGTAGCTTCTGAGGCACCGAAAATCCTCACATTATTCACGAAGAGCTGCTATATGATCAAAAAGTTACTGTTTGGGCCGGTGTATGCGCCAAAACAATCATTGGACCGTATTTCTTCAATGTTGGCGATACAGTGGATGGCGATCAATATCGGTGGATGTTGGCCCATTATGTGGTCCCAGAAATGCTTAAAAAAGTCTTATTTCACTTTTGGTTTCAACAACACGGTGCGACATGCCATACTGCGGAAAAAACAATAAACCATTTACGTAAGAAGTTCCCTGGAAGATTGGTGTCAAGAAAGGGCGATATTGACTGGCCTCCGAGATCGCCGGATTTGACTCCTCCAAACTTTTTTTTTTGGGGATACTTGAAAAGCAAGGTGTATGCTAACGGACCAAAGACAATAGAAAAGCTCAAAAGGAACATTTGTGCGGAAGTCGCAGAAATTTCGACCGAAATGCTCGAAAATGTCATGGAGAATGCACCAAAACGAGCCCATTTTTGCATCGGCAATAAAGGCGGTAATTTAATTGATATTGTTTATTAAAATAAATTGTAAAGGTCTAGATTGAATAAAAGTTTTTGAATTTCCAAAATCAGTTGAGAATTGTTGAAGTTATTTCAAATTTACATCGACCCATATGGGATGGCGCACGCTGTACTTTACGTCCCTGCTCTTCGGCTGTAAACAGTGAGCGGCAGCGTATGTTCCGATATTGACAGCATCATTTTATGTGGTGAAAATAATGTAATGGATTTTAATGCCTCCGAAACACAGTGTTGTCTCCTGTCGTTAAAGGCTATCACCAATCCGCAGCCATTATCCATGAATGGCACTTGCATCTAAGAAACCGAAAAGCTTTTCATATTAGGTATATGTATTTGTCACTAACAATCTTAATTGGAACGACCACATATTCAGTTTCGCCAAGAATGCAAGAATACAAGTAAATGGCAAGCATTGGTTTATTAAATGGAATAAAAGCTTTGTACTCTTGTTTAAATTTTCTTCTTTTTCATGACAGTTAAAACCCAAACCCTTTAAACATCACAATTCTTAATTTCAACAACGAAGAGGACGATTTTGTGTCAAAAATCACCGTTGGCGACGAGGCGACTTAAGCGGTTACGTCAATAAGCAAAATCTTCATTTGTGGGGCACTGAAAATCTGTGTTAGTACGAAGAGCTTTACAAAGCGATAAAAAAAGTACAAATGTGTATCAACACTGGCGACAACCACTTGATGGATATTATCTTTTTCACCTAACATAAAAAAATTGTAAAGGTTCAAATAAAGATTTTCATTCTTCATAATCTTTTTTTTTAAATTTAATAATAAAATAATTCAAAAACAAAATTGGATGAATTATCTTGCGCCACCTTGTATATTCTTTTATACCACCGTTTGTAGAGAGTTATAAGCAAACACGATATAAAGACGTATATAAGGCAATACATACATAAGAAAAGGTATTCGAATAAGCTTTTGGAACTATGCTCAAGTTAAGGGGAACATGCTAAAATAGGAGAAAAACTCGGAATTAGGCAGTCAGTGTCATTTGGAGCTTTAGATCCTTGCTCTCCTAGATTAAGCTTGCGATTTTTTTTTTCATAAGTTTTCCCCCCTTACAAAGTGAAGATTACCGGTGAATTAGACAGACCTTGCCCTCTTATTTTTGTAATGATTTTTTTACACAAGGAACGATAGCTTCTAAAGCCAACACGGCGGTGAAGACAACTTTATTTTCTTATCTTTTAGATAGGACCTTTCAAGGCAACGACTTAGAACTAAAGTCTAAAGGTAGTTTCAACCCCCTGTTCGAGCTTAATCCTACTTATTTGGTAAAAATCTTGATTGTGATACCCTACTTCCCACCGTTTAAATTAAGCAATCATTGCCAATTTTATTCGCTCGCAAATAAAAGAAAAAAAGGACCTTTCCCATCATTAATTGCCTGTCAAAGAGTGCTTCGAAAGAAAAACGCAAAACTCGTTAAAACCTAGTCGAACAGCGAAAGAAACAAACAAACCCGAAAACAAAACGTCCTTCCATTTCATCTCGCGCTGACGAGTGTTATCATCATCTGCACTGGCATTTCATTAAAACGCATTTGATATAATGATTGATTAAGAACAGTCTTCGTTTTCGTAGGGCAAATGCATAGGGTGAGGTACGCCAGTTACGCGCCATCACCATCACCGTGACATAACCAGCAACCGTTTATGTAGTCGCAATTCGCGACAAGTCCTCCTCCTTTTACTCTCTTCTTATTTGCAAAAGTTAAAATATTAAAATTGCTGCCATCATTGCATAATGGCGGGGCTGTACAAAACAGAGAGTTTGCAATACAACTGAAGCGAAGAGTGAGTGTCGCAGGAAAAGGCTCCATTACCTCGATGATGTAGCTCTGGAATGATATGCAGATTTTTTGCCATTTTTCATTTCATCTACAACTAGCAGGAGCTGTTGGTGTTCCAGTTTGACGGCTACGCCAGATAGCTCGAATTTTAGAAATAAGTGTGAGGCGAGAAGGGTTATTCCATCCGCATTTAGCTCATTAATCTTTCGCGGTATTGTGGATCGTACAGCAGCAGCATGAGTTCGGCGCTTTGGCTCGACGATTGTCGCAGCGCACTATGAACACCGTATCTCGACACTCATTCAATTAAAAGTATTTGTATAAGATATTCCCTGCTCACCCAACCCACCCCGGTTGTGGTAAGGGTGCGTGGAATGTGTTGGAACAATATGGTTTCGTGCGCGAAATATTCTATTAATTATCAGCAAACAAGGATATTCGGATTGAAAGTTTAAAATTTCGTGGAGTTGGATTCACCGAGGTATCGTTGGTGGGAAGTTGCTTTAAAGTAGAACTAAGATATCCCGGAGAAAGACACTAATCTGACAACTATTTACTAACGCACGTGTCCTGATGATCGAATTATCCACTAATCCTTTCAAAATTTAAATCATTACCTTTCCCAGCCTCATTGGGCCTTTCTGTAATGTATGCAAACACTCGCCATTCGAAACGAAATGAATACATGGACCAGTGGTCACAGCCCGATCCATCATTCGAGCGACCATCCGCCTGTCAATCATCCAGTCAGTCGATGAGCAACAGCACCGCTTACATGAAAAGCCGTTCGAATCGCGTGCACGCGTTGCTCTTTTTCAATAATTTTTTTTCCTCCTTATCCAGCGATTTTCAATTTCAATTTAAGATTTTAAAGAAAGCAACGACGAGCGAGCGTGTATGGAAAATTGAAAAATCCCATTTGAGTTCTAGTGGCTTTGACGTGGCATGAAATACGAGACGAATCGGAAAGGATGCTAGTCGAGATTCGAGATCAGGAATCACTAGTCACGAGAGGCGAGTCAAGAAGAACTGATTTTTCCGGTGTGCTTCTTTCGAGTGCGTTCCAAATCGGTCGCTGTTGACGGGTTTTTAAATGTTCTTTCTGCTGCTGGTAGTAGAGTAAGTGGTGGGTGAGATGAGGATTTTCATGCTGTTCTTGGGATGTAAAGTCGCAGATTCATTGTTTGACATGTCACGGGATTGCTTGATGGCTGACGAGTATTGACAAGCTGAACTATGTGTTTTGGATTGGTTTAAATTGAGTTTTTATGGGAAATTCAATTTTTTTTCAAATATTATTCCTCGTTGATGTCTCTCTGTTATGCGGAGGAATAATAGAGTTTTTGTAGTGTAAAGGAATCTTGTTCATGGAATAAAGTGTATTGGCTTAAATATTTCCATATTTTTTCCATAGTGTTTTTATTTCTTCGTGAACTTGGCGGACTTTAATTCTCTAGTTTTTTATTTAAGGGGGGAAAACCATTTAGAAGCCCGAAAAATGGCATTTTTTCGAAAGTTTTTTGAAAGGGAAAAAATAAATTGATATTTTTAAAATTTTGGCAGTTTATTGTATATATTTTGAGGATAATTTGTAATTTTGCTTTATTAAAAAATGGCGTTGTTGTAACAAAAGTCAGCCAGTTGGTCGCAGCGTATTTTTTTTCGATGCCAATCCTAGCGCCGTGGAAAATCATCTGAAACAGATAGGCAAAAGGTTGTGCTTAGTACATACCTGTGGCCAATTGGTAAACCTTAATTTATATTAATAAGTCAAGATTTGTAGAAATGGCAGGCATTTAAACGAAAAATCGCGTTTTTTGGAATTTTTTATTTTTTTCTCTCCATAAAAAAATAGTTTATTTTGCAAAATTTGGGGTAAATTCAGGTTCAACAATTGGACTTAGGTGTTACGAAAACGTGTGCAAAATTTCAGCCTGATCGGTTCATTAGTCCCCGAGTTATCGTTGGCACCGCAAAAAACACAGTGAAAAAAAAAAGTTTCGAGAAAAACGCGTTTAAAGTTCTCGGAGGTCTGATCGGAAGGGACTGGGCAAACTGCCAGTATCTTCGAAAATTTTGAGTTTTGGCCTAAAACATTTATTGCCTCGTATTCTACACATATTAAAGTAACTAACTTGTATGGCAAAAAAAATCAATTTTTTGAAGCTTCTAAATGGTTTTACCCCCTTAAATAAAAGAAAAGCAGGTTACAGGTTAGTGAGCAGCTACATTACTGTTTTCTTCATATTGCCTTACGCCAACAGCACATAACTGTATTGTTATATTCCTTATTGACTGTATAGGTATATGTACGAACTTCCGGAAAGAACTTATGAAGAATCACGCCAATCGACATTGATGACCTTTTTCAGCAAATCTAAATCTTCACGTTATTCACTTACTCCTGAGCAATGCTCACGCGACGGTCCTTTTGGCCAAATTTAGCCAACGCAGGTTTTATACCTAAAATATTTGAAAAGTTTCATGGCATGACCCAACCGATATGTCAATATCATCAGCAACTTCTCCGATAGTGACTTGAAGATTTTCTTCACTGCCTCAAAGTTTTCATCCTTTGTTGACGAGCTGGGAAGTTCAAGGCGCACGTCGCCGTTAACATATTCTTGGCCTTCGGTGAAAAGCTTGTATTACTTATAAACTGTTTTTTTGCTCAAAGTACCAAAAACTCACCAAATGCAACAGTCAACATTTCAGGAACGTTGGAGCATTTAATATTAATTTTCCCACAAAATTTAATTCAGATTTTTCGGTCCATTTTTTTACAATAGCACAAAATCGCCAACCACATCAAAACACGTGTAAACTTAGTATCTGTGAAATACAAACTTAACCAAATGTCTGACAATCTAAAAATATGTTAGTGAACATATGCACCAATTTGATTTTCTAAACGGTCTTCAGTTTATGCAGCGAACAGGGTGAATCTCTTTTATGGTTTCAAAACGATGTTCCTGGAGTACTCTTTTCAGTTTATCGAATAGCCAGAAGTCACAAGGCTATTCAAGTCGCGTCGCCAATTATCGAGCGTTTCATTATCAGAAATAATTTATCGACGTTCAAGAAACTTCCTTGAAGTAGCTTCTGTTTTAGTCAATTATAAATCACTTCTTTTCAACAATTTCTTCTTCTGGGAATTGTTTGTGACAGTCTTAATTTTTTTTGTCAACAAAGCCTGATCACTGAAGGCTTTCTGCAAAATCTCAACATTTCTGCAGCAGAAATTCCATTCCACTAAGAAAATTTAATGCAACTTCAATGATAGTCCTACCAGTCCGAAGAGTTTAAATTAAAAAGTCACCTTTCAGGAACTTCGTTTTCCATACTTTTCCGGCATTTTGTTGCCGTTGTTGAACAGTAAACACCCGACTGCCGCAGTGACGACATTTGTTAAGCACAAACTAGTCTTGAGATAATTTGAAATTACTACATAAACGCTGAAAATATCGCACAAATATATCTGTATTTCGTAAAATTCGTACTGTTCTCAGCCTACCTCTTGCGCTACGTTTTGTGCACAATAATAAGATCAGGGCAATACAAGTATTTGATTTTAAACAGCACCGCGACACAATCCACAGAGCGGTTAAAATAGTGGCTCTATTATATGATAAATTTCCTTGACCTGTGGTTTCTCAAAATAAAGTCTTTAAGGGGCTGTTCATTTTATGCGACTTTTATTAGACTTTTCACTATTTATGCGCTAAAAGAAGGTATCCAAGTTGTTATGTGGTCTTCGAAAGGACGACTGTTTGTAGGAAAAATCGAATTGGACAATGTTGTAGTTCGTTATGAATCTCAGAGATTGTCCTTTAGACTAAATTTAAAAGATCAACGTTTTCTCAATCCCCTTGTGGGATATATGTTAAAATATACCTGCGACGCGGAGTGTCAATCGTAAGAGGCGACTTAAGAGAAATGGTTTAGGTACGTGAAGAGCTGATGACTCTGCACCACACACACCCGCATCACCATTACAAAACCACACTTAAACGACATCAAAAATCGTTCACCCACTTGGGTGTTAAATTTGGCTAGTTTCCCTTGGGGAAAATATTCCGGAGGTAAACTAGTTCCCCGATCGGATCTCTAAGGAGATCATCCATGAAAAGAAATTCACAAAAATTAAAGATAGGCTCGTGTAACGTACTCAGCTTGTACAGACGGGTGCTTTCCAAAGGGCACTCAGTCAAATTAGTAAGAATAAATTAGGCATCAGAGCGGTACAAGAGGTTCGACTTTTGAACGAAATAACCCGTAAGGACGATATATTTTCTTTTGGGACGGTACGGATACCCACAGTCTTGGAAAATAATTCTCCGTCAGAAACAAAATTATGCAGAACATAATGGACGAAGTACGACGATCTAATGTCGATATGTCCTACGGAAAATAAGGATGAAGACGTAAGAGACGCGTATGATGAAACAATGGATGAAATGTGGTATTTGACAAGTTCTTATCCTTCGACGTGAAAATCGTACGCGAGCATTACAATGCGAAAAGAAGCGGTATAAGGCCAGCAATAGAAGAAGAAAGTCTCCATGTCTCATCAAACGATAATGGTTAGGATAAGTTTCGCCAGCTCATAAAATATAATCGTCAAACACAAGGGAATACATACTCGTAAGGCCGCCTAGATATCACCGGATGGAGTAACGCACAACCAAATTTATAATTTTCTTATAGACAGAAGACACCATTCCATCGTACTAGACGTAAAAGCCTACAGTGGAGCAAATTGCGATTCAGACCAAGCCGAACACAAATTCACAGAAGGGGGACATAGGAACTTTGAAAAATTAAGGGACCCAGGAAGAAATTAGGCACCGGCTTGCCCTACTAGATGACAAAGAAACTAGCGACGAAACCAGACAGGTAGAAGCAGTATATTCAACAGTAAAAAGTGTTGTTAGGGAAGCAACGGAAAACAAAACTTTGGTTTTGAGGAGGATGTGAGGAAAACGTAAGAGCCCGTAATGTTTTGAGACTTCAAGCCTTGGAAAATTGTGAACAGATCACAGGTTCCAGACCTGTGAAAGGAAAAGTCGTTTCATTCAGGATAAAAAACGACAAGTAAAACGGTTAGGGCAAAACATGCAGGAGGATGTGCAGTTAAAACCAGGAGAGCAATGTATGCAGAGATAAATGTTGTACGAAAAGTATACCAAGTCAGATCAGGATTTATACGTAACGACAATGGAGAACTTGTTCGGATGGGTGGCAATCCAGACCTGGTAAGTAAACTAAGAATAACAAGACCACAGGAGAAGTGCTGTTGCCATCGGAATAAATAAAATATACAGTAGAGGAAATAACCGAAAAGTTACATGGGCTCATCACAATTATGTATATGGATTAATGAAACCATTCCGAGAATTGGAGAACCTAGACGCCATTCATGCATTTCCAAAGAGTGGCCGAAAATGGATATCAGAAGGATATCATTGCTATCAAGTTGTTACAAGTGAGGTTAAATATTTTGTTAAAGAGACTATCACCATACTCAAAGGAAATAATCGGAGACTAACAATGTAGCTTCAGGAGGAAACGGTAAACGAATGACCAGATTTTCATCCTACTTTTAGAAAAATCCCGAATCTCCAAAAAGTTGGTGAAATTGATACAAGTATGCTTATGTGGTGCAATGGCAATCATCACCGACGGTTGAACTGAAGGTCTGTAGTTCAAGTCCGTCTATAGTCAAGAACAATTCCTATACGGAAAAGCTGTGCAACAACATCAGTTGAATGAGAGATGATCAAAAAGTGCTGACCAAGGCATAACACTCACAGTTTATGATCACTTCACACACATATTTTGTGTGTGCACTTCCAATATAACACCTTAATGATATAGAAAAAAAAGTTATTGAGAACTACAACCAACGCGACACATTCAGTCGAATCTATCAAGAAATCATATCTAGGACAACCACCCCCAGAGAGCAGTGAAGTAACAATTTCCGACACAAACCATCTGCACCCCGTCCAGATTGTGTGACAAACACCATAAGAGGGTACACTCTTGAACCTGCACAAATTATAAAAAACGAAAAAAAAAACCTAAAGGGCATCGGTCGGTTGCGGTTAATTCGTATAGACCTGCGACTTCAGGAAATCCCACTAGAAAAAGTCTAGCGGGGTCAAATCGCATGACCTTGTTGGCCAATTCACGTCACCTCTGCAAGAGATAACCTTAGCCTCAACTTGTTCATGTAAAATGTCAATTGTGGTGTCGGCTATGTTGCACGTAACGTCGTCCTGCTGGTACCACATGTCGTCTAGGTCCATATAGTTCTCTTTGGGCCATAAGAAAATCGTTATCATCGTTATGTAGCGCTCGCCACTGGCGATCACCGCCTTACCAACGTCGTTTTTGAAAAAGTACGGACCAATGACTCCGGCGGCCCAAAATCCACATCAAAAGGTAAGTCCTTGGGGATGCATTTTCAGCCATTCATCCAAAAATACATCTCCTCGGTAAAGATGATTTTTCGGCGAAAATTGGGGTTCTCTTCTAAACGCTCCAAAGCCTTGTCAGCGAACAAACGGCTTTTTCTATGGTCATGAACTTTGAGCTCCGGGGTTAGTTAGATCTTGTACGGGTGTAGGCCCAGGTCCAGACGCAAAAAAAAAAAAAAAAAAGAAATCAGCGAAAGGTCGAGTTCTTGTGCACGACGATAAATCGATTGCATTGGGGTCTGCTGTACATTTTCACGGACCGCGGCAATGTTCTCGGCCGATCTTGCGTTCCATTTGGCCGAACCGGTCGCCTCAAATTTGGACACCAAACGTCGAAAAGTGGACTGTGAAGGGCCATTACGTCCACCGTAAAATGGGCGCAATGAGCGCAACGTTTCGAACTGACGAATATTCATTTTACTAATAAAGTTTTATCATTTGGACGTACTGATCAATCTCCAACATGTCATGGGGATTTGAATAAAAAACAGTAGATTAGATAGATGCCACCAAAGCGACGTGGCCACAAGGCCACCAAAGTCTACTCGCGCCAATTTAAAAACCCTTTAAGTGAAGAGAAAATAAAATATATTGTCACTGTCCAACTTGGATCGATCCAAGCCTCCTTCTTGATTGTACTCGATATACGCTATGAGGAAATGTACGAGTTCAAATATCAGAGAATCGGAATAACATAAAAATAGAATGGCATATGAGCAACGCGTACTTTTCTGCGATGAAGGATTTTTTTTTGTCCCGCAGCATTGAAATTCATTTTTATAAAATATTAATATTGACAGTGATACCATACAAATGTAAAACTTGGTCTGTGACTAAAGGAGAAACATACATTTTGCGTCTTGAAAACAAAATGTTTAGTGAAAAAAAAGGACGAAGAAACAGGCCAATAGAGAAAACTACACAATCAACAACTCGGGAAACTCTATATCCGACTAATAAAATTGCGAGGACTTAGATGGGCAGGCTACATAGAATGAATAGACAATAGAAGGACAGTCAAAAGATTCTCAAGAAGCCCGGGCGCAGATGATACGAGAATATATTGTAAGTATGGACTTAAAAGAGATGGATGGCAATATTAAAAATAATAGCACTTTCTCGAAATGTCGTATTTTTGTGACCTCCTACTTTAGCACCTCCTACTGGATGGTGTTATACCACACGTAAAACACTGCCAACGTTGAGCAAAATTTAACATCCTGAAACAAATGTATATGTTTTATACGTCCACTACGTAAGGCGACAAATATTCATACCAAAATTTTTATATTTTTGAACACATCTCACCGCCATAATCAGATCTCTATGGAGATCTTTTGCTAGGAATTACAGCTTTAATAAGCAGTTCTATTATTTTACTATAGTGAAAATGTAAAAAATGTCTTTACAATATACTACTAAGTATCGTGCTTACACAGAGTATAACCCATCAGTGCTTCGCCGTATCCATTTTCATAGAATCTTGGACCGAGGATGAAACGTTTACATTTTTACAAGCTTCTATATCGCTATAATGAAAAGTTCTCAATGAATGGAGATATGGATGTTGCAGGATAATTGGGGTACCCTGGCTGACTTCGGGAAGAAATTCTAGAATTACTAAGAGAATTGCTGCACAAAATCAATTCGTACAAAAACCACTTGCACGCGAATTTATTAACATATGAATGTAACCGATAATAAATCATATTGTCAGCGCTTAGCGAACGAGAGTAACAAGACGACTATGATTAATAGCCGAAGTCGCACGGACGGATAAATTAGATTTTCCACAAAATCCGACTTTCAACAAAATCAATTCCCTTCCATTCAACTAGGAGTTTGATTATTACGAATGACAAAAACCAAAGCAAAAAATGCACTCGAAGCAATGAGTAAGGATTCGCAAAGGAAAGGAAATTCAAAATGTTGTCATCGCACATGTCCTGTACTTGTTGATTTATCGTTCTTCCTGTCTGGAAGGAATTCGTCTTTATCCATGTGGCGTCGGTACATATGTAGCGCACCCTTTCCTTAATCCGGATTGTTGTACAAATCTATTCACAAAAAGGACGATTGTGTGGCAATTTAAAATCTTTAAACAAGGACTAATGTACGTATAAGTGGTGAACAAGCGTCATGTGGTGAGTGGGTGACTTCGTACTTGCACACGAATTACGAATAGTCTCGGTCGAATTGTCAGGCGTACTTTATGACGCCGTCGACATCGCAGATGACAACTCATATGCCACGCTCCTTGTACCTTCCTCCACCTGATCCGGTGCGCTGCTGTTGGTTTAGTTAAGTGCTCAATTCTAATAGCTTCTCGAAATGCCATAATTTATTTGATTACATGCATGCAAACACCTACCCTCACCCAGTGTCCTCACCCTTAGCCGAGGTTAAATTATATAGACCCAACCCGAGCGACACTCATTACACACCGAACATCGTATGCCCACTTGGCCGAAAAGATGCAAACACAAAACCTGATGTTAAATTAGAGGTTGTGAAGTCATCAAAATAATGACAACGATTTACGTCCGAGGAATGAGGGTGTCTCAGTCCTATTCACCTCCTGACAACTTGCAACTGATGCAACTTAAGATTAGAATTTTATCTCGTGCCGGTATGGCACACTGTGGTTGAACGACATATGTCCTACCTGTATCCTATCTGTTAACTATCATATCTGGTGAGCATATGGTTAGCAACATAGTACAACAGGACAACAACAAGCGATCCATGTAATTTGGCTGCGAGACTGCAACCTAGAAATTAATTTCCAGAGCAGAAAATTAAAATTGCTCATGCAGTCATGGATGCGTGTATGTGTATGCGAGTCTTGGTAGTGTTTTGTAGATATTGCGGATGACAGGCAGGCTCCTGGGTAGTGTTGCTGTCTGGAACAATTAGTGTTCGAGTGGCGTACGGGTGTAGTTTAAAGTGGTTGGTTTGCTGTTTGATTTATGAATTTTTCATTCGTCCTGGCAGATGACACAAGGGTGCGACGAAGGTATTGTTTTTCATCTGGATGCGAGGAAACAGAAGTCCTGACGGGCATGACGGTGTAAAACAGAATAAAGACATCTTACCACTAATTAAATAGAATCCGCCTTTAAGTAAAGTATTCGAAACGCACATTCGTCAATCCTGGTTCGAAGGACACGACTTCATAAAATCTATTTATTCGCCCTAGCATACCTGTTATCTGCAAAACGATTCCATTCATCCTGCCATTTTTATTGTTATCGTCTCGAATAAAGCTTTCTCCATTATGCCACTAACACATGCACACATTCCCAAACGCGATAGGAGATTACGAGTCCTGTCTCTGCCCCGCCACATGTAATAAGTGACGGATTAAGTCACCATAAACCGTTTATACAACGATTCCGCCAATTTAACCGTGAGTTAATGTATTTCCTTACCAAAGTCCACGGCAACCGAGTCAATTGTATCGCCAGTCATTTAATGATCACATCCACTGGATGGATAATGCCATCGATACGACGACTGTATTCGGGGGGAGTAATAAAATCTAAGTAAATCCTTAGCTCTTTCGAAATCCTACTTCGTCGAGGAAGAAATTCATTGCGTGAATCACCTCGACCCCCACTCGCATGTGCCCATGCTCGTCACTTGGAAATGCCCAAAGGACATCTTAAGCGAACCAACAGAAACAATAAACCCTCGAATCCCGGAAGTGAGTTTGTTTTTACTACCTAAACGGGCTGTCAACCACCTTTATGTGGACGATTACAGGAATTTAATGTGACTGCCATTGTTTTGTTGATTCTCTACTATCCAGTCGTATACTCTGTTTCTCTAAATGCAGGACTATAACCTGGCGATTCGGGATGAATCAGTTTTATTTTCGTTTTCATTAGACAATTGCGCAGGAGACGATGGACAGGGAAGGTGACCCAAGCTACGGTTATTCCTTTTGCAAAGCATACAGATAACCAAGTCCTATTGTTGCTTGGTCATTTTCTGGATTCGCCATTGGGTGCTGACGTTTCTTCGGTGTCCTTATCAAAGACGAGACCAAGTATCTGGATTGTTGCTTGGAATAAATTGCATATAATTGCTTTTCTGGTGCACATTAAATGTCCTGAAAGAGATTTATGGATTCTCGCTAAACTGTGACTTCATCTTCTTCTTCGTTGCGAATAGTGAAGAAAAAGGACCCGGGATCCTGTGGCGAGGACATCGCAGAAATGGGAGATTGTTTTGGTTTTCGTTGCAATTACAATAAATAAATAATAAGTAATTAGATTGCGGTTCGGTCTCGGATTGTGCTGTGTAGCTCAGTATAGTGCGGTTTGCTCGGTAGTTATCCTTCTGTCATGGCTAGGACTATTGTGAGTTATTTTCGCATGGATTTTTGGGGATTTTCGCCGATCAATTTCCAATTCAAATTGATTATTGAATTTGAAACTGTTTTTGTCTTTGGGGTGCTGATAAGATATTTATAGTTGCGCAGGATTAGGTTGACACTCCTGAAGGAGGAATGTGATTTATTGACTGTGATTACAGCCACAGAGAAGCAAGAAAATTCTTTGGCGTAATCCTCGCCTCCGTAGCGGTTAATAGAGCATGTTCTTAAGGGAAACTGAAATAGTCATGACTGCAGACTGTCTTGGACATTTTTATTTTAATTATTATTACCAACCGTTTGAAACTTTTAAGTTCAGTGCTTCGTTGATAACCCTTCCTCAAGCCTCCTTGTCCTGAGTGTGTTCCTTCCATGTTTTGCTGTTTTATTCCATCCTTATATTGCCCTCCCGTCTAAGTCGCGGCCTTCCTGATAGTTTTTCTGTTTCGGATTTTCGGTTCATTATTCTTTCAACTGTTTGTCCACTGTCCATTCGTTCTACGTATCCAGCCCACCTAAGTTTTCGTGATGTTATCGAATACTTGGCGTTGAATAGAATTCTTTGAGCTCTTGATATATATTTTTCACAATAGATTCTCCTTAAGATTTTGAAGGTTCCGAGATCGTCAGCCAATGAACGCCTTTCTACGAACAGTCATCATTGATCCGGAGAGCATCTTCTTGGATGAGCCACGACCTGGACGACAGAGCTCTATTTCATAACTTCTACCTTCGAAATCATTGGCGACCAAAGATCATTAGTTTTACCACGCGATGATGATTTTATGGCCTCGGAAGGGGCAAACATCATTTCGACGGGGGATCTTCAGATAATCTTCGAGGCACTGAAGAGAATAAAATCCGCGGGGATCGATTGTACATCTCATGTTGCTGTAGAGATGTACACCATCCTGTTCAACAATGCACTTAATAATGCATATTATCCAATACACTGGAAGACCTACAACCTAGCAAATGTCTGGTCATAAATCTTCTCCCAAGTGTCCGCAAGGTCTTTGAGAAGGTGGTCCTGAGACCCCTTTCGAAACGGATTTTCTATAAGGCCAGGTAGATCTTGAAATGGAATAAAGCAAGTTGTGTATGAAGTATTAAGAAATTTCGTTTTTTTAATTGAAACCCAATGGTCCATGTAGGCCATTATGTATGGCATATGACTTAATTCAAATGCCCGCCTCGGCATGGATCCGAATGGTTTACCTGCATAGACCTGTGACTTCAGGCAACCCCACAGGAAAAAGTATAGCGAGATCAAATCGCATAACCTTGGTGGCCAATTCATGCGAGAGATAAACTTACCCTCAAATCGTTCGTGCAGAATGTCATTCGTGGCGTCCGCTGTGTGGCACGTAGTGCCGTCCTGCTGGAACCACATCGTCTAGGTCCATATGGTTCAAGTTGGGCCATAAGGAATTGGTTATCATCATTCTGTAACGCTCGCCATTGACGGTGACCGCATCATCAACGTCGTTTTCGAAAAAGTGCGGACCAATGACGCCACCGACCCAAAATCCACACTAAACGGTAACTTCTTGAGGATGCATTGCCACCTGGTAAACCTCATATGAGTTGGTGTCGTCCCATATACGGCAATTTTGTTTGTTAACACAGCCATTCACCCAAAAATGCATCTTGTCGCTAAAGATGATTTTTCGACCAAAATTGGTGTCGGCCAATTGGGCTCCGAAGCTCAGTCAGTGAACAAACGATGTTGTCTATGGTCATAAAGTTCGAGCTCCTAGATCAGTTGGATCTTGAACGGGAGTATGCTCAAATCCGGACGTAAAATTCGTCAAGTTGAGGTCTGCCAAAAGCAGAGTTCTTGTGCACGGCGGATTCTGCTGTACTCTTTGGATGATATTCTTGGATGATCTTACGTTACTTTCACGTATGAAGATTGGCTAATTGATTACCGAACCGGTCGTCTCAAACTTTGGCACCAAACGTTGAACAGTCGACAACGAAGGGCCACCACGTTTACGGTAAAATGGGCGCAACGCGCGAAACGTATGTACTAACGAACACTCATATTGATAATAAAGTTATTTTATTTGGACATGCTGTTGAATCCTGTTAATGGCCATGATGACATCATCAGTAAACTGAATAATAAACAACACATTTGACAGATGTCACCAAAACGACATGGCCGTCACAGACCGCCATAATCTAATCGCGCGAATTGATAAACCCTTCAAATGGGTTGAGAGCAATAAATTCTGCCGGATAACCAATTCGGTTTCTGAGCGGGGCACGACACTATTTATGCCGCGTCGAAACTCGTGTCGGATATATAATGGAATAAATGCAATAACCAACTTTCAACACCGTATGATTAGAAGGTCTTTATTACAAGCTCAGTCGGCTAGGCATAAGTAAACCACTGCTATATAGGTATATGATTTTTGACATATTACCCATGTGACTTCTACTCAATCATTTGATATTAACAATAGACTGTAACAGGGTATGGCGAACTCGCCGATCCTTTTTAGCATTTACTTCAGTAAGCTGATAGCTTCAATAGCGTGTGCGGACGATTTTATCGCGCTTGCATCGTGACTTCCAAAAAATACAGCAGTATTCAGACGACTGAAATCAGACCCTATCCGTCCACTGGCAGAACAAGGTACAGCCAGATACCATGGGACCTGGTATAGGCCGACCATAGGCCGATGAATGCCTATGGATGTTCCGTGTGGTTCAATGTGAGAGCCAGGAAGGATTCGGATGTTTGAGAGATAATGTCTCAGGACTTGCCGGGGATTACATAGAAAACCCGAATCTGAGTATACAAAACCTTACCTTAACGTGATCCTACACATTAGGGCTAGGATTTTACGGGTTTTTCTAATAAATCTCATTCGAAGTCACGTTGCAGAGGCAATGACTTCCGTCAATAATCTGATCTCTGGGGCTTACTACCCCAATTTCGGAAAAAAGCGATGGCGCAAGTGTATTATATCTTTAGGGAGAGAGAAGTACTTTAAAGGTAGCACCTTTCACCGCTACTTTCAGGCTAAAAAAGTCAACCAACTGTGCCTCCAGCAGAAAACTGTCACTCGTTGTGGATAGAAAGACAATTTTTCTTTGATTTTGAAGTCGCAAATAGAAACACGCCCCACTGCACAGCATAATTTTCTATATGTATAAATCATGACCTTGTTAATTCTTCCAGCTCTTAATCACAGAAAACGCGGAATTTAACGTCTGGTGTCAGCTGGACCCTAAAAGCAGGTAGGCCACGATCATTTTGTAAAATGGGGTACAACGTGGGTGAAACAGTCTCAATGCCTGTGCCGTATTGAAATGGATCTGAATGTTCAATCACACTCTCAGCTATGATTACAATATTTTTCACTGGTTCTGCAGGACGACTATGAATTGTATTCCTTACATCACTAACCTATCCAACAGGTTCAAATTTATTGACGAAATTCAATATATGCAACTCTGTGGTAAGGCGCTTGGTAATTTTGAAAAAACTGTGGGAATTTTCTATGTTTCCGCGATATTTTGACCGATTTTGAAGTGATTTGTACAATTTTAATTTTTTGACTTATCGAAAGTACTCACAATGACGATTAATTGGTTATAGTTCAAATATGACCCAATATGACACTTCTTGTTCGATAACACCTTACCTGCAAAAAATAAACTGATTCTGAGTCTTCATAGAACCATCAACCCACATGCAGACTCCCAAGCCTAACAATATGGCGAATATCTTATTTAATTTTCAATTTACGATTAAGACGACGTACTAGCTTAGGGGAAGAGTAAATTCCTGGGAGGCTAAAAGACATTTTTATGTACCTATCAAGCATTCCGAATGTCAATTCTCTGGCCGGTTGTAATGAATGTCAATCACAAAAAACATCGAACATTTTGTTGGAAGCTTCTGCTATCTGTTGAAGCACTCAGGCGCACATACTGACCCATCGTTTTGCCAGAAAGAGATCTTACTTTATCATATTCCCCCGTTGTCCGGAGAAAAGTGAGGAGGGGCTGCGTGGGGCACACACCACGTCGTCCCCAAGGGTGCGCCACCGTGTGGACCTGAACCTGCACGAACCCTTTAAAAAAAAAAAAAAAACATCAGGGCATACGCGCTTAGTCATCTTGGAACCTGGATATTTCCTCTACGACTGTGTTTGTTAAAGACCCAATCGTTAATATAGAATTTGGTCGTGGAAGTAGGTAGACTTAAAGCGTGTTCCGGTCCTGAGAAATACTCCTCTGAGCCCCTTCTATCGAGTTCATCGGAGATCTCATTTCCTGGGATTCCAAAGTGACCTGGGACCCATACAAGTCTTAGTGAATTTAGTCTTCCGACTTTGTTCAAAAAGATTTTGAGTTCATGCACTCATTTGAAGCTAGATAAAGAGTTGGACACAGCTTTGAGTGCAGCTTGGCTGTCACTGCAGACGCTTATGCTTTTTCCCTTTCACCTGTGCTTCACAACATAGTGCATGGCCATTAGGATTGCGTACACCTCTGATTGAAAGACAGACGCAGATTTTCCTAACAAGAAGTGCAGTCGAATGTTTTCACGCTTAAAGAAAACTCCAGCGCCGAACCCCCGCCTAGTCCTGGAACCATCTGTAAAAATGCGAAGACAGTCCTTTCCAGGTTCCGTATCTAGCCAGAGCTAGTCCTGACGCCATGGAAATGTGACTGTGAAATTATAACGCAGTATAATGGCAGGTGTCATTGCGACACAGGGCATATCCATGAGATAGGTGTCGTAGGATAATTCTCGCTCAAGTACACTGTAAATCAAAAACCATTACTTTTGAGACGAGATTCAATTCAGTTCGTGTTAACCTATTCCACCAGTCAGCCCATGCATATGAAATTATCGGTCTTATCATTGCCGTATAGATCAAGAGGGCCTTTTTATGCGATAAGCCTGCCTTTTTCCAAAAACATCCTTGCATTGCCAAAAAGCGCTTTGATGGTTCGATTTAACAAATATAGATAAGGTTCGGGGATTGAAAGAGCGACTATCTAAAAAGTTAATGCAGACGAATAAAGCCATAGAATTCGTTCAAAAAGACCTCATGTGCTGAGTAATAATAGATATATCCGCAATATTATAACGAAAAAGTAAGTTAAATTTTCGTCCTAGATTCTCAGGCTCCTACTTCTTAAATAAAGATTACATTTTTTTGTCAACCCCAGTGATCAATTGGCTGCTTAATTCATTTTTGTTTTTTTGTAATATTTCGCATTAATGACAGAAATCACATCATTACTTAAGCCCGGGCATATCCTAGTAAACAATAGTTCAATATTTTTATTCACATCTCAATTTATGAGCCCATTATTTCGCAAAACAAAAAGGACCCTGCATGCCTCATTGAACGCGTCAAATTCAAAGGCACATTAGACACACATGTCCACTAATGCAACAATGGTCTAACCCCATTAGAAGCATGTACCCCACCAATCCTTTCACTGTGATATAATACTCGTAATTTCCGGACAAAAATCTCGTAAAAAAACAAAAAAAAAATATCAAAAAACAAAATAACCCACGAAAAACACATCAGAAAAAGCCGAAAGAAAACTCGCTAGAAACCGCACAGATTGCCCACAACCTTTGTCGCACCCTTTGACGTCCAACCCCTAGCGACGGGTCGAACAGGCAATTCTGTAATTCTGCCATCATTAACGTCCATTTGCTATAAATATTTTTTTCTATGATTTATTCTCTTACGCAAAAAAGGATTTTTCTATCAATGGCAATAGTACAATTGCAAATGGGCTTGACGCATGTTCCTCTGCGTAGGACTCCATCCTATTCATCTGGACACGCTAGTTGCCATGCACATATAGATGGACAAAGTGAATGGGTCCGGCAAAAGGGTTCACAATACAAACAGCGTTACTTGGTCACTCGAATTTAGATGTAAATTGTTGGGTTTGCCACTTTCGTTTTTTCATCCTTTCATCCTCACACTCCCTCCTTCTGTTCCCTGTGTGTAAAAAACAAAACCTCACCCATTTACCAAACCCAATCATCCGATACAGGACAGAACAAGGACTCGTTGTGCAAACGTACTTATGATGCATGAAAATTTATTTGTTACGGAACAATTCAATAAGTTAATAATTCAATTTCGGCGATAAAAATCTGATTTTCGGTCCAGAAAAAAAAGGATGAAAAAAGGACGATACACAGCAACAACCCTTTCTAGTCAACCGTAAACGGTGTGCCGTGACTAAGAGCAAAGGGTGTGCATAAATTTCATTCTCTCCGATAGACGTTCGGGAAAATCACACATGACTCGTATGCAAGGACGACGATTCTAGTCCTTATTGCATATCCATTATTTTTGCGTAAAATTTAAAGTAATTGCTGGAGGAAAGGGTATGACCGGAGCGACCGAGCGAGTGCGTCTTTGCCGCTCTTAGTGTGCCGAAGGTTTTTCGCCTAAAAGGAGCACTAAATCAAATCCAGATGTCGTCGAAGAAGTTCGCGCATCGGTGAGCTTGTTTTACGAGCGTGTGTGATGACAGACATGTGTAGCTGCCGGAAGAGAAATTTAATTCATAAGCTCAACCAGATCCTGGCGCGATATTGGATGGCTCGTTGTTGGGAGCATCATAAATAATTCATTCGGACGCGGATGGAAATTAAGTTGCGAAAGATATTTTGCGTAGAATATGGAGCGTGTGGGCTTGTTCGACTTGAGGCGTTGTTGTGTTCAGGAGCTTGACAAGATGTTTTTGACGTAATGGGATAGCTGAAAAAAATGGAAAAATGTTAAAGAAAATATTCCGGGAAGAATAGAGGTTTTTTTATTACATGCCTATAGCTCATGCTCCTTATGAACATGGTAGGCATTAATTCAGCCTTCGAGGGCTTTCCATACATAAGGTCTGGTTAACTCAGGAATCGATGCCAGAAATCCACGTACAATGCCTAAAAAACCTAGAAGTAATAGCTTAACCACCTCTAACCACGACGACATCCACGAGGTAGTGTCTGCCGAGCTTGAACTAACTAAGCACAGGAAGAAGGCGGTCTAAATAACCAGGCGAAAGACTGTGGAATACGCAAACGTTCGGATTGAGAGCCAATTAATCAGGTCTAAAGAGGTATTAAAATACTTGGGTGTAATGCTCGACAACCGACTTAAACTTAAGACCCAAGTCGAATATGAAATGAAGGCAGAGCTTTCCAGGCTGCGCCAGTCTGGGCGAGAGCTGTTACAAGCAAGGAAATAAAAAGAAAGTTTTCGTTTGCATACAGGCTTTGCGCAATAAAGACAGTATGCGATTCTCAGACAATCTAGGATGAAGCAACCGGTGTTATAGCGTGTTTGATATCCTCGCCGAAGAGATGCACAGCGTTTACCTTAGGCGAACCACGGACCGTCAAGAGACCAGCGTTATCAGAAGGATAAAAGCAGAAGAAAGAGCAACATCTGTAGCATTGTGGCAAGCCAGGTAGGATAACACGGCAAAAGGCAGATGGACCCACAAGCTGATCCCCACGATCGAGGTTGGGGAAAAAGGGGACGCGGGATTGCAATTACCATCTTACGCAATTTCTGTCAGGTCACGGCGGCTATCGACAATATCTTCACAAATTAGGACACGATAGCTCGCCTTTCTGCCCAGAATGTTCAGAGGAAGAGGAAGATGCAGAGCATGCGATATTCCACTGTAGACGCTTCGCAGACGCAAGAATGGACCTGCCGATCCCGCAAGTTCTAGTAAGCCACATGATAAGCTCAGGGGACTATGAGTAGCACGAGTTACAAAGATTACACACCCTTTGATAATTTGTTGCTGATCTGAAATTAGGTTCGTGGGCCAATGAATGGATTGCATTACCAAACGATATTGATTAACTTTGGACGTAGGCAACGTTCACAGTCAGCAACATAGAGTACATGCGGTAACAACAACATTTCTTGACATGCGATTTTTCCCAAACGTAATTAAATTTTTTTCAACTTTTTTCATTGGGGTTTCGCTCAAGTAAAGTCTATGCTATCATACAAATACTTAAAATGCTAAAGTTTCTGGAGGATAAATTCATGAATCATTTTGAACCAAGTGCGTAAGCTGTTTCCCTAAAACTCGATTTTCTGCAACCCCTCTTAGGACTTTTTTTAAAGTCAAATTTTAAGTCCGGAGTTGGCGTCAATACTCCGAGAAATATCAGTGAGTTGATCGTGAGTATTCGTGGAGCCTACCACGATCTGGCATCATGATATCGTACAAATTTTACATAGAAATGATTCTTTGATCTTTCCACTGTAACATCTACATGTGGAAGACGTAATCTTCAAAAAATTAAAAACCATTTGCTACTTTGATAGTTACTTTCCAAGACTTTTTTTCCCAAAATGGTGGATTTTTTAAATTAAATATTTATTTGAAAATTGTTGAAATAAGTCTGATTTTTCACATTAAAAATATTTACACATCTCCACATTCCAAGCCCTAGAACTTGTAAATTTAGAACCAGTAGACGGCAGTAGAGGACATGCCGTGGAACATGTAGGTTGTAGTGTCATTATATGGGGCTTCTTCTCTGACTTCCATTTACAAACAAAAATATTCGAGGTTTGTTCAAAAAATAAGTTGACTTTTTGAATTTTGCGAGCTAAGTATTGTACATTCTATTTCCGATTTTTTTTTTGTTATGATGGTACACATGTTCCCTCACAAATGTTAACAACGTTAAATGTATTTTAGGGTGCTTGGCGTTTTTTTGCTACTGAAAAAATTAATCAGAGGATGTGTATTGGGTTTTGTGTTAAAAATAAAGTTCATTGCTCCTACTCTCATCCAAAAAAAAACAAGATGGAATAAGCTGACCGGGAACCAAGCTACAATTCCAGGTTTTCTACCTTGGATTTTGCAAAATTTTACCTGAATCTCAGGAAACACAGTTGCTAGGATTTTAAAACCGTTCTTGGCTCAGAATCAAGTACTCTATAATAGAGCCAAGTTTCAGACTCTTAGTTACTCAGCAGGTTTGGTTTGATATATGCGTACGGACGGGCAGACAGACAGGAAAGCCTTTGCATATGTCTTTCCTACCCCGCCTTGCAAGGTAGAAGATGCTTATAAGCGGTACAAGCTCATTACAGAAGGCCGAAAACATGCTGAACGCCCAAGCAGGTCAACACCAAATCACAATTGATTATAAGTTGCTGATGATATTTTCATATCGGTTGGCTCATACCATGCATTTTTTGCAAATATCCTGGTTACGAAAAGTGTGTCAGTAATTTTTTTTCTGAAATTGCTAGATTTTGACCAAAAGAACCGTCGCATTAGCATCGCCCAGAAGCTATTGAATGTTGTGAATGACGATCCAAATTTGCTGAAAAAGGGTCATCACTGGGTATATGGCTGTGATGTCGAAACCAACGCCCAATCATCCCGGTGGAATCAACCAGAAGAGCCAAGACGTGAAAAGCACTCAAATTCGGTAAAATTTGAAAGTTTTGCTGACTGTGTTCTTCGATTTCAATGACGTGGTTTACATGAGTTCTTACCCGAAAGTCGTACGTTCAATAAGAAAAATCACCTTGAATATTACATTGAGTATTTGCGTGAAGCAATACGAAAAAAGATCTGGATTTGTGGCAAAGAAAAAAAACATGGATGTTGCATCACGATAGCGCGCTCACTCTCCTTTATTTGAGCGTAATTCATTGGCGAAAAACCATACCGTAATCATACCACGGCCACCGTATTCACTAGATTTCCAAAACTGAAGTCTAATGAAAGTACGAAGATTTTAGTAGATAAAGACCGCATCGCTGGAAGAGCTTTAGGCTATACCAAAGAGTGCATATCAGAAGTGCTTCGAGGATTGAAAGAAAAGCTAGCGCAAGATATTATTTCTGAGGGAACAAAATAAATATTAATGAATAAATTTTTTTTTGACGGAAATAATTAGTCGTCTTATATTTTGAACAAGTTTCGTATATCAATTAAGCATAGACATGCTTTTGCCATCTGCTTTTCCATGACTCGAAGGCTCCATGACAATTGGATTCTGGGAGATCGTTTATCTTATGCTAGCCGACTTCTTTAATGGCATTTAACGTCCCATAATGGTATCTTCCGGGGAAGAATATGACTTTTGGAAATACATGAGAGTTGTCTGGGGGTTGGGTTGCGTGTAGAGCAATCATCGTAATGTTTTTTTGCGTGGTCATCAGCCTCCTTAGTGCAGGTGTGGCTAGGTGCATTTTCCTGATGTAATTAAACATTTTCGGTGATGGCTAGCGTCACCTGGTTTTCTTCAGTCTATTTAGCACTTCTAGGTATAGAGCACCATTCATTATCCGCTTCTCGATACAAATTTGCAGTGGACCACAACCAACGTTGGCGGCCGTCTAGCACGAGACTTGTCTTTCACACTCCCGCGTGGCTATTTTTGAAGAAGCCGAGAACTGTTTGCGACAGCCTTTCAATTTAGAATACTTAGCGGACCACGTTTATGTCTCCGTACTCTATTTCCCAAATCCAACACAAAATTTGAAGGTTCCCTCGCATTTTGAGCTTCCGAGCTTGAGCGAACAATAGTTGGCATAGAAATCCCAGCCACTAAGCCCGCGCTGCGAGTTACATCCAGTCACGTCCAACAAAAAACTATTCCCGATCATTTTTATACAAATATCGTGTTCTTATTATATACTTTCGCTTAATTTTACTTAAAACTATTTTAACTATTTCTTATACTAACTTCTTCCTAACTTCTACGATACTTTTCGGCTTGAACCTACATACCTTACATATTCACTTAATAAAATGCTTTTCTGGGTTTCGGTCAGACCTCCTCATATGTATGCATAATGGCACTTCCTGCCACCCTGAGGTTCTCTTATATAACTTATAAATTAATATGTGATTTCTGATACACTTGGTTAAAAATTGCTTAAAAAAAAAACATAGGAAAATTAAAAAATGTGTACACAATCGATGAGTTGATAAATAAAAACTTGCCATTTAATCTTTTAATTCTATTTTGTATACTAAAATAAATGCCGTTCCCGACTTGGTTTTAAGTGGTCCATACTGAGAGCTAAATTTCCATAACTTTTTTTCTAACATATTGGCTGCTATCTCACTTATATCACGTGAATTCGTAATGTTGTCTTCCAAGACCGTAATTAATGCTGGCAGGTCGAGTTATTTTATGTATCCCATAAAGGACAGTCCAAAGAGGTCAAATGATATAGTCGGCCGTTTCACCCGGCAAGACCGAGAGATAAATTACTCACCGAACTCATTTCTCAATTAATCCATCGATTAGAGAGAGTGCTGTGTGGCATATGGCGCCGTTTTGTTGACACTACATGTCCACCGGATTAAGCTCGTACGTTTTGGGCATAATAAAATTACTGATAACCGGCGCCACTGACGGTAGATTTGTTCTTGCGGCCGACAATTATTCCGCCGGACCACTTATATCGCTTTCAACAGTGCATTTTTCAAGGTACATTGGCAGTTCTAATATTGCCTGAAGTTGCTTATCGAACCAAATACGACAGTTTTGTATACTCAATCAGAAATGTTAAGTGAGAGACAATTTTTCAAAAAAAAAGCGGATCTTCATCCAGCTTTTCCAAGCACCACTTACCGAAAATGAAGTCAATTGTTACACAAGCTGCATATCGTAAGATTTTAGACCAAGGTCCTTGCTTAAAATCATCCACGTAGTGAATTAACACAATCCCAGTTCCTGCAAACGACAATGAATGGATAAATCACGTTCATGGTCTTCTGTACGAGTACGGTTACGTAGCTTGATGTCCAATAGCGTGAATGTGGTCACCATGGGTTGAATTGCTTACGCAGTAGGTCGATTAAGACCACGATTTAATGATTGAACTGCGTGAAAAAACATTTTTCACAGAGCTTACATTTTGATAATAAAATTTAATAACTTGTAAGATCTGTTCGAAAGCAAGTTTTTTCACGATAAAATGGCAATGCTAGTTGAGCTCGCATGATTTTGACATATGTCACCGATTGCAGATGTTCTGTCAAAAATGAAACACAAAAAAATCAAGCAGCAGAAAAACCACCCTTTTCAATTTTCTCCTTTATTGTGAGATATTGTTCTCTTCTCCTTTAAGGGTAAAAAGCATATGGATAAAAACGTTAGCATAGATGTGTCTTACATTTCTTTCCTGTAGTCTAGCAACATTTTCGGCGATTGACTGGTTCTCAAAATGGTTGCAAATCAATCAAGGCGAAAAAGTCAAAGAAATCGTCTTTGCCCAAACCGTTTAATTTATTGGCTGTTTAACTAAAATGAATTTATACTAACCAAAAATACTTTAGAAGAAACAGCTTAATGGTTACCAATCTTCTCTTTCCTAAACATGTTGTAATCACTGAAATTTGTAAAGGTAACCAAGTCATTGCAAATTGGTTTCAAAACCAACTGTTCGAGTGGACGGTCACCAGGTTTTCCCCTGACGGTATTCATGATATTTATTAAACAGAAATTAATTTGTGAGATTTCGGAATCAAACCTGCAAATAAATTCGGATAAAATATGGTGTTCCACATGGTGGCCCAATCAGTCCTCTTCTGATCATTCTGCCTGTTAATGATGTTGTGAAATGTATACCCTTGTTATATCTTATGTTCGCCGATGATTTTAAAATTTATTTATCACGCAAGGATTACACTACTCAAAATTTGGATATATGGTGCTCAAAAAACTACTTGACACTTAATGTTAGTAAATTGAAGTCACCACTATCTCCTGCAGTGCTTCGCTTTATATTTACTCTTTCTGTCTTGATAATATTGTAAACCCGAGTGTTTCTTTAATAAAAGACTTGGGTGCAATGCTACATGGTAAACTATTCATTCAAAGTATAAATCTCATAATATTTTCTCTTAGACCTAGAAAAGCTTTACTGCAACAACAGGTAGGCAGTATATACAATTGTAAACAATGACTTGCTTCTGTATGCAATTAAAATTAATTGCAGACATTTCTAAAAACAATAGCCCGATGTCATCAAGCCTAGAAGAAACAACATTCCAACGTCCTTCCCTTAATGTTTTAAATCAACTCTTAATTTAAAAACCCAATACCAAGGTTCAAAAGAGTTCGCGATTTAATCACACACCATTTCCGCCCCGCCTACATCTAACCCATTCATTCAATCATCCGAACGCACCCTGAGCACCGTCATCGCACCCAACAACACAACAAAACCCAAACGGAACATAAAAAATCCTTCAAAAGGTACGACTAATGAGTCGTATCGAAGCTTTGTGTTCATTAATCCAAATAAAATTGAAAGCAAGTGGTAACTACTTCCCTACCACCACCGCCCACCATCCAACGGCAGCAGCTTTTCCACCTCAGCCGAGGACATGCTTGTTAGAAATCATTACAACGCTACACCGTCACAACAACGCGACTCCGACTATGATGAATACGTACTAAATGAAAAACTCTAGCAGAAGAAATCACTCAAGCGCGCATAATTAATAACAAAGGATTTTCTATCCTGGCGCTGCCACGACCATGGCCACGACAGCCGCATAATCCTGAGCCGCGGAAATTTTAATCTCCTTGATTAAACATTATTTTCAAGATGAATATACCCGCGAACATAAAGAGCCGAGGGTTAGATACATTTGCAGCTCAGCGAAGTGCGAGTGAACGCGGTTTCGACGACATTCGTTTGATCGAAACCCGAATGAGGCGGTGAGGCTCAGCGATACCGCAAAATGCCATATTCAATCACCACCACCAATAGAGGCCTGCCCTGCCCTACCTACTCGTAGTTCCATATCCTGATGTAATTATTTAAGGTTTAAGGTTTTAAGGCCCCTCGGATAAATAGACGGGCATTAAGCTAAATTTTTGGCGGTTTATTGTCGGCCTGTTAATTAGAATCTTGCACCATGAAACCAGCAATACAGTACGTGTATATACCTTTGTGCTCACTTCGCCGATTCCGGAATTCCAATTTGACCCCAAAAGGCAGGATGTTAAATAGCATTAAAGGAGTTTGACGCATTACCCATCACACTCGACGGGCTTCTTAGGCAACGAAGCTATAATAGGTAGTATCGCTTTGGCATTTTGGTTTTGCGCTTGACACTTGGCTTATTGTTTACTTAGGATAAGAACACATTTCTGAAAGGATTTCGTCCTTTTTTAAATTCGTTGCCGAAAGAGATGAGGAGGAAGCAAAACAAAAAATGGGAGAAATGGGATTGAAAACCCTTTGATGTCGGTAACGAGGTGGCTGTACCTCATATTGGTGGTGATGGATCTGTTGATTTAGTGTTAATGGTTATAAGTGAACTGCTAGGGCGGATGCTTTTGTTTTTTTTTTTAAATGAGTGACGGCGAGTGGCAGAAAATTAGTTAATGGATTAAGACACTATTCAAAGGATTTTCAATGGTTTCTTTAAGGTTGATTGGATGGTGATGGTGTTTTTGTTTTGGCTTTGTTTTTCGTTTTTTTTTGGTTAATGTGGAATGAGACGCAGGTTTGCTGCCGATGTCCTGAATGTAATTGTCAGATAAAGCTATTGGCCTTATGCAATGGAGAATTTTCTTTGTAGGAATATTTTTCGACATACGACTGAAATTGAGGTATCGGGCTAAAATTCATTCCAAGCGTAGTACACATATTTATATGACCACCGTGATTGGTAGAAGTTCAATATTATTTCTGAGTTCATTGTAGTCTGTTTTTATAAGCCATCGAATTAATATAGCCCCATAAAAAGACACCCAACGTCGTTCAATCGCATGAGCGAGTGAACGAACAGGCCATTTCTCGAGATTACACTATAACCGATCTTCACTTGAATAGAACAATTGTAAGGAAAGTTGTATGCCAAATGTGGACTATCTCATTGGAACTAATGTCAAGTTGATCTAACTCTGGCCAAGAACGGTTATTCTGCTTATTGATAAAGCCATGAAAACAAAAATGAGCTTCAGCGTTGAAGATGATTTTTTGGTGCGATTTAGAATTTTCCTCACATTTCTGCCGAACCCAATCAGCGTAGCCTCGTTGCTTCATACCTTCAAGAAGCTTCAATTCTTGAGTTGGTTTGATCTAACAAGGGTTAAGCCCAAAATCTTTACACAAAATTTACCGAAAATTTTCAAAATTATTGTGAACGGGGTATCATCGACTGACTTGAATTATTTCGAACTCAAGCATTGACGCTTTGATATTTCCGCACTTCGATAGGTGCGTTATCTTACTGGCACAGATGCATTCGATAGCACAGCTTGCCTTGCAGGATATTTATGACCAACAAAAATTAGAGTAACTGCTCACAAAATTGCAACCACAGTCTCGGAAGTTCGGTAATAATTTTCAAAGATTTGCAAAGATTGCTCGTTCGTGAGCCTCAACACCATAAAAATATAAGCATTTTGTGACGTGCTGATATTGATAAATCGTAAAAAAAATATAAGGGTGCTTCTGTATTAAGCCTTTCTCCCAATTTAAATGTAGCCCATAAAAAAAACAAATTCTTCTCCAAAAATACTTCGCCTTCCTATTTTATTGCCCTGTACCGGGTTCGATTTTATGAGACTTTCAGCTACCCCTATTGTAACTCTCACTCACTCTAACTCACGACGGAGATCCATTATTTTGTTTGGTAGAGCCTTAACAGATTGGTACGCTATTCGCTATTCGTTCCAGCTATTTACAAGTGCCATATCAATTGCATGCATATTAGACGCGGTGTCCATTTTTTAGAATTGATCAATATCCTGTGGCGGCTTATCAAATGATCTAGGAGGTCCACCCTCCCCCATAGCATGGTTGTGCTGCTTCACTACATCGGGTCTTGCTACCATTGTAGTATAACTAAGTATAACTTGTATAACTTAGTGTGTTTGTCGCATCTCTCTACCTCATCTTACTGTCCAATGCCAACAAAGATGCAAGAACTACGGCTCTGTTATCTTGCCACTTTATCTCCACTTGTTTTTTTATCTCCATATGTTTGTCAAAATATAGATACTGGTCTAGCAAGATCCCAAGGTATTTGACTACATTTTGTTTCGCCAGTGGGCGCCCGTCCGGTCCAAGAATTGAGAACCCGCGCCAATTTTTCCTAGTGTCTCGAGAGGCCCTAGACAAAGGCGTTCTGAACAAAATAGTTTCTGATTTCTGGCAGTTGATTTTCAACTTCCAGTCATCACAATACTGCTGAATTTTTTCCAAGTCACGCTGCAAGAGAATGACAATGACGTCGATCGTTGGACCTGATCTGTACGCGATTAAATCGTCCGCAAACGCTATTGAATGGTGAAGAGAAGCTATCAAATCACTGAAGTAAATGTTGAACAGGATCGGCGAGTTCACCGTACCCTGTTGCAGTGCGTTGTTAATATCAAATGTTTGGGTAGAAGTCACGCTGGCAATTTTCACTACGAACTTTCTACCTGTTAACATGTCAAAAATCATATATAGCAGTGGTTTACTTATGCCCAGCCGACTGAGCTTATAATAAAGACCTTCTAACCATACGGTGTCGAAAGCTTTGTCCAAGTCAATCAGACAGGCAGCCGTGCATTGGTTCTTGCATTTGTTCCACTGGATATCCGACACAAGTTTCGACGGCGCATGAATAGTGTTATGCCCCGCTCTGAAACCGAACTGGTTCTCCGGAATGATTTTATTGTCCTCAACCCATTTAGACACTGCTCTATGGACCACCTTCTCGAAGACCTTGCTAACACTTGGAAGGAGACTTATCGACCGAAGATTTTATGGGTTAGAGGTATCTTTACCCCTCTTGGGAATTGGTTGCACCACCGCTGTCTTTCAACCCACTGGATAATATGCATTATTCAGTGCATTGTTGAACAGTATGGTGTACATCTCTACAGCCAGTGGTGGGAGATGTCTGAGCACAACATTAGATATTCCATCGATTCCCGCGGATTTTTTTCTCTTCAGTGACTCGAATATCATCGCCCATTCATTGGTGACGGCATTATTCGCCATGAAATCGTCATTGAACCTGGTAAAACCAAGGTTCTCTGATCGCCAATGATCGAAATCATTTCTAAGGTAGGAGTGTTGAAGGAGGACTCTGTTCTCCAGGTCGTGGTTCGGGCGAATACTTTCATTCACCTTGTATACTTCCTGGAACACAGCTCCTACTATCCCCACCTTCTCCTGAATATCCTCGATCACGAAGAAATCATCATCCAAGACGGCGCTCACTAGATCAATGCTGACTGTTCGTAGCAAGCGTTCATTGTCTGACGTTCTCGGAAGCTTTAGATCCTGAATGTCATTCTGATTGTTTCTCCGAAATATTTTATTTATTTGCGGGAACATACTCGCGCTGTTAGATTTTACAGCACGAATTCTGTTGTTCCAATGCAAACTTACAGATACTCTGTAATTTTCCTTGATTAACTGTTGGATATTTTTAATCAGTGACTTCAGTGTCCTGACCTCCGAGTTTTGTCTTTCGGTAAACCTCCTGTACAAGTGTTTGAGTCTTGTCAGGAGTCTATTTTTTTGTCTGTGCAGTACGTCGATTGTCGCGTTTTAGTACACGTTCGTGGTATCGTGCTGTCGTTGGCGTGGTATCGTACTGTTCATTGTCTGTTTAATGGTATCGTCCATTGTTTGAGGTACCTGTCAATCTCGTAGTTTGACAGGTTCCTATTGGACGGCGGAAAGGAGGCGCTCGTAATGAGCGCTCTCGTCAGGGAATTGGCGCACCCTACTGTAATCATAGGGGTGCATTTGGACGTACTCTGCCATTTCCTTGAATTCGTCTGGTAATTTGATTACGGCGCTTAGTCCGCAATGGTCACTGTCGTATACGAAGGTCCGTAGACAGTTAGTAGACCATTTGTGTGTATCAGCCAGCCTCAGTCGAGAGTCAAGCAACATAAGATCCAGATAGGCCAGCCTCCAGATCCAGCCGCTCCTACGATACGACGGACTATCCGTTGCGAGTATTTGAGTCTAAATTCCATGCCCACCAATGGCTTAGTAGGCTCCCAATAGTATTGGGAATGTTATTTCCCCAATCAGTATGTTTGGCATTCAAATCGCCGGTTAGAATGTACTAGTTTTCCACCAAATTTAACTGCAGAGATCGAAAAAGTGTGTCCAGTTCTGCAATGAAAACATTGGGTTGAGGTGCTTCTGGCGCATAAGCTGATACAATGTATGTACATTCTGTTTCCATTTCGGAGAGGAATGTACGGAAACGCAGGATCACCCTTGCCAATCGCTATTTTGTCGGGCTCAGGAGACAATTGTGTAATAGAGCCCTCTCTCGTACGACCAGGTTGACTCTATACAAGACCCTTATCATCCCAGTCCTACTGTATGGCGCAGAAGCATGGATCCTATCAAAATTGGATGAAGAGGCGCTTAGCCGTTTTGAGAGAAGGATACTGCGTTTGATCTTGGTCCTATCAATACCGATGGGGGATGGAGGAGAAGATTCAATCACGAACTGTATGAGTTTTAGAGCGACATCAGCTTGGTCGGGCGTCTATGGATCCAACGCCTAAAATGGCTAGGATATGTAGAGCGAATGGACATCTCAGCTCGGCCGCACCTAAGGGCGCACACAGCTGGAAGAGGGCAGAGTGAGGCACTGCAGGGAGCTAGCAAAATATCGCGCTAGATGGAGAGGCATATTGGCTGAGGCCCAGGCTCACCCCTAGCTTTAACGCCCGCTCAGAAGAAGAAGAACGCAATGATAACTTATAGAATAATTTGCGGTTATTTATTAAGCTTTTGTTGAAAACAAATCGCATACAAGATAAGTGGATCAGATAAGCTTGGCTCGGGCTCTTCATGAGCTGTAACGCCAATGATAAAAATAATAAAAAAATTAGGAAACCATTTCGCATGGTATGAAAGTCATAGGAACGGTTTTTTAGCAAGGAAACTGGGTGCTATACGAGCTGAAGCAGGCAGTCGTCGATCGTCGATTTTTTTTCAAAAACGAACTACTGCTAGAGCGGCTGGAAAGAAACGGTTTTCTGCATCGTATTGTCACATCACTTTGGCGATAAAAAGTGTATCTATTACGATATTCCAAAGACAAAGAATTCATGGGGGTGCCGCGGCAATTCATGAGTCGAAGCTCATTCTGTATTTGGTAATGGCAGCTCGGCCTAGTATATTGTGGGTTATTGCAACTGGTTGTAACAATCACATGAACTCGTGACCGAACACAATAAAGCTGAGCATTAAAGGAAAAACGACGACTCGTATCGAACGACGATACGAGCAAAGTGATTTCGCAGCACGCCAACGCTTATTCACATGCTGCTCAAGTCGCAAAAACCTGGAATCACTGTAATGAAGGACCAGGCATTGTCCCTTCCTGCTACCATCAGTAGAGTTAATCGAAAATATATCTAGTAAGATAATATTGATGTGCCCCATTCGCTACAGAAGTATGCCAGAAACCATTCACTCTCAAATGTATTAAAACTTGTTACGTCAAATCAGTTCTCACACATCACCGCACACAATCAAATTACGACCCGCGATTTCCGCCGGAACCTCTTTCTACGGTTTCATTACGACCAAACCGAAACACTTGTGCAATCAAAACACCACTGACAAGTGCATTCCTCTTGCAGAAAGGATTTAAACAAAGAAAGGATGCAAAAAAACCCATTACCCCACTAATTTGAATCAATTTAAACCCAATCCGATTAAAAACGCAATCATCTGAAATCGGATACAAAATAGCATTCGCGCATTGAAAAAAAAAAAAAAAGGACCTTTTAACGAATTTTCCGCATGAACAGAACCGTCACCGATGTCCTGTATGTCACTTTTGGATTTACACTCGGATTCCTCTATTTACTTAAGGGTTGCACCCGAAATTAATTTAAACACAGTTTTAAGCGCGGTTGAGGATTCCTCGCATATGGCGAGCGAACTACATATTTCCTATTTTTTTAGTTTCCTTTTTAAGTGCTGAGTAATATTTTGGTGAAAGGATATGAATACAGGGGAAAGGGAAAAGGACTCAGTTGACTTTTATTCAACGAGAAGACTGAGGATATTGAGAGACATATGCGACATTAAAGTGGTAATTCGATAGATACCACCAGTAGTATGAGGGTGAGAGGGAGGTCGAACAATAGGGTGGCGTTGAGGTTTCCCATTGCGAATCGGAAGGACATAAGTCCGGAGGAAAATGGTGTCGAGTAACGGTAGTCTATGAAAACACTAGCCGTTTCATGATTGCTTTCATTTTTGACTGCTATTTTTTATCAATAAAGAAAATGTCACAACCTTGTCTGACAGGCATTCACCTCTAATTATGTGGTCGACGGTGCTTGGGGTGGTTGATGTAAGTATGTGGATGCGAATGACAGTCATCGTGGTAATGATAAATCCTCATATGTCATGCTGCGTTTCAGGGAAATCCGAGATGCAACATATCGGGTGTCAATATTTCGATTTGTTTAATGACAGATATAAGTATGTATGGAATGCGATTGGGGAGTCCGAAAGCAGTAGGAGGTAGCAGCAAATGAAGGTAAATAATTGGGCAATATTGTTTCCATAAAGGAGCACCTTGCCGTTTTAGTTAGTGTTTTGCCGATGAAGCGGGATTTATCCATGGAAACTGTATTTCATGGTATTTCCCTCAGCGGGTTGTCATTGTGAGCCATTAGTCGTGTCTCTTGGCTCCCGTAAGCAAAAATAACAAAAGCCTTAAAAAAGGCAATATTATTCCCTCACAACTAGGAGAAATGTATATTTTCGAACCAAGCTCTTTGAAAATCTAACAACAGCGGACCAAACATGTGCTTTTATAAGCCTGAAATTGATACAAATTTATAATTCATGAACACCTTGCTTGGAGATGCGTTGAATATTAGTGTTAGATACTACATAAGTCCCTTACTTTTTTGGCCAGAGCTTGCCTTGAGTTTTAAGCAAGTATAGTGGTGGACCTTGGTCGCTCTCCTGCGGTACACCATTCATTTCCTGATTCATAACTTTCGTGCTTAATACCAAGAGCCTATTTCTAAAATACTCTTTCAGGATATTTGTGTGACGATTTAGTACAAGCAGTATAACAACTTAATATATTGTCTCAGAGGTCGGCTTGCAACTTTTCGATCCCGATCATAAACTTTTTAGCAGCCAGGCATAAGTCATATTTCGGAGTAGTGCTAAAAATCCCTGCAGTTCATTTATTTGAAAAAAACTGCTCTAAATCCGACGCTCGGAGACGACTACAATAGAGGTTGTAATCGGGATTTTTTGTTTTATATTTTAGGGAATTTAGAGATTTGACTTGTCAGTGGATGTTGCATGCCCGCTCCGCATCCGAGATTTCGTTGGCTCAGGATTATCCTCATGGATCAACTTTCCATCGCTTGTCACAATACAATGCAGAAAATACTAACTACCTTGCTGCTAGAGCAGCAGTTCGCTCGTGAAAAAATCCGTTCGAATTCTGTCGAGCTCAACTCGTTTAGCACGAAATGTCCTCGTTTGATAAATTACCGTCAATGAAACGCAGGTTCATGTTTCATTAACTGACGCTAATGCTTTTTCTGATACTGAGTTTAATTCAGCAATCAATGCTGATGCCGAAGTTGGTGTTGTGTTGATACTGATGCTGATGCTGCTGCGGATGGTGATGCTGATTTCGGTACAGATTATGAATGTGATAAAACGTCATGAATTCCAGTCGTGATAACCACGAATTCCAGACCGTGATAACCACGGATCTTAATTATTGTATAATACAAGGTGGCGCAAAATGAATCACCCTATCGGGAGATGTTGTATAACGTGTACAAGTTTGCTTCCACCGTTTGCCGATATGTGGCAATAACGGTAAGTAGCGGTCGAAAAAAACAGATCACAGACGTCACACAGTTGGCTTGGACCTCGGTCAACAAAACACCATTCAAACATTAGTCGATTTGTGTCTACATCATAAAGTTGTTCTCGATTGAAAATGTCAGTTTACGATCCAAATTCTCGTCATTTGCGAGAGGTGTTACTGTTTTGTTTCGATATGAAGAAAACAGCGGCTGAGTTTCATCGAATGCTCTCAGATACGTATGGTGAGGATGCTATTAGTGAAGGAACGTGTCGTGAGTGTTTTCAACGCTTCAAGAACGGTGATTTTAACGTCGAAGACCGGCATAGTAGTGAGGACGCTTTGGAAGATGCAGAATTGGAGACATTGCTGAGTGAAGACTCGCGTCAAACTCAAGAAGAATTGGCACGATCAGTGGATGTGACACAGAAAGCCATTTCAAAACGTCTCAAGGCCATGGGCATGATTCAAAAAGAAGGAACTTGGGTCCCGTATGAGTTGAAACCAAGAGACGTTGAACGGTGTTTGTGAACGGGGACGAAAAATGGGTTCATTACGATAACCCTAAACGCAAAAAATCATGGGGATATCCCGGCCATGCTTCCACGTCGACCGCCAAACCGATTATCCACGGCTCCAAGATCATGCCTTGCATTTGGTGAGACCAGCTCGGCGTCGTGTACTATGAGGTGTTAAAACCAAGTGAAACAATCACAGGTGCTCGTTACCGAACGCAATTAATGCGTTTGAGCAGAACATTAAAAGACAAACGGCAGCAATACAGCAAGAGGAACGAAAAAGTGATTTTGCAGCACGACAACGCTCGACCCCACGTCGCAAAAGAAGTCAAAACGTACTTGGACGCGTTAAAATGGGAAGTTCTACCCCATCCGCCGTATTCTCCAGAAATTCTCCCTCTTACTATCACCTATTTCGATCAATGGCGCATGGCCTGGCTGACCAACACTTCCGATCTCATAAAGAAGTCACAAATTGGATCGATTTGTGGATCGCTTCAAAAGATGAACAATTTTTTCGACGCGGAATTCGTACACTGCCCGAAAGATGGGAGAAACTGGGAGACTTGACGGGAGACTTTCAATGATAATCAATTTGTAACATTAAAGCATCAAATGTTGGGAAAAAAACGGCGGAAGCAAAGTTGTGCACCTAGTAATTTTTGGAAATGTTTGCAATTGGTCAATCATATTCAACATTTGTGAACTAGACAGCTGCAATATACAAACAGGCAAGCAATGAAGCGCTATACTCAGCAAGAGCGTAGAATAATTGTGTCGATTTTTTTTACCAATAATCGGTGGTCAAATCGCGCAGCGTGAATTTCGACGCCGATTACCTTATCGTGTAACGCCAACTGGATAAACAATTCGGCGCCTAGCTGCTCGACTAGAACAGACTGGAACCACAAGAGACCATGCAGGTTGGCATGCAGGATGGCACTGAGAACGAAGAAACATCAACCAGACGACGGTCCACTCAATTTGACATCACCAGATGGACCCTACAGCGAATTTTAGTGAGAGACTTACACATGTTCCCGAACAAAATGCAAACAATGCGACAGTTAATTCCTGCTGACCGTCAGTCGCATCTGAATTACTGTCAAGCCATCCTTAATCTCAACAACGAAGAGGATGATTTTGTGTCGATTTCCACTTAAGCTGTTCGTCAATAAGCAAAATCTTCATTTCTGGGGCACTGAAAATCCGCATGCGATGCACGAAGAGCCATTACATCCACTCAGAGCCACTGTGTGGTGCGGTGATCACGCGGGAGGAGTGACTGGGAAGTATTTCCTTGAGGACGCCATCTGCAATACTGTTACTGGCGAACGCTACAGGGTCGTAATAAACTACTTCTTACTGCCGGAATCGGATGAAAGGGGCTTGCTGAACATGTGGTTTCAACAAGACGGTGCAACCGCACACACAGCACGAGCCCCAATGGATATCGTGAAGAAAGCGTTTCCTGGTCGCGAAATCTGCAATTTTGGCGATTTGGCATGGCCAGCAAGATCGCACTATTCAACCATCCCAGACGTCTTTCTTTGGGGCTATTTGAAATCGCGGGCTTATGCCAACAAGCCTCAGACAATCGTAGCCCTTAAGGAGAATATTCTACAGTAATGCTAACAGTTATCATCGGAAATCTTGCGGAAGCCATGGAAAATGCCATTAAACGGGTACAAATGTGTATCAACACTGACGGCAGTCACTTGACTTATTCACTTAACAGGAAAAAATTGTAAAGCTCCAAGTAAGGACTTACATTAACTCAAAATAATTTTTTTTATTTAGTGAAAAAGTAATTCAAAAACAAAACTGGATGATTAATTTTACGCCACCTTGTATAAGAAACATTCAGTAAACATCACTCATCAACTGTTCATCTCATAAAAATGGTTTCATATTTAATCAGTATTTTGATTATGGATACAGCTTTTGCTCATTCTGGCATCATAGGAATTTCAATGCGGAAAAACTGCGTCTCGTTGAGTCGGGACTGAACAACTAATAATCAGAAGAGGTTTGTAACACGCTCTATTTCAGTATTAAGATAGGTTTTGACCACCAAATCAACATATAACCAAGCGTTGCGTTGCTGCAAAATCATTTTGTCCCGTCTCTGCTTGTATTGCTGTTTTTTTTCCTTCAATGTTGGGTAGCGTGCTCCTATAATAATTTCACCCCATTACAAGAACTCTCACTGAGCCCCATCAGTACCGTCACATAAATTCCACTTAGTGGGCACAGGCGAAGCACCCTTGTCTTTCACGTCAAAGTCACTACTTTTATGGTGTCGCAATATGACCTCCATTAATTAAAGCCTCATCACACATTTTTATAATCATTGGAGGGGCATCAGCTGCATTTTTTTGGAATTGAAGGTTAACACTACATATCAACGCAAATAAAGTTTATTTGGTTGGAAGGTTAGCATCCCCATGCATACAAAAATATGACGTCGACCATCTACTAAAAAACGGTGGATTTTTATTTGTGCACCTGATGTAAGAGTGTAATATAGTATAAGTCTCATCACACATATGGCACCGGGAGATCTCTAAGTGAACCAGTTTAAAACAAATAACCAAAAAAACAAACTTACCAACGAAGCTTACCTATGATGAGAGAAAGCTCACGCCTCTTATTTGCGTTTGCAGCGTTTCTACAACATCAGTTTTCTTGCCCGGAAATGAGAGTCTGTAAGGCTGTGAAAATGTTCACCTAAGGCCTCAACTTCTTCGTTTGATGCGAAGTACTTCTCGGACACAAATTTCTTTAAGTTTTCGAACAGATGGAAGTCTCAACCCTCTTTTCTCGAACCTTAGCATCAAGCTGGTCAAGAAGTTTAGAGTAATATTTAGCTGTAATTGTTCTGTCTTTTCCAAGGTAATCAAATAACAGGCATCCAAAAACATCCCAGCCATTTCATTTCTGGCAGGTTCGATCGACTTGGCCTTTCTTGGCGCTGAACCACCATCTTCCACTCACAGCTTGAACTTCTGTTTCTTTTTTGGCGTGCAGTGGTTGACCAGTGTCTCATCCAGGGTGAAAAACCGTTTCACAAAATCAGTTGGATCCCTGCTAAATCGGACTGCTACAAAAATCGTTTGCGCATTTGCTTTTGATCGACATTCAAAAAATGCGGCTATCATTTTGCGCCGAGCTTTCGGATCCTTATTCTTTGTTCAGAATGTTTCACAAGCCTTCTTTCGATAGCCCCACAGCTTCAGTTACCTCGAATTCAATCGAATTATGAATATGAAGAAACTGGTACTGCGGCCATAAAGATCTATTGTATCCCATTTTTTGGTCTAGGATTTGATTGCTGCCTTCAAAAATTTGACAACTTCCCTAGATACGATGTCTTGGAAGTCTTTCCGGTTATGGTTGTGTTGCTTGGCATTTAGAATATTTCTCAGGCGCGGCTTGGGTAGACGGTCAGTATGTGTTCCATAGTTTCTTAAGGCTACCCACATCGCCTACAGATTTCTGTTCTGCTGAGAATCACTTTGTAAAGGTGGAAGTTGCATGCCCCGTGTCCTGTTAGTGCCTCACATAGCACTCTAAGGTCGGCCTTACTTAATTCTAGAGCCTATTTGGCACGTTTGGGATTATGATTCTGTTCCATGAACGTTCTTGAGTGTTTAATAACCCCTGTCTATTCCAAAATTGGTTCCTTTGTTTAATGATCCATGTGTACAAGTGTAGGTTTATGTCTGGATTATTAAATCCATAAAGGGGGAATGGCCCGGCGGACCCCACAAGCGGACCAGTAGGAATGCAGTTAAGTGGGAAGGTTATGGTCCTACACTTCTGACCATAACGACGCCGGGATAAAAAGGAAAAGAAGAAGAAAGGGGGAATGGCCCTGTAATAGGTATCTGAACAGCTTTCTTGACTTGTATGTCAGCTTTTTCATTGCCTTCATGGTTTTCATGACCTATTACCCAGATCAGACTTAATCTGTTATTTCCACCAATTTGTTTAGTATTTTCTGACATTCCCAGACAGCCTTAGAGTTAAAGGTGTAACCCTTTACAACCGCTTAGCTGTCCGAGAATATATGTAGTTATCCTCGCGTAAGAGGGTCTCCTGTCGCTGATGCTGCTGCTGCTTCATTGATTGCGAATAGTTCAGCCTGAAATATAGTTGACTCATTGCAGAGGGGAATGTGTAGGCTACTTTTGGTCCTATTACACCAGCCCCTACCATGTTTCCAGATTCCCCCCCATCTGTATACCACTTCAGGCCTCCATCATTCGTCCAAGGGCGGTTGTTGTTTCATTCAGCTACCTCACTCACCTTCACTCGTCTATAATCCAACATGACATTATGCACTTTTTCGATGCTTTCCGGTGTGATTGCTATTTTTTGCCGTCCTTCTCGTTGGTCATATTCGACAGATGCGCGGTCACGTTTAAGTTCAGTTAACAACTTTTTAATGTATATATTTTTTTTAAATTTTTATATGTTTATACTTTTTTTTGGTTTTTATTCTTTTTTTTGTTTTATCCTACCCTAACCTACCCTACCCTACCCTAGCCAATGTAAGCCTGCCATTGGTGTAAGGCAAGCCCTGCCTTGAAGAGGCTGAAGCCATTGAAGTATCCACTGACGCAGCTCCCCCCAGCCACCAAAAGCGTTGATGTTGGCGGACTACGTCTCCTCGATCCCGGCGTGAGACCGATCTACAGAACCTGAGGCGCTCGGGCTCACTGAGCGCGACATCGGGTCCGTAGAGGAATCGCCGTTCCACGGAATAGCGACCCACGTGGAAGATTAGCGGCACCGCCAATCTATCTTGGATCAGCCCACATCTATCTAAATAGAGGAATGCTTCTGGCGGGACAAAGCCGTTAAGGCGCACTCTCTCGTGATATAAATCATTGGGGTAGTAAGCCCCAGAGATTAGGCTATTGACCGAAGCCATTGCTCTCGCAACCTGGCCTCGAATCAGTTTGATCAGGAAGTTATCCACCCGTACAATCCTGGCCCTATTTTATAGGACCTCGTTCGGGTAAAAGTTCGTGTAATCAGATTCGGGTGTCCTATGTAACCCGAGACAAGTCCTGAGACATTGTCTCTCAAACACCCGAATCCTTTCCATTAAGCTGGCTCTCACATTGAACCAGACGGGACATCCATAGGCAACCATGGGCCTGATTAAGGCCATGTAGCAGATTACCTTCACCCTGGAATCAAGTTGGCTGCAATGAAACAGCCATCTTGTCAGAGCGAAAGCGTCAGTGCATTGTTGAACAGGATGGTGTACCTCTCTACAGCCACTGGTGGAAGGTGCCTAAGCACAACATTGGATATACCGTCGATACTCGCGGATTTTTTCCTTTTCAATGACTGAAAGATCATCTGGAGATCCTCCATCGAAATAAACAGGGTATTAGCCCCTTCATTGGTGACGGCATTATTTGCCATGAAATCGTCATCGAACCTGGTAAAACTAAGATTCTCGGATCACCAATGATCGATATCACTTCTAAGGTAGGAGTCATAAAGTAGAAATCTGTTTTCCAATTCGTGGTTTGGACGAATGCTATCATTCACCTTATGCACTTCCTGGAAGACAGCTCCCACTGTCGCCACCTTCTCCTGAGGATCCTCAATCACGAAAAAGTCGTCATCCAGGACGGCGCTCTCGGGATCGATGCTAACTGTTCGTAGCAAACGTTCACTGTCTGACGTTCTCGGAAGCTTTAGATCCTGAATGTCATTCTGATTGTTTCTCCGAAATATTTTAAGCGTGGCCAACGCGTCCTACTGTAATCGTAGGGGTGCGCTTGGAAATACTCTGCCAATTCCACGAACTCGTCAGGTACTGTGATCACGGCACATAGTCCGCAATGGTCACTGTCGTATACAATGGTCCGTAGACAGTTAATAGACCATTCGTTCGTGTCTGCCAGTCTCAATCGAGAGTCTATTAGCATGAGATCCAGATAGGAGCCGCTCCTAGGATACGACGGACTATCCGTTGCGTGCAACTTGACTCTATATTCAATGTTGTGAAGAACGCACCAATGACTTAGTAGGCTCCCCCTAGCGTTAGGAATGTTATTTCTCCAATCACTATGTTTGGCATTTAAATCGCCAGCCAGAATGTAGAAGTTTTCTACCGAGTTTAAGCGCAGAGCTCGAGACACTTTTTCGATCGATGAAAACGTTGGGTTGAGGTGCTTCAGGTGCATAGGCTGATACAATGTACATTTTCTTTCCATTTCGGAGAGGAATGCACACAATACAGGCCTCTAGCACCTGGAACCTCCGCACTTCACCGCTATATATGACCTTATGTTTAAAATTATTTTTAATAAAGATCGCGACTCCTCCGCCTTGAGTAGCGTTGGGTCGGTCCCTTCTAATTATTCTATAAGAACTGTGTCGGATTTTGTGCTTCTGGTTTAGCTTTGTTTCGCTAACCAAGAGTATATCGGGGCTTTCGTCCTGCAACAGGTTAAAAAGTACGGCTCGTCGCTCAATCCTTATCAGGGAATTTACATTCACCGACAGGATCTTCAAGGGGCTCTCTACCAGCGTACCCATCACGACCTTAGGTGCACTAGGCCTGGCAGAAGTGAGCAGATACTATCTACTCCGGTCGCCGTCTCAAGGATCTGTTTTTGGAGCTGCCCAATCTGCCCATGGATTGCGAGCAAAATCGAACAGACATCCACCTCCGCCTCCGGTGCCTTAGAGACAGGCACTGGTACTTTAGGAACAGCCATGGGCTTTTGTACCGTCTTTCCCAAACCTGCCGCCATTTGGGCGTAGGTCAACTGGGATGTGACGGCTGGTGTTTGGAAGCGACCCGAGGGACGCTTCTCCTCGACCTTCTGCTTACGGGCCAGGTTTTCTTTCTTGATGTCCTGGAACTTAGGACATCTCCGATGGTTTGCAGGGTGTCCTCGGTTCCGACACAAGACACACACGAGCTGCTCTCTGTCCGCCACCTTGATTTTCCCAAGGTCGCATTCCTCGTTCTTGTGGTTCTTTGCGCACTTAACGCATCGAGGCTGCATTTCGCAGTTCGACGCGGCGTGCCCGAACCTTTGGCAGCGGATACATTGTAAAATGTTTCCACTCCTATTTACTGTTTCCCATTTGACAGTCTGGGATGCTATGGAAGTGATAGTCCTTAGCCTCTCCAGCTTGCTGCTGGGTGTGAGCTGCACCAAGAAGAAGGGTATCACTCGCTTCTCCCTTCGGGAGCCCACCGTGGAGAATGGCTTCACCCCCACGAATTTGAGGTCGTCACTCTCGAACTCTTTGAGCTCTCCTCGGGGTCTGCAATCGACTCCACGCCTTTGAGGAGCATCGTCTGCAACCTCTCGGCCTTTGGCGTAAAGGAGAAGAACTCCGTCGTAGTCTCTTTCAATAGGCTTTTAATCCGCTTATGCTGTTCCAGTGTCTTGCACTGAACAGCATAGCGTTTCTGACCTAAACATTTAAAATGAAAATTACTTATACCAATGGCATACTTACAGAGATCGATGGTCTCACGTAGGGCCGTGGTAAAGGTAAAGATGGGTGGCACCTTCTCCTTTTTAGGGCGTTGTTGTTGCTGCTGCTTCTGCTGCCGCGGCTGTTGTTGTTGTTGCTGCTTCTGCTGTAGCGGTTGTTGTTGTTGCTGCTGTTTCTGCTGCTGCGGCTGTTGTTGTTGCTGCTGCTTTTTTTGCGGCTGTTGTTTTTGCTGCTGTGGCTGTTGTTGTTGCTGCTGCTTCCTCTGCGCCTGCTGTTGTTGCTGGCTTTGATGTATGGCGGCTGTTGCCTGCTCCCTTCCCATCTGCTGCATTAGCTTAAGCCTATTGACTACGGCCTGCAGCTTGGCGCATAAGACCCGTTTTTCCTCTTCAAGTTCGCTACGCTCTTCCTCCATACCCGAACTTGAAAGGGCGGCGAAGGGGTTGTTGTCCCCCGTGTAGGGGCCTTCCCTACCATCTAGGAGGTAGGCAATGTCCCCTTCCCCGGGGATCACTGGGTTTGTTTGTTGTTGATGCTGTCCAGCTGCCTTGGACGTCGATGGTGTCGACCTGCAGCTTTTCGGTCGAAGTAGTGAGGCTGGGGCGCTTAATCAAATCGGTCTTCGGGTTGATCCTTCTGCGCTTTTTCATGACGGCGGCTGGAGTTCCGAAATCGGATGATAAATCATCCGATTCCGACTCCGTATGACGAACGGGTCTTCGCCCGCCGTCTCCCGACATCTCTTCGTGTACCTGCTACCACTATTGCACTGCACTGGACAAAGTACGGCCAAACGCGTATTTGAAAAATTATTTGAAATTATTCAAAATTTTTATTTTTGAGTGATATGATTTTTATTTTTTTATTATTTTTTTATTTTTTGCTTTTTTGCGTTTTTGCTCTTACTCGCACAGCCTACTGAGCGAGAAACGACTGAGTAGCTGTACTTTTATCGTCTATTTACGTAGATTAGATGCATGTTTCTTTTTTTTGTGTTGAAAATCTGCCGTCAGATTTATATGGCATACTGTATGGACGAAAAAAACTTTTTAATTAGACTTTTAAAGAATAAACTGCTTTGAAGAAGGTCAAATTCTGATAAAGCAGACTGCCACAAAATCTCATACAAAACCTCAAATGCTATACCAGCCTCTTTGACTCCTCTAACAGCTATTCAAATAATTCAATGTAAAGTCACCCACCTCAGCCCCCGACATGGTAGCATCCACTCCACACCTGCATTGAAAATGCAAACAACAGACCAAATTGGCACTGAAAGCATTCGGTCAAGTAAACTCACCGACAAGTAATTTATGTAAACACTATTCGTACATCCATTAGATATGCATGAATTCTTAGACATGTTTATTTATCATCAACGTGTCAGCTTGCATTACATCGCGCCGGGGCTACGGGGCTACCACACAGGCATCATCAAGTGCGAGATCGAGATATGGATAGAGATGGAGTTGGACATTTTAATAACAAATCAACATTTGGGATGCGGTTTACATGTTATATGCTTGAACGCCAGATTATGGGCATTTCACCTGCAAATTCAATTGTGGATGGGGCTTTGGAGGTTTGAAATTTATGCAGATACACGTGTAAATATTAGATGCATCCACTTCAGTGAGCAGATATTGTGCCATATCCCTCGTGGGACGGGGCTTATGGTTCTAGTTTTGGGTAAAAAAAAAAAAGTTTTGTTTTTTTGTGGAAAAATGTAAATGTACATATAGTAAAAGCCTCACTTAGCTAATGACTTACTGGTAAGTGTGACTAGATCAATGTCATTATGACAAATGGGAGTTGTCGACATTTTAAATGCCATTTGGTGCAACAAAACTATTCCATCCTTCGATCATCAATTACATCCCTTAAATCAGATTAAGTGTAACCTCAAATGACTTCATATGTGCTCATATCACTCGTCTCTCTACACATGCACATTAAGCTCTATAAAAGGGGTAGTGTAGGCAATTTGTATTGTCATCCAATAATTAATTGCATCCAGGATCTCACTTGTCCTCTTGGTTGAGTTCTTTCCTTTTGACTGGCAAAAAATTGAAAACTCTCATCCATTCCACGCCACGCATAGAAGGGGAGGCGTCCAAGTAGAAACAAGAATGCCTATAAGGAGCACACATACCCCAACCACAAGGATGTGTTCCCTAGTCTTATGCTGTGTCATCCACTTGCTCATCGTCATTGTCCTCCGAGTGGCAAACTATCTGATATTCACTCTATCAAAGCAGCCCTCTAATTTTGGGGACCAAGCCGAGCATAATATATCATCTCATCCTCCCATCCTATCCATCGTGCCTAGTTCGGAATATGATCCGTTCACAGTAATAAAACCATTAACACTTTGTTTTAATATGCATGCATATGTAAATCAAATTAAATCATACAAAGTGGATGTGGTCGTCTGACGCCGACTTGCCACCCTCGCATTTACATATGAATGGGTAGGTAGTATCCTTTTTTGTCAGTGAGGCCGACAATGGTTCGTTACGGTTCCTTAAGGAAGTCGCTGGAGCGAAGTGAGAAATGGCATCAGTTTACAAGAACGCGACACAAACCTGTCGCGCGATCGTTACGTCGTAACATTCCGGAGCGAGGAGCATGTGTGCTTGGCATGCACACACATTAAGAAAGGAAAAGGATAATTTATTGATTTACATGCGATAAGCAGTACTTGCTGACGGGCCATTAAAATCGCGTTAAGTGCTGCTTTTAATTACAACTATTTATGGTTCGTTTGGTGAAGGCGTTCCGCGATAGAGAGAATGGTCCTTCGTTTGTATCCTTGTTGGTGTGGAATTACATTGAATGCCTTGTAAGTTTACGACTGAAACGCGTCAGTAAATTTCTGAGATAAAGTTATGCGTTTCGTTTGGGGAGCGAAATAAAGATGTGATAAGATGTCTATTTGTTTTCATGACTGTGGGGTGTTGCTTGAGAACTATCGGGGCTTAAAAAGATTCCGCCAGTATGTTTAAGTGCCTCAGACACGCAGTGCACTCCACCATAGATGTGATAAGAATCCTTGTACTTTTACCAACTGCTAACTAAATTTTCGAGTTAAGGGCTTCAACTAATAATGTGAATTGGATTTATGCAAGCAACTGCCTATAGTATCCCAAGCCTATTTTTATATGAGAATATGATTATTACATAGATTATTACGCACTGCTATATCACACATACTTCCCATAATCCACCTTGACTTCCGGTCAGACAGTGTACGCTGCCGTACTAATTCACGTACTACAATACTATATTCACCCTTTCCGATAGTTAAATATTCCGCCGCGCATCCTAGGTGCCCTTCCATTCCCTGAAGCCTTTTCGTAATTCATATCGCTTCAAGTCTTCCAAGAAACTACAAGTGTTTGTCTTGCTGTCCTTTATATGCTTCATGCCTTCAATTTTAAATTTTAGTTCCCGAATCTCGGCAAGTTAGCGCCACAGTAACTCATATTGTAGTTGGAAATCAGTACTTACCTGTATTTTATATATTTGAGGATGGACTGCCGTCGAAGCTCGTTATTCTTGTTTGAGATTGTTGTTACCAAAGAAAAGGTTGATTTTTTTACTGCTTGGTTTTTGGCGTTCTATTTTTGACAGCTCACATGCTCCATTAACATTGCAATTTCATGACCTGACTTACACCCGAACAACGCTTACAAAATATTGAATTTATTACCAAAATTCGTGCTCTATGATAAATGTTTTTCGCTTACTTCCAACCATTTTATGGCTGGCATCATCGACCCACTGTGCAAGCAATTCAAGCCGAAGTAGCCAAATTTCGGACCAATTTCAAGCTACTGGGCGTCAAGCAACCTACCCGTATGCGTAGGCGCGTATAGAGGGAAATATTGCTGCGATATCAGCCAGTATTAAAGAGGACCGAGTATTGTCTATTTGTGGCCTTTCGCTAGGATTGGGTTTGTGTTACTCAACTTCGAGGAAGATTTTACGCAAGAATCTTGCCCTCGAAATATGTATTATTCGAGCAAGGACTGAATACGAATGTCACTGTCACAGCATCGAAATTTCATTGAGTGGGTCTTAGACAAACAGAACTAAGAACTGCTTTTTCATCAAGAAACTGTCTCTAGTGACGCAGCTTTTTTGATTAAATGGGCGACCTCAGGCAACACAATAGCTGCCCGGAACCGGAAAATTGCACTGTTTGACAGTTTATGGTTAAAGATGAAAACAACGTTACCGTTCATGGCGCTCGCTACCATTCATAATTTCGAACATTTTTTACCTAAAATGCGCGTGGACGATATGGGGTTCGAGTAGGATGGCGTTTCTTGCCACACACAACACGAATTGATGGGCCAGTTAAGAAATGAGTTCGGTGAGTGGTTCACATATTTCGAATTTTGGTCGAGTGAATTGGCCGATTAGACTTTGCGACTTGACAGCTTCAGACTATTTTTTATAGGGATACGAAAATCAGTTAAAATGGAGGACGATAGTACAAGTGTTATTAGAAAGATACCAGCCAGTATGCTCGAAGAAGGAATTCAACCTGAACTGTCGGTATGGATCATTTAAAATGTAGTTGAGGTCAGTATTAACATGAAATAATATTTAAGAAGCAAATAGTAAGCATTGATTAAATAAAAGGTCAAAAAAAAATCCTGTATTTTATTTGACAAATAGAAACCCAGAGCTTACGTTTTAGGTATCAGCGAAATGTAGTATATTTTTGAATGTGGAAAGCGTAATCGTCAATTTTCCTCGCTATAGCCATCAAAGATACGGCCGTGGAAGAGTGAGGCTTTAAGAAGGCTGTGCAGCATCTCAGAAGGGACCATTTTCTTCGATGACTAGTTTGCTTTCCAGTGGAAAATGTTCAATTTTAAAATAAAATAAATAAAAAACTGATAATTGTAGGTAATACTTTATTTTGGAAAAATGTACAGTCATGTTGTGGATTTTAGTTTTTAAAACAATATTTTCTAAATGACGCCCGTGCCTGGAGAGAAGAGGCACTCTTGCAGCCGGACCGTCACATTTGCAATAACGCGTGAACAAAGAGCTGGTTATATAGCGGCAATTTCGCGACGAATATTCTCTTACAGGAATTGTTCGAAGATTGTTATTGCAAACCCTTGATTTGAGTTATTCCCACAAAAAAAAGGCGCATGGTGCCACATGTCTATGGAGAGTGAGGTGGCCAGGGTATGTTTCCATACTTGCTAATTACTTTATTCGGAAAAATAGTTCTCAGCTCCATCGAGATCCTAGCCGTACGTGGTGTAGCGCCCGGGGAACAGCTGCAGTTGCGGCAACAGAAACTCGTCCATCATTCGGCAATATACTTCAGCAATGATTGTCTCTTGTTGGTTAAAAAAAAAATAACCCTCGGGCAGAAATGGCACTCCATATCGTCGTTTTGGGTAATGTAAACGTTCTTGATGGCGTTCTACGTCGCCAGATACACTTGCAGAAACCGGAGACATAAAAAAAAACTAATTGGCCACCGCAAAAGACTCTCAAAACCAAAACAGCGGAAAGTGAAAGAAAGACGGTTTGATTTTGAATTCTTTATTACCGCCACTGATCCGTTGGCGGGTGAATCTCGTTGACCAGTGCCCCAACTGATTTCTTGTCTCCAGCATGAAACCATTGAACAGCTATTTTGGCTCCGTTAAATATCTGCCAGGTCGTTGACCCACAGAAACCCTCCAGGCAAATCCATATTTTGTGGTGCTTGTGTTGTTCATGGGTGACGTTCACGTCAGCACAAACATGTAGGTGGGAGGAGCTAGCACTTGCATTGCCTTTTGTTGTGCGGCTAGTGTGACTTCTGAGCTCCCAAATCTCGACTTGGTTAATGATATTGCCGTCTACACTTTAGACCTTGCTTGATTTGGATTTTGTATGGATGGAACATTAATTTGTTCACCATTGTCCCTTCTTGCCAAAACCTTTGCACTCACCACCAGATAAGTTGCGTGCTCGGGGCATTACTCAGTCGGCGTAAATTGAAGTCAATACAAAAAGCTGCGCGGTGTGCTCCCGACTAATAACTCATTGCGATTAATAAATCCACTTCAAAGCATACCTTCCACTTACCGCTGATTTTCGAGCTTTTGAAAATTAAAGTTGAAAATTTTCCGCTGGACATCCCTAAACAGGGCTCTGATCAAATGGGTTGCGGAAAAGAAAATAATACCATACAATCAGTTTAATTTAAGGTGAAGCATGATCATGCATTCATGCTGCGTCAAAACTGGTTTCCGAAATTCAGTGGAATAAAGCAAAAAACAAATGTACGGGAGCTTGTCTGGTCGAGTTTGAAAATGCCTTCAACATCGTATGGTTAGAAGTTCTGTTTTAAATGTGACAATTCGAGGGGGATATTTGACATAACGGTACTAACCTGTTGGCAACTAGGTTTGAGAAAAGATTCCAGTCTGTCTTCTGAGGGTTTCTGAAAGGTTTCGGTCTTTCTTTATTAACGTTAAGGTTGAAGAGTACTGGGTTGTGGTCCGAAAAGGAACAGTTAGTGGACACTCTCCAATTCTCTACTCGGATGGAGTCAGACTCACTTAGTAAAGTGAGGTCAATTATCTCTTCCCTACCCCGGTTGCGAAACGTGGGTGTATTACTTTTGTTGCAAATATTGAGGTTGGTGGAGATAATGAAATCGAAAATGGACTCACCCCTTTTATTGATGTCGCTGCTTCCCCATTGAGTGTGGTGTCCATTGGCGTCGCAGCCTATCAACAGACACAGTCCGCGTGACTTGGTGTGTCGCACAAGTGCTCGGACTGCGTCTGAAGGTGGATCCTCCTCATCGTATGGGAAGTATGCGGACGATAGGTGCAAAATTGATTTGTCCTGTTGTTCGTACGTTACCACCGTGAGGTCTCCATTGCTGTATGTACCTAGGAGAAAAATGTTCAAGTATCTCTTGGCGACTATACAGGTTCGTAACTTACCTTCGGTATGTGGATAGTATAAATTATACTCCTTAGACCTTAATCCCTGAATTTTGTTCCTAAGGAGCCAAGGTTCCTAGGATTAAGGCTATATCCACATCTTCCTGCAGCATGTACATCATCAAGTCGTCGGTGGCTGCTTTGCAGTGGTGTAAATTAATTTGCACCACTAGCAGCTTCCTTTGACTTGCCCCGTTCATTGGGGAGCCTTACCTTCAGGGTTCCCAGCCCGAACTTGATGCTGCCAGATCTGCTGCGGATGTGGTCGAGTGACTTTTGGTCAATGGTAACCATGAGGTCCTTTCACACTCCGTTCTTACTCTTGGCCGAAGAAATTATTCTCCAGCTGTGAGTGTCAAGCTTGTCAATTAGCTTCAATATGGATTCGTCATTTTCGGGAACCGGTGGAGGGATCCATATTGAAGCCAACGTGCAAAGCGGAAGCATCGAACGAGGGATAACCTCGAGTTTAGCGTTCTGCCAGATTTCGCCGCAATTGTCGATTGTGCGCTTTAAGAAGTCTAGGGACCTCTGATTGTCACAACCGACAACTTTGACTCCTTTCTGCCAGCCTGCTCCGTCGAAGTTGATCTCATCGCTGCTATCTGCGATAAGCATCGCTTCCAGTATTTTGGCTTCAACCGTTAGCCAATTGTCGGATGTAATCTTCCCATCCGGGTTGGAACGGTCGACAATAGCCAGTTGTAGACTCATGAGAAAGTTGAAGCTGGCTAATATTTTCGCTTTTTTCGCTTCCCTTAGAGTTTCTTCCCCGGAGCGCCCCCTCTTGACGTTCTGCTTTGATCCTGAGGCAGTGTGTCCTTTGGAGGTGCCCGGTTGCTGTGCGCTCTATTCGACAGTGACCGATTGTGTTGGCTGTTGTCGAGTCAATTTTGGGACGTTGGGTTTGATAAGGGCCGCGTTCGATGGCTTCTTATCTCGCCCTGTGTCCTTTTTGGAAGCGTGAGTGGAGGTGGGAGCCGATTTCTTCTCGAATTTGGCTACCTCTTTCTTGTGCTTCTTGATCAGGATATTTTCGCGCTCGGAGAGCGTTGAGGGGTCTCTCGCGCTCATTTTCCTGATATACTGCACCGACCTCTTATAGCTGCTCTTTGCGTTTTGGGCCGGTGTTTTTGCCTTGATCGTTTCTACAGGTTTGCCTGTGGCCTTAGGGGCGACCTTTTCTTCCAGCAGCTGGGCCTCAGTTTCAGAGTCCACTTGCATGGTGTTGCTTACCTGTGATGAAGCCAAGGATTCATCGTCGGTAGCGGTACCAATCTGTAGTCCCTGAAGGAGAGACGGTTACGCTGTCTGTATCGATCGCGACTTCGGCGGTGGCAACCTATGCTGTTGGCCTCTTCAGGGGATGCATTTTACTATTTTTGTCTGTGTTATGTTTTTCCATATGTGATCCCACGAGTCACGCAGGAATGGGTGGTCGACCTGTACAGAGCCACGCAGTATGCAGGCAAGGCTGTTTGATCCAGGAGGGTGCCAGGTATCCTGGATTAGCTACTTAGCGTTAGCGACTGGGCTATTATTTAAACTGGGCCCCCAGCCTGGCTGACTCTCGGCACGGTACGGTTTACCCCTTAGTCCAGCCCAGGGGAAGGGAGGGGAATGGAGGGGATACCCGGGGAAGGGAGGAGGAGGTGATGGCTGCAGCTTAGCTTCATGTCTCGTCATAGAGAATTCATGTTCCAACATGGAGAGTGAATTCTTAAGAGTCATTGACAATTACTGAGCCTTCGCACCGCGACAAGGTGTGCAGCCACGCGAAGGTCAACGTTACTACAATTATAAATTGGCGACCAGTCCAGACTCAGACAATCTATAAATAATAGTGGAGTATTAATTTCGGAGCGTGAAACAATAAAGTCTTTAATAGGAGGTGACACGCAATCAATTGAGACAAAGAGTAAGTCATGGTACGAGAAGGCTGGGGCAAACAATTGGTCATAAAGCAACAACATCTTGGGTTCTGAGACGAGGTACACATCTAGGAGTGAAGGGTTACGGTTGGGCATGAAGTGTGTCGGTTGTTGTAGGTTGGCGAAACTAAGGTGCAGCGACCTCATAATTTCAATGAACGGCTTGTCCTTGTTGTCCAGAAGATTCAGGTTCAAATCACCAACGACAACAATATCGGTATAATCTGACGCAAAACTCTCCAGGATGTCTGCGGCAAGGACTGATTAGCCACATTCGGTGGCATATAAAAACAGCCTACTAGTAGTTTGAGTTTAGGGCCTATATAACTTTCCTCTATATCACTTCCGTCTTCTTCTTTTCCTTTTTCCGGCGTTGTTATGGTCAGAAGTGTAGGACCATAACCTTCCCACTTTACTGCATTCCTACTGGTCCGCTGGTGGGGTCCGCCGGTTTGACCTCAGAAAGTAGCGGCAGGCTTCCCGGTTTGGGATTACTTCATCGCTGAGGCCAATCAAATGCTGGTGTTTTTGCATTTTGCACCAATTGTTTTTCGGCCTGCTTTTTTTTTTTTTTTTTTTTTTTTTTTTTTTTTTTTTTTTTTTTTTTTTTGTGACACGGGCATGCTCCATATTTTTTTGTTTGATCTTACTCTTACAACACCGGTGATCTCCAATCTCCAGTCGTGTCAGCCCACTGATTTGCATGTACACTTGTGGGGCAGTTTAATGGTGGTATATGTGTCCCTAGGGTCACCTTGGTGTTTTCTAAATTGCCTATCACTTCCGTCTATAGTACCTAAAAGTCATGGGCATCCAAACCCATTCTTAAGATTCCCCATTATAACCAGGAGTTAGTCGAGTGCCATGGGATAATACTTTCAAGCCACAATAATTACTTTGGAACCGGTTACAGGGTGGAAATATACAATAAGCCGTCTTAGAGTGAATGGTCTGCTAGGCAAAGAAGAAAATGGAAGAACCACTCAGAGAGTGATTTATAATTTCTTTTTCTACCAAGGACAGTTTTCGAAGTCAGAATTGTATTCATATTCACCTCAACCTTAGTCATACTCATTTGCGAAATTCCTTGAATATTAAAACCAAAACTAATTTAATCCAAAAAATTCATTTCCGCCGGAAAACAAGACCAAGTAATCCACATCCACTTGTCTTAACAATACCATTTCACCAACAAACAACTTCTAGTTAAGTAGTACTCGTAATTTACCACTTCAGCATCACCCAAGTATAAGCACATCCATTTCTCTCTGCTCGAGCACATGCATCCGACAAATCCTTGGATCCTTAAAACTTATTCGCTTAGCTTCCAACATACTCATATCCTGGAATTCACGACGCAAACTTATTGCATTCACTCATTTTGCGGTCTCAGGCGATGAGATCAAATTTAAGGATCTTTACCGAAATTGCATTTTGTCAAAAGAGCAATGAAAATTCCCCAACAACCATCCGGATCCCATCCTGTACGCTCTAAACAAACGAACATTTTAACGTTCGCCACTCAGCTCAGCTCAAATGTCATTTAATATTCAAAGTTTGTGTTTCACTTGTGTGTACATTCACTCGAAATATCTACGCGGCAGAAGTTATTTCTTAACTTGCTTGCAACGGTACCGGCAGTTGGTATCCTTGCTGTAAGTCATGGTTCTTTTGCACAACCGGAAACTCAAGCACTTTCGCATATAGTGAAACAAGGAACTCATCACCATGCCAACCAGAAATGGAATTGACTTACAAAGGATACGATCTACTTCGTCCCGCATTGCCGGCATACGAATGTCCTTAGAAGCCCGTGTGTCATATTTTCGCTGCAGCTTAACTTAAACGGCATCTCGTAAACATTAATGGTTGTTGCAAAATTCTAAAACTTCCAACGCCCATCCGCCCCATACCTCCGGCTTCTATTCGAACCATGTCCTGGTGTTGGTTTTCGTCAGAGATTAGTGCGAAAATTTTCAATAAAATTATTTATGCTCCTTGTACCTTTGCCCTGCTACACAGCAGCATAGCAGAATAGAAGATTGAGTTCCTGGACGGGGTTGCGGTTCATTTTAGCTAATACCAGAGACCATGTACCACTAATGGACGACGACTAAGCCAGGCACGCACAATGGCGATCATAAAATTTAATATTTCTACTTTCGAGTTGAGAATTCCAATTTATTAGCAATTTCGGGATGCAGTCATCAGTTATGCGGGCCGAAGGTGCTGTTGCGTCGTATCCTGGCCGCGCGTCACGGCTCGCGGTTCTGCGGGACAGTCAATAAATTTATAAACGGGGGAATTTGTTTTAAAACGTTTTTATTTGTTATGAGACGATCTTTAGTTAAATGGCAATCGTGGCGGAAGGATGCTGGGGGTTGAGTGACTTCATTTTTGGGTCGAATTAAGTGCGGTACTTGGAAGTGTTGTTTTTAATGGAGCACCGAGCTAACTTTGGGATTGTTTCTAGATTGCATCGTAAATCTAAAGGAGCTTCGGTATGAAGTCGGAATAATAATGAGCGCACGCATTTGGCTGGATTTTCGCGAAAGATGCAGTTTAAGTTATGGTAGTGACAGGGTAAAGTAGGGATACAGATCTTATGAGATAGACTGTCTTCCGGGTTATTGGACTACCGAGGCGAGCCGCTAGTATTTGGCTTAAGTACAAAATAAACCGAAATATCTCAGCGAATACTATTACGTTTGGCCTGGTAACTGACTTAGAAGACACTACGAGTAAAGTCCGGTGTGTGGCTAACCAATGTTGGCTACTTTTAAATGGAGCTATAGCTCAAAGTGAAAATGCCTCTTCAGCCAGCATGATCCCTGGTTAGTTGCATCCAGTGGCGCCATATAAGATGGTTGAGAATCTTTTTCGAACACCTACTAGTAGCCAGCCAACTACATATAAAATGTTGACTTACTCGTATCTCCACGATTCGAGTTCTCTACAGCTCGAACCAATTCTGAAAAGATGTTTGTCTACACCTGTGTATTGTGCATACGTTTGCATGTTTGAGAGCGTTTTTCGCATAGCATATCACGAGAACGAATAATGATACTGTCTCCTAACCAATTACGTTCAACGCATAATTTCATAATGAACAACCGATAAGGTTTGCAAGTAATTCTAATTGGGGATTTCATTTCTACAAGGGTTTCTAGGGTCCGACTTTGTTCTTTTTGGAAGCTTTCTGTCTGTGTTTTTTTTTTTTTTTTGTGTTTTTGATCCACATATCTTTAGTCAAGCGAATGTGGTACATGCGTTCATGCCACTGACATGTACGGTTCACAGACCATCCGTTTAAATATGGCCTTGGGTACTAAACAACACCCTCCACCTTACAAGCTACTCCGTTCCTTTAGATTTCGATCCAGTATTCTGCTGATTTTGCTAACTGCTTAATTAGCGATTCTTAGCTTGGAGAACATTTTCTTATTCCGGAAACTGTTTACAGTCGAAGATTGCGTAGCTCGCAACCTCCTCCTAGCCTTGACTTTCTAGGCAATAAAGGCCTAGGCAATAAAGGCCTAGGCAATAAAGGCCTAGGCAATAAGGCAATAAAGGAAGTCATCATGCTATCATTTCTAAATAAGTATCTATGGATATTCTCGATAACCACCCTGGCCCTTGGTCTACAACTGCACTGACTGAAGAAATCAAGGCATATGTAAGCCTGCCATTTGTGGTATTACGTTTTCAAGGTTACTTTTTTTCTACTTGATTTTTCTTATTGCCTCGCTTTCAGTGGAATTGATAAAGGGAAATGAACTATATCTTGTCCGCGAATATATCGATGGGTACCTCCAGATATTTTGATGTCTTTTTTTTCAAGGCCACTACCCAGAATATCCTAGATCGTCTCGTCAATCTGGGAATTCGGCTGTATCCCGGCGATCGCCGCTTGTAGCGATCACGTTTTCTTGCTCCTACGTCGACATGTACATGGATTAAATCCTAACCTGTTATCGAGCATTCCTATTAAGCAATTTAGCCTTACGTCTTAGTCTTCTACCTACAAAGCTGGGGTAGGAAAGACTTATGCAAAGGCTTTCCTATGTGTCCATCTGCCCGTCTGTACCTATATATCAAACCAAACTTGCCGAGTAACTATGAGTCTGACACCTGGCTGTGTTATGGACCGGTTTTAGGAATCTGGCTAGTGTGGTTCCTGAGATCCAGATAAAAGTTTGCAAAAAGTCTTAGAATTGTAGCTTGGCTCCCAGTGAGCTGTTTTGACCTTAGCTACGAGTAAAGTTAAATTTAAATGACGCTATTAACGAGAACATATTGTAGAGAAATATTTAATTCGATCTCTCTGAGGTTTTCTTTATCGCCACAATCCTTCTTCTGTCTGTTTTGTTCCAATGTAATCGGAGACTCCGTTCTCTGAGAAACAAATTTCGTATATTTGAGCTTAGTAACTACCTTTATCGACGCTACTCAATGGAATCACCAACTAAGCTTATAAATAATCCGAAGTCCTTCTTTCAGTTTGTCAACTACATCAACATCAGAATAAATCTGATGGTTATCCAACCTCTCCCTTTTTCAATGATGAAACGTCAAACCATCGCAACACTGTCGCCAATTTTTTCGCAACCCTTTACAACAATCTTTCGTCCAAGACTTTTGTACAAGGTGGCGCAAAATTAATCATCCAATTTCGTTTTTAAATTACTTTTTTACTAAATAAAAAGAATGAATTTGAATAATAGAAATCTTTATCTGGACCTTTACAACCTTTTCTGCTAAGTGTAAAAGATGATATCCGTCAAGCGGTTGCCGAATATTCTCCTTAAGGGCTGCGATTGTCTGAGGCTTAAACCTGCGACTTCAAGTGTGAAGGAAACGCTTCCTCCACAATATCCATTGTGACTCGAGCTGTGGGTGCGGTTGTACCGCCTTGTTGAAACCATATGTTGACCAAGTCCTGCTCATCTAATTCCGGCAGTAAGACATCGTTTATCATGGCCCTGTAGCATTCGCCAGCAACAGTGACCGTATTGCCGATGGCGTCGTCAAAAAAAAATACTTCCCAGTCCTCCTGCGTGAACGCCGCACCAAACAGTGAGTGGATGTAATACCTCTTCGTGCATCACATGCCGATTTTCAGTGCCCCAGAAATTAAGATTTTGCTCATTGACGTGCCCGTTTAAGTGGAAATGCGGCGTTGAGATTAAAGATGGCTTGACCGTAATTCACACGCGACTGACGATCAGCAGGCATTAACTGATGCACTTTGTACGGCAACATGGGTAAGTCTCTCACTTAAATTCGGTGTAAGGTGCGTCTGGTGATGCCCATTTGTGTGGCCCGTCGTCTGGTTGATTTTTCTTCTTTCTCAGCGACATCGGCAGCCACGGCTGCGATATTCTTGGCCGAACGACCAGTCCGGTGGTGGCCACACCGTGCATGGTCTCCTCTGGTTCCAGTCTCTTCGAGTCGAGTAACTAAGCGTCGGAATGTTTGCCCAATTGGCGCGACACGACGTCGAGATTCACGCTTCGCTAACACCACGGAGCCGTTTTTGGTAAAAAAAAATCGAAATTATTCCACGCTCTTGCGGAGTATAGCGCTCCATTTTTTGTCTGTTTGTATACTCCAGCTGTCTAGTTCAAAAATATCAAATATGATTGACGTAAGACACCATTTGCAAAAACTATCTTCCGATAGGATAACTAATTGTGCGCTACCTGGTACAATCAGTTGATCAGTCTATATCAGCCTACGAACCTTGGTGAAAGCGTGTCTTTTTCCTCTCAGCCTTAGACGATGGCTCCGACGGTATTTCAATCGAATTCAGAAAAGAATTATACATATATTATTTCCTGTCCCTAGCGTGAATCCACTTTGTGGATATGGAACTCTTCTTACTGGGAAAACCACTATTACAGTGTCCGATTTAGATCTGCATTTTCTAGCTCCTCCTTAGTTTCCCCGGCGATCCTCAAGGAAGCCACTTAGGTCCACTTCTTTTCATTCAAACCATTAACGACATTGACATGGACATTAATCATTCCCACATCTCCCTGTACACCGACGACACCAAATTCTTCAACCCCTTTTCCTTTTTCTTCCCTTACTCAATCTGATCCCCACAAGCGGACCAGTAGGAATGCAGTTAAGTGGGAAAGTTATGGTCCTACACTTCTGACCATAACAACGCCGAAAAAAGGAAAAGAAGAAGAAGAATCTGATCTCGACAGTTTTTCTATCCGGTTCCCCAAAAGCTTGGAGCTTAGCATTCCCAAGTGCTCATCAATTTTTCGTCTGTACTTTCCTCATAATCAATCTATTTTTCCCGATCAAGTGATCCGTGACTTATACATATTATGTATCACCTTACAAATATCGGTGACATTCTTCTTAATGCTAGTTTCGCACTCTTTAAGTCAGGGTTTGGTAGGGTGTCGAAAAATGCGAAATTCGATTCGCGCAGCATTCTGATAACTATTTCGTTCGATGGTAGTTGATGCGGTGGAGAGGTATGCACCGAAGGTTTTGGGGGTTCATTTGAAGCAGCTTACTTATTGTACTTTTCAGGCCAACAATCTATGGAGGGTTGGGGCCTGAGTTAATACAGCCTTTCATCCTTGACGGGCACGCTGCTTCCAATCGAAGAGACCAAGTTGTCTTGCGTCCGCGATCACTTGGTCCTTAAAGCTGAGGTCGGTTTCCCTCTTCTTCTCGCACCAAGAGATTGGTTCGGATTAGATCTTAGCTGGAGCGTTGGTGTCCATACGCTCGATGTGGCCGAGCCATTGTAGCCGATGGATTTTAGCTTTCCGGACTATATTCACATTTTGGTACAGCGCATAGAGCTCGCGGTTACGTCTTCTCCTCCATTCGCCTTCCTCGCAGACAGGACCGAATATCTTGAAGTCACGGATTACTTAATCCCGACCCTAGACTTCAAGATTTTCTATAAAACAACAATTCCCAACCGACAATGGATTTTTTTTCCACTGCACTGGAAATATACTTTAAAACGACGGGTCCAGGACAGGCAAGCATAATACTTCTTTCGAAGCAGCCAAGGATCAGTTCTGCTGTCCTGTTTCTCTTCCAGCTTTCGGCTCCAGGTCTGGCAGGATAAGACTCTTGTAGAGCATAACTTTGGTTGTTCGGGGCAGAATTTTGGACCCTAGCTGTTTTGACAAGCCGAAGTAGCACCGCTTTTTTGTTGAGAGCTGATTCATTGATGTGGAGACCAGCTCGTTTCACCTGATTTTCCATCGCGTGAACGCTTTCACAATGTAGCGCTGGGAACTTGCAACAATATCAATATTATCCGGGCAGCCCAGCAACTGGCCTGATTTGTAGAAGATATTGTTTTTCACGTTAACGTCGGTCCGCTAATCTATTTGTTCCAACACGAGATTGAAGAAGTCGCATGACAGCGCATCTCCTTGCCAAAATCCGGTGCACGTTTCAAAAAACTGGGAGGTTCTGGAGCCAAACTGCACTGAATTCGGCCATCGCGTGAAATAAGACTTTGCGATGAATGCTGTCATATGCGGCTTCAAAATCGATAAAGAGGTGGTGGGTATCGATTTGAAACTCGCTGGTCTTCTCCAGGCCTTGTCGCAGAGTGAAGATTTTGTGTATAGTCGATTTGCTGGGCCGGAAGCAGCACTGGTATGTGCCCATTAGTGCGGTGCAAAACGGTTTTAGATGTTTACACAATACACTGGATAGGATCTTGTAAGCGACATTAAGCTTGGATATAATTCTATAATTTTTGCAAGTGGTAGAATCCCCTTTTTTCTGGATGAGGCATAAAGAGCTGATATTCCACCCGTCGGGCATGCATTCGTCCTCCCAAATTCTACAGATGATCTGATGAATGCTGCTTACGAGAACATCATTGCCTTCAGCTTTGAAGAGCTCTGATGGCAATCCATCTCCATGCTCGTTAAGCAGCCTCTGGAAATGCTGCTTGAAAACATCATCCCCTGCTGGTCGGTAACAAGATTGTTCTCGCAATTTGAAAGACCCTGGGTGCCGTCTTTAAAGCCGGCTGCCAGGTTTTTGGCTTTTTTATAAAAGGCTTTGAAGCAGTTTGGGGTGGTCGTTAAGTAGGTGATGGATAAAGAGTGTGCCTGCGAAATTCTGTCGTTCTTCTAGGAGTTGTAGGTTGATTGGTTTCAAGCGATCTTAATAAGATGGTGAAGTATTAGTCCAGACAAGGCCATGGGGGGCAAGTCGAATAATCCTATATCGGACGTCCTCAATGCGCGCAGTGTGGATGCCGTAAGAGAGAGCCCAGATTTGACCGGCATATTTCATATATATAGGAATTTTGGGTTTTAAGTATTCGAGAACTCTTTGAACCAATGTTTCGCAAAGCCAAAGGAAACTTGGCCCGTTTGATAACGCCGTCGATATGAAGATAAAAGTTACGTTCTCGGTCACAGAAAGCAACATTTTTAACATTGAGCACGAGATGTTGTTTTTGACACCAGATAGTGAACTTGTTTAGCTGGGATTTTAGACAGCATTCACAATTGTGCACCCAGTATGTGGTTTTTGAAGAAATGGATTCCCTCATGTTGCTCTCAGCCTTATTTGGCATGTTATTGGGGGGGATTGACAATTTCAGAGCTGTTATTCTAGAAAACGCTGCCACATTTATGCGAAAACGTTATGAAAAATGCCCTTTATTATGCGACCTGGCAGCTAGCTGCGGAAAGGCGACATGATGCAACCAGGTGACCACGTATTGTTGTACCAGACAGCTCGAGGTTATCTTTTATTCTAAATTCTTTTGCGTATCGGCTTCTATTTAACTTTCTCACGTAAATCGTATAGGATTGTGGGCGCTGCAGGGCAAGGCACTTCTCCCGAAAAGTGCGATCAAAATAGCGATCATAAAATCGAAATGATTAGAGGTCAGCGCAAAGAACAATACTTTTCATAGCTGACGGTATACCTATATAGAAACCCCGTTTTATACATTTTACAGTCCCCCAACATCTACTTCTGCGATCGCCTCGATCGCGAGATATATATCTCGCGCGTGAGTGCGCTTTCAAATACCTGTCCCAACACCAAGTGAATTATGATAATTCAAGCACTTTGCTGATCACCTTTAATTCAAATTCAAATTCCCGTTGGTGTTAGACCATAACAAGTGCCAAGCTGCCACCTCCGCCTTCATTAGCATTCCATTTCCAGACCCCATCTCACCGTCGGCACTCTCCGTTGTTCCGCAACAATTAACACTTCTTTCACTCGTACACAATCCCTCATTGTAGGCGCCCGTAATAGCCAGGCACTGCCTATCGGACAAGTCGCATTATTTTGACTAATTGTCTAATTAACTGACACATTGTCTGTCGAGTAAAAGGGATACACGGATACACCTGTAACCGCCGTGCGTTTGCAGTGATGTGTTCAGTGTTGGCTTTTCTCGCTGATAAGGATCTGACATTGCTTGGCAGTTCCTTGGCGCCCCCACATTCCCGGTCGTTTACTTAGGAGCAGAACAAATGGCCGGTAACAGGAAATACACGTCGGACGATAGTTAGTCACACAGTTCCAGTTCCTTTTATTGTTCCATGGTATATAGTTTAAAAGGAACCTGTCGGTCGGACGATAAGCGATAAATTCTCCATGATAAATGGCGTGCTAATGGAATGTCATGTCAAAATTTTATTTGTTTTAAGATCTTCCATTGCGATTGTGGCGCGGCCGAGCTAGGAGTTTGAATAAATTAATGTAACTGCCAGGATAATATGGAAAAAAATCCTTTCTTCTATTCCTTTGCTTTATAACAAGTCCTTTTGGGGTGTTTTCACACATTAGTCGTGTGTGGGAACTAATTACCCGCACAGGTGCCTTGATGAATGTCCTGTCTTAATTATCGTAACATTTGTGCGACTCATTCGACCTGAAGGATATAAGCTTGAACAATGGAGTCTTAGTTTAAGCTTGGAATTTATTATTATCCTCTACTGCTTGCGAGCAAGTGGAAACAATAAAAGTTATTACGAGCATCCCTTATGCAACCATCTGTTACGTGAGTGTGTCGATATTCATACACACCAGGATGGTGGTAAGGATCTAATAAAAAACGCACGTGCAATATTTGCATTTCACTGTTACACTATTCACTCGCATAATCGCATTAACAACCCTGTTCCTAATTGCTCAGATCCGCTCGATACACTGACGACTTCCATTAGCCATATGTGACGGACGGGAGTGAGTAGCCCGGATTAAGGACTTCTTTATTAATATTTATGCTGGCAGTCAAAATAATCGGATATTGTGTAAGTAATATGGAAATTTTGGGCGATTTATTATCGCGTTGTGCTGGTGGGTAGCTGGACGCAGGTTATTATGATGGATTCAAGTCGTTGCTATTGCGAAGTCAATTAGTTACAGATCATTTATTTGGAATGGGCAGGTGGACATGTCTCGATGCTGGCAGGTTCTCTGCGGTGGTATATTGAGTTGTTGAGTGATCTGGGCGAGTCGGTTTTGGTAATTGTTCGGTCATATAATTACCGCTGTAACACCTTCATTAGTGGCGGTCGGAAATGTAATTAGGGTGACAGTCAGGTGCGACAGGTTAAACTTACTTTTTAAGTGCAACATGACTATGTCAACGAAATAATGCGAAACAAAAGGATATCAGTCAAAGGCATATCTATGAGCTTCAAACTGTATTTAAGGCGGACATTGTACAGCCCATTCGGACCATCCTTCTAATCTACGGGTGTTTTACAAAAATATTGGGCCTTTTCAGTACAGGTAAAGAATTTTGTTTCTTCTTCTACCTCACTATCATTTCCTTCAAGAGTCCCCATTAAGACATTCCTTCTTATCCGTTATCTTATCCCGAAGACAGTTTTTCAATAGATGGCGGTAGTGGTATATGCTGGTCAGAAACGTCACATGGTAAGCTCGGTCATCTATCTACTACTCTTGATCATTACTGTCGTGGATTTTTATAGACAAAAGTGCTAACTGGAGGAATTACTGAATCAAAATCCATGTCAAATGCAAGAAAAACTTGCAAATTGATGGTTTGTAACTCGACAAGCCATTACCCATCAATTGAAAGGCATTAGAATGGTCTTAAGTAGATTGGGTTCGACATATATAAGTTGAAGCAGAAAGATATCGATCAGCGTTTTTTCAAGACGCTTCTACGGTCTCAACGGCAAGAAGGAAAGGGTTATCTGGTGGCGGACAACGAAAAGTGTTAAGATAATTCAAAACGAAAACAATCGTGAAGCCGCTACAGTCATGCATCAACATCGATGGACAAATCCATGGATCGAAGATCATTCTGTGGAGCCCAGCGCAGCGTCGTATATTATGAGTTGTTGCAACCGATTGAAGATGATCCACGTGAAGGACGCCAAAAAACCGCAATCTCACCAGAAACCGTGGATAAAGTGCGTACTGGATGATAGCCAAGTGAAGGGAAGTGAAATAGCTGAGGCTGTGGAGATAACGGAAGAAAGGGAGAGAAGCAGCTTGCACAAATAGGGATCCGAAAGCTCTACGCAAGACTAGTGCCGCATTAGGGGAATGTCGATCAAAAACAAATTCGACCGATTTTATGGCCCAATTTTTTACCATGAATGAGACATGGCTCTACCACTACACCCCAGAAACAAAATGACAGTCTAAACAGTTTGGGGAAGCCGATGGTTCAGTGCCAAAGAAAACCAAGTTGATCGCATCGCATCTGTTCAAAAGTTACGCTTTTATGATGTTTGTCACACAACCTGGACGGGGTGCAGATGGTTTGTGTCGAAGATGTTCGTTCACTACTCTCCGGGGGTGGTTGTCCTAGATAGAATGCGAGAGATTTGACTGAATTTTGCCTCGTTGATTGTAATTCACAGTAACTTTTTTTTGTATGCGTGTTATTAAGGTGTTAAATTGGAAATGCACCCACAGAGTATGAACTTGGAAGTGTCTTATACTGTGTTATGCCTTCGTCAGCATTTTTTTTTATCAACTCTCAATCACAACTGATGTTGTTGTATTTGTATCGGAATTGTTCTTGGCTATGAACAACCTTGAATTACAGACCTTCCGCTCAACAGTCGGCGACTGACTGATGTTGGAGAAACACTGGAACAAATGTGTTGTAGAAAAGTAAAATCATTTTTTAACCGAAAATCGTGTTCTGTCGTTAACAGGCCAAAAACGTGTAAACAAAGACACGACAAAATAGATTTGCTGCGCAACTGCAACCAGGTTGACGTCATCCCTTTTGACAGCTATCTATACCAATCAGTGATACATGGTCCATTTGAATAGCACCATCGATCTTTCGAAAAAAACTAAGAATCGGCTCGATTCGTAAATCGCCTCAAAAAAGATTTGACTTTCCAACGCGAATACAGCCAGATGGGCAAAAGTTGAAGCTAGCGATGCACAATACTTTTAAAGTAAAACTCAGATTCCTATTTGTACATCTGATATCTGATAAGAATCTGTTTTTTTTTTAAGGAAAAAAAATCATGTAGAAGTGTGTAGGTACGTACATTGAAGATTTTTTTTTTCGCCTCACACATAAAGGGATTCAACTTACTTTTGCAGGAGGAGGATAAGCCAAGGAGAGCTTTTACTTTTCCCTCATATTTCTTCAGCCAACATATACATATATGTATGTTGGTAAGTGAGATCAAAAAGTAACAGAAGTTGTATTATTTCTCCAGCATAGGGCTTTTTCTCTGCTACGTTGTTGAATATATTTGAAGTATGCTTGTAAGCATATATCGGCACAGTGCTAGTCAAATCGGTTGTTAAGTCTGCTCTCAGCTGCCGAAAAGGCTATAAATTGCTTGACATGGTCGACGGTCTTACGAATTATCAGCTATGCAAATGGGGATTGTAATATGAAACCCTCAGTACATACGAGCATAAAGAATAGGTTTCTGTCTTTACTATAAACCTTTCTTTATTGACTTACATACCAAAAAGAGACAAAACGGTTTGGTGGTTGGCTATATATACTCCTTATGATGTGGAGGTCTTGCGCCGGAATGATAACAAAAAAATGGCAACGCTTTTCTTGCCAGCCCTTTGATCTTCAACTGTCATGCCTTGCCAAATAGTGGTCAGTGCTGCCAGATCACATCAGGGATCTACTGAAAAACTATCTTTTGAAGCGGGTCATTAATCGGAACAATTAAAGGTCACAAATGCCGATGTCTAGACAATATGGGGGGTGGATGAGGCGTCACATCTTAGTGTTTCTAGTAGGCCTAAATGACCTGCTTGCAATGTGGCCGTTTTTCTTCTGTTCTCAAAATCAAACGCATTCGTTGTGTGTTGCCAGTGAGTTTTTTTTTTTTGTTGCTGGAACAGCTTTTGTACGATCAGCGATTCTGACCGCTTGGTGAAAAAATTTACTTCTGTTATTATTCAAGCATGTAGGGAAATTTTCGCCTAACTAAGGGATTTGCGGGTTCTATGACCAAGAGACGAAGCACTTTTGTCCAAGAACAATAAATTTGTGTAGCAGAAAGGAGGGCGATAATTGCAGGTAGTTTTTTTTTCACAAAGCGCTCATAATCGCTGATCGTACATTTTGGCGCCCAACGTGCAGCTCATCTGAAGAACAACAGCTTCAATCATCACCATCAAGGAGAAGGAGAAGAGGAAAGTCAAAAAGTATCATCCCATCAACTAAACTGCAAAACAGGGAAAGCTAAGTACCCGTATACCTCCCTGCTAAGGTACGTAAGAAAAACAAAGATGCGTCGTGTTTGCTGACTTAGTCGAACCCAAAAAAAAGAAGAAGGCCGAGCCTACACTTTAATAGCTATTTATGTCGTACAGTGGGCTTACATTCAACGAATGTTAATTATCAGACAATATAGCGGAACAGAAAACGTAGGTGCCAAATTCAAAAAATGAACGAAGTTTAGCACATTGGTATATCTGCTCATTCACAATTACATTCGACCAGCCAAAAAAAATAGTTTATAATTGATATTTAGTTACAATGATAAATAAGTGCTCCCACGGCGTCTAAAAGGAACAGCGTCTAAAAAGGAACAGCGAGGAAGGGCGGTGTTCTACGTTTCTCGGCTTGAACCCCTTATGTGTTGCTTATGAATCTGCAAATTCCTTCTTCGTTTGACAGATTTGGTGCTGATAGACAGATTTTGGTATGAGCCCTCCAACATTTGACATATGTATACGATGCCGAAGAAAAGTCACAATGGAATGATAAGGACTTATTGACACATGGCCATGTGACTTTTCTGTCATTTTTGACCAGGGTATTTCAAGTGGAAAACGTTGGTAAATCACGAATATGCTATTTTTAGAGCGCTGTTTGTGTTAGCGTTCAGATGTTTGTGACTTTTATTTCGCGACAAAAGAAAATTTTCTTGGTAAACAATATATTAACTCTTTCCCTGAGCTTTACTCCAACATACGGCAAAAAACTGCAAGCTGAAGCTCTTAGAGTACTTTAAATATACAAGTCTCTAATAAACAAGGGTAGCAAATAGGACGATTTTTTTTTTGTTGGACGCTGCTGCTATCTGTTGGAGCACTCAGACACAAATACTGGTCCATTGTACTGCCAGACAGATACCTTAGATGGCATTACAGCTCATGAAGAGCTCGAGCCAAGCTACTTTTTATCCACTTATGTTGTGTGCGATTTGTTTTTTCACACCAGTGAACGGAACCTAGAGCTTAATGCCGATTCCCAACGGCGAGAGCCGAGAAGCTTTTTCAAGGCAAGTATATAACGGGGGGTTTTGCCAGTAACCATTCGACAGCGTCGGGATCTGAACTCACTCATCTTGCGTCAGCGGCCGACATACTACCCACTGCGCCACGGCGCTCTCTTATATAGTACGATCGTATTTTGGGTAGAACAATGGCATCCAAAAAAACCCATATTTTTAGCTCAAATTTGTGCTATGTACTTGGATGGATACATATTTTTAGTAGGGTGCAAATTGCCACACAGTCAATGAAATAATACGTAGCTCTATTGCTTGCAAAATTTACTTGAACTCGTGATTTTTCAAAATGGAGACTTCAGCCGTTTTCTTCTGCTCAACCGAAGAGGACATTTGACAAAATGTTTTACTAATATCCGCGGGGTTTGTATTTTAAATTAAAATAAAAAAATGTTGCGTTGCTTTGATTTCGACTTCATAACCAAATACCCATTCATCACTGTGATGATTCTTTTCAGCATATCTGGATCGTCGTTCACGTCATTAAATAACTCTTCACTGATGCTCACGTAACGGTTCTTTTTGTCAAAATTCATAGTATATGGAAATATTGAATGGCATCAGCCAACCGGTACACAAATATCCTGTCCACATAACAAAAAAAACTATCGCGGTCCCCTCGTTTTTTGGTCCTAAAAATTCAAAATTAAACCGATCCTTATAATTTTTGTTTTAAATGTCCCTTTTCACGGCGGATTTCAGATAAAACATACACATTTTTAAAAATCAGTATTTATAACAGTTTTTTAGTTTTTTAATGCTAAGAAAAATTTTGTTTTTACAAAAAAAAACCTCTACAGCTTTTTTCATGGTACCAACTTCTTATATTTTCTTTCCTAATCTACACGAAAAAATAACAAAACGAAAACAAAAAAAAGTAGATTTTTTAATTTTTTAGTACTAAGAACATAATTTTTTTCAGCATTAAACGCTAAAAAACTATTTGAAATCAGTGATTGAGAATTTTTTCAATATTTTTTATATGAAATCGTGGAGAAAACGAACATTTAAAAAAACAAGTTCATTCGATTTATTAGGGCCCGCCCGAGATAGTATAAAATTACCTAAACAAATTCTGAAAGCAAACGTACTTAACTCGCGGAATTCCAACAGTCACCTTATTTTTTGAACAAATTTCGTACAGTTAAATTATTAGAAATGTTCGAAGGCAGGGACTAGGTGCGCAGTCGTTTTTGGTAGAGATTTTCGGGGATGCTTCAGCTATTTACTTTTATACATACTTCCGTTTACAATATTTGAAAAACAAAGTACCAGATAAAAAAATTAAACTTAATATAAAATTAAATAAATACCATTGACAGCTTGTCTACTTAATTTTTTTTTTAATATTTTTAATAATTGCTTAGGCCCGGTTAAAATCCGCGACTACAATGATCCTTAAAGGTGCGAAAGACGATGTTTATTGAGTTCCTATTGCTATAAAAGGCGACTTAAATGAGTTTCGTTACTTCAGGAGTAAGTTGTGGAACCCGACTGCTATGTGGGGTTGCTGTTGCTTCTCTCGAAGCAAGAAACATTCTACTTAAGGATCAACAACATACTCTTCAGTTTGCTTCAGTTTGGGCCACAGACTCAGTTTTTTAGACATTTTCAGTGACATTTTCCTAATTCTAAAAGGCGCGGGTTGAATAATTACCATTTAGTCACAGGATGACAGCAAGCTGTCCGCAACAGCCAAATCGTTTCAACCACTCCCCAACCAACCGAAGCCCGATTTTAAATCCCACAAATACCAATAACGTCTGACCAGTGCAGATACTCCATGGTCACTTAAAATTATCTAATTCCATGCAGCACACTGCCAGGAGCAGACATCCCAGTCACTGTTACAGCTCGAGCCACGTCATCCATTCCCGCAGCGACGAACGATACAAATTAAAAATCCACAACAAAACCAAATAGAGAAAGGGTTTCTCCCGAATATTAAAAAGCAACTTATTTATACAAAAGTAGTACAACCGACAACAGTAACTACAGCAAGGAGCGACGAAGTAAGCAGTAGATTCAGTCGTCGCTTTCGATTCAACATCGTCTCGCCCATTCATTGTTTGACTTTCGCATGATAACTTTGTTTATGATTAATGAGAATATTATGCGGACCGATTCGTAGCATCAACAACCAGGCAAACCGCCCTCTCATCCCCCCATATCCCTGAAGAAACCCGGCAATCTCCGCTCGACGATCCTTTGTCTGCACGGGTGTGCTCGTATCTGCAGAGGAAATAAGTAAGCAACGGAATGATTATGCAAAAAAATTCTACACTTTAGCAATTTTTCCATAGCTCATTTCAATTATGAGCTGCTTACGGCGTCGTCGGTACCGGCGGACGGAATGGCAACCGGCTGGGGTAGTAAGTCCATATGGGCATGAAGGGTTATTTCGGATTCAGCTCATAAATCTTCCGTTCTCCTGACATTTTTTTTTTTTTATGTGTATTTTTGTTTTTCTTCGATCGCTACATTCATTCGTGTGCATAGTGCTGAATGGGATGTGGGCGTGTATGTGGTTCCGTAGATCCCGAAACTTTAAACTAAAGTTCGAAGGCAGTTGCAGTGCACCACACGTCCGACTGTTGTGTACTCGACAATTTGGTTTTAATTAAATCCAAGCCCGCTCTTGACAGCCTGACATCTACGTCAGTCATGTTACGTGCATAACCGCCCTCCACTTAGCACACCATTTCGACCCACTTCAACCAAACAACGAAAACAAAAATTCTATAATGAGTTCTGCAACAAAACAATTTACACACTTATCGCCTGAATTAGGTGGTTTTACAAGCATCTCCTGCCAGCTCGGCTAAATGGCCCCATTTCCATGCAAAACAGAAACACACATCCTTGCTCGGGTTAGCCGATTCCAAGTGTGACGACAGTGGAAACGGTCTTTGTCAAGTGCACATGCGGTGCTAGTGACCATTCCACGCGAAAAGGTCCTTCTCACCCGGGCAAACACTTCCACAAAGGAACTTAATTGAATTTTAAATTACTTTCGCCAAAATGTCTTGCAATGTGTGAAGGTCCTTCAAATATGCAAAATTGAAATTACTTCACCTAAAATCTCTAAACATTCTCCGTCCACGTAAAGGTTTCCTCACCACTTGCTTGTTTACTAACTCTCGTCGTACACAATGCAAACGGTCAATACATATAGCTTTACGGTATTGCCACTTGGAAGTTAATCCCAATCTCGTGAATAATGCATTCATTATGCAAGATTTTCCGACACTCTAAATGACGAAGGATTAAACGGACAACAAGGACACGGCAATACAGCAAAACGGCATTACGGCATTACGTCGATACGAGATCTGGGAGACGAAATACGATAAAGAGGACTTAGCACGCTTACACACTTACGAAGACTAAGCTCGTCATTGGCGACATATTGAATACGCCTGGAGGGGAACGTATTGTCCTTGTCGTATTACCTTACGTTGGCCAAGTATTTAAGACTGTCTTTTGTGGACAACAATTGATTGCCACTCATTAAGGCCGTTGCTTTGACGATTGCCTGTACACCCATCCGTCTCCTCCTGCATCCTTCAGTAATGATGAATCATAAAAGATTTATTCCATAGAAAAAAAAAACGAACACACAACCATCCTGCATGTCCCGGAGGACTACTTGAGAACAATGAAAAATAATTGGACACATGAGTGGTCATTTGGTCCATCGAAGTCATTATTTCCGCTCTTCAAAATGAGATACGCCAATTGTTACCGTTCGACTAGGCGGTGTTTTGAATGTCGAACGACACACCGTTGTATGTCAACGGTTTGGGTGAGGTTCATTTGCTTCGAATGGGCATTGACAGAAGATATTATGGAGCAGACGATGCATTCAGATGCTATTTTCGAAGAGTATGTGGCCCGAATGGAATGCAATTGAATGCATTTTGGGCGGATGGGATGGCAGTGGATGACGTTGAAATATCTCGAATGCATTTGGGTTGATTAGTTTCGGGAGAAATGCAATTTTCAAATGTCATAAAAGGGGATGCGAATGGGGGACAGATGCAATGCACAAACTGTGCGCTTTAATGTCAATGCGAGATCGTAATCTATAATGGAGAGCGATCCAGTTGTTGTGAGGAAATTATTTTTGTTTTAACAAAATAATCGACATTTTTCGATAACTTCCAAATACGAGTACAATAGAATTACATTTTATGCGTCTGTCGCATGCGTATCGGCTGGCGACAAAGGACAAGTACAGAATATGCTGTAGGGGCACAAAATTACATTTTTATGAACACAACCCTCGTTGAGTTGCGTAGCACAGAGTCTCCACGGCGTTTGTATATTGTCCTCAATAGAATGGCATATTCCTTCAAAGTCACTTTCAATTAGTTTCATGTGGGATCCATTCCCCAAAAGGTACTTGGCTTGTTCAAAAATTAATTTTAACCTTGAAATGTCCGGGATTGTATTGGTCTTGTTCGCCTGGTTTATCAAAGATACCTCTGAAAATTATTTGTAGTTTCTAACGGTTGTTAACTCTAACGTCAGCTGTCAAAGAAATGACATGTCTTTTGGTAATTTGGCGCAAAATTAATCGGAAGATGATATAACTTTTGCAAATGGCTTTATACGTCAATATTTGACAATTGTGAACTAGACAAGAAACGGGGTGCTATATTCAGCAAGAGCATAGAATAATTGTGTCGATTTTTTTTTACCAATAATAATCGGTCGATCGTGTAAGCGTAGAGTGAATTTCGATACGTTGGCGATTTTCCAACCGTATCGCGCCAACTGACCAAACATTCTTAGCTATTCGACTCGAACAGACTGAAACTACAGGAAATCATGCAGGGCGTGGCCGCCACCGGACTGGTCGTTCGACTGAGAATATCGCGGCTGTCGCTGCCGGTGTCGCTGAGAAAAAAAACATCAACCGTCAGTCGCGTGTGAAATACTGTCAAGCCATCCTTAATCTCAACAACGAAGAGGACGATTTTTTATCGAAAATCATCAGCATCGAGGCACATTTCCACTTAAGAGGTTACGTCAATAATTGAAATCTCCGTTTTTGGGGCACTGAAAACTCACGTGTGATACACGAAGGGCCATTACATCCACTCAAAGCCATTGTGTGGGGCAGCGTTCACGCGGGAGGAGTGATTGGGCCTTATTTTCATGAGGACATCATCGGCAATACGATCAGTATTACTGGCGAATGCTACAGGGCCATAATAAACGACTTTTTACTATCGGAATTGGGTGAGTGGGGCTTGGTGAATATGTGGTTTCAACAAGACGGTGGAACACACACACGACATGAGCCACAATGGATATTGTGAAGACAGCCTTTCTTTTTGGCGCTTTGACATGGCCATCAAGATCGCTGGATTTAATCATTCCAGATTTCTTTCTTTGTGGCTACTTGAAGTCGCAGGTTTATACGAACAAGTCTCAGACAATCGCCCTTAAGGAGAATATTCGAATGCGAACAGTTATCACCGAAATCTTGCAGAAAGTCATGAAAAAACAATAAAATGGGTGCAAAAGATTCTGGCGGCAGCCATTTTACGGATATCATCGTTTCGACTTAGCAGAAAAAATTGTCGAAAAAGGTTGAATTTTTTCCGTTACTTAAAATTATTATTTTTTATTTAGTACAAAAGTAATTCAAAAATATAACTGAATGATAAATTTTGTATATAATTTTGCATTTAGATATTGTAATAAGAAACTGATTTTATAAATCAGAGGTGCTGACATATCTCCACGTTTTAAGGTGAATCTATGGTTTTTGGAGCGAACCTCTCTCAGTGATTTTATGGCGAAAATAGGAAAAACAGCGATGTGCGTGCCAACATTGGAAAAAGGACATTTCCATGCCTCATCAAATGATAATTCCCTTAGGACAATAAGCCACGTCAGCTTAAAAAAATTAATTGCGAAAACCACAATATCCAAGTTTAAGAGAACACACAAGGCAAATAGATATCACCCTATAGCGATAATTTTCTAAAATATAGAAGACTATTGCAAAATTCCCAAAGGAAAGCTTGGTTCGACGAAGATTCAGAGGAAAAGCTCAAAGCCCATAATGTCGTAAGACCTCGAGGTCGGGAATATAGTTAAAAGAAGAGAAAATAGCGAATATAGAGAAGAGAAAGAGATTAAAAATGATAATGTCAAAAGAAAGAGTTTGTTAACATTCAGGAAAGACCTGCGGTTAAGAACACGAAAGCAAGGTATGCAGTTATAACGCCGCACGCAAAACGATTATGGGGTTCAGTATATCCAATGTTGTGCTTAGGTGCCCTGCGCCAGTGACTGTAGAGAGGTACAATATTCTATTCTACTGGATAATATGCATTATTCAGTGCACTGGAAGACAGCCGTGGTGCAACCAATCCCCAAGAAGGGTAAAGACACCTCTAACCCGGCAAATCTCCGGTCGACAAGTCTACTTCCGAGTATCAGCAAGGTCTTCGAGAAGGTGGTCCATGCAGCCTTGTCTAAATGGGTTGAGGACAATAAAATCATCCCGGATAACCAATTCGGTTTCAGAGCGGGCATGACACTATTCATGCCGCGTCGAAACTCGTATCGGATATCCAATGGAATAAATGCAAGAACCAATGCACGGGTGCCCGTTTGATTGACTTGGAAAAAGCCTTCGACACCGTATGGCTAGAAGGTCTTTATTACAAGCTCAGTCGGCTGGGCATGAATAAATCACTGCTATATATGATTTTCGACATGTTAGCAGGTAGAAAAAGCGTTGTGAAAATTACCAACGTGGCTTCTACCCAAACAATTGAAATAAAAATGGACTACAACATGACACGGTTAACTCGAAGATCCTTTTCAGCATTTACCTAAGTGATCTGCTGGTGTCTCTTCACCATTCAATAGCGTACGCAGACGACCTAATCAGGGACAACATTCAACCTCATTGTCACTCTCTTGCAGTGTGATTTCGAAATAAATGAGCAGTATTGTGATGACTGGAAGTTGAAAAATCAACCTCCAGAAATCAGAATCTATATTATTCAGAATGCCTTTGTCTAGGGCCTCTCGGGCCACTAGAAAAAATTGGCGCAGGTTCTTAATTTTTGGGCTGGACGGGCGCCCACTGGCGAGACAAAGTGTACTCAGATACCTTGGGATCGTGCTGGATCAGTATCTATATTTTGACAAACATGTAGATGCTGCTCTGGCAAGGGCCCGGGGTGCTTTCGCTCTGACAAGATAGCTGTTTCATAGCTGCCAACTTGATTTCAGAGTGAAGATAATCTACTACATGGCCTTTATCAGGCCCATGGATGTCCCGTCTTGTTCAATGTGAGAGCCTGCTTAATGGAAAGGATTCGGGTGTTTGAGAGACAATGTCTCAGGACTTGTCTCGGGCTACATACGACACCCGAATCTGAGTACCCAAAATTTAACCCTATTGAGGTCCTATACAATAGGGCTAGGATTGTACGGGTGGAAACTTTCTGATCAAACTGAATCGAAGCTATGTTGCAAGAGCAATGACTTCGGTCAATAACCTAATCTCCGGGGCTTACTACCCCAATGACTTATACGACGAGAGAGTGTGCCTTAACGGCTTTGTTCCGCCAGCAGCATTCCTCTATTTAGATAGATGCGGGCTGATCCAGGATAGATTCGCGATACCGCTAATCTTCCACGTGGGTCGCAGTTCCGTGGAACGGCGATTCATCTACGGATCCGATGTCGCGTTCCGTGAGCCCGAGCGCCTCAGGTTCTGTAGATCGTCCACCAGCATCAACGCTTTTGGTGGCTGGAGAGAGCTCCGTCAACGGACATCTTGATAAGAACAGCCTCTTCAAGGCAAGGCCTGCCTAACACCAATGGCAGGCTTACATAGGCTAGGGTAGAGTAAGGTAGGTTAGGGTAGGTTAGGGTATCATAGGGCAAAAAAAAAAAAATAATCATAAAAAAAACAATAATAAATGTATATGCTTTTATATATATTTATTTTAATTAAGCTAGAACAAGTTTGGTTTAGTTAGATAAGGATAGGCTTAAGTTTTATTTATAAAAAGCGATCATGTGCTAAGTTTTTAGGAATAAAACAAAGTGTCGAAAGACACAAGTTTAACTTGTTCTGTTTGTTTTAGATTGTCCGCCTAGGGCCAGTAAGATATTTAAATTTTGTAAGGATAACTAGCTAGTTTTAAACATTTTTGTCCAGCGTAAGATAGTTATAAGCAAAATTTAATGAAAATGAATTTAAAATATAAAAAGAAACAAAGATGATTGATATCATCTGCCTTAGACTACCTGTATGGGTTCAGCAGGCGCTCGGCGAGTTTTATACGATGCAACAGCTTTTCACACGGTCTGCAAACTATTTTCAGATTTTAATAAGACGCATGTCTCTATAAACCAATCATATCCTTATAAGACTTGCAATCCCGAAAAAGTTGGTGAAAATGATACTAATGTGAATGATTAAAAGAGAAGACGCCTTATCACCACTTCTCCTTAACTTAGTCCTGGAATACGAAATGAGATCCCTTCAAGAAAATGAGAGGGAGATAGCCCTTAATGCAATCACATCCGCTCTAACTTACGCTGATTTCTATGAGATAGTGAGGAAATAGTTAAGAGAAACGCTCAAAGTCTAATTATTTCCTAATATTAAGGAAGTTGGCTAAATGAAGGGAAAACAAAATATATTGTCACAGACTGGTTTGGATCGATTCAAATTCCGCAGCTGACTACAACATAAACCCTTTGAGAAAGTGAATGAGTTAAAATATCTGGGAACTGTATTAACTGTATTGAAAGATCGAAATAATTAAAAGGCTGCATGTGGGCAATGCGTGCTTCATCGCGATGGAGGAAGAACAATATTCAAAACGAATCGACTGTCCTTCAAGGCAAAAATACGTATTTATAAAATCATAATAATGCCAGTGACACTTTACGGATGTAAAACCAAGGAGGGGAAAAATAGATTTCAAGGCCTTGAAAACCAAATATTAAGGAGAATCTATGGTGGATATTAGGTCTAAGAATCGGACGAGTTGGTAAAACTACATAATCAAGAACTAGGAGAACCCTATTCAGCCTCAATAATTGTCGGACAAATAAAATCGCGAAGACTAAGATCGGCAGAATAGAATAGAACGAATGGACAGTGGACAAAAAGTCAATCGAAAATGATTATAAAACCCAGAGGAGAAAGACCGGCAAGAAGAGGAGGACAAGATGAGAATGGACTTAGAAGAGATGGAACACACTCATGATAAAGAGGCTCTGAACTTCCGAGTTCCAAATAAGCGGTAATAATAATAACATTAATATCACCATTTACGAGAGATATAAGGATTTCCAAAAATATCGTGATTACGTTGAAGCTCTGAAAGTTCGTTTCTCACATAGCGCAATATTATTCTTAAGAGAGACTGGTATTTTAGGCCTCCTTTCAGGAGTTTTCGACTTAGACTCTCATTTGACTGCTTTTCCCTGAATATTTGAGAACCTCAGCAATTTTTCGGTAGGTTATTTGGAGGTCTTTATGTTCTCCCCGTGGTGTGCTCGAATTATTCTTACGCGCTTATTTCTGTTTAAAAATCAGACTTTTTGCTATCATTTTGCACACGTCTGTATTTTTGTTTAACTTCTATTTTAGATTGGCCTTGCAGCCTCGAAGATCGAAGATTTGATTAAAATTCTTAGATTTTATTTTCGAAAAATGACATTCATTTTGGTCTAAATTTCCTATATACCTGCATGGCAAGGTAGTTACGAACAATACCTTTGTACCTTCAAAAAGATCCGAATGAAATTCAGAGTTTCGGAATTCTAAGGATTCTTGAGTTTCTGATGGCCACCACCTCCGCCTTAGCCCAGAAGCACTATCTCATTGTAGCTCCCCCACCGAACCTCATCATTTTATCTTCATGTACATGAATCCCCTTTAACTCTGCCCATCAATCAGCTAACTGAATTATCTCGAGTTCATCTCACACGAGGCATTTCCCCGAAGTTCCTGTGTCATCACCCTCGTCATCGATCCCGAGAGCTGATAAAATAGATTTTGATGACCACTGTCATAAATATCCCTCCATCTCCCAATCATTCCTCATGACCGAACACACTCGTGCCATAATGACCAGTTGTTGCTCAAGAGAGTCAGCGTCAAATCGATAAAACCAACCAACTCCCACCTCGACGTGGACTTCCATAAACAAATATAAAAAAAAAACCCAATCGAATAAGGACGAAAACTATTCACTTGTAAATAATAGCTGCAATCAATTCGACAATGGGATGTTTGCGTTCGCTATCCACATCCGACCAGCACTCATTCACGTCCACTTGCGATGCTTACATGACCAACAAACATCGATTCACACTTGGATCAGGCGCTCGGTAGCTCTGCCCAGGCACAGTGGTGGGCCGTCAGCCAATGGCCCACCCATATCCTGGTGGCATCAATAATTTTTTACTATTATTACAATAACTATCGCCGTGATGATGATGATGATGATGGCGGTCGTGATGGCTCTCTTGACATATTTATTTCTTGTTATTATTTTTATTATTATGATTGCATCGAGAAGAGCTTGACGTGTGTGTATTGCGTTCGAATCCGAATTGGTCACAGACGTTCGGGAAAGTTTTTCTATAATTATCTGCGTGCGGAATCGAGCATGGGGGTCGTGTTATCTTTTGATGATGGAATGGATATTGTAATGGGTTATTGTTCTCGAATGGTGTGCTGGAGTTGTTTACTTATTCTGATGGGCTGTTTTCGATGTTTATGGATGGAAGTTTCGCAATAAAGCATCAAAGACTTGAAAGAGGACGATAACATTTACTGTAGTTACTTAACCTCTTCTTCAGGGATTAAAGAGATGGTGCAACTCAAGGATGATGAAAAAGAAAGTCGCAATCAAAATAGTTGCGTTTTAGTCACTAATTCAGAGCGATAAATCCTTTCAAAGTCTCCACCATTTGAAACACCCCAAGGGTCTTAGGAAACGCTTTGTTCATAGACGGCCTAGAAAGCCTTTGTTACACTTTCCAATTATCCACTAATGTGATTCCCAACATCAGCAACTCAAAGCTATTCCCCGCATTGAAAATGATTGATTCGACTGTCTTAAGCACCAAGTCATTCGAAAAAGCATCCTCACCATCAAGACAGATTGCCATTAAGCCCAACACTTATCATCACCCGCATCGAATGTACCCTTTCATACTCCTCTCCACATACTGGAATGTATGCGCATATATTACGTCCGATACAAATGCAAAGCCATTTATGCAAGGATATTCAAAGTAATTTAACTTTTTGTCCCCGGCAGTGTGAAGTGTGAAGATAAAGTGTCGAAAGGACGACAATCCTTTTCCCACCCCCTCCATCGAATTGTTAAACTTTCCTTATCTACCGAAGGTGATTTCGTTTCACTTTGTCAATGTCCAGCAATTGTTTGGTTCGCTTCCAGTCGGTCTCAGATGTTACTTCATTCCTGACAAGGATGCCGTTATGCTGTAATGGCATTGCACAGCAAAAGATGACGATGACTGGAGATGACGTGAACCCTGGACGACATTTCGACTAAATTAAATGAAACTCAAAATTTACTTCAAATGCAAATTAGCTTTTCAGTCAGACGGTTTGGTTTTTTTTCCTTACACTCGACTTGACTACGTGCTGGACGACGCCTGAAAAGATAATGTGAAAGGACATGGCTTCAAAGTAAAGCTCTAGGGCCCCTTCACAGTAGGACAAAAAAAGCCGGAAAGGTTTGACTTCTTCCACTTCGATTTGCGTGCCATCGCAAAACTCTCGTCATTTATTACACTCATCCACGGCAAGACAATGTGAGGAGGACCGAGGATAGGATGAAAGGCTTATTGTTATTCATTAATTTCAATGTTTACCTTATAAAATACGGGGCGGTGGTAACAATAGATTAACCCTTTGGCTAACAAGGTGTTTCACAATTCGATTACGGAATACAATTTTGGTGTTGTTTGACTAAGTGATTACCCGAAATGACATTTTCAGTTTACGACGATGACAGGGTAACATGCGGATGGATTTTGTTTCAAGGACTTTTTGACCGCATGTTGATTTAATCAAATTTATAGCATAGCAGACTGGCTAGGGAAAATAGGAGGTTGGTGTAAAGTTTTTGGTATCAGGAAGAACAATCAATCATCTGCTCCTTGGTAGGATATATTGTCGAAATCAATAATATTCGAGAAATTTTAAAACGAAACCTGGTCAGTGGAATTCGCTACTTTGGGGCGGCTAAAATGATACCCCATATCGTATATTTTCAATTATTTTAAACCCAATTTGTTTGGACTTCGGAAAAAGCAGTAAGACTATATGCTTTATTCAGAGCTTTCGCTTGGACCACAAATAAAGTTGTGTGCCTTTAAGGTTTTGGCCAAGCCGTCAATTATTTTCAAAATATGTGAAATTGCAAGTCGCGAAAAGCTTTAATATAACTTTGAATATGTATCAAAGCTTTTATTATTAGACTGCTATTGAAATTGGCTTTGTCAATGCCGAATATCTTTGAAAATATCAATATTGCCACTAGACAAATTCAAGAAACAAAATTCTAATTTATCCATAGTAAGCCCAACTTTTTTCTTTTCAACTTTTTTTGCAATTTGAGGCTTAATTATTAAAATACTTGGCTTTTCCGATTTTTTTAATCTTAATGTCATAACTGGATTCTACTCTACTAGCGGCTTAAAATGATACCCATTTTATTATAGGTTTGACAAATATAGGGTGTTACATTTTGGATTGTGCTATCATCGACAGGATGACATTCATTGACTAGAAAAAAATCCGATATGCATTCCCCTAGTTTAGTGTTTAAAAAATAACTTAATTCACTTTCGACTTTCCCATGGTATCCCAAACAAACCAAGTCAATCACTTGAAGCGCATAAAACTCACAGCGAATAGCAGTTTCCGAATGGACCACGTCAACGCAAGCAAACACTAACGGCACCAGTTTAAACAATCGCACATTAAATCCACTACCTAATTACACGTTCAACGTCATACCCACATCCTGACGTGCTACCATCATCCCCCATTAACAGCATTCGCTTCCTTTATGTCGCACATTCACGTTGATCCTTATTGGCAATTATTTTGTCATTCCGGTAATGATACGTGCTAACTAAATATAAATTAGCGCAGCAAAGGCAAAAAGGAACCTTCCAGTCACCATGACATTCACCGAGACATCTCCATGTCGTGCATGGAGGAAGTGCAGTCATGGTATATCAGCTGGTGGTTCATTTCCTTCTGCTTCTCGTTTCGTTTTCGTATCCTTTTTCTTTGAATATTTTATTGTCCTTGGATTAAGCTTTGTTGACAATATGCTATTGGGGTTGGGGTGGAATGGCATGCGGATTCAGAGAGCTCCATGTGGCCTCGCTCTTGGTTCGGTTCCAAGGTAACGGAGAAGCGTACTACCTTGGCATTGGCACTTAAATAAACTCCTTGCATCTGACACTATTGTCAACAAATGCTGCTCGTGCTTGCAGTTTTATTCGGATTGCTTGAGGGTAATATATACATTCCTTGGCTCGCGGGTGGTTGGAGAAGGTAGATGGAAAGGAATACTGAACAAAGGACGAAGTTTTTTTTTTTTTTATTATGAGCGAAAAACAAAGAATCCCGGTATCGGGTATCGCGTAACCATGGATAAATGCCAAGGGCGTAATCAAAAAAAGCTTTTATTCAATTGAGAAGGACGAGGTTGTATGCGGGGGTGCTGCATGCACTCGTGTAAGTTGTGGGAACTGTTGCGATTGCTTTTATTTTCTTTAGCAGAGTTGAGAGCAAAGTTTTGTTGTTTCTTAAATTTATGGCAGAATTGGCAGAAGTGATATATTTTGTGTTTTCTACTTTAGTTTTCAAAGGAGGGTAGTGGAGAAGGTGGCAAATCGCGTGAGACTGTTTGGGACAATTTTTTTTCGTCAAAGACGTTATGTAGTTGCTTTTGGTTGGAGTTCTATGTTCTGGCTTAACGACTTCTTTGAATTTTATTATCGTTTTTACATGGCTTCTAATTTGTCATAGTTTGGGTTCTTTGTCTCTAACCGGAGGAACAAATTACTGGGGTGCAGACGAATAGTGTCTCACTTTGGAATGAGATATGACATAGGTATGCTGCACTTCGTGGGAAAAGAAAGTGATTGATGGCCAGTTATGGGAAGGAGTACAAATAGATTGCATGCTAGTGATCATTTGAAGGTGATCTATGGGTGGCAAATACTTCCCAAGATATTCGTTTGTCTGGGATCCGAAATTATATAAATCCTACTCCTTCTCGACGAGGACTAAAGAAAATGGTGCAGGAAAAGCAAGGAAGATATTCGTGAGGCTAGATTGTACGCTCAAAACCTCTGTGTTCAGTAATAATAAGTGGAAAGGTTTAGTTTTCGAAAAAATGTAGTCAACCTTTAAATCCGTTCCCATTAGAAATCATATACAAGTACCTTTGTCGACGTTTCCTCTCAATACCGAAATGCTCTGAAAATCGATCTCTGAGATAGAATTTAGCAGTCGCAATGATTCGTTTAAGATTTTCTATACTTGTCTAGTCTAGCAAATATAGAAGCAGATCGCTATTAAAGGATAGATTAGGACTTTTCATTATCGTTGTAAAGTTTCTTTAAGCACGGCGTTGTTCCTGGTAGCTTAAATTCAAATGTGTTTTTCAAACTCGGCCCACAAATGTTCGATGGGGTTGATGTCGGATGGCTGTTGAAGCGTTTTGAGCTGAGAGCGAGCATTAAAAAGCAGCCACATGTTGACGTTGTGACAGTGTGCTTTGGCTCGTTGTCTTGATGAAGGTCATAATTCGACTTTAGAGGCTTTGTTGGAGATTTATTTTTAAAATGTTAAGGTATTAGGTGTGCAACTCAGTTCTCGCTGTTTATCAAGGGATGGGTCCAGTAGAAAGTGCTGGTCGATTGTGACGTATCCAAAACGTCATGAACCAAGCTTAAACATATGGTAAACAAACCGCTTTGACACATTAGTGAATTTGTTTTTGCGTCATATATTTGTGGTTGTGTGAAAATGTCTGATTTTGTGCCAAATAATCGTCATTTGCGGGAATTGTTGCTTTTCCTCTTTCATTCGAAGAAGACGGCGGCTGAAGCGCATCGAAGTGTACGGAGATGCTGCTCTAAGAGAAACAACGTGCCGCGATTGGTTTCGTCGTTTCTAAGACGGTGATTTCGATGTTGACGTCCGTTCGCGCGGAAGGCCAAAAACCTTCGAAGTCGTTGAATTGGAAGCATTGCTCGATGAGGATCCATGCCAAACCCAAAAAGAGCTTGCTTCAGTATTAAGAGTTACCTGCCAAGCTATTTCCAAGCAATTGCATGCGATGGGAATGATTCTAAAGCAAGGAACTTGGGTTCCTTATGATTTGAAGCCAAGAGTCGTTTTTTCGCCCGAGAACAACTACTCCAGCGGCAAAAAAGGAAGGGTTTTCTTCATCGCATCGTTACGGGTGATGAAAAATGGATTCATTACAGCGACCCAAAGAGAAAGAAATCATGGGGGCAGCCCGGTAATGGTTCTACGTCGTCGGCTCGGCTGAATATTCACGCTGTGAAGGTTATGCTGTGTACTGGGGAACGGTATCGAACTGAATTGATGCGTTCGAGCCAAGCATTGCGCGAAAAGCGGCCACAATACGAGCAGAGGCACGCAAAATGATTATAGAGCATGACATGGCTCAGCCTCACGTCCGATTATCACTTGTTCCGTTCCATGGCACATCGTCATTGGCACGGGTAGATTTTGGCGACCTGTGGCGACCAAGTTGTTTTGGTCACTTTTGTTCAATCTGTTGCCTATTAGTCAGTTACTGATGCCTACAGGAATGAACAGCATGTCCAAATGATAAAACTTTATTATCAAAATGAGTGTTCGTTAGTGCAAACGAGCAATGCGTGCAGCTCCAATTTTATGGTAGATATGGTGACCCTCCACAGACTCTTCAACGTTTAGTGACCAAATTTGAAACGACCGGTTCGGTAATCAATCATTCGTACATCGAAGGAATAGAAGATCGGCCGAGAACATCGCGTGAAACTCAATTTTTGCAATTTTTTATGGCCCAAATTGAACCGACGACATGTGGTCCCAGAAGGACGGCGCTACGTGCCACACAGCGGACGCCAAGATTGAAAATCTGCCTGACCGATTTGAAGTAAGATTATCCCTCGCAGAGGTGACGTGAATTGGCCGCCAAGGTCATGCAATTTGAGCCAGCTAAACTTTTTCTTGTGGGGTTTCCTGAAGTCACTCAATTCGTCCCTTTTTTAATGACAATACTTGTTTAAATGAACCAACAATTCAAAGGTTAGTAAAACAGTTAGAAAATCTCGATCTGCCCAGAATTGAGGCAGAATACTCCTATTCCTGGAATAATTTCACAAAAGTCATTAAGTCCCCAATAATATAAATAGTAAGAGAAATCCATTATTTTTACTTGAAACTGAAGGCTTTATTTAAATTATTCCATTCCATCTCATAACTCGTCCCTTCGTCCCAATTGGCCAAAAACCAGGAAAGTTGTTTTTTTCCAAGCGAAACGAATTTTTCACCAACAAAATCCATCGGCATTGACAAAAATGGATCTTAAGTGATCACTTGGTGCTAATTCCGGACTATAAGGGAGACTCATCAGAACCTCAAACCCATGCTCCCGGCGCTTCTGGCGAGTCACTATCAATGTGTATGACTCAGCTTCTTTCAGATGATTTCATTGTTGGCACTTCAGGTCCGAAGAAAGGGTTTTGTCATAGGGAAGCAATTCATCGGGGTAGCCCACGTCCTTACTGACCGTTAATCCTATCTTTCCCACGATTTGCGCCAGTTCTCTGTGATCCAACCACAACCATTTTTGCTTGTCGTAAGTGATACACTTTTGATCACTAGCACTTCTGAACTGGGTCAATTTTGCTGAGATTTAGCAGCGATTCGCAGATAGAAATAGGGTTTATGAGCTGTTTAGCTTCTTTCTGTATTAAGCGATTTTTTGCGCAATGTTTAGTTCCTGGGCAATCAAAACAGTACATACATGACGATCAGACTTTTTATGATTTTACCGACATTTTCAACAATTGGCCCTCCATAACGTGGTGTATCTTTGACAACGAAATTACCGGAAAATAATTGGAAACCAAATTAGAGCATGATTGACGGTATTAGTAAGAGGCTTCTTACTAATTATTAGACTAATTCTTAGACTTCAGCAAAGCCTTTGTCGAAATTTCTCACCAAATTATTCGCCTCAAGCTCACTGCCTTCGGTTTCTCTCCCCATTCTATCTCATGTTATTTTCCAATCTTCTTTCTCTGATCCAGTTAATGCCACCTCCGGTATCCCACAAGGTAGTCGTCTTGGCCCATTGATATTTATTCTATCCATTAATGATGTTGAGAGTGTTGTTCTGAACTCTCAGCTTTCTATATATGCCGATAATATGAAAATATTAAACACATATCTTCCTTGTTGACTCCTGCTCTCCCCAATAAGACCTTAACAGGTTCACTACTTGATGTCAAAAAAAGCATCTCGAGCTCAATGTCAGCAAATGCCAAGCCATCACTTACTCTCGCAAGCGCTCTTCCTCACCACCCCGAACCTACATTATTCGCAATAAAACCGTTCCCCTGTCGACTTCAACTTATGAGAGAGCGCCGCCCGTGAAGTGGGTATGCGACTACAACATAAGTAATTGAGAGAAGCTTGGCTCTGGCTTCCCGTGAGCTATAACGCCATCTAAGAAGAAGAAGGGCTCCTTTGTGAACTTAACTTTCACCTCCATATCGACAACATTATCAAACCTGCCAACTCTGCTCTCGGTTTCATGAAACGTTGGTCCTAAGAACTTTCGAATCCTTACGTTACGAAAAGAAATAATTCCTATAAGGAAAAACTGTGCAACAACATCAGTTGTGATTTTTGAATGAGAGGTGATCAAAAAGCGCTGACGAAGGCATTACACTCGCAGCATAAGATCACTTCAAAATTCATACTCTGTGTGCGCATTTCCAAGTTACTGTGAACTACAACGAATCTCAGGCAATCTGTCGATCTGTGTCGAATCTCTCAAATCCCATCTAGGACAACCACCCCCGGAGAGTAGTGAACGAACATCTTCGACACAAACCATTTGTACCCCGTCCAGGTTGTGTGACAAACACCATAAGAGCGTACACTCTTGAATCTGCACGAATTATAAAACAAAAAACAAAATAAATCTTTAGGCCCCTCCTCGACTACGCTAGTCAAGTCTGGTTTAACTCTTACGAAATACGCTCTACGGGTATTGAGGCCAATCAACGCAGATTTATCTGTTTTGCCCTTCGTGGCCTTCCCTGGGCTGACCCCCTTTAACACATTATACGGATTGCCTTATTATTTAATACTTTAATACTTATTAATTAATTAACCTCCAACCCCTTAAAGAACGACGATGTTGCAGATATTCTTTTTATTCACGACCTTCTCAGCGGTATCATTGACAGCCCTACATATTGCACATGATTCCCTTTAACCGAGCCCACGTAACATTCGGTCCATGCCCCTTTTCCGTATAAACACTCATTAAACAAATTATGGCTACCACGAACCAATGCCCAGACGCGAAGCTAACACTTATCTTTTCGACCTTCATATCAAAAAGTCCAGTCTTAGAATTGCCCAATACCACAACCTTTCACCCTCTCCTTAATCGTTTTCAGCCTATAACTTTGTTAATAAGTTAATTAAGTTATTTTTTGTTTTTGTTAAGGCTTGCATTAAGCTAATATAGTGTCCCTGTGGGGGTGTCAAATCGAATCAAAACACTAATCACATTTTCTACCGCCTGGCTTGTATTTCTACATTTATCGAAGAAAATCTGTAAAATGTGGCGAATTTTCTCTTTGCCATTGTCCATCTTTGATGCGTGGTCAAACAAACCGGAGTCAATCAATTTTAAAACTGTTTGAGAAGTTTTCTAGTACGTAACTCCGTCCTCTTAGCGCCATCTGGTGTACATCTCAAAAGAAGATTTTTTGTGACCTCAGAATTAACGCTTTATTCAAAGTGAACCGTAAAAAATGTGGGTTTCCAACGACTTAAGCAACATGTGCCCGAGGGTTATCATGTAGACAGATCACCTTGTCGTGCCTTTGCTCGTTCAGTGGCCGTTTTTCCATTGCTCGATTCAAATTCATCAACTGTCAATCGGTAGTCTGCTGCGATGGCTTCATTCGGTTTGAGCAGCTCAAAATAAACTAAACCCTGCTGATCAAACTAAATGCAGAGCAGAACCTTCGACCGACGATGTTGATGCTTGGCCCTGTTAATCTCATAATCTTAAAGTTATCGCAGAGCATCGTCTTTGTTCGCCGGTTACGATACGATAGGAAACCTTTCTTTTCTGTCGTTGAAGCAGCAGTTCATCGGTGAAAAAAAAACGGCGTTCGACATCTCTCGACTTCAACTCGTACAGCACGCAATGTCCTTGCTTATTAATCAGTCCTAATGCTTTTAAACGTTTCGGGACTGTTCTCTCATCAACTTGTAATGTGTTCAACTAGCGAAATATGTGTATGTGAGTGTTCGTGGAGTAATGCCCCCAATTCTTCGCCTTCAATTTTTTTTGTGCATGCGAGCGTTCTTAATATTCAACATCAAAATCAAAATTTTTTTATTAAAATGGTCTAAGCGAGAGTCTTGAAGGAGATCACCAAACATTGTCAACTGCATCTTTACTACTCCTTAGATGGTAGTCCTTTTAGTAAATCAGAGAACACTCAACCAGATGATATCCGAGTGACATGAGCAATTATTTGTCTTGCACTGCTTTTAAGACCGAAGTCATTTCCCTCAAGCCCATTACTAATACATCTTCTGTTTACCCTACACAACAAACACTACCCACCATATGTGCATACAGATCATCTCAATGCCACAATTGCCAGTGTCGGCAGTACTCCCTCGACCGTAAGCAATATTATCAACCATGTAACTTTTAATTATTTCCGCAAATATAAATAGTTAAGAGTAGCATTTCTATAATCAAACCCTTTCTGCAAATAAACTTAATTGCAAATCCCCATATGCAACATATTGTAGTATGCATATCAAACAATCACGAGCTACAATGCGATACCAGATACAAGATATGCGATGTGTTGTTGTTCTTCTTATAATCTGTCAAGGAACTGCATTAATAGACTACCATCCCCATTATTTCTAAAACAAAAAAATATCCAAACGCCCCGTCGTGCCGCGTTGCATCGCATCCACCTTTGCCCGCTTCCGTCCAGTATAGCGTCGTAATTTTTCCTGTTGCATGCGGTGCCGTCGCCCCATGTTGGAATACTCCGTATCCGTGTTCTAATACTCGTACCTCATGATTTACACGAATCGGTCATTGAACCGAAAAACTGTTTCCTATCTGCATCTTCTGCATCTACCACTCATACTGCCGCATTCTCAAAGTCACTCACTCTCGTTCTCACACTCCTTGAATGGGATGCAAGGATACACATTCTATGCAGGGAGATTATGTGCGCGAAAATACCCTTAGGCTTCCATTCGCGCTTACATCATTGCACATGCAAAATAATTGCGATGCGGATGCAGTTGAGGGTTAGCCATTGAGACCTTGAGGGTGAGGACAATAGATACGTATAAGGAGATTTCTTCTTACCGTAAGCGTATAAACAATGGACGAATTGGAGGTTGGATGGATGTTTATGCGTAAATCCTTCACATGGAGGTTTTGTTGTCGCAGGTCGTGGTCGTGGTCTCAGTCATGTGGAGTGGATTAGAGTGATCGGAAAAGTGCTGTTTGTGAGTTTAAGATTATGCAAAGAGCTCAGAGTGCGTCATAAGATTTGGGCTAAGGATGTTTCCATAAAAGGAACATCATTGAGGGAATGCAATCAGGTAAAGCAGTAATAACATTTGTGGATTGCAATATGGCTGTAGACATGGTGGATGATGTGCGAGACGAAGGACGAAGGACACAATTCTACACCTTAGACCAACAACCAGTGGGGTTGTCAAAGGGAGGTCACCCTTTCATTAGGGTAGCAAGTCAAGCTGACAACATCTGAGTTCTTTTCGAATACCTTGTCTACAATAACAAAGGCGTTAACTTGCCTGACCCAAGTAGCCATTCGATCGGACACTTCTCCAGATTACACGATTACCGAACTTCCTTCTCAATAGATCAATTGTTTGACCAGATGAGTGACATGAAACCATCATTTTTAAACCTTATATCATCAATATCAAGTCCACCCTATCTTGGTTACAACTATTCTTCCTAAAAGCACGATAGCGAATTCCGTTCACCGTATCATGGACTTAATATTCATCAATAAAAAAATATGGTTCAATCACTCCACCGTCATGATATCCACACCACACAATCACAAACGATCGCACACGATTAGGTCACGAGACCACTTCAACGACGAGCTTCAACGCTGAAAATGATTTTTAATGAAACTTTGGATTTTCCTCAAACATTTGCGGAGCCCGATCGGAGAAATTTCTGTACTTCAAATCTTCATGGCCCTTGAGTTAATTTGATCTTGCAAGAATGTAGGCCAAGATCATATGAAAACACTCGTATCACTGTGGACTGAAACATTTCCAACTGATGTGAATGGCGTGGAATTGGCTAATTTTGAACCAAAGCACAGACACATAAATTCAATGATTCGACTTAATCCACTATAGCGCACGAAGACTGTCTGATACCACGATTAATTTTGAGAAAAAGTTTTGGTTTCAAATTGTAGACAAAAATTTGAAATTGATTTGCCTTTTGTACACCACTGTATGCGTACATGAACTTCAACTATTTTTAGTATATAATGCTGTCTATGGATTGTGTCATACGATGGGGTGATTGTACAGAAAACTCTCCATTAGCAGAGATTAATGTTTATAAAAGGGAGAAGTAAATAAAAGAAGGAAATCTGTCTGTTACTAACAGCTGCTGTGTAAAGTGTTTTTTTTATTGAAGAAACGTCCTACAGTTTCAGAAGTGGGATCGCGTGCATGTAACTTAACCGAAGTTCAATCGCAGTCAATACCGGGTTTCGTTGCTCAGACAAGTGTAAAGTGTTCGACGTCAAATACCAAAAATGTCTGAAGAGTGGGCAGTTTTCGTGGAATCATCTACAGTTGTGCGGCTAAAGGAAGTTCTACGTTTATTAAGGTTGCAGACTACGGGCACTAAAGCAGAGTTGAAAGTCCGAGCACATGAAGCAGCGCAAGATTTACTGGATGACGAACTTCGTAAGGTGATGCACGATGCTACTGCGAAGAATAGAGAAAATGGGACAGACGATTCAATCGCACCTGATAAGGCTGTATCAGACCAGGAAAATGACCTTGATGACAACGAGGAAGAACGTCTGGATGAAGAACTGGCAAAGCTGCGACGTATAGCGGAAAAGAAGAAGCAGATTGTCCAATTAAAACAGCAACTTCGTGAGCTGCAGATAGAAGATGCTACCAGTTCCAAGTCAGAGTCAAACGTTGTCTCTAATTTTAAAGACATTGAGGATTCCATCACACCATTTAGCGGAGATGATAACTACCCCGTCGACAGATGGATTGAGCAATTCGAGGAATGCTCTGAAATACTCCGCCTGGATGAAAGGGCTAAATATCTATACGGTAAGAGGCTTCTAACTGGTACCGCGAAATTGTACATTCGAACAATTAATCTCAAAAGTTGGTTTGAATTAAAAAGTAACTTAATAAGTGAATTTCGCAAAAACGTAACAAGATCAGATGTTTACGGTGAGCTCCGTGATAGGAAAAAACGGCAAGATGAAACCATGCAGCAATATATTTTGCATATGCAAGAAATTGCTTCGCATATTGATGTAGATGAAGCAGATTTAATGCAATTTATAATAAGAGGAATCCCCGATACAGAATTAAACAAAACAATATTATACAGCGCAAACAATATAGCGGAGCTTAAAATTGCTTTGCGCAAATACCAAAAACAAAAACAAAATTCTTATCAAGGCAGTGTGGGAAAATCATTCAAAAAAACAACTGGTTCATCTGGTCAGCAGCCTGTCACTTTTAAGTCAAAATCAGCAGTGATAACATCCAACAACAGCAACCAGCAAAACAAGCAACGTGGGAGAAATGCCAAACAAGATGTCACATGCTTTAAGTGTGGGAAACCCGGTCACATCTCAAGAGTATGTGCAGATCAAGATCCAGTGATGACAGTGGAAAAGAAAACCGAGAAGCCAGTTCCGAACGATGTAAAGCAGCTAGACGTTGAAGGTGGATTCTACCACAGTGCCAGTACTTCTGCCAAGGTGAAAGGTAACGACTTTGAAAAGATAATGAATTTTCAGTGGGCTGCAGAATCTGTGAGGAGTTCCACATCGCTTTTGACACTTTTGGACTCAGGGAGTCCCATCAGCTTCATTCAGGAGATGTTTCTTCCAGCAGTTTTCCTGTCAGCTTTAAAGTCTACGACACAATCATATTGCGGAGTCAACGGCAGTCGTCTTGAAACTTTGGGAAGTATAGAAACCTGTATCTATTTTAACAATAAAATTATACGTTTGGATTTAATAGTGGTTAAAAATTTCTCAATGAATTATCCTGTCATTTTAGGGCGAGCCTTTTTTGAAAAATTGGCTTGGAGCTTCAAATTAATCAAGAGTTCAAGAAAAATCAAATTCCTCAAGAGACATTCGACGGCATAAAACATCAAAATGCGTTCAAATGTTGCAGTGAAGATATGGATATGGAGAGCAGTAGATTTATCCAGGAAATATTAAATATTGATGACAACGAAATAGGGGGTGAGTTTCGATTAAATATGAACGAAAACATAAGTGATTATCTTAAAGAGAAAGTTAAAGAAGTAGTTAAGCCGGCATATTTTATCAATAAAAATTCCTTTAAGCCGAAAACAGATTTTGAAATGAGAATCTTTTTGTCCAAAGACACTCCATTTTATTGTACACCGCGAAGACTTCCATTCGCTCATAAGATAGAGCTTCAGAAGATTTTAGACGATCTTATTAAAAATGATATAATCCGCGAATCCAGTTCTCCATACGCGTCTCCTATCGTACTTGTCCAGAAGAAGAACAAGGAGATGAGACTATGTGTGGACTATCGTGAACTGAATAAAATCACTGTACGTGACAATTATCCGTTGCCATTGATTGAAGATCACCTTGATCGTCTTAAAGATAAAAGGTATTTTACTACCTTAGATCTAAAAAATGGCTTTTATCACGTTCAATTATCTGAAGATTCTACTAAATATACATCGTTCATTACACCATTGGGCCAATATGAATTTTTAAGAATGCCCTTTGGTCTCAGAAACGCTCCGTCTGTCTTCGAGAGGTTTATGAAACACATTTTCAAAAGCTTGATCTCCGAGGGTAAGATTATCACATATCTCGATGATATTCTTATTGCGACCCTAGATGTTGATGAACATTTAGAAATACTAAGGGAAGTCATAGCCATTGTTGTTAAAAATGGTATATGTTTACGATTTGATAAGTGTACATTTTTACAGCATGAAATAGTCTACTTGGGTTATAAAATTAACCAAAATGGTATTAGACCAAATGATGACAACCTAAAAGCAATTAAAGATTTCCCAACACCTACTTGTCTTAAGGACGTACATAGTTTTCTAGGACTATGCTCCTATTTTCGCAAGTTTATTAAAAACTTTGCCAACGTTGCGAAACCCCTATACGATTTATTAAAGAAAAATACTCCTTTTATATTCGGCATTAGAGAGATCGACACGTTTAACACGTTGAAGAACAAGCTAGTGGCATCCCCACTATTAGCTATTTACAGTCCACATTGTGTAACTGAACTACATTGCGACGCAAGCAGCAATGGTTTTGGGGCTGTGTTAGTACAAAAGCAAATAGATGGGAAGTTTCACCCAGTTTTCTTTTTTCGAGGAGGGCAACTGAGGCTGAGCGTAAATACCACAGCTATGAATTGGAAACCCTCTCCATCATTTATGCACTTCGAAGATTCAAAGTGTACTTAATCGGTATTCATTTTAAAATTGTTACTGATTGCCAGGCACTTACGCTTACCCTTAACAAGAAAACTCTCAATGCTCGCATATCCCGTTGGGCTCTGGAGTTACAGAGCTATGACTATGTAGTAGAACATAAAAAAGGAGAACGTATGACACATGTTGATGCCCTGAGCCGATCATTCAATGTTCTTCATGTTGACGATGAGTCATTTGAATTTGTGTTGGCGGCCGCACAAAAGCAAGATCCAAAGATCATTTCAATATGTTCACATTTGGGAAAGGCCGAAAGCCCGCAGTTCGAAATGATCGACGGCTTAATTTATCGCAAGTGGAAGGATAAAGTTCGTTTCTATGTTCCACAAAACATGGAAAACCAAGTTATACGCACGCATCACGAAGCCATGTGCCACTTGGGTGTGGATAAATGCTATGAACACTTGGCTGGGACTTATTGGTTCCCGAATATGAAGCGTAAAATCAAAGATTACATTGACAAGTGCTTAAAATGTATTTACTTTTCACCCCACTCTGGCAAAAAAGAGGCTCATTTGCATTCTATTCCAAAAGGAAGTGTACCATTTGATTCCTTGCACATTGACCATCTAGGTCCTTTGCCCAGTTCCCCAGCAAGGAAAAAACACATTTTTGTAGTTGTTGATGGCTTCACCAAATTTACTAAGCTTTACTCAGTCAAAACTACTCAAAGCAAGGAAACAATAGCTTGTTTAAGATCATATTTTGAAAACTATTCTAGACCGAATAGGATCATTTCCGATCGGGGAACATGTTTCACCTCAAATGAGTTTGAGGAGTTCATGCAGGAATACGGGGTAAAGCATGTAAAGATCGCAACGCACTCGCCACAGTCAAACGGACAAGTCGAACGCGTTAATCGCGTCATTATACCCATGTTAGCGAAAGAGTGTGATGCTAACACAACAGGCAATTGGGACAAACATTTGGCTAAGGTTGAATTTGCCATCAATAATACAGTCAATAGAAGTACTGGGTTTGCCCCCAGTGTTCTATTGTTTGGACAAATTCAGAGAGGTGAACTTTCTGATCGTGTTCAAGAATATCTTGCTAATGCTTTAAGCAATAATCGTACTAATCTTACAGATATTAGAAATCAAGCATGCAATAATACTAAAAGAACACAGGAACGAAGCAAATTATACTATGATAGACGTCACACAGAACCGAGAGCGTACCAACAGGGCGAATACGTAATGATAAAAAACATTTCCACCACGCCAGGAGTAAACAAAAAACTACTTGCAAAATATCGCGGTCCATATGAGGTTAAAAGGGTTTTACCCAACGACAGGTATATCATTGGAGATATTGAAGGCCTCCAGCTAACCCGACTGCCATACAAGGGCATTGCATCACCTAGCAATATGAGGCCATACAGTGTAGAAGACATAGCAGATGTTGAGAACGCAGATGTTGCCGAAGAGTGTCCCGAGGAACTTGATTCGTAGGAATGTATGAAATTCTAAGTGGATGTGTTATTTAGTTATGTGCCCAAGTCTGTTTTCCACGAAGGTTTTGTCTTATAATTTGCTATGTACTTACATATCTTGAATTTTTTTTTGATAGTAATTGAATATATAAATATTATAAATGTAAATGAAAGGAATTATACTATTATGTTACCTTAATTTTTATTAATGGATTTGTTAAACTCTATTGAATATTTTGTTACCATATTGCAATATGAAGTTTGTAATCAATACGAGTATGTGTGTATAGTGGGGACACATTGTAATCGGGTCGATTACCCCATCAGGATGGCCGAACTGTAGACAAAAATTTGAAATTGATTTGCCTTTTGTACACCACTGTATGCGTACATGAACTTCAACTATTTTTAGTATATAATGCTGTCTATGGATTGTGTCATACGATGGGGTGATTGTACAGAAAACTCTCCATTAGCAGAGATTAATGTTTATAAAAGGGAGAAGTAAATAAAAGAAGGAAATCTGTCTGTTACTAACAGCTGCTGTGTAAAGTGTTTTTTTTATTGAAGAAACGTCCTACAAAATTTTGGTAGTGACTTTTAAAAACTTTGAATCATTGCTCGTTCATGTACTACACAGGGATAAGAACGTAAATCTTGACTAATATTTTGACATTGACAGATCTGGAAAAAAATTAAGGGTTCGTTCGTATTAAAATATTAAATTGTTATCTGCCCATTGAAAAATCCTGTACTTCGATCATTGTCATGTAGAAAAATTACTTTATGTTGCCTTAAACCTTTCCCATTTCTCGCAGCCGATTAGAAACAGCTTCTTGACTAACCCCCTATTACTTGGCGAGTTTATTTTGTGTTTGCGAATTCTCTTCGTCCAACAATGGATGCAATTCCACATCTTCGTATTTTTTTGGAGGTAATAAATAACAAGCTCATTCGGTATTTCACTTACCGGGATTCCAGAATGACATGCCAAGCAAACGAAACTTAATTAGCCAAATTGTCCAACCTCATTCAAAGAGGGCATTAGCCCTATACTGCCTTGGCTGTCATTTCATAGTCATTGCAATGGTCCTTTTCTTCTGCCTCTGTTTAAAAATTTGGTCATTAAGATCTTAGGGTTTTGTGACATCGTTTTTTTGAAGTTATTGTTGATGCTATAACATATTTGCCTGATAGGACCCGAAAATATGTTTGGGTGAAAAGTCCCAAATCTTGCCAAGAGGCTCCCTTAAACTACCGGAAAACCGTCAACGCATTGGCCAATCGCGACTTGATGTGTTTCGACAGATTGAAAATCTAATCTCGTGCACTAATTATTGATCACATTTAACTCTGCTTGATGTCATGATCCGAAAGAAAAAAGGACGACATCAGCCACCAAGCCTATGCGTAAGCCATATAAGACTTTTTATTCATGTAGCATTGAGTCGACTATTATGCGTCACCTTTTTGGCAGCCTCTGTTTACGCCAGACTACACAAACTGGTCAAGGTTCAATTCAAAGTTAATTTTCTTAAATAAAAACTTTTCTTAAAAAAAAAGTGAATATTGGAGATGTCGAGGCATCCGACTATACTGGTCTTGAGCCTCAAAAGTATCAAAAGTTACACCCAGAAAGTATTCCTTTTCTGTTTTTTTAAGGCTTTTTATTTCAGATTTCTTATTATTTTTACATTCTGTATGGAACTCGGAAGTTTAAAGATTGGTTAATAGCCCTTCGCCACGCCTCCCCGTATTAGTATGTTCCTTACATGTTTCGCTGTTCCTGTTGTTTTTCCATTTACGACGTGCTCATCTTGGGGTCCTACTTCCTACGGCTATTACCTGTCCTGCCTATCCTAGCCTTCGCGATTTTACTACTCGAACAATGCTTGGAAATGAAAAGAGTTCCTCGAAGTCTTGATTGGTTTCACCTCCATAAAGTGCCACTGACATTACTATGGTTTTATAACGGTTTTATAAATAACAATTGGTGGCAAAGCATCTGCTTTTTTTAATAGTTCCCTTATCTCGACCGTTTCAGATAGGACAATTCCTACCTTAACTGGTCCTTTCTTTGTGTCTTGTGTTGGAGAAACAACTTTTTCGAAATTCCTTACAAAGACGTGATACATTTTCGAGTGGTTATTGAAGCATGCGGTAGATTGTTTCGTGAAAATCCCTTTTTTTTTTTTTAGGACTATCGTATAGACAAAATCCGAATTGGTTGCCTTCGATTATTTCCTACGCGTATGATATCAGTCTCTTTAAGAGAATATTTGACAGCACCCTGTTACAACCTAATTTCTTATGCTCTACGAAAATGTCTAAACCTATACCTTTAATATTAGATGTGGAAAAAAGTTCGTGGCGTTTTTTTAGTAAATGCATTTATTTAAGCCAAATGTGCTCTATCATTATCGACAATGTTTCGCCACTTTTCGGTTAGAACCATGATGCCATCGGTGAAGAACTTCCATCGTTTCTGGTTGAAAAACTGAATCACATTTTTCACAGGCTTCTTTTGAAAATAGCTTAATTCCATTGAGAGAGTTCTGCAGGGATCGGAACAAGTGTCAGAGGGTGCTATGTCTGTACTATCCGGTGGATGCCTCAAAATCTCCTGACCAAGATCTCACAATTTTTGACGGGTCATCCAAGAAATTTGTGGTCGCGCGTTATTGTGATAGAAAACAACGTTTTTCATATTATTCAATTCGACAGTTTTCTTTCAATTGCCTGGCGTAATCTGTCTAGTTGTCCACAGTTGAACTGAGAATTAATCGTCTGACCAACTGGACGTAGCTCATGGTGGTCGTGGTGCAATGGTAATCATCATCGATTGTTGAGCCGAAGGTCTGTTGTTCAAGTCTGTCCATAGTCAAGAACAATTCCTACACGGAAAAAATGTGCAACAGCATCAGTTGTGAATGAGAGATGATCAAAAAAGTGCAAAATACTCGCAGCATAAGATCACTTCAAAATTCGTACTCTGTGTGTGCACTTCCAATATAACACCTTAATGGCATGGAGAAACAAAAGAGTTACTGTGAACTACAACAAACGCAAATTCGGCCGAATCTCTCAGACTCTATCTAGGGCAACTACCCCCGGAGAGTAGTGAACGAACATCTTCGACAAAAACCATTTCCACCCCGTCCAGGTAATGTAACAAACACCATCAGAGCGTATACTCTTGAGCCTGCACGAATTATAAAAAAAAAATGTTGGACGATTCCCTTCCAATCCCACCATACACACAGCATCACATTTTTCGCCGTCAATCATGGCTTCGCGAATGCTTGTGACAGCTCAGCATCCCTTGTCCACGATCTTTTACACTTCCAATTGTTGTATGTGATCCATTTTCACCGGTTTTTAGACGTTTCAGAAATGGCTCGATTTCATTGCGTTTCAGCAGCGCATCGATAAAGTACCTTCGCCGCACACAGCGGAAAACTTTTCATAAGCCTGCGCAGCGTTCTTCCTTTTGTCATAATAAAATTGCAAAATATATCATTATTTATCTCCCTTTTCAAATGCAAACAACCACTGCACCAATTTCAACGTTTACACACTCAAATTTACGAGCGTTTAGTGGTGTCGCTGCGGTCTGTGTTTCCTGAGTTACTACTATTGACGCCCTCTATCTGGAACAACATCATGAACTTTTTTCCACAATAATGGAAGTCCTTTGTGAACTATGCCCCCATATTTATGAAACTGCTGAGAAAAAAAAACTCAAATTGAGGATTCCATCCTAGTGCCTCTAAGCCTCAAAGCAGTGTAACCAGTAAGTCATTCTTATTAAATTTAATACGGGCAGCGAAGTTGACAAATGAAGTGATGAACCTAGTCTCAAATTGACCGATCTTCCATCACTCTTTCTCACGTCGAAAAGTCCGTATGACTTTAAACCCTGTAAGTAAGTACTTCCAAGAAAGTATACCCGAAAAGACTCAAATATGTCAATGTTAGTCGAAATACAAAATAAAATGTGCATGCCTGACAATGTTACATATGATGCTCTGTTAAGACTCTTAGGCCAACCAATGCACAGAAACTCTTTAATGAAAAGGAACAGTAAGAAGGAGTCGAATTGGAAGTATAATATTTTTCCAACGAAATCGAATAGCACATTGATATATGTATTATGTACTCATGACTTCACGCAACATTCGTAGACTCAAGATGAATCCCCATAATTGAGGTATTAGGCGATCATGACAGACCATACCGACAATTTAGAGTTTTCATTTATGAACAATTGTCAATCTCAGCTTCAAGGAGCATCTTTTTAAATGGAAACTTCACATGAGAGTGAAGACGAAGAAAGACAACGCCACGCGCGACCTGCATTTGATGTTGATATCTCTGACATACTTATGATCTTTTTTTTCGACATTGTACAGCATTATACAATAAGTGTCCTTGAGAGAAAACACCATCTCTTTTCGCGAGTAAACGTTTAAATATGAATTTGAATTTTCTTTATTATTTTCGTCAGTGAATATGGGTCCAGAGTAGAAGATTGTGGCTTGTTTGCAGCAATTGTTAGATTACTCTAAGCGGACCCGCAAGCATCCCTATGACGAGGTGATACATTGCGTCGGTTACTTTAAGTTCTGCTTCACAAAATAGAGCATTTATAGGAGGTATATACCATAAATATCTACTAAAAAGACAGACGCATATTTGTATACCAGAAAATATAATAGCCTTTCTTCTCGGGCTTAGGCTATAGCAAGTGCTAATAAATAAATAAAAAAGCCTAAAAGCTGAAATTGCTTAGGATATCGATGCAATCATACTCCCAAGCCATGTATAAGCCACCATCGGGGCTAGTTGTGCCGGTGGAGCAGAAAATATTAAAAGAAGTGATCGATTAATCCGCTTAGAGGATGTTGCAGATAATATTTGTGTATCAATTAAAGAGTGCAATTCGATTTGAACCCGAGCATGAGGACTTCTAGACAGGGGTTGGGTTAATTAGGCTATAATTTGCCTTCAAAAATATCGCCAAACAAACATGATTTAATGAAATTTGCTCTCGAAAGGTGCTGAGCATTTTCGCCGACATTGAGGGAGCTTTTAATAACGCTACTTTCGGCAGCATGTGTGACGCTACTAGACGGCATGGCGTAGATGAAGCATGGGTTTTGTGGATCAAAGCAATGCTTGTCCACAGAACATTGATCGCTGATGCTGGCTTCGAGCAATGTGTCAAGTCTGGAGTAGATAGGGGTGCCCACAATGTAGCGTCTTGTCTCACTTGCTATGGTGCATGGTGGTCGACCCTCAGCTCGATGCTCTCAATGCCTCTGGAATCTATGCCCAAGCCTATGCGGATGATGTTGCTGTTCTCTCTGTCGGCTCATGTTTAGCGACTGTCTGTCTCAAAGCGCAGACGGCTCTAGATGTGATCGAGGACCGGTGCACGAATAATGGGTCCTATCTATCTAGTCAGCTGGTACTGAAAGGCATTCTCATCCCGATATCCTAGGAAGCTAAGTACCTGGCATCGGTGAGACGTCTACCTGTGCTGCATGTTGCGAGGGGGATGACACAGCAGAACACTTTCTCTGCGACTGTCCAGCCTTCGCACGGTGGGGCACCTTGTGGCCGACGTGGTGTGTGCCGAATCTCTTAGCTCTACATCACTGAAGCCCCTTTTCACTTTTCTTCGGAAAACGGGGAAAAAACAAAAAAGAAAGGTGTCTGTTTGGTATTACAATAGACCAGTATTTGTGTCTGGTCTGAGTGCTCCAACAGATAGTAGAAGCCTCCAACAAAAAAAAAACATCGCTATGCCGCTGATTTCGTTTAACAAGATGCTTCTTCATTATAGAAAGTTTACTGCTACGAGGTTGAAATGTCAAATTCGATACATATAACGCCTAAGGGACACCCGATTTACTTAATTATACTTCCTATCCTGTTTCATGATTTTGGTCGTGTTATACCTCAGCAGTCTATACTGGGACCGATACTTTTTCAGTTCCATATGTAGGGTTATTCATAAAGGATTCAACAATTTCGTATTGACGTAAGACACAGACAATTTTAAATATAACCCACGTTGAGTATACGTGTTAAATTTAAGTATAGAATTCTCAGTAATATCATCATCGTGAGTATATTTGCAGCGATCGATTAAATCGACCCAATTTTTCACCACTTCCACTCGGCCACATATCCGATGGAAGCTGGCAATTTCGTTTTCTATACTGCTTCTTAACTTTCTAAACGTTATTGACTTGTTCGCATAGCACAACGAGTTAACGTAGTTAATGGCGTAAAAGTCGAATGACTTAAGTGGTCATCTTCTAAGTTCATACAATGCTGGCAAAAAATAGTCTTCAAAGGTGGTACGACATCGAACTTCACTGACTGATACATAGCGATCATTTTCATCAACAAGCAAAATGGGTTCAGCTCGCCAGGGGCCAAGCTACAATTCCAGGTCTTCTACCTTGAATTTTGCTAACTTTTACCTGGATCTCAGGAACCACAGTAGCTAGGATTCTAAAACCGGTCGGTATGAGCTCAAAATCATATATTCTATAACACAGTCAAATTTCAGACTCGTAGCTAATCAGCAAGTTTGGTTTGATATATGCTTACGGATAGACGGACGGACAGAAAAGGAAAGCCTTTCCCTACCCTAGTTATGCATGGTAGAAGACTAAAAATTGCATTCCAATCACATCAACGAGCATCTTTCACAGTTTTTATCTTATTTTTATTCCTCCATCCCATAATGCTTTTTGTATCAAGATAAAATCTAAAGACCTCAATTGAACCTTTGGCTCACCAACCATTCCAGACTGACTGAAATTCTCTTCTGTGTTCTCGGTGATAGAAGAAGTGCCAGGACTTTTTTTGAATATATTGAGCAGGCAATTATCTGACAACACGAGATGCAATAGTGCTTTTAAATTTCACATAGAATATCACGAAGTCATATGCCTAGGGCCTTTAGTCAAGCTTTGCTCGTATTCTGGCTGGAGCAAAGCAATGCCTCGTCATAAAAAGCGCTATTTCAAAGTAGTCATCAGAAGCAAGTGTCATTCCAACTAATCCTTTTCCCATCACCGACGAACGTCATCCTTTCATTGATTGTTAGATGTCAGTTCCGCCTTATCCCTCCAGTTCTTTATTTGTAAACCGCCCCCTTTCGACTTCGTCATTGTTTACAAAGCGCTTTGTTCGAAAGTATCTTTCTACAAATTGAGGAATTGAGCCTCAAATTAAAAGAAAATCATTCGACGCCGTTCACGAAATGTGTCAAGACAATCGTCGTGTACACACCACCAGTTCAGCCCACATCGATTGTTCTCTTGTCTTGCATCCATCACATCTCCATTCAGGTCGCACGGCACTGTACCTTCCTTACGCTATTTGTTTACACAGTATCCTTCGTTCGAGGACACACCGCCACGTGCTTTTCACTTCAAATCAAATTACATCGCATTAATAAGCTCTTTCAATCGATTTCAACTCACTCCCGCCCGAGATGTGTCGCACAGACCCGCTCACGCTCGAGTGGCAAACAAGAATCCTTTCAGGCTCAATGAGGACTGATTAATGAAAATCGAAATGCGGTCAAATTAATAACATCGAAAGGCATTTGGCCTTTCTTTTATACGAAAAAATCCTGTTTTCATTAGAGCGTCGTCATTAGTTAGTTTGCGATTAAACACTATGAACTGTGACTGTGACGATTAAGCCGCAACCGGTAGATAGCCAGTGAAAGTGGGAACGGAAACGGAAGAGATGGAGGGTGGTGTTTGATAAGGGTTGTCGAAGTGCATTACCAGCGGACACTTTCCATTTATCGCAATTATGTGTCGTGTGTGAGGCAGTCAGTCGCGCACGTGTGCCAAATCTAATGACCACAGCCACACAATGGAATACAGAAATCAACAAACATGGTCGACACATTGCTTCGTATATGTACTGTCCTGTCGAACATTGCTCCTAGCCTTCCTGGTCATCGATAATGTTTCATCGCAGGAAGGGGGGCCTTGACCAGTGATGGTTTGTCGCTCAAGGATAAGTGCTCGGACGACCATCACCACAGGCACCCTTTTGTTCCTGGATAAGGATATTACATGCGCGCATACATTTATTTATTTTCACCAAAGAACAAGTGGAGGGGGACAAGCAGAGCTGTCGGGGAGGAAGGATACTTTGAATGGGAAACCGATAGACTCGGTGGCGATTGTCAGGATAGCAGTGATGGATGAGTGTGCAACGGCATGTCCGTGTTGCATGTTTTCATGGAGATTTATTCGAGCGATTTGGTGCATGGACAGAAACGAAATGTCATCGACGCTGCAGTTGCTGCACAGATGTGCATTTGGGTTTTTATTTATTTCTTTTTTTTTTCGTTTTGGGGCGACAACTGCATTTGGTAATTGATATCCTGACTGGCAGGATGTCTTCCACGTTCATTTTATTAATTGATTAAATTTGTTTTCGATTCTCGGGCAATTTAGCAAAATAAGAGAGTAATTGGAATTCCAATAGCGATTCGGGAAAGTGAGAATCATTTAATTAATTAAATGTGTTTGAAGTGGGAATGGTTTGATATGGACTGACCAAATATCCTCTTGAACATATGCCGTTGCTTATGTGGATCATAGAAGCTGAAAATAAACACAACCTGGAGAGGGCTACTATGGAAATATTATGCAGAGGTCTTCAGCTGCGGCTGCAAATATTCATTTGGTCATTTCGATCAAAGAAAAAGGGGGAAATCCTAGCACATGGGAAATATTCTACACATAATCCTAATCTTCTCTTTAACTTTAAAAGACACATGATCCTTTCTGGGCGAGTAGAAGTCCTTTCCTTTCGCTCCTTATGCAGGCAAATAGCGATTTGAGACTCTTTTTTCTTGTCTGTTACCAAGTAAGTAAGGAAATTAAGTTGTGACGTTTCCTAGGATCAATCGAGCCAATGCCTTACTGTTATTTAGGATAAGAAGCGATGGCTTTAGGTCTTAAATAACTCTTGAAAAATATGTATGTTCTTTTTTAACAGGTCTAAAAGAGATCTGAACTTCTGGCAGAAGATTCAATTTAATATCTCATTGACCATTTCTAAAGGATAATTCTTTAGGGTGAAGATCCTATTGGATTCAATTGTAAGTTAATATGTTTCCCTGTCTATAACTGTTCTTAATGGCGTCGAATGATTTTAAATTTGAAGATTAAAAAGTTTAAGTTTGGATTAGACACAACCTGGATTTTTAAAGAATTTTCTGTAGATTTTATTTTTGACTCTTGGCTTCTTGACTTTAAATATGAGTATAAATCACTTTACAAAAGTAGTGTGGATCCGCTCGACTTTGGTGGTATTTTTTTGTGGTTATGATGGAGGAGTTTCCTTTCGTGCTTCTATTGTAGTTACTGTTCAAGATTTTTTCCCTTTATTCTTTCTTTTTCTTTTTTATTTCGCTTATTATGTTTCACCCACATCTGTTTTATCTTGCATTATTTTTCTCGAGTTATTAATTCACATAAGGACATTGCTCTTCGGTCAATGCTCGGGCGCCAGTTAAATCCGCACGTACTACGCGGATCAAAAAATATTCGAACTAATATCCTTCTGCTGGCTCGGGGAAATAAAACTATTGTTTTAGGAAATGACTGAACCTGAGACGCAGGGTCACAAGTGAAAGAGAAGGATACATGGAATCTAGCGAAACTGCTGTGACTGAAAGTCGCAAAATCGGAGCCCAAATGGGCCAACAATACCAGCAACAGCGAAAGTGGAGAGATCTTGGCCAAGACCTAAACAACGGCTCTTGGGAGGCTTGACTACAAGGTGGTGATGCGTAAATTGGAAGCCCAGGCTTATAGCCCGGTTATGAGTCCCTCAAAAGTCAAAGAAACACTATTCTCGACTCATCCGGCCGGACTACCTGATATCATCTCCTTACAACCGGAGGAAGTCCCGTTGTTTATTGCGGAGGAATAGACTCAGCCGTAGTCGCCATAAAAAATAAGAAGGCCCCTGGACCCGATGGTATACCGGGAGGTGTCCTGAAAATCCAAGGAAAAGCGTGGCTACACCTTTTGCTAAATATATTTAGTAACTGCCTTACGCACCGAAATTTTCAAAATAACTCGAAGAAACAACGGTTAGTTTTATTCAGCAATGGAAAGGAAAATCTGGGATTCTCCTCACCCCAGCGGTTGCTGTGTATGCTGGACACAACGGGGAAACTCCTAAAAAAAAAACTGAAGGTGATTAACCACGGCAATCTATGGCACATGTGACCTGACTGAAACACAACATGGATTGCGTTTAATTCAGTAAGGTGGGTAGATACATATACTCTATCGTCTGAGAAAATACTTTCAGAAGTACTACTCAGAGTACCTGCTCCAAATACTGAGTAACTCGGGAATTACTCTACGATACCACAGAGGGACCCCGCAGAAAAGTCAGGATTTAATATTGGGATTGAACTTTTTCAATGTCTCCTATAGCGGGATCCTTCGGGCAGAGATATCAGAACGCAAATAACAATTGGCAGTTATCACCGCCAAAGATCTAGCAGAGGCGTATTGGAAGCTCATTTAAATCATGAGACGAGTGCAGGGATGGATGGTAGACCATGACGTAAGGCTGGGAACAGACAAGACTGAAATAGTTTTAGTAACTAAAAAACGGATACCTCGCTATATGGAGTTCTAAGTAGGTACAGGGCAAATCACCTGTAATAACGCTGTGACCCTGGAAACTAATCTACTCGAGCCATAGAAGACTGATATCGGAACGAGCGGCAAAAATTACAATATCTCTCAGTAATATTATGGCGAACATCGGAGGCCCAGTGATGAGTAAGCGGAGACTACTTACAGGTACATCCGTCTCTCGCTACGAAGTTTTGAAGCCTCGTTCGTAGAAGGAAGAACAATAATAATGATTAATAATGGTCTCAATATCAAGAGGGATATTGGCACTCCGAGAAGAATTGGTGTATCATTGTTAAAACTGTCGCCTGCCTTAACTCAATATCATCGGTCACTTAGGTAACCTTGCAACCAATGCCTTAGTTTGTTTAGTACTATTCTTAGTTTTTTGTGGTTTATCTCATCAAATCTAGCTGAAGTCGTTGATTAAACAAACAAAAACATAATCGGTCTTACCTATGGTTCCGTTAATACGTAGCATTCCCGCTGATTTGTTCTCACCCATATGTTTTAAATTGTTTTAAACACATTCAGTACGTCGAATATTCTATTGAATAGTACAAAGTCGCGATGTACATATGTGTATAGCAGTAATGAGCTGTCTCTAGGACATGATCCGTTTTTAACGCATCTCTTGGATATTGTCATCCCACCCATGACACTACTTGATAAATAAGCTTCCATGATTACAGAAATCTGATCTGAGGTTATTACATTTGCCTTTCCTTGAACTTCGGGGTAAGATGCCCCTTATGTTCAGTCTATTATTCCTCCATTTTCTATATGGTAGTACCCTTCATTAGCTTTTTCCCCGAATTTTGTCACCATTGATTTTGAATAGATATCTTGAATTTTTGTTAAACATTGTCCGTGTACATCGTCGATATCATTTTCAGTTAACAGTATTTGAAACCATTGAAGTTATTGTTAGCTAATGTAAACCTTGGAGAAGATGATCCATTGGAGGAAAGTCTTTTAAGTAAGGTGTATTATGCAAAATTTTATACCCAACTACGCCAGCCAGAAACGTTGACTTTGCCCTGTTTCATTGCTATGACACAGCATGGGAATGCTAACTAAACGGTGAAGCATCTTACTTTTCACAAGGTGACGACTTGTGATTGCGGCTGAAACTTTCAATCCCGCAGCAAGACTAAAAATGATGTAGTTGGACTTTTTTCAACAGCTGCTGCAAGTTCTTCTTTATCGAAAGCCTTCTCTAGCCTACCTCTTGGCTTATTTTCTATTTCAAAAGCTCTTTCACCGAACGTCGGAAAAGCCAAATATCCATAGATCGAAGATGGCTGACAGGCTGCAGTTGGCCCTATCTAGCTTGCAGCGATTGTTGAATGCTCGAATGCGACGGTTATTAGAGGCACATATTGGTCGATAGCATGTCGAGCAACCTGTTATGCAACCACCCTGACGACCTTCGCGGTCTTCGTGGTCTTTTTGCCAAACGAAACCCTTCATAGTACTAATCGTCTTAACACTGCTCAGAGTATCTTCAACCAACGCCCGTTTTACGTTTTCCAATAAACAAAAGTTTACTTGATGTTGCAATCCAGTCTCGACTTTTATTACCGCCGCTTGATGCTGACAATAATGCTTAAGTCATAAAAACTTGGTAACAAGAAACTAAACTAGCCGCAGGTGCGCGAGAGAAATGTCAACCGGCTGACACGATGACATAACATATTCAGGCGTTAAGCGATTCAATGGGAATTTTAATAAGTTGTTAGGACGGGGTACGGATATTTTGGCGAGATCCAATCGTCAGGCAGATTTCATCACTATCGACTTAGCTGCTGTTGAGTAAAGAAGATGTGGTCGTCTTCATTTTATCCACGGCTTATTGGCATTATACCCAATCGACTGATACAGATTTATGACGCAGACGACTATATATCAACATATGATTAGACCGGTCTTATTGGTTTCGTAGTACCGAGTCATAGGGTAAGTAATTCGACGTAACGACGAACCTCTCCGTCACTCCTTGCATGATGTGGCTTACTTCTGCAGGAAGCAGAGCCGGTTAACAGAACTGTCTAAGTTTGATATTGGCTGTTGAAAGTGCGGTCGCTATAATGAAGTATACTTTCGGCCATTCGGCCTGCTCACAAATAATTCTAGAATCAGGTTTAGCTCCAGGCCCAAAAACCATAGAAAAGCAGTAGCCACCTTAGGTTAATCTGAATAAAAATCGTAAATGTATACTGGGAGATCGTCTCATCAAAGAAAGATCGACGACATCAAATTAGAATTGGCCATAGTATGTGGTTAATTTTTTTCAGAGACCTTTTACCATTTTTGTAGGCAAACCAGAATCTCGTGTCGAGCACCAGATTTTGGGTTCGTCGGAATATTTGCTTATTTCTCTGGAAGCAGGCGTCCTACGCCTGAGCTAGCTTCAATTTATGATCCCCACAGTGCCATTTTAATTGTCTGTTTTGTCAGAAGAGATAAAAGTCTTCGCTATGTGAAGGTTGTCCACGGGGCTTGTGTTCTTCAAAACCTTTTTTGGTGGAGATGCCTACTGTTCGAAGGTTGCACCGTCTAAAGAAATCGCAAAGTTAAATTAAAGTAATAGAGTCTCATGACTGTCTGAATCTTTTTTTTTTTTTTAACATCGAATTTCTCTTGTTAAATATCTTTGTTGTTTCCAACCTTAATGAAGCAGCGTCATTGGCCGGACATTGTCGTATGTGACGTTAAAGTCAACGAAAAGGTAGTTGGTGATGTGACCTGAAATTTCTGAGTTTTCTCCAAGAACTCTCATGGGATGTAACCAAACTAATAACAACCAAATTCTTGTTCGCGAACAGGTTTTGGGCGTTCACAGAGCGTAGCAGAAAATAAAGAATGATAGCGTCAAAGCAGTTTAAGATTGGACGGCGAAGAGATCACTTCGCAGTATTGGCTGGTGTCAGCAATCAAAAAGAAAAAATACTCGCGTTGTCTGAAAAGAACATTAAAGCTGTTTTAAAGTTTTGCAAGAAACATAAGCTTTGTAAGATAGCTGTCTGAGTACACTTTGTTTCGCCAGTGGATGCCCGTCCGGCAAGAACATGTGCCAAATTTTTCCAGCATTCCGAGAGCCTTAGACAAAGGAGTTTCAATATATTCAATATATTGTTCAACAGGATGGTGTACATCTCTACAGCCACTGGTGGGAGGTGCCTGAGCACCACATTAGCTATACCGTCGATTCCCACGGCTGGGGTAGGGAAGACTTTTGCAAAGGCTTTACTGTCTGTCGGTCTGTCCGTTCTCATATACCAGACTAAACTTGCCTAAACTATAAGTTTAAAACCTGGCTGTGTTATGGAGTACATGCTGCTGAGCCCATAGCGACCATTTTTAGAACCCTGTGAAGAACTGTGGTTCCTGAGATCCAGGTAAAAGTTAACAAAATTCAAGGTAGAAGATCTGGAATTGTTGCTTGGCTACCGGCGTTTGTCTTCAATGAATTGAAGATCGTCTGCAGATTCGAAATCAATGAAATCATCATTGGTAGAACGAAAGTTCTCTGATCGCCAATGATCGATATCTTTTCGAAGGTAGAAGTGATGGAGTAAGTCTCTGTTGTCCAGGTGGTTGTTCAGGCGAATGCTATCATTCACCCTATGTACAAAGTACAGCTTCCACCGTCGCCACCTTCTTCTGAGGATCCTCGATCACGAAGAAATCGTCATCCAAAACAGCACGAATTCGATTGTACCAGCGCAAACTTACAGATATTCTGTAATTTTTCCTTGATCAACTTTGAGTTTTTAATTAGTGACCTAAGTGATCTATGAGCTTTGCCTGTCGGTAAACCGCTTGTAGAAGAATTTAAAACTTGACGGAAGTCTACTTTTTTGTCTGTGCAGTGCGTCGATTGTCGCGTTTCGATAGACGTTCGTGGTATCATGATACTGTTGGCGCGTTATCGTCCTGCCTATTGTTTGCTTAATTTTATCATCAATTTTCCTAGCCTTTTTACTAAAGCTATGGAAGCAATGGACTTTAGCCACTTCAGCTTGCTGTTGAGTGTGAGCTGGACCAGGAAAGAAAGAAGCGTTTGACTCGCGCCATAGTTACTGACTCTCACAAATTTGAGGTCATTGCTCTCGAACTCTTTAGGCTCTGAGACCATTTCTTTGGAGTCAGTTATCGAGTACACGCCCTTGAGGAGCATCGATCGCAGCCTCTCGGTCTTGAGGGTGAAGGAGAAGAACTCGGTCGCAGTTTCCTGCATTGGATAGCATTGCGGTTTTCGCCTATATCTTTAAAAACAAACTTATCTACAATAATGACGTACTTATACACAAGGGCGAAAATTGGTATAGGTACAGATGAGTGTAGCAGAACATTGTTGCCGCGGCTGTTGTTGTGGCTGCTCTTGGCTGTTGTTGTTTTTGCTGCAATTTTTGTGTTTGTTGTTGCGGCTATAGTTGGGTGGCTGTAGCCTGCTCCTTCTCTTTCTTTCATATTTCGATGAGCCTATCCACTATAGCCTTCAATTTTGCGCCTGGAATACATTCTTTAATAAATAAATAAGCTCACTGCGTTCCTCCTGTTGTTTTTGGCCTGCTGCTACTATTGATCTCAGTCATTCCTTGGTATTTTGCTCCACTATATTAGCTCGTCTCAAACCATCGAGTTTTGGCCTTAACAACGTCTCCATTGTGGTGGCTTTGCTTGCGCTGATTGCGAACCATGTTGAGGGAACTTGAGAATAATATAATTTGCAAAAGTCCTCGAAATTGCGGAAAACTTGACTGTTGGTAGTGTCCATGCTATCCAATATGTTGAGAAATGCGAATCGCGTACTAAATAAAATTATAAACAAAAATTCCCGTATTTTCAGCACATACATACGTATATATAAATCCATAATTTTAAAATATTATATGAGACATTAATTTGAAGCAAACAGAAATAAAAGCAAAAATAGTGGTCCTCAATACGAATCCCCCGATCTGTTTAATAAATGAAAATATCAGCAAAATCAAACGAGATTAAAGCCGTTTTTTACGGCCGAACCCGTCGTTCTGCTATTAAATTTGCCAATTCAGAAAAAGCATTTTTTATTGCACACCGCGCTCGTATACCGCGTTGTCACCCTTTTCCTTCCATTTATCATGGTTTCATTACACTCAAAGGGGGAATACCACAACTCGTCAACGCACAATGTTGCATCGCGAACAATGCTACAAAGTTTCCTATTAAATTATTAACTATACCCACATCTCGTCCCTCTTTTTCATTTTCCATATTTTCCTGATTGTTTTTTATTTTGCCTATAAAAGGAATAACCGATTTCGGGCATTTATTCGCTATAAAAAGTATTTTTCTACCGCTGCGCTGCGTTTTTTTAAGCATCCATCGGAAGAGTCTTCTACTGGGTTGAGTCGTTTGAGCTGCAACGTGATCGGCAAGGACGCGGAGAGATTTGTCCTTTTACGAGTTGGCAAACGTTATAAAACTACATTCAGCTCTAAAGCTGAAATCGAAGAAGCTATCGGCCTTAGAAGATGGAAACCGTATAACCAATCAATGGATGCAACCAGCATTCAAAGAAGTCACAAACAAAATCCAAAATTTATTATTATGACCGCAATATTTATTGCCGCATACAATGTTTTCATTTAATTTTAATGTCCGCGGTTAGAGCTGGGAGTGGGTTCGGATTGGGTGATGGTCCATGAGCTATGGGTGTTTAACTCAACAATGCTAACGAGGAGTAACGATGATTTGGGTCGTAAATGGCATTCTGTGATTTATTTGGAGCTCGGTTTATTGGTCAGAGTAATTAAAATGATTATAGGAATTAGTATTTGCGGGAAAAATGAATCCGAAAGTGTCGCTGATAAATGGAACGTATTATAATTGAAAGTGGTGCGGGTCGACATGCTATATTTGCGGTTAGATTTATATTTTGTAATTATATTGATGAAGAAGTGCATCTTTAAAATGGCCTTGAGCTTTAAAAATTGGATGCAAATAGCTTGTTTTATTTTGTAAGTCTGTTTTAGTACTTTGGCATCAAATCCCAAGAATGAACTGAACCCAATTTTTAGGTATTACCTTTGGTTATACGGATAAGTGTTCCATAATATTATAGCTAATTCCTCTCTATACTGAACTATTACTGTGAAGATCTTTGATAAGCAAAAAGCAAGAGGTTATCAATTATTTACAATTCAGGCCCGCACGACATGCTGAATTAGTGAAAATTCCATGACTTGCTTTTTTTTCCCTATTATGCTTATATCGCATGAAATATTAAGAATGTATAGATCGAACCGAAACAGATAATTGGCAGATATTGTATTCTGTTACTGGACTAAGTATTTATTTTAGATTGAAGTAAAAATATCGCAAATTTTCATAAATATATTGCTTTTTCCAACCCCTCAAAATGACACCTCTTATTGGATAGTAACTCGTTCACTTATTTGGTGAAACCCATTGTCCTTCAACATAAAGAAGTCAAATTAACCAATCGGGGATGACAAAGGGCGTCACTATCCTGACTTCCAAAAAAGCCAAACATCTTGAAATCACCTTGTCTCTGAATTCGGTTGTCTCGTAGAACAGGCTATTACGAAAGCAGGTAACAAACTCTTGCCCAACTCAAAACATTGGTTTATCTTGGCCTTCCCTAACACCACCTGTTCTACATGCTCTTCTAAATTCGTTTTCTATACCTTGGTGGTGATGCACCATAAACATTATTTTTAACTACACTACCCTTGATAGAACTGATCACCGGTGTTGTAAGAGTAAGATCAATCAAAAAAAAAATAAAAATCTGGAGCATGCCCGTGTCAAAAAGGATTTCAAAGTCCAGTGACCGTTTGATGGCTCTCAAATTGGTGATGCACGGTGAGGTGTGGAACATCGTAAGCGCATATGCCCCTCAAGTAGGATACGAACAAAAAGAAAAAGATGCATTCTGGCTAGATTTCCACAACCTTGTCAAAATCATCCCAAAGGAAGAGCTTTTGTTTGTTGGGGGAGATTTAAACGGACATGTCGGGAAGACAAGCGAAGACTATGAAGGCTACCACGGAGGGCTGGGATACGGCACCAGGAACTCTTCAGGTGAAGATATCCTAAACATGTGCAAGTCATACGGTCTTATAGTGCTAAATACCATGTTCGTCAAACAAAGCCGACTATCATTTGGTATCCAGTTTCATGAAGCCACGAGTTAAAGATTGCAAAGTGATCCTGGGAGACGCGATTGCCCCTCAACACCGTCTCCTCCTGACTGAATTTGTTATGGAGGCGAGAAAGAAGTCAAAGCAGCAAACGAAGGTGTCTGAGAGAAGCAAGTGGTATAAGCTGAATAAAGGAAAAGGCGAAGCTTTTATTACCAACATGGAAAACTACCTCTCTTCCATTATCGATGAGGTCGGTAATGACGAGTGCAGAGCACAAGACATGTGGGATTCCCTACAACAATCTGGCCTGGAGAAAGCTAAATCACTGCTCGGAACATATAAAGGCCCCTGCCAACACGCAAAAGAAACCTGGTGATGGACAGACGAAGCCAAAGCAGTGATACACGAAAAGAAAATGGCTTTCCAAGCTTGGTCAAAGTGCTCTTCTACTAATAGAGAGGAAAAAGCTCGCCGTGAAAAGGTATATAGATGTTGCAAAGGTATCGCGAAGAAAAAATGCGCCGAATTTAAAGCGAAAAGCATGGAAGGCCTCTATCAGGAGTTGGAAGAAATATCGTCTTCCGCGTCTGACAGGAACCAGGTTACCCAGGAGCTTCGACAAAACAATTTGAACAAAGGAGCAAATATCTTTAAGATAGCCGCCCAGAGAAGAAGAAATGCTCAGGAGATTCGTTTCCCAAAGTTTATTAACAATGCTGAAGGCCAACTCCTTGTGGAAGACGAAAAAATTCTCCACAGATGGCGACAGTATTGCGAGGAACTTCTGTACGAACAGTTTCCCCGAGTGTACTTTCCAAGAGCCGCCCCAAATCATGCCGAAATATCCGACATCACAGTCGAAGAAGTTCGGTACGCGGTTAAAAACTCCAAGAAAAGAAAAGCTGTTGGGCCGGACGGGATACCCTCTGAGTTCTGGAAAAAGATGGGAGACATCGGGTTTAGATGGCTCATGGTTCTTATCTCCAAACTTATGAGAGGCGACACTATGCCTAATCAATGGAGGGAAAGCTATCTTCTTCCATTGCACACAGGAAAGGGTGATACGCGAAATTGTGATAACTACCGTTCTGTCAAGCTGATGTCGCATACCATGAAGATCGTTGAACGGGTATTAGATAGCCGACTGCGGAAAATAATACGACTATCTGATGACCAGTGCGGGTTTGTCTCGGGTAAATCAACAACAGATGCAATCCAAAGTATAAGGATCATGATGGAAAAGCATCGTGATTCTTCAAAGGACTTGCATATGGTGTTGGTTGATTTCGAGAAGGCCTTTGACCGGCAACCAAGAGATCTTTTATGGGTAGCGCTAAGACAAAAAGGAGTTCCAGAAACCTACGTGCGAGTGATTATGGACATGTACAAGAGAGCAACGACAAGAGTAAGATGCACCGCAGGAGTCACCGAAGAGTTCGCAATCAAAGTCGGTGTACACCAAGGGAGCGTCCTCAGCCCACTGCTCTTTATAGCAGTCCTTGATTGCTTGCTTGAAGGAAAAGTGACGGACCCCAATGTACACCAGCTATTCTTTGCTGACGATGGGGCCATTATAAGTGATGATCAGTCCCTACAACGAGCACTTGATGTGTGGGTGGACATTTTTGAGGGACACGGGTATCGTATTAGTTCAAAGAAGACAGAGTATATGTGCTGCCCGTTCTCTGACCCTCATCAGCCTATTCCAGACATTTACTTGAATGGAAGAATGCTTCCCAAGTGTGATAAGTTTGAATATCTGGGATCTATTATTAATAAAGAAGCAACTTGTGATGACGACATCAACCATCGCGTAAGCGTGGGGTGGATGAAGTGTCGTTAAAACTCCGCCATCTTCTGTGATCGAAAATTGCCCCCTAAGCTGAAAGGAAGGCTCTACACTTCAGTTGTACGTCCGGCGCTCACATACGATTCACAATACTGGACAATGCACAAAAAGTATGAAAGCAAATTAACGGCAGCTGAGATGAAGATGCTTCGCATGACAGCGGGAGTGACAAAGCGTGACAGAATTAGAAGTTCAAAGATCCGAAGAAGCCTCAACGTAAAAGAAACCATCACAAGAAATATAGAGCGCGACCGACTCAGTTGGTATTGCCATGTTCAAAGGAGAGATCCTTTGAACCCCGTCCAAAAGGCGTTATCAATCAACATTCCAATTTCAACACGCAAAAAAGGCAGGCCGAAAAACAATTGGTGCAAACAAATGCAAAAACACCAGCATTTGATTGGCCTCAGCGATGAAGTAATCCCAAACCGGGAAGCCTGCCGCTACTTTCTGAGGTCAAACCGGCGGACCAACAAGCGGACCAGTAGGAATGCAGTTAAGTGGGAAGGTTATGGTCCTACACTTCTGACCACAACAACGCCGGAGAAAAAAGGAAAAGAAGAAGAAGAAGAAGACCCTTGTTGAACTAATCCCGTTTGTTGTTTGAATTCTCCAAAATTCCTCATTATTTTGAATAAACCAGCGTTCTCTAAAGGAGCATGGAACATTACACCTAGATATCTGATGTATCGTGCTCACCTATTCTGATGATTATTGTTTTACTTTCCTTACGACTGCCACACTAAGGAGTGGTACTTCTTATTTATCGGCTGAAAACAAAACGCAAAATAATTAACATCTGGTCGAATGTCTTATCATGCACGAGGATGTCGTTTAAATATGGAAGACAAACTTCCAGTGGGAGTCCCCTCAGCACAGTAAACACCAAGTGTTCGAATGTGGCCGGAGCATTCGTCAAGCTAGAACTCATGACACGAAACTGCCATAGACCATCTCGAGTAACAAAAGCAGTTTTCTCCCTGTCGTCAGGATCCACCTCAACCTGCCAGTACCGGATACCTCAAGGGTACTAAACCATTCTGAGCCTGATACTGAATCCAAGGTCTCGTCTATCCTAGGCAACGGGAATGAGTCCTTGATTGTAACGGAGTTTAAAAGACGATAATCGACAGGGAAACGCGTAGATTCATCCTTCTTTTTGACCATTACGATTGGAGATGCCGACGGACTGGAACTGGTTTTGATGATATTTCTATGTAGCATGTCGCAATTATTTGTCAGGATTCTTCCTGTTTTATCGGCTTAGATGATCCAAAGTCGATTCGATGTTGCACGACGTTGGTTCTTCCCAAATCATCGAAAGCGATAGAAAATATGTCTCTCTAAATTCCCAAAGAAGTTCTTTTGCAGCTAGCTAATGAGTGATTTCGAGATGGTTCACTGATTGATCGAAAAATTGTGTAAGACACTTCGAGACAGGGTTGTCGCTATTTGACATCGAATCTAAATATTCAGCCTCTTCGAACAGCTCAACTGGCGTATTACTTCGTAAAATCACAGAGTGATCCGCCACATTAACGACCCGTACAAATACAACGCCATCACAATTTTTGTTAACAAACTTGCCAATTACCAACTCTTTTAGCAACTGCGTTCCAATTGGAAAGACAACTCCTTCTGAAAGGTTGTTTTCGAGACACAGCCGTAGAAACAATCGTCTTTGCTCGGGGAGGGATAATAAAATCACTTAAAACTCGTAAACCCGCGACTCTCGATCCTTCTCTCGGGGTTGTTTTAAAATGTTGGGTTAGGTATTTGACATCCACCGACAGTTAGTTAGAATTCCTTTTGTGGCCTGTAGACTGTCTACACCAAGAATTCCTTCGCTTATAATAAATCTGTCGATTACAATTTCTGTACACCAATAATGTGAACTTTGAGAAGAATTCCCACATAATATTTGTAAACAAACGTGATAACCATTGGGGGGAATAATAGATCGACTCACCAGCGTCACGATGAACCGGTATCAATGAACATTCGACAAGGCTGTTTGCCGATTTCAATGAGAACAATAAATCCACTATGAAGTTTCGACGAGTAGATGTTGCAAATTCGGGGTCGAGTCGACGTAATCAGTGTTGACCCCTCGCCACTGCTGTTCGTTTTCCGACACATTGTCTAATCCATTGTTAATTTCAATTGCTCGTGTCTGATGAAGTAAGTGCGTCGGGATGTCCTCCCGTATGTGCGGTGTTCTAGAGTGGAACACTCTAACATTTTGTTGACAAAAGTTAACGCACTCATTGTTTTAAGCGCTTCTAACTGTCGTTGCTGATCATGTGCAATTTTAGTTATGGCGGCATTTTGTTGCTCAAGTTCCGTGCACAAGGAATTCAGTTTGTCGACATTGTTTTCTAGATTCTTTTTCATATCGAGTTCATAATCCTACTTCTGAAACCAGTGTTGCGTATTAAAGGCTATGAACGAAAGATGGGAAAGAAGAACTAAGATTTTAAATGAAACAGATAATATGGCATGAGTTCAACTTTGCGGCTTCCTTTATTCCATTCTAGATGAACCATGACAGCTCGATATATCCGATCGGCTCCTCCAGTAAATGTGAACGTGTTCACACCTATATTCGGGGTGAGTTCGGTGGCATTCAGGGAATTGTAACAGTATGTTCAGAGAACTCTTACCCAACTGCTGCAATTCATCGACCAATATTTTCTATTTTTTACATGTATTTCATCGTCACAACAATTACAACATCATCGACTCTGAGTTAAAGAACTTCGAACCCCGTCATATATAATATATCATAAGATAGGCGAAATACCGATTCTTGCGGAATTCCACCAGAAATATGGTACTGCCTTAATCCATTGTCAACATTTTAGAGTAGAAATCATTTCCGTAAATAACTCTAAGTACATTATTTGTGTTAAGACATATGCCAGAACTATTGACCTATACATTCCCAATTTGCAGAGTTGAACGCATTTTTGCCGTACTTTTTCTTTTAAAATCCTCTCCATTTCCTACGCTGAGAGCCAAGGTGGTATTTAATCTCCGTATAGTATCCACCGTAGCACGAGCCTTTCTAAATCCAAACTGTTTCTCTGAGTGCCTTCCAGCTTCATCAATTCCACTTCCAGTCGGTTGCATATAAGGATGTATGTGCAAGTGGGATAATATGACTTAATGAGGGTTTTCCTTTAAAGCCTTGCTGGCCATGCTTTCCAATCCAGGTATGGTATAGTTGATAGGTCTGGGAACAGGTACCTAGTTTTTTTTTGTGGCCCACCGATGCATCCATTTGCCAATCATCTTTTGTTACCCCATGCTCCACGCTCCCATCTTTGCGGTATTTTTTGTGGTTTTCCCATAACTCTTTCATTTATACAATTCGCAAATGCAGCTTGTTTAGAAACAGAATTTTAATCCCCAAAGATTTTTATTATCATACTATATGAGGGTAATAGACTCTTTGATAGACATGGTTGAGTAACAGTTGATTGTAGTAGGCGTGTTGATATTCATCATGACCAATTGAGCCCAATTTTGTAAAATTCATCAACTTTTCAAAGAGTGGAAAATAAAGAGTGGGATCTCTTTCAACAGAATTAAACAACTACACTTGAAGAACTGTGTTTTCGAAAAAAAGAATGTGAGACTATAAGCTCGCTACATCGGATGATACTCTCTACACCATTAAGTCAGCACTGCACCATTCTAAATAGTAGAACCAATACGCTCGCTGGCAGGTCTCCAATACAGTTCAGTAGAAATCCCACAAAGTTTTAGGCAATGAAGGATTGTTCCCAGACCTTCTTAAAAAATATTGGACCACATCGCCTTTCCTCCATCGGCCCCATTTAGGTCCAAATTAAACCTTGGATACATACCTAAAATTAGGAGGTAATCTAAGCTGTTTTTCTTACCGATAAAAGGGGACGACACAGTAATCTGTCAAATCCTATCATCCTATCGTTATATTGACGTATCGACTCGATCACAAAAGATGTATTTCATAGGAGCTTCCGTTATTCCACCGACGTTAATCTGCCCCGTCATAAATCACTACGCTTATTTACAATGGGGGTGGTCGTTGTGCAATGGTAATCATCATAGACTGTTGAGCCGAGGGTCAGTAATTCAAGTCTGTAGTCAAGAACAATTCCTATACGGAAAATCTGTGCAACATCATCAGTTTTGATGATCAAAAAAGTGCTGACGAAGGCATAACTCTCCCAGCATAAAATGACATCAAAATTCATACTTTGTATGTGGATTTCCAATATAACGCCTTAACGACATGGAAACAAAAAAGTTACTGTGAACTACAACCAACGCGACAAATTCACTCGAATCTCCCAAAACAATCCAACCCGGAGAGTAGTGAACGAACATCTTCGACACAAACCATCTGCAGCCCGTCCAGGTTGTTTGACCAATACCATAAGAGCGTACACTCTTGAGTCTGCACGAACCCTATAAAAAAAATAAAAAAAAACATTCCAACTGTAAGCTCTTTAAACAAAGCCAATATGCTAGCCCACATTTAGCAGCCAGCTTAACGCTCCCATATTGCACTTTGTCTCCGTCTGTAGGTACTTGAGTGCGTATAATCTTCCATTGGACAAATCCACTTTCGCACTCGTAGAGTTGTAAGAATACTGCAGGATCTCAGCGTGTCATTGGGCCTGATGGTATTGCCTCAATACTTCTGAAGAGGTGTTCTTCCACCCTGACAAAATCACTGCGTAAGCTTTCTAATTTTTCCTGTTCTTGCGCTCGATATTTCAAAAGCATTTGACGAGTTTTGGCATCGGGCTCTCTTGTTGAAAAATCGTGCTTATGGTATCGATGAGTCTCTTCTTCTATTGATTAGAAATTACCACATAAACAAGATGTTCCCCAGGGTTCTGTTCTGTCACCGACACTATTCCTCATTTTTATAAATGATTTCTTAACTGCTACTTCTAATCCAATACACTCTTTCGCTGATGACAGTACTCTTAGCTTTTTATAATCTTTCCAGGACTCATGTCCCACATTAAATTCCAACCTAGATATCATAATTGAATGGAGCGGAATATAATGCTTCCAAAACACTATACTGTCTGCTGCCACTCAAGCTAACCATCAATAACCAGCAATTATCCTTGAATGGCGCTTGTGTCGATGAAACCGAAAGACTTTCTATCCTTGGTATGTGTGTTAGTAAGACTGTTAGTACGAATGATCACATATTCGAGGTCGCCAAGAACGCTGCGAAATGTCTAGATTTCCTGTCGCGCAGGTAAATTCAGAGAATCGGTTTTTTAGCCGAACCACACGAACGTGGAAGGCTCTTCCCAGCTCAACTTTTCCCACTCATTACAATCCACAAACATTTAAAACCAATGTGCACCGGTCCTTTCCATCTCTCATTCTATACATTTGGCCTGTGCTGTGTCTTGATTCCTGACATTTAAGGATAGTCATAATCCCTTGTACACGCGCCAAAGAAAATTTATGCCAAGTTCGATCGAATATGAAAATTTACACTTGTTTCTTTGACTAGAATGGCGTGGTTCATCATGAGATCTTGCCGGAAGGTCGTATTTACCCTAAAGTTTGTGAGAAGCAATATTAAGAAATCGTCCAGATTTGTCTGAAAAAAGTTATGACTGCTGCATTACGATAATGCATCTGCTTACTCATTATTGTTTTTGCGTATTCTCTTGGCCAAAAACAATGGCTTAATCATGCCTCTGCAACTTTTTTCTCTTCCCAAAAAAAAGATTCATGAAAGGAGGGAGATTTGCTTGGATTGTGGAGATAAAGCCCGCATTGCTGGGAAAGCTCAAGACTGTATAAAACAGCGCATATCAGTAGTGCTTCAAGGATTGTAAAAAGCGCTGGCGCTGCTCTATTATTATTTGGAAGAGGACAAAATAGATATTGATGAATAAATAAATATTTTTCGCGAAAATTAGTAAGTCACTTTATTTTTTGAACAAATCTCTTACAAGACACTCCTTTGGTACTTTGATCCCAAATTGTTGCTTCCTATTGGCCTGTCTAAAATCATCAAATTTATGTGCGTACCAAACTGAGTGGATCGGCGCCAACGCCTCTAAAACTAGTTTAGTTCCAATTTAGTACATCCTTATAAGATATTGTTTTCATTAACTCTTGCGACGTCCTCGTAAAATTCACCTTCATTCCTCCAGCAATCCAACCACTCCACCAAGTCTGCCGTACACCATTGAAGATGGATCTTAAAGCCTAAGGAAGTACTAAAACTTAACGTCCATGCGACTTTCCGCATTATTCGATCCATCCTGACGGATTAACAATAACACTGACGAATAAATATAAAAACAGATGAAAGCAAAGAAGCAAATAAGGCGCAAGGACTCGCCATTCATGAGATAAAATAAAATTTTATGATTTTCCGTCATCGCTATCCTATAATCATAAGACAAGCTCACGAGGGCTTGGATTATAAACTGCGTATTTCGGTCGAGTGCGCGGCCACCAGGAAGCTCCAAGACAATGAATGGCAGGATAAGATGAAGTAACAACTTTCATTCCCAATAAATACTCGTCCTACCGATGATGCCGCCGGAAGTCGAGAAAATATTCCACTGTAACTGTTTTCTTGACAATTTCCTCATTTCCCGAGGATAATAAGAAACTAGAGAAAGCAACTTGGACTGGAGAATGTGTGTGAGAATGCAACTCTCCTGAAATCGTCCGGATGTAAAACAATTGGCGAGGAAATAACACTAAAATAGAATTGCCCGTCGTTAAGACGGGCGTCACTACTTGTCGCTATGAAGATTCCTTTGCGTTGATTAAATCGCCAGGACACGGGACACATACATACATAGGAGACGATGAAGGAAATTTGGGAGTTGTAATCGTTATTTGCGACCACTTCAAGTCGCAGATTGGCTATTACCAAACCAATCACCATCCCATGGTTGTCGCGTCACATGGGTGAGGGGATGAAGCAAGGAAATACAATCAAGTCCTTAATTGCAGGATTGACTTTCTAATAACATGTATTTTTAGTTCGAAATTTGTGTTCCCACAGACCAACGCGGTGTTGGAATAATTTTAAATTTCGAATCACCCTCATCCACAAGTCGAGCAATCGACGACTCAACCCAATGGCGGCAGCGGGAGGCGGCCAATTTGTCAAGGGATGCATTAATTTGTTTATATCTCGACTTGTTGACAATCGTGCATTGTGCGTTGTTGTTGGCGTGCGAATCGGAGGAACATGTTGTTTGTTGCATACGGGTATCGTGAGAGGTGTCCTGGGAGATGGACGTGACGATGTCGACTGACAATCAGTGAGACCTTCGAATAGGGGTTGAGAAATGATTTCACGTTGGATTGTGGGTGCATGGCGCGAGGAATGCAGTGAGTGTTCGTCATGCATTTGCGTTATCGATGGCGTCAAAGTGACAATGATGAGAATGTTACACGTGTCACATCTCTTGTGTCGCCGCGTGTTGCACGGAGGATAACACAATTTTTCACTCGAGTACTCATTGTACAGATGTTTTTGAGAAAATTTGTTTTTTTTTTGTCTTTTGTTTGATGAGATGAGATTTTAATGTAAAGTTAAGAGGTTTAGAGTTGTCGCAGAGGTTTGCTTTTTTAAGAGGTCATAGAGAGATGGAAAATATTCAAGGGCTAGTGCCGGCAGATGAATGGCATGGGAAAATGTAGTGACAGATAAAATCATGGTTGGTTTGATGCGTGTGTCAAAATAAATGGAATATGGTTCCTGTCCTATTTTCAGCCGATGGTTGGGAACTGATAAAAGGTGTCCTACCTCATCTTTCGGACGCTATTTTAACATGCCTTGATCCTGTAGCATTTTACTCAATTTCGAATACCTCTTTTCCAATACGCTTTTCTCACCCCTTTTTCCAGACCCTAGCTCATCTTTACTCAAGCATTATAAATTAATTCCTTTTCCAGCCGGATTGCCAGTTACGTATTTAACTAGTTTTCCATTCAACCGCCTCGGGCTGCACTTAGCTTAATTGACAATCATCATAGTCATCGCCCAACTGCTGCTCATCGACAACAAGAACGATGATGTTTCCTTCCCATCATACATCCTTGCCATAGTTCATGTTTACCAAACCAAAGAACTAAACTACAAAAAGCTACATCAACATGACGCGCAAAAAGGATAGCAAGGATTATAGACAGTATTTGCTAAAGCAAGGATTCGCTCGTTTCCATGTGCACATATTTTCTCAATATTTGCCAAGCCCTGAAAACGAACGAGCGCGAGCTTCGTCTTTCTTTGTGTCACACACCGGTTAGCTATTGCCCGTGACACAAAGTGAGATATATTTTAGGTATCCGGGAATATAGTGAAGATCCCCTTTGGGTGCGGACAATTCAATTTGATTTGTGGCAGTTGTTGGCGGCACGAAACTTTCTATTTGCGGAAATGTTGTTAGGATTGTATGAGAACTATGGTATGTGCTTGGCTCTGTGGGATATGGGACTTAAGTCAAACAAAAGCGGGTTGTGATGATGGGTGGAGAGTGGAGAGACGGAAGTGGAATGTTTTCATTTGGAATGGAAAGTAAATTGAGCTTGAGGCTTAGAATTAGTTTCGGTTAAATTAAATGGCATTTCAGGTTAATTAAATATTTTTGCTTGAATGCCTTCCTAAGACAGACTAAGATGAAAGCGCCGTGGTGCAGTGGGTAGTATGTCGGCCGCTGACGCCTGATGAGCGAGTTTCGGGTCCCGACAACATCAACGCTATCGAATGTTTATCTCGCGGCTTCTCTTCTCGGCGGGGTACTTGAAAAAGCTTCTCGCCGTTCGGAATCGGCATTAAACTGTAGGTCGCGTTCACTACTGTGAAAAAACAATCGCACACAAGATGAGTGAATAAAAAGAGGCTTGGCTCTAGCTCTTTATAAGCTGTAACGCCATCTAAGGCGTCTATCTGGCAGTACAATGAACCAGTATTTGTGTCTGAGTGCTCCGACAGATAGCAAAAGCCTCCAACAAACAAAAAAACAAGGTGAAAGCGAGAATTGTATATCATGCGGTAGTGAAGAATTCCCTTGCTTATTGAGCCGTATGCTTCTACACATGACCATAATTAGACTAGAAGATCTTCCATTTTTCTGTAAAAGGAGAAAGTGCGTCCCATGATATCGATATATATGTACATATATAGTGCAAGTATATGAGCTTTGTTCAAAAAATATCAGGAATTTTATTCTTTTCGGAATTTTTTTTTTCGTCTATATCAAGGTTGTGCTTAGACTAATGCTGCTTCCGATTGGCAACAATGAGATCTTCCGATGACTCGAATTTAATCATATGCAAAAAGTGATTTTTCGCAGCAAAAGTAACTGTGTTCAGCAACTGATATTGTGCTGTTCGAACACGTCCAAGATTCTACGATTCTATGATCTGACCTAAAACCGTTTAAAATACACCTCGTCCAAGATCTGAAGCCGAACGACTTGCCACAATATCGAATTTTCGGTGAGGAGCCTTAGAAAATATGGAAGAATATCTGCTTTTTTATCGAGAAACTGTCTTTAGCGACGGAGATCATTTCTGGTTGACTGAGTATGTTCATAAACAAAACTGACGTATTTGGTCCAATGAGCACCCTCAAACAATACAGGATCTGCTAAAATACCCAGAAAAAATCACTGCCGGTTATAGTCCGGCGAAGTCATTGGCCCGTATGCTTTCAAAGATGACCGTGAGAACAACTTTACCATCCGCGTCCGTTATTGTCCGTTATTGTCCAATATATTCGAACATTTTTTTACCCAAAATACAGGGACGTGTGGTTCCAACTAGTCTGCGCTATATGCCACCCAGCACGCAAGACGATGGACCAATTGAGAAATGAGTCCGGTGAGCAATTTATCTCTCGTTTTGTACCGGTGAATTGGCCGGCTCAATCGTGCGATTCTTTGGGCTTTGGATATGGCAACTCACACGTCTATAATGAAAAGCCAGCGTCAATTGCAGTTTTGGAAGACAACATACTTGTGCAATTATCTAGATACTAGCCAATGTACTGAATAAAGAGAATCAAAATTGGATTCTGCGTATGGAGAGTCATGGCTGATATTCATTTAATATTTAACATTTTTTGTTTCATTTTTCAAAAATATATTAAATGCAACGTCCCTTAAAATTTAGCCTAATTCAGAAAAAAATCAGACTGAGCTATATCTATCGAATATGGAGACTGAGGGCATCCTAGTACAATGAACGCTGTTTTTGCGTCTGTCTCTACAATTCCATCAATACTCCCAGCAAGTTCAGAGGACTTTGTATGTATGGACTTTTGTATGTATAGCTGTCGAATCCCAGAGAAGTGGAAAGAAGCCACCATCGTTCCTGTTTCGAAAATATCCAACCCGTCAGTTCCGTCGGATTTCAGGCCAATCAGTTTACTCTGTTTTCCAACTAAGGTGCTTGCAAAGATTATGGCTAACCAAATACAAAAGTACTTAGAAGCGGGTAACTATCTATCCAAGTGGCAATGAGGTTTTCGCCATTTACATAGTTGCGAATCTGCGGTTATCAAAGTTACTTGAGACTTGCGTACAACACAAACAAACTCGGTTCTTCTCGACTATTCCAAAGCCTTTGATTGTATTAACCACTCAATTCTACTGTCTAAATTGAAAAACTTATTTTTTATAATACGTCTCTCAGACTCCTTGCGCAATATCTAAGTAACCGCATTCAGATAGTCAAAACGGAACTGGGAATTCCAAGTCCTACTTCAGTTAACTCTGGTGTGCCGCAAGAATCTGTCTTGGGCTCGTTACTTTTCTCTATGTTCATAAATAATCTTCCACACTCAATCAAAAACTGTCAAGTGCATATTTACGTGGATGATGTTCTTATTTATCTATGTCAGTATGTTGGTTTAATAGAGGATTGTGTAGCCCGTATAAATGAGTATCTCGTAAATGTCCAATGGTGGTCTAATAATAACAACCTTAAACTGAATATTTTAAAGACTATGGGAATGATGTATTCATGGCAGAGAATTGCCCATTCTAATTATCCCGCTTTTGTCTTGAACGGAAACATTATTAATTATGTCGACAAAATAAGATAACTAGGATATCAAATTAATAGCACATTAACCTGTTGTGATGCCCTCAACAATCAAATACCGTTTGGTTAAAAGCTTGTTACTTCATTTTTTCAGGTTTAATTGTTCTGTGTATACTTGTCTTGATTATGATTGCAACCGCAAAATAAATGTAGCTTTTAATGATTGTATTCGGTTCATTAATAATGTTCCAAGGTATAGAAGTGATTCCCACCTAAACGGGTCCTTGTTCGGTTTAAAACTTGATACATATTATAAGTCTAGAAATTTTATAAAGCTTTTTAACATCATCCACGGTAAATGTCCTAGTTACTTGCCTGAAATGACCCCTTTTGCTCAGTTCCGCAGATTTATAATTATTTTTAATAATTATTATATTTATATATATATAATTATTTCCCTTATTTTTCAAATCTTCTGAACTATTTCGTAAACATATAAAAAGCGGACTAAAAATCCACATAACTTCTATGACATATGTCAAAAAACCACGAGCTCAAGACAAGTCTACAGGCATGGTTCTGCTTGACATAGAAAAAGCCTTTGACTCCGTGTGGCATGACGGTCTTGTCTTCAAAATGATTCGTCACAAATTCCCGTATTATCTCTGTAAAATAGTTCAAAGTTTTATTAGTAATCGTTCTTTTAGTATATCCGTTAATAATGTGCTTTCTGAAATTAAATACTTTAATGCTGGGGGACCGCAGGGTTCTGTCCTTGGTCCTGTCTTGTACAATGTATTTTCGTCAGATCTCTCCAATCTTCCCTTTTGCAATATAGCTACTTATGCCACTCGCGTCAAATACCTAGGAATTCATCTTGACTCAAAACTATTATTTAACCAACACATAAAAGAAACGTTAAAAAAGATTAACATAAGTTTAAGACATTCCATTCATAAACAGAAAATCTCTACTATCACTAGAAAACAAAATAATAATTCATAAAGTCATATTTCAAACAATAAATTTATATGGGAGCCAGGTCTGGGGTAACTGCGCAAAGAGTCACCTAACAAAACTATAAATAGCACAAAATAAACTCTTTAAAATTATGCTTCATCTCCCTTGGCATTTTTCTACAAAAGCCTTGCATAAAAGAGCGAAAGTCGAATTGATCTCTAATAGAATAAATAAACTTAAAGAACAATTTAAGGTTCGCTGTGACAACTCCGAAAACCCCTTAATAAGAAATTTATCAGACTTAATTCTGACAATACTTTCAAGCATATTCAAGAAACCATATTAGAAAATAACATGTTCCATCCCTTTCATTTATTTAATTCTCTACTTATTTAATTATTAATACACTTCTTCTTCTTCTTTTCCTTTTTCCGGCGTTGTTATGGTCACAAGTGTAGGACCATAACCTTCCCACTTAACTGCATTCCTACTGGTCCGCTTGTGGGGTCCGCCGGTTTGACCTCAGAAAGTAGCGGCAGGCTTTCCGGTTTGGGATTACTTCATCGCTGAGGCCAATCAAATGCTGGTGTTTTTGCATTTGTTTGCACTAATTGTTTTTCGGCCTTCCTTTTTTTTTTTTTTTTTTTTTTTTTGTGACACGGGCATGCTCCAGATTTTTTTGTTTGATCTTACTCTTACAACACCGGTGATCTCCAGTCGTGGCAACCCACTGATTTGCATGTACACTTGTGGGGCAGTTTAATTGTGGTATATGTGTCCCTAGGCTCACCTTGGTGTTTTCTAAATTGCCTAGATGTGATTTTTGTTTACCTTTGTTTTAGTCGCCTTTTACGACAAGCGATAGGTATCGCTGCAGGAATATTCTTAACCCGTCCCTGCACGGAAAATTTAATTATTAATTATTAGTTATTAATACACTATATGATTATTTATTTATTTGATTAATTATTTATTTATTTATTTATTTATTCATTTATTTATTTATTTATTTATTTATTTATCTATTTATCTATTTACTATTTATTTACTTGACTTTTTTGTTTTTTTTTCTTTTTTCAAATGGGGTTATTCGATAATCTGTTTTTTCCTCAAACTGTAAGCTTTTTCTTCAATTATATATTTTGTAAACAAATAAAATCGCAATTTCAGTAGCAAGATACAATTAGGTATCAAATCTCTGTGTAAAATATTGTGCGGTAACTCAGACCATGTACATTTTTACAAAAATCTGAATAAAATATTTATATAATATAACTTCTATGACAGCCCCACAACATACAATATTTGGCTAGCAATAACCAGGTGCTTTTCAAAAAGGTCTTCCATCGCGCTAAGGAATCAGGCTATTATAACCCAAATCATCATAAAATATCCGATAGCTACTTCATGGACATTTGTCATAAAAAAAAATTGATTCCTTTACATTGACATTTTGTTAATGTACGTATGTATATCACAAACTCTTTTCTATGTTTGAACGATTATATATATGCTTTAAGGTGCTGGCTGAAGTACGCGCCTTGGAGAAAAAAGCATTAGGTCATGTTTAATAAAACTTATTAGTTGTTCAACTTCTCATATGAAATTATTATGGTGATTGATCCAATTTCGTGAATGAAAAATTTGTAGGTTCTTCCAGCTTCCAAAGTCTGATGGTTTGAATCCATTACTTTTACAGAAAAAACTGTATGTGGGCGTATGTTCGTTAAACATCTTTCTTCTCGAATATTTTAAGAAATAACGATGGTATCGATACCAGATCAAATTCATTCCATAAACAATTACATAATGAACTCCTGATAAGGTATAAAAATAATTTGAATTGGCGATTTGTCTTTTATAACTAACTTACAAATTTATATCTTCTTCTTAGATGACGTTACGGCTCTTGAAGAGCCAGAGCCAAGCTTCTCTCATTCACTTATGTTATGTGCTATTTGTTTTTCACACAAGTGAACGCGACCTATAGTTAATCGTCGATTCCGAACGGTGAAAACCGAAAAGCTTTTTCAAACGCCGCGCCGAGAAGAGAAGTTTCCAAATGTTTGGATAGCTTTGGTGTTATCGGGATCCGAATTCGCTCATCGCTCGTCAGCGGCCGACATACTAGCCATTGTGCACGGTGGTCTCAAAATTATGTAATTGAGAGCAATTGTTAGAGTGGTGCTTAGGTGGTAAGGGCTGTTACAGAAGCGGTAGGTCAAGTACCACTTCGTTATTTAATTTTTTTTGTTGTCGAAACAAACACAGCGACAGAGAAATGTATGTTCTTGAAGACGCTGATAAAAACGCCATTGACACTATTGTTTTCAATTTAAAATCGGTAGAGGATGAAAATCAGGCCGATGATACGCCAGTGGCTAAAGATGGAAGCAGATGCCGAACATTTGTCCACTTTGCATGCAATCATCAAGGGCATCCGACTTTATTAACAGTCGTCTGTGATTCGATGAAAAAGCTTTCACGAGTTTCAAGACGCGCTGAAGAAATACGTTGAAAAAATAAGGTGACTTTTTATTTTTCTCGAAATTATTTATTTATTTATCAATATGTACTTTGCCGCAGATTTGATACACTTGCGCCAACGCTCCTTCCATTCTTCGGATTGTGCTTTTGGTATCACCTTGGATTCTTCCAACGATGCGGTCTTTATCTTCTCAATCTAGGCAAATCTCCGTCCTTTTATGGGTTTCTTCGATTTTGCAAGAGGAAAAAGTCACTGGGGCCAAGTCCGGTGAATTCGGTGACATGAAAATGGTATTGTTTTTGGCCAGAAAACTACGCAAAAGCAATGATGAATCAGCAGGTGCATTATTGTGATGCACCGATGATAACCTTTTTTCCACAAATCCGGATGTTTTCTTAGTATTGTTTCACGCAAACGGCGCATAACATCAAGGTAATATTTCTATGTACGACCTCCCGGCAAAAACTCATATAGTCTGTTCAGTGACGAAAAGATCAGATCAGAACAGGACAGCACAGCACAGATTCGTGAAAACTATCAGATCAATTTAGAACAGAAAAGTACAGCCGTCTGTCAGAGTATTTATATTTTTTACAATTAAATAATCAATTAAAATGAATTTAAATAAATTTCTTTTGGAAGAATTTGTGTTAACTGATGGTGAGATAAGTGAGATTAGTGACTCGTCAAGAACAACAGATTCCAGCAGTGATGATATGGATGTGTTGGCGAGAACAGTGAGTTTATCTCTTGGGAAAGACATAAGGAACTGCATTTCTCATTTTTGAAAGAAATAATTCCTTCTTATAATGAAAAAGAATTCCGTAAGCATTTCCGCATAAACCGCACGCTGTATAAACGCTTGGTGGATATGTTTTCGCTCAATTAGACAAGCGTAAAACGTATTCAGCAGAAATGCACATAGCGCTTTTTCTTTGGTTTGCTGGCCACGAGGCATGCTCTTACAGGGATATTGCCGACAGATTCAACCTCGCTTTGGGTAGTGTTTCTGTCATGTTACATAGAGTGATATATTTTATTAGCAACCTTTGCGAATCATCCATTCGATGGCCGACCGAAGAAGAGAAAGTGGAAACTGCCTCATTTATGAGAAGCAAGACCAGAATCCAAGGCGTTATAGGTATAAAAACCTTACATATATTCGTATAGTTTCAGTAAATTATAAACATTTTTTGCAGGGATTATTGACGGTACGCGAATCAAAATTGACCCTCCCAAATATGGAAAAAATGATTATATTGACAGAAAGAACGTGACGAGCCTCTGACTTCAAGCGATTTGCAATGAAAAGAGGAAGTTTATAGACATCTTCGTCGGCTATCCAGGATCGGTCCATGATAATAGGGTTTTCGAAAATTCATACATATATACTCAATTGCCCAATTCATGTGGAAATGGCTTCGTACTTGGGGATTCCGCGTATGCTTGTTCCCAATATTTAATAACGCCATATCGGAACAACGGTCACTTAACATCAAGGCAAAAGTTTTTTTAATCGGAAACTCAATTCTGGCCGAATTATTATAGAACATTCATTTGGCATCCTCAAGCAACGTTTCCGACAGCTCTACTGTTGCAAATTGTAATCATTTTATTCGAGCTTGCATGGTCGAAAACATTGAAAATGTTGAAGAAAATATCCCTCCTAATTTGGCAATTGGGCACGAGCAAGGCTTCAACCTTAGAAATAGGCTATGCGAAGAAGTTTTTTCCTATTTCAATCCTGTATAAAATGTAAGAATAAATATAAAATGTAAAGAAAAAACAAAAATATTTTTGTGTGTCTTTATTCTGCGACTGTAACAAACATGTAACCGAACATTTCTTCTTTCATTATTCGTTGCTTAATTATTTCCTCTGTTCGCTTATTGTAGGCGTCAAGCTTAGCCTTTCTGTATTCGGCTGTGGACTTCCTATGTTCATCTTTTGATTTTCGTTCTTCAGCGAACTCTTGCCGCCATCTTTTCAACTCCTCCAGACTGCTTCTCAAATCTTCCCGGGGTACCTCCGCCGATGAAGGACGATCGCTGCTACCAGATCCCGATGGTAATGGTTCTGTAAAAGAAATAGGATTTAAACGGAATGTAGGTAATTTTTTGCTTCTAATATTACCTTTATTGGAACAAAATCCCGCTTCCGTCATCATCTGATCCCTTGTCCTAGCACTGGCAATGGTACTCCCCAACCGAAACGTTGGAATAATAGATGGTCTGTCTAAAAACACGTCGGTAAGATCACTGTAATGGTAAAGTAAATTGGTATACATTTATGAATAAAGTAAGGGGAAATGAAAATAACTTACTCTTCATAAGGACATGTAGCCCTGTGGTTACCCGTTCCTTTGTTATGCTGAACTTTTTTCTTAAAACTTCTTTCTATGCTTTTCCATTTTCCCTCAATTTGGCAAGCGGAGGAAAACGTCCATGCTCGGACATTCTCCCGAAAATTCTTTCCCACAGCAGCTTTCTTGTTTTCACCTCAATTTTTTTATCGAGCTTTGGGTGTTCTTCTTTATATAAAGTGATGAGAAGCCTACAGTCTTTCTCCAGACAAGTTGCCTTCTGTCTCTCTTCCAGAGACTGCGTCGAAGTTGATGCGATTGGAACAAAGTCCTCGTCGAGATTCCCACTAAAGGACTGCTCAAAAACTTGAGTCCGGAATTCTTCATCTAAAAGATTAATAAAAGTGATATTCTTATACTAATTCCATGTTAAATGTTTTACTTACTAGTTTCCATATTCCGGCGCGTATTGGGAGAACACTCAACGAGTACTGATTGGCCCTTATCGGACGTAATTTCAATTTTCTCCATTTTTTGTAATAAATAATATTTTATTGAACAAAACACACATGGAATAAACCCACAAACCAAATGACAATATCTTTAAAATAATATATCGCACTAAATAAGCATGAATGGATTAAACCCACAAGCCAAATGACAATAGCTTTGTTGAGTGACAGCTGCTTTTGACACTTTTCACGAATCTGTTCTGAAGGTGCAGAAAATCGTGTTCTGAAGTGTCGGGAAAACGGTCACTGAACACAAATCAGAACACTTTCGGACAGAAATTTTTGTCACTGAACAGCAAAAGTTGTACTTTTCTGTCCAGAACAGTCCAGAACAGCGTCACTGAACAGACTCATAATAAATCACGCCATTGTAATAGAAGAAAACAGTCAGTCAGTTTACATTTTATCGAACTTGGTGAGCTTTTTTCGATCTTGGCTCTTCTTTCGCATTGGTACGATTGGGCTTTGGTCTCGACGTTAAAACCATATAACTACCCACATTTCGCCACCAGTGATGACCCCTTTCAGCACATTTGGATCGCCACGCACATCATTCAGCAGGTCCTTTGCGATGCTCATGCAACGATTCTTTTAGACAAAATTTAGCAATTTTGGAACAAACTTCGCTGACGTACATATATACATATGTATGTACGTGTCATACCCAAAATATCTGGAAAAAGAAATCATGGCATAAGCCGACGATTCTCCGTAACATTCTTCACTGCTTTAACATTTTCATCCTTTGTTGATATCCTGGCAGGGCAGGCTTCGTTATTAACATCTTCTCGGCCTTCTGTGAAAAACTTTTACTACCTATATCTAATAATTTTTTTGCTCGGAGTATGCTCGCCAATTGCCACAGTCAACCTTTTAAGTGAGTCAGAATATGCTAGGAGAAATGTGTATGAAAATAACAAAAAGAAGGCACTTAACTCGTGAAATTCAAAAAGTTACTTTATTTTTCTTCGAAAGCTCGTATAACTTTTTCGAGGTATTCGAGCATGATTAGCTCTTTCTTGTAATGCTCTTCTTGAGCTCCAATATGAATTTAGTATATCAATAGTAGGCTCGGTGTAGAAAGACATGCGTTCGATTCCGGTGTTACTCCGAATAGAGTAAAAAGCCCAAAGAGATTTAACTTTATAATAAAAGGCAATTTGGCACAGTTTTGACCAGTTCTGTGGAAATTATTCCTGCGTCAGTACAAGCAGTCGCTGTCTTATTCGCTTTTTCTTAGGCATGCTACAATAGACAGATGAGACAAACGTAAATAGGTACATGTTAAATAATTTTCTGCCAGAAAATGATCGCAAGACGATAAGGTGAAATAAAAAATTGTTTACCAACATTTCATTGAACAGTATCACCCAACAACGTTTTTTATTATTAAAATAAATAAAAAAAATTAAAATTCGTAGAAAAGTAGGTTTGTAGCTGCATTCAGCATTGCATTCATGATTGTGACCCGCTTTCATTAGAGAAAGCATATTTATTACTACATGTTCACCCAATCCAATAAACAAGCGGACCCCATTACCGTTGATTGGTTTGCCCCCAGCTCCACCATAAAACATCTTCTTTGTGTCTCCCACAGAAAGCATAAAACTTACTTCGATCTAATCTATTTATTGTGAAATATTCACATTTCCCTCAAAACCCCAAACACCCAGCATTCAATTCTTTAACGACTTCATTGTTAACTGTCACAATAAAAGTGGAAAAACACGACAAAACAATCACGCATGACTCATTCCGTAATACGGCAAATAATGACATACGTGACCAGCACCTTAATTTAACTGGCATTCATCAAACCCCAAAACGGTCAAGTCTCCATCCACTCCATACGATTGAAATTCCACGCATCTTTCTCACACTATGCCCTCCCGGACCACATTACTCCTGCACTCGTACTCGTATCTGCCAGTCATAAAACCAAATTTGTGAAATTAATTTCCCCCTAAACAATGACCGCTCTAATGAAAGATGCGCGATGACCGTCCCGCGTGGACCTCGACCGATAAAACCTAATAAAATTATCAATTCTCCCAAACGATGCTAAGCTCTTTCCGAGAATCCATAAAAGATACTCGAATTGGGCGTTTTGATTCCGCGCCCGAGCTGACAGACCACGTACGCGAGATTTATGGCCAGCCGACGATGAACTACTTTTTCAACCGAACTGGAGCCAGAACTTGACACCAAAACCAATTATCATTATCGCTCCCGCATCAATCTCGGCCCGAAATTGCCAACAGATCCAGACGCAATGACCATGAACAACACATCATTACTCATCGGTGAAGTAAATTAGGAGGCTGCACCCGATGCACGAGGAGGGCTGGCACCGACAACGCAATGGATACTTAGCCAAAAGCCAATCAATATCCTTGATCGTAATTAAACATAATTAACGATCTGCCAAGAAATTGAAAGAAACAAAGCCAGCAAGAATGTGTCTAAACACAGATGTCCGAAATAGGGAAGCACCCTTTCCTGCAGGACGATTTTTCACGAATTTCATTTTCATTTCCATCTCGGGATCAATCACAATCAAATGTCTTCGCGTCAGAGAAACGGCCGAAAACGATTTATTATTCTCCCGAGGCCGTGACAAATCATCGAGGAAACCTATTCCGCGTCTTGTGGTTCAACCGAAAACCGACACATTTCACTTACCCATCCGGGGACAGGGGTTACGAGCGTCGTGGCGAAGAAATGTCAGGTCGCCCTGAAGCGGCAAGCATCCGGGCGTTAGGGAATACCACAGATCAATGCGTCTTTAAAGGATATGCAATGCTGGCGAGGGGATAGGTCGCATACGCCCATCGTGTTAAACAATCCATTAATATTAATAATGTGATTGGTTTTCGCTCTGGGATGTGTTCCGTTGGCAGGATTCGCCTAACGTCCGTGGTATACATTGATTTTAGGGTTTCAGTTTTTTTCCATTTTCGTTTTCTTAGGGAATTTGACATTCCGTACGTGACTTTGTTGGTTTTGCGTATGTTTTCGACACTTTCACCCCTTTTTGGAGATTTTTTAACTTTTCCACATTTTTTTAAATTGAAGCCTAGGGCGGTGAAAGGGGATTCAGATTTGAGCCACTGGGAATTGCGATATTCCTTTAAAGTAAGTCACTAACAGCTGCCAATTTAGATACGTCGATTGACAGCAAGTTGAAAGAAGGAAGAAGAATAATTCTGTTGGATCAAGATCAAACTGTGCTATAGCTGAAGTGTCATAACTACACAATCATAGGCTGCAAAGGGTTATTACTTCCCCTTATAATTAAACAGAATAGTTTCTGTTCCTAACACTACTGAAAAATTTATCTTAGAAGCGCCTCTCGTCACAATGCTATTGAAAAATAATGATTTTGCTAAGCCTAAGATTTGTGCCAGTAAGCCAAAGTAAAACACCGGCTGAAATGGTATAGGGTCATCTAGCAATAGGTGTCATTTTAAATCAGTAAAAAAGCGCATCATTTTCATGAAGAGATAATGATCTTTTTTTCTCTTCAATCTGAAGTACAAGCTATGAAGTGAGTAATGTAATACAATCAAATAGAAAGGAGCCTCATAATAATTTTTCGCTGAGCCCCTTCGAGCGAGTTCATCGGAGTTCTCATTTCCTGGGATCCCAGAGTGATCTGGGACCCATACAAGCTTTAGTGAATTTAGTCTTTCGACTTTGTTAAAAAATTTGGATAGAGGGTTGGACACAGCTTTGAGTGCAGTTTGGCTGTCACTACAGACGCATATGCCTTCTCCCATCCACCTGTGCTTCATAGCATTGTGCATGGCCATTAGGATTGCGTAAATCTCTGATTGAAAGACAGACGCACATTTTTCTAACGAGAAGTGCAGTCGAATGTTTTCGGGCGCAAAAAAAAACTACAGCGCCGGACCACCGCCCAATCCTGGAGCCATCTCCGAAAATGCGAAGGCAGTCCATTCCAGTTTCAGTGTCTGGCCAAACCCAGATTCATCATAGCATCCAGAGCAGTGCCAAACTGGTCTTTGGAGATTGGTGAAAGAGGCCACGACGTATTTGCGTGTTAGCCTGTTCCACCAGACATATGATCCATATGAGATTATCGGTCTTACCATTGCCGTGTGGATCCAGAGGACCTTTTTAGGCGATAAGCCCCATGTTTTGCGAAAAGCACCTTTGCATTGCCAAAAAGCTGACAGCGCTTTGGTGGTGTTTGACTCAACATGTTTTGACCAAAGAAGCTTGCCACCTAAGATGACTCCCAGGTACTTAGCTTCCTTGGATATCGGGATGGTAATGCCTTTTAGCATCAGCTGAGTAATGCCAGTATTTTTCCTCCTTCTTGTGAAGAGAACGACATCAGTCTTAAGAGGATTAACCGACAGCCGATTACTCGTGCACCAGTCATCGATCACATCTAGCGCCGCCTGCGCTTTGAGGCAGATAGTCGCTAAACATGAGCCGTCAGAAAGAACAGCAACATCATCCGCATAGATTCCAAAGGCGTTGAGAGCATCAAGCAGAAAGTCGACATGAGCATTACTCAGGATCTGTAATGACCGTTACTGGTGATGAAGCATGTTTGTATTTGAATGACGTCAACATCAAAGGTCAATCATCCCAATAAAAACGACCAGAAGAGCCGACCCCAGAAAAAGCACAGAAAGTTCGGTCAAATGCGGAAAATGTGTCCAATGTTTTCTTCGATTACAATGGCATTGTACATAACTTCGTGTCGGAAGGTCATACGGTCAATAAGGAATACTACCTTGGAGTTATGCGCCGTTCACCAGAAGCAGTACGAAGGATACGTCCAGATTTATGAGAAAAAAATGCATGGCTGTGCATCACGATAATGCTCACTTATCGTTGCTTTTGCGTATTCTTTTGGCCAAAAACATTACTGTAATTATGCCTCAGTTACTGTAATTACCGGACTTGGTCTCCTGCGACTTTTTTCTCTTCCAATAACTGAAAAGATCAATGATAGTATGGAGATTTACCTCGATTGAAGAGGTAAAGACCGCATTTCTGCAAGAATTCAAGGCTAGAACAAAAAGTGTCAATCAGAAGTACTTCCAGGATTGAAAAAAGCGCTGTCGCAAGTTCCTGAGGGACTGATCGTTTTTCGATATACGAGAGTGGTCCGATAAGTACTTAGTCTCACCGCCAGTTGGTGCCAGTATCGCAAGAGCAACTTACTATCGTGTAGTACATTCGAGTAGACGACTACTGTCAAAATTTCAGCCGGATCGGACTCGTAGTTTTGTTTTGACCGCGTGTGGAAGCGGGAGTGTCCGCGTATTTTAGAAAAGGGAAGGAAAGTCAGGCAGCGAAATCAAAGAGCGTTTGGGTGCTGTGTACGGTGACTCTTCTCCTTCGATGGCGACTATCAAAAATTAGTTTAACGAGTTCCAACGTGGTCGCACGTCGATTTTTGATGAGCCACGTCCAGGTGCCCCGAAAACGTCTATCACGGAGGATAACGTGACAAAAATCCACGATCTCGTATTGGTAGACCACCGGTTGAAGGTGCGCGAGATAGCTGAGACAGTAGCCATTTCAAAAGATCGCGTGGGTCATATCCTGCATGAAATTTTGGGCATGAGAAAGCTGTCGGCGCGATGGGTGCCGCGTTTGCTGAGACCGTGAGACCACTTCAGAGCAGTATTTGACGCTGTTTAAGCGCAATCCGAAGAAGTTTCTGCGTCGTTTCATGATAGTCGACGAAACATAGATCGTGCTCCGAAGAAGGCGAAGACTGTCCCATCAGCCGGAAAGGTGATGGCCACCGTTTTCTGGGATTCACAAGGTGTGATCCACATCGACTACCTGGAGAAGGATAAAACGGTCACAGGGCTGTACTATGCCAAATTATTGGGCCGATTCGACGCCGAATTGAAGAAAAAACGGCCCCACTTGACGAAGAAAAAAGTGCTCTTCCACCATGGTAACGCACCGGCTCACACCTCCGCCCTCGCCCCGGCCTAATTGGTCTACGAACTGCTGCCCCATCCACCGTATTCTCCAGATTTGGCCCCGTGCGAATTCTTTTTGTTTCCAAACCTGAAAAAGTCACTCGCCGGCAGAATTTTTTTAGTCGAATGAGAAGGTCATCGCCGCCACGGAGGCCTACTTTGCAGACCTCGAGAAAACGTATTTTTCAGATGGGTTAAAGAAGTTGGAGTATGGCTGGGTCAAGTGTATCGAGCTAAAAGGAGACTATATATAATCGCCATTTCTCCAAAATTGTTGGTTTTCTTTTGTAGGCTAAGTACTTATCGGACCACCCTCGTATATCAGGCAATAATAAATCGGTCATAGCTTGAGGTATACGCATTTTCGAAGCATCAGAAGTTTGTGAATCGGGTGTATACGATTCTTTGCATAATCGACAGTGGATATTCACTGCCTCATATGCAATCATTTTTTCATAACTGTTTTCACATTGTTTGAAAATTGGTCATAAAAACGCTGATGCTCAGGCATCCAAGCGGCGAACTTTTAACGCAATTTTCAGCATTTTCGCTTACGGTAGCCATATTATACAACTTTTTCCAGGTGTTCAGTATGAAGCAATACGTCGAATGATATTGGTCCGGAATCGATTTAATTATTTGCCCTCGAGGTAATAGAGTATGAGCGAAGCGAAAAAAACAAAAGTGGGCTTTAGTTTTATGGCCCTTAAAATGTAGAAATGCTTAATTGGAAAAATTGGACTAATTACAAAAACTTGCAAAAAGAAGTTAATAAAATTAAATACTTTAGTTGGAAAATGACAAGAAACTTGCTCACGCTGTATTCTTATCGCGGTCTGTATTTTGAAACAGCTGAACGTTGCTTCGTAAGTAATTTCCAATGTCCCCACAAATTTCACATCAAAACATTTTTAATGGCTGCCTTGAGGCCATCACCATCAAATCGACTTTTCTTCCAAAGAATTACAATTTCTTGATTGAAGCTATTGAACTCGTTAAATCCATGTCTAAGCAGATTCCCGAAGTTTAGTCTTAACAAAAACCAACGTATCCCTGGGGTAAAAAACTGATGAGTATCCCAAGTCAGTACAGTTTTTTACCACAATTTTCGTAAATATTTCCTCAACACAACTTGAAAGCAAATAAAAACCGACAACTCATCATTCACGTTCGGGCAGCAACGTCCCGCAAGATGACACATCATCTAATGACACAACTTCCCATTGCATATTGAAACATTACTACCCAACATACAGCACGAATCTAGCTGCTCATCTACACACTAATGTTTTCTGTTTTTTGCAATATCAATGAAAAATGGTTTTCCAAGAAAAAAGTGTAAAAAAAGGACAAAATCGAAATCGGTAAACATCATACATCATCATCATCATTGATGCGAACGCAATTCAATCCATTCACAATCGAACACATGTAGCGAATGCAATCGAAGATACAACAAAACAACACGCCATCGCGTCCCAATAATGATGTTCCTGTTCACCCTTTCTTCCGATACCACACCGAAATGTCAAACAAGCGACCGTACATTGCCAATCCCTCGACTATACTCCGCAAATGACACACAATTACTGTTTAAATTGATGGCGAAAATGTTGTCAATAGTATCCGAGCCGATCATTTTTCAATTTATGGACCTTTCGTTGTTGCTGCTCTTTTGCCAGGGGATGTGGTGTCAATAGAGATGGCAGGGTTCGATGGTTTTTTATTGTTCATCGGGCCGTTTATGTCCTGCGATGTCCTTTTTATTTTTTCGAATTCAGAATGATTTGAAAGAATTACGAAATGTTCTCGAAGGCCACACTGTTGACAGACTTTATTACCGACACCTGACGACTTTATGCATTAGACCCTGCTAATGAAGGATCAGGAAAAAAAAACACATTGCTTCATTAGCTGGCAGTCAGGCTACGTTCGCAATCACTGAGTGGCATTATTGCCCACTCATATGTCACACTTTTCGGCTTCGAGTTCCGCCATCTGGCACAGGTAGCCGGTCATCTAGTGAGCTTAATGATCCGAGACGGAACTCAATTTGCACTAGCACACAGGCTACCTTAAGATACTTTTATAATTACAAATGTCTGGACGAATTGAACCACACCGAATCGGGAATAATTTATGTCGTAATGCAATCAGTAAGTCACCTGTATGGAATGTATCTATTTACATGTGAAATTGACAGTATAATTGACAGCAAAAGAATTCATTGCTCTCGGGTACTGATTGCCGGTTGTCGAAAATTGAAATGCGTTATACAAGCTTTGACCTTTTCGACGACACTCAGCGAGAAGAGGCGATACATATATACTCGTATAAGAGTAGTATTCTGTAAGAATGTCACGCAAGCTAGAAAAACAAATGAATGGAGTGCGCTTAATTGAATAAACGAGCAGCGTGAGGTAGTGTCATATGAGAGAGTCGAGCGGGGGGAGGGTCAATGAGAGTGCCTCACCTGCACTCAGCGAATGAATGGTAATAAATGTAAGGAAGTAGAGGCTTTCCCGTTTAGAGATGGTTATCTGAAGTTTACTTTACATTCTTTATTGTTCTCATTATGCTGTCACTTAAGCAGTCCACTAAATCTGGATGGGGTTCCTGATGGCATTCCTTGATATTTGACGGTACTGCGGCTTGGATGGTTTACTTGCCAGTTTTACATTGTCAAACGAAGCATTTTCTTTACTTTGAAGCCTATTGAAAAACGTAACATAGGGGGGCAATTGTTGTCTTTACTTATAGCAAAGACCAATAACATACCTATATTTGCCCAATTCTTGGCTTGGCTTAGATCTAGAGAACTTGAGTTCCATGAAGAGTAGCTAGTTAACTAGAAATTTTAATTTCAATAGGAATAGCAATAATTATTGTAGCCGATGCCCTCGCCCTAGTTCAGGCTTTAGCCTAGTTCAGCCTTTGGGAAGTCAAGGTCAAAATTTGGCTCACTAAGCTTCTTATGTTTTTCTAATGTTTTTGTTTGTTCGAGGAGTTCACGTAGTGGTATCAGTCTCACAGACCTGAAGTTTAGTTGGTAACTCAGTCCGTTTCCCGATTTCATTCGACAGCATTCATTAATGCGTTCTCCTTGTGGCTTACATTTCCAACGAAGGATGTTCATTATTGTATCGATATGGCATCGATCATGCTAATACGTCGTGCTCGTAGTGAATTCCTTAGAAGGTTTCATCGAGACCCATTGATTTCCCCAGTACTTGGAAGACCACTAGGCGAACGTACAGAAGCTAGACGTTCTTTCTGCTGTCGTTCTTTCGTAAATTGTTATTTTAGTGATAGCAATTGGGAAGGAGAATTTTCTCGGGTTATTGTTCTAGTACCACTCTGGCATTGTCTCCGGGAGAAAATGAAGATATTCCCATTAAGATCCGAATAACCGAGTTATTTCACACTTTATCAATGAAAGCATTCGACACTTTGCTTTCGTCATGCCTTATTGACTACTTTCTGGCATGGCTAATCACTGGTAGAATTTACTGAGTAAATTTTGAGGTACCTTTGGTCTGTATTGGGTCAAAAAGTCCTAATAGAACTACCGGCAGTTTGTCTGAATTCTTCTCAGTGGGGTGCCTAAAATTCGATTAAGAATATTTCCTTTACAATTGAGAGCCCGTCCTTGGTAGTGCCTCATCCGTGGGAGCCCGTTGGTCCATCTTGTTTTTACCCAGTTTATGTAAGTAAAAAGTAGGCAGGTATGTTTATGTTGCATTGTCTATAGTCAATAGTATCGCAGGTGTTCATCGGCCGTATGATCCAATTTGCGTAGCCAAAGTCTCAATCAAGTAGCTTCTCCAGTCAAGGCAATTTGTATTTAACTACAATATATACGTCATCGCGTGGGCTTATTCTTCTTCTTCTTCTTTTCCTTTTTCCGGCGTTGTTATGGTCAGAAGTGTAGGACCATAACCTTCCCACTTAACTGCATTCCTACTGGTCCGCTTGTGGGGTCCGCCGGTTTGACCTCAGAAAGTAGCGGCAGGCTTCCCGGTTTGGGATTACTTCATCGCTGAGGCCAATCAAATGCTGGTGTTTTTGCATCAATTGTTTTTCGGCCTGCCGTTTTTTTTTTTTTTTTTTTTGTGACAACACCGGTGATCTCCAGTCGTGTCAGCCCACTGATTTGCATGTATACTTGTGGGGCAGTTTAATGGTGGTATATGTGTCCCTAGGCTCACCTTGGTGTTTTCTAAATTGCCTAGATGTGATTTTTGTTTACCTTTGTTTTAGTCGCCTTTTACGACAAGCGAGAGGTATCGCTGCAGGGATATTCTTAACCCGTCCCTGCACGGAACAATCGCGTGGGCTTATTGATGTCCGAAATGTGTAGGAATCTATTTCAAAGTGATAAAGTTGTATGTTTACGTTAGTTTACAGTTTATACCCAACCCCTTACTTTTTTCCTTGAGGGTATATCATTAATATTGGCGACATCCCCACATTGACGTTGTCAAATTTTCTATATAAAGTAAGATCGACATAAAAATTATTCGACTTGCCGCAATTTATTTAAGGCTTGAGCGTTTAAGCGCGTATTGACTTCTGAAGACTCCTGTTTTAATTCCAGGAAAGTACCAAATGTTGGACATGTCCGCTCAACTAACACCATCTCCTTCTAGTTCCAGTAGCTTCAGGTCCTCTTACGCAAAAATGATCATAATTTATAAACAATCAACGCACAAATTATCTGAAAAAGTCGGTCAAAAAATAGTATCCAGTACACTGTATTTGAAGGTGGGGAATGGGGAATGCCCATATTTTGTAATCCTTGTTACTAATCAGTCGCAATTTTCATTACCGTGAAAAATAGAAATACTGAATTCAACCGTGCAACACAAAAGAGAGGCCTAAATTCTCGGGAAAATTACCAAAATTGTGAAAAAAAGTTGTGCCACAGTTAAAAAAATTATAGAAAGGCACAACTTGCGAGAAAATAAGATATTGAGGCAAGCAATAAAAAAATCCGAAAGATCAATGAAGTTTCCCAAAATCGTATTGAACCAGTAGGTTCAACCAACAATTCGTAGAGCATTAAATGCTTGAGGTTTGCAGGAAAGCGAACCGCCAAAGAAGCCATATATTTTTCCTGCTTATCGCACATGTATAGGGCCTATAGTTCGTCAAAATCTATTTGAACCTATTCTCCGACATTTTGAGATAATATAATATTAGTGCTGAAAGTCTATTTCTGATCTTTGGTTGGAACAAACACAAACACACTCATCAAACACTGACATTCTTAGCCAAAACTTCACTTCAACCATAAAACATGGTACTGATCCGTTGATGGTTTGAGGTTGCATTATGGCTGCACCAACGGACGACTGTTTTTTCATTGAGTTGAAACAGTGTTTTACGTCCTGAGAAACACTCTGCAAAGAAGTGTGCAAAAGTTGGCTTTGATCCAGAGCACATGGCGAGGATTATCAAAGAAAAAGTTCTTCATAATCTCTTCACTTTAATCCCATCTTACGAGAAGTTTTGGACACAAATATAAGAAAAGTATGACGAAGCAAGACATACGAACGGCTTTCTGTAAAAAATGGCTTAAAATCTCGGGCAGCACTACGAATAATCTTGTAGAATTTGTGTCTTTCAGATTCGCACTGTAGCAATTAATGCTCAAGGAAGCTATTCCAAATAATAACGCTATGATTTTTAAGAGCAGGTAAGAATTCAGACTACTTGCTATAATGTAGGAGTATTGCTCAAAAAATAAGGTGAATTTTTATTTTTCTTTAAAAAATTATTTATTTATTCATCAATATTGTCCCCTTCAAAGTAGGCCCCTCGGATATAATATACTTGGGCCAAGGCTTTTTCTAATCCTCCTGTCATTTGCTTTTCGGTATAACATTGAGCTCTACATAGCGACGCGGTCTCCTCTCCTCAATCTTGGCAATTATCCGTCATTTCATGGGAGAAAAAAGTGAAGGGGCCAACTCTGGTGAACACTGAGGCATGATTGAAAATTGTACGCACAAGCAACGATGAGTGAGCAGGTATACTATCGTGACGCAACAGCCATGAATCCGAATCTTTTCTTCATGGTGCTTCACGAGGGCTTTTTCGGTCTTGGCTTTTCTGGTCGCTTCCACTAAGATGTTGGGCTTCGGTTTCGATGCCCCTCTTCAGCAAATTTGGATTGGTATTCACGTCATTTAACCTCACTGAGCGATGCTCATGCGACGGTTTTAATGGTCAAAATTTAGCAATTTGGAAACAAACTTCACTGGAACACGTTTCATGCCCAACATACATACATATTTGAAAAAAATTCATGGCATGCGCCAACCGATTAGCCAATGCCCTTAGCAACTTCTCTGTGATTAGTTGACTCCCATTAATGATTCTCCTGACTGCTTCAATGTTTTCATCCTTTGTTGACGTACTGGGTGTCCACGACGGGCATCGTTATTAACACCTCCTCGACCTCCTGTGAAGAGTTTTTATAAGTGGTAATAAATACTTTTTCTGCTCACAGTAGATTTGCCAAGTATTGTTCACTGGAGTAATTCATTTTATTTTTTACACAAAATTTAGTTCAAATTCTTTGGTTCTTTTTTCTCAGTGGCAAAAAACCGCGAATTACAAAGTGAATATCCATTGCTAGCAAAGGCGACATACTGTGTACCAATATAAGACAAAAGAAATCGAAAATTGAATGTACTTACCTCAAGTAATTCAAAAAGTCACCTAATTTTTTGAACCAACCCCGTATACTAATCTGTATTTTTCAGATCATTTGTGCGTTGATCGTTAACGTTTTATGAATTTGGTAAGTTTTTAAATTCTTTTAGTGAAAAATGAAGCACTAATTTTTTATGTATCGAAGTATTCCTCTTCACGGTAATGACAAACTCTAAAATCACTGATGAAAAACACTCAATTATTAATCCAAATTATAGACTTGCGGTATTGGAACAAGACTGGTTTCGAATTATAAAGTTCAACAACCCAAGCATGTTCTCGGAAATAAATATGTAAGATCTTTTGCCGAAATAATCATAATGAGCTTCGGTGTCTTAAAATACCACGAACAACGAGCAGCATCCAACTATTAGTAACAGCAGGTATAGATTGAATTAACGCTCTGATGTATGAGGACTTCTTCGTAATTGAAGATCCCCAGGAAAATAGTTGAAGTAATAGGCGCTTTTTTCCAGAGGTACAAAGTCAATGAAAACACTAACCCGGATTACAACGTAGAAAGTGGCGTAATCTTACAAGAGGAGATTCAGATTTGGTGCTCTGAGAGCTTGGGCTTCACCAAGTTCAATGACGATGTCTTGGCAAATAATGTCATTGCCAACGAAACAGTACACCCTCTGTTCATATCAAGATCAGAATTCGAATGCACATCATCCGGTCATTGGAAAATAGCAGTGGTGCAATGCTGTCTCAAAGTTGCCAATATAATTCTGATTCGGCAGATCTCAGATCGATAAGTTTTCTGGAGAATATAAACAATTCGACAAAATGAAAAATGTAGCTCTGATCAAGCGGGTTGACTACAAAAATAAAATCCCGGATAACTAGTTCGATCGTAAAGCGGGCACGGTACAATATCTGCTGCATCTAAGCGCATTTGGTATATTCAATGGAACAAAAGCAAATCCCAAGGATCCACTGTCTGATTGATTGATTTTTAAAAAGACTTTTACACTACATAACTAGAGACTTTTTTAGTTGGTAGGCTGAGCATAAGCCAACCCCTGTTGTACGTGCTTTATGATATGCTTCCTGGTAGACGGTTCAGTATCGAAACTGTAATGTGATTTCCTCCTAGCTATTTGATATTCATAATGATATGAATGTAGGCTCTCTTCGCTATGTCATTGTGTATGCACAGGGCTTGGTTGTAAAACTGCCAGGTCTAAAAGTTGGGACCATTGCAAGTAAATTAGAAGGTGACTTGAACATAATTCATCGGTACTGAAGTTAAAAATAAAATTTCAAAAATCAGAAAACAATCTGTTTAGAACGCTGCTCTCTAGGGCCTCTAGGGACACTAGAGACAGCTACTAGTATGCAAAAGTGTAATTTGATATTTGGGCATCTGGTAGGATAATTTTCTATATTTTTATAAAGAGGAATATGCTGCTCTAACCAGGCCTAAAAACGCCTTTGTCCTTAAAAATGTGCTTTTTACAACAGTGGTCTTCTTACTTATGGTTTCCCGGTATGGTTTAAGCTAAATGGAAAAGAGTGGAAAATTTCCTGCTGAAGTTGATTTGGGGCTACATTGCGACACCAATGACTTCGGAAAACAATTGCGTCTTACCTCAATCCTCAATATCATGAGATCATTATCGACCTCATCCCTTGAAAGGGTTTTTTTTCTACATCTCGATTGAATCGGTCTGATCCAAGATGGGAGGGTGATTCCGCTAATTTACCACATCGCCGGCTCCGCTGGTGACAGGCGACTAAATTATGTTCTAGAACAGGAACTCGAATCATCTTGGGGGCCTTTGATTTAGAAGAGCAGTAGTCGCTTGCGAGATTTTGGACCTCGAGCGTTAATACCAGATCTTTTAGTCGTTAGCGAATATGTCTCCGTTGTCGTACCACTAGACTCTGACTTAGCTTTAGGTAGATGAAGGTAGATATAAGATTTTAAAACCAAAAATGTATAGTTAACGACTTAAAAACATTCCTGAGCCCTAATTTTAGATTTAGTTAGATTTATTTAGAGTGACCGTCAAGCGTCAGTAGTCAAGTTGGAATACATGAGATAACTAAATCAGTTTTTTGCGATTTTGTCTTGCTATAGCGGTCATTTAAAATAATTTAAACAAATGGTAAGCCTTAGCTGTAAACTAATTTTTGACTCTCACTATACTTTGCTTCAGTAAAATGATGAACCTTTGGTCGTCAGCTCACTAATCTACCGACCTGTCCCCTTCATCCGCGGTGTCACCTTGAATATAGCTTTAAGACCTTTTTTGTCCAAATACAATGACGAACTTCATCCATGAAGTACAAATCCTATTACGAGTAACTAACCATCATTAATTTTAATTACACAACCCTCCCGACAACAAAGGGGAAACGAGTAACTACATAAATCGAAAGTAATTTCATATTCAAGCATTCACGGATTGCATTTTATTTTATCAATTAAACGATGAATTTCACAGTTGCACATAATTTTTCTTTTTTACACCAGCCTACAAAAAAACCTAAAAAAAAAACAAAAACGAACAAATATAAACGCCCTGTTTGTGCTTACAATTATTAGGGTGGCTTGCTTGACGTTCTTATGAACACCTGAAGTCGTTTATTGTCTTTCCATCCACCGATAGTTAAGAAGTACAGTCATACCACACACGCTGGGATACACAGTACTATACACCGTTAGATACTTGTAGTTAATATGAATCCAGACAAGATACTGGTAGACACCCTTCATTAGATAGATTGTTGGATTGCGTGTCACCGAGATGTTGTGTTGCGCTACACTGATGACATTCGACAAACAAAAAGATACACATGCGAGTACTATAGATACGCATAATATATTTAAGTACGAATTCATGAAATTATGCCTTCGTCGACCTAATCTAATCAATCGTAAAATTCGAATGAAAATTCGAGTAATTACCCACACATGGGTTAGTTCTCCTTCGCCACGAAGACTAGTAGATGTGGACGGGTGGATGGTTGGCTTGTTATGCGTGCGTTTTTCTATTAGCGACTATAACTGGATTGAATCTACATTCAACAATTGACGACATTTGACATTGCTTTCAATTTAGTTTATTATATATTAGATACCACTCCTTCGATCTGAATAAATATTCCAAACCATGTCCTGGTTCGCCAGGAAACTGTACAGGAACTGTCCTTAAATTTATGCAACCGTTGTCGCTATCATCACAGTCGCCTTGGCAATTATCCAATTCAAGATTTTTATTTTTTTTAGCAACTCATTGTGCGATTCCCTTGTCGGCACTTGGCGCAATATATTCATTACGGCGATAACTATTATTTCACTGAATTATGACCGCACTGGTTGTATATCAAATAAAGTGGCAATGTGGCAGGGAACTGTTCGCAACAAAAGCCACAAAGTAAATGCTTTGTACAATCTGTGCGGTTGTCTTGTAAAAGCGGATGACGCTGGGTGGGCGAATGGTGCCAATGAAGAAGAATTACCAAGGATGCGCGAGTGTAGCTGATCTTGCTCTTATTGCGAGAATGATTTATGTGTCTTGTTGGATTTTATGGCTACACAAGTGCGTACAATCCATTCAATAAGACTTCAGTGTATCCCGCTTTTAAAGTCAGCATTTAAGAGGCGGTGTAAAATTATGTTTAATTGAGAAACCTCTTTAAACGAATTAAACTTAAAATCATTTGCAGAATATTCAAATTTACCCGCCTTAAGTATACAGGAGTACACGTTCGTAGGTGGAGCCTTGCGGTGGGGACTCAGTCAGTAGGTAGATTACCAAACATCTGTTAACGACAACAGCTTCGGCAGTGTTGACATTGATTTTACATACCTCAAATGAAATTTCGAAATCAGATCTTGGTATCCGGATTCTATTTTACTTACGTCGAGGTGGGTCCTAAACACCAGATACTTTCAGAATCTGAACTTTCCCGATATTGGGAGCATGAAAATTGGAAATACTACCTTGCGATGTATAAGGTTTACGTTTGGTTTGCACTATTAAGCTTTACTCGTACTCTATTTGATACAGCTTCCAGGTTTCGACATATCTGGTATTATATTTAAAATCGTCGAAACCAGTTAGGAGACATCATCAGCTTATTTGAAATGTTTTAGCTACTTGACCAACTTGGCTTTGAATATAAAAATTTCTAAATACTCTATCTGCAAAAGGTAGACTAGAGATATGAACTAGTGATATGCGCAATGGAGAACTTGATAAAAACCAAGTAAAGCGATGACCTCTAGTTGACATGCTCTATGTTAGGCGCAGAATAAACCAGAAGAGCGATGAGTCTAGGTGTAAGCTTCCCTATTTAGAACTCTCAGAACAATGTACACCTGGGAAGTCGTCCTTTTCCAATAGATGGCGCAATTGGTATATGCCGATAAGATAAGGGATGGCACATGATTTGTCAAAAACCTTATCGACGCCATATATTTTCTTATAATATATTATAGACTCTCGAGGCAAATAAAGGTTATTTGCTGGAAGTTCCATTTTCGCCTTCAGTTCGAGAAAGTCTGCGGTTGAGTTACGACAGAAAATTACGGTGCGGTTTAATTAAATGAAAGAATGTGTCACGAATAGTTTCGGCGCTACGTGATTATTTCGAAGACAAAGAGTATCCCGGAGTGGTGCCACGAAAATCTAGAAGCCACATATCATCGCCTTAAAAATGATTCAAAAGCAAGAAAAATAAATAGTGTTTTTCTAAGTACTATACAACTTCAATACGAAATAAAATAATTGAAGCTCACGCTAATGCTAATGTCTATCATATTAACTTTATTTAATAGATAATTATATGCCATTAGTAACTAAATATAATTTTGGGGATATGTGTGCCACAGCTAGCTTGAATGAAATGCCTTCCCGAACTCCAATTTTCGACAACTTTATCGAGCGAAGGCCGTATATGAGCAATAACACAGTGAATATTGACTTCCAACTCATGTTGGTGTGAGATCACAGGATCATGGAGGCTAGTTCACAGGTCCATTACGGGAAATTATGCGCTCAGCCAAACCAAAGCTCTGTCCCATCAATGCCATTTAACTGAGGAACGAAGAAGTCAGAAATCATATTTCTATAGCGCTCTTCATTGACGATAACATTCTGGTCGGCATCGTTCTTAAAGAAATATGAGCCGATGATTCCACCAGCCCCTGAAGCACCCCGACGAGCATACGGAGCGAGTTCCGGTTGAGCGACAAGAGCTTCTTTGTTTCGCCGATATGATCTTGTCGTGTGACTGTCGTTTCTTGTAAGTCAAGACCAATTGGCTTCTTTTATAATTGTGTCATTTATGATCCGGTATAATGCACTGATCGGTGGTTGCAGTGACGTGTCCGCTTCGCTGTATGTACATTTCAGACCTTTGTCTGGCCAATTCGTCCGCTCTTTCGTTCACTGCGATTGAGCTGTGACCCGGGAACCAGCAGAGTTTGATTTTGTGGTGTCTGACGGATTTCAGTGAATCGCGACATTTCATGTCAGCCTTTGATCACGTTGTACAGGATCCTATTGACTTCAGTGCAGCCTGGCTGTCTACAAAGATGGTGATATCCGAGGGTGGGATATCGGTTATTTGTAGGTGTTTGGCTGCTTTCTCTATTGTTAAGATTTCTGCTTGAAAGACGCTGCACGAATCAGGGAGTCTAAATGATTCTTGTTTGTGCAGGGTGTCAGAGTAGAACCCGGCCCCAGTGCCTGTGTCCATTTTCGATCCGTCGGTGAAGAGGGTAATCTCGTGGTCGTTGATCACGGCGTTTGATAGCCACTCGTCTCTGTCGGGGAAAAGGATTGGTATTCTGAGAGAGAAGTCATTTTGGGGGGAAATATAGTCGGTGGTAGTTGCGAGGCTACTAGAACCATGTTTCTTTCGCAGATCATCGATTATTCTGAGTATGACCGCATGTCCATAGTTGGCTTATTTCCACAAAGAAGACTCCCTTAGTCTGAGAGTGCTTTTTGCAGCGCAGCCTTTAATGAATAAATCCAGAGGAAAGAGATGAAGTATCATGTCCAACCCTATTTGCGGCGTGCTGCTCATAGCTCCCGCTACACAAACAGCGGCTGACCTTTGTTCTTTGTTGAGCAAGCTCATATAGCTTGTCGTGCTGCTAGCAGTTCACCGGACTAGGGCCCGATAAGTTATAATAGGTCTGATGCTTGCTTTGTACATCCAATGAATGATGTACGGTGGCAAGCCCGATCTTTTGCCGAAGACCTTTTTGCATGCGTTAAAAGCATTCAATCCTTTTTTCATCCTTTCCTCCAAGTTCCTGTTCCAGGAAAGTTTGGAGTCAAGAATGATGCCTAGATACTTGGCTTCCGCTTGGAGTTCGAGTGGAGTACCCTCTAGCTTTGGGGGAGCAAATATCGGGATTTTCCTTTTCCTGGCTCAGTTTCCGGGGGTTTATTCTCAGACCGTTTTGTCTTGCCCACGTGGAGAGTTCCTTCAACGCAGATTCCATTAGTTCGTTGATAGTTGGTAGAAATTTACCTTTTATCAAGATAACTAGGTCATCCGCATATGCTATGATCTTTGTACCTTCTAATAAGAAGTTGTTCTCCTTCTAATATGTTTTTCATCAACGGTATCCTAGTTGAACTGGATAGCAAGGGTATAAAAGTGGTAGCGTAGCACGTGGCAATTTTAGTATCAGGGATGTTCCCTTCTGTGATTAGTGAAATCGCAGAGAGAGCTAAAGTTTACGCTTGGGTTGACGACTATGACCTAAACATAAACCCAACAAAAACTGAGCTGCTGCTACTTGCTATTAAGACCAAAAAAACGCCATTTAAACTTCACCAAATTTCATTTAAGTTTATACTCACCTATGGCTCCCTAGTTTGGTGGCCAGCCCTAAGCAAAGCTTATAACATCGACAAACTTAATAAGATCCAAAGATCAGGAGGAATCGGAATCGTGGCAGCCTTGAGAACCCCTGAATACCCCTCCGAAGCACTTAATACCCTACTGCATCTCCTCCCCTTGGACATGGCAGGGCTCTGTCACTTCTGCCTACGAATTTGATCTCGCTTCCTATGGATTACATCACGACTTCCTTCGACTTTAGTAGTGTGGTGCAGTCCCACTTTTCTTAGAGATCCAGTCGCGAATTTCCAACTTCTGAATTTCACTAATAGCACCAAGCTACAGCACAGGTGTGGAACGTGAGTATCTTTCAAGCTGTAGAGGTAGCGATTCGTGAAACATGCAAAATACTCAGCGTAGCCCGCCCCTATTTCTGGTCCACCGCTATTTGTAGCTACAGCCAACCCGCTATTAAAGCTCTTTCGTCTGCTATCATCTTCTCTAAGCCGATGGATCAATGCAAGAAATAAATTAAACGAGATGGCGGCTGGACCGATATCACGGTCCTTTGGGTTCCAGGATACAGCAACATGGAGGGGAATGAGAAAGCCAATGGGTTAGCCAAGCTCGGAGCCATCTCAAACTCCCCTACTGAAACTATGGGCCTGTCGTTGAACCTTCTCAAAGGCAACATCCGGCAACACTTTTCAACATAGCCAATCGTAGATGGACTAAGTTAACTAGATACAGGATATCAAGAAAAACCTGGTCCTTCTATTAAAAAAAACAAAACAAACGACCTCCTCAATAGACACTGCTCCAACACCACTAGAATCGTGGCGTTTAGTGCGGGCCATTTGCCTATAGGAACTTAAGCTACCAGAGTAGGCCCCACAACTGTTGTTGTCACAACACCCACGCAGAGGACACCCTGCACACATCTCTGCGAATGCCTAGCACTGGCGAGTCGTAGGCTATACGCTTTTGGCAAATGCGTCCTCGATGACCTCTTAGAGGCAGCCAATCTCAGCTGGACTTAAATGAATATCCTCCTTCACATCCCTTACGTTTCACGAGTTTTGTGGCATTAACAGAAACGCAAAATCGGATAGCCACCTCAACCTACCTACCTTAGGAATAATGAGTTACAAAAACAAGATCTGAATCATACCGGTCATAGTTTACATCGCAGTGGCTTGGGCATTACTGAAAGTGGATGAAAAGGCGCGTAGGACTAGAAGCAGCCGCTGAAATATCGTGTCGCCTGGACAAGCTTATTGGTTGAACTGTAGTGCCATTCAGGATCTGCTAAAGGATTTAACATTTGACGAGCAGAGTTCATTATACGTTTGGGGGCTTCAAAAGTTTGATTTAAGAAAGGTTCCGAGTGCAGAGATGCCTTCAAACTATGGCGTCTACTCTAAACAGACTGGTTTAGCAGGCTCTGACATTGCCACCGCAGTTTTGAGGAAAGAAAAGCTCCATTGGTGCCAGCACTTTTTTCCCCATTTATTTGTATGCAGTCCATAGTATCTTCTACGAGTGTTGGTTACCTCATCTTCGGTACTGTACAATTTTCTAGATATTACCCTCCCTGGATCAAGTAAGATTTCGAAAACAGATTCCATGTTCTGGTGCTTGACATAAGCCGTATGTTAGCGCGTTTGAAACCCTTATCTTAACCGATTGACCCTAATCCTAGAAAATTGTCGGAATCATCGGTGGCTCACTATCATTTGACACTAAACATCTTCCCACGCCGATTTATATTCTTTCTTGTTATCCATCTTCCCATTAACATACGTAATTGTCTGCTCATTTACAAGGAGATTAAGGACTCAATCGAGTATTTAGAAAAATTCTAATCCTTTCTCAAGAG